>JAVJIX010000035.1:6617500-7217500 GCA_036785185.1 Paratrypauchen microcephalus
CTAAAACTAAAACTATCAGACCCACTCTAAAAACTAATTAAAACTAACTGAATTAGAGAAAGAAAAAAAAAGTCAAAACTAAGTAAAACTAAACTATAATGAAAAATCCAAAACTATTATATCCTTGGTAAATAGGCTTATTATATCCAATTAAAGGTATCGAGGAATTGAGAGCATATAGTATTGATGCTGATATTTGATACCAGTATCAGCATTGGTCAATCCCTCCCTACTTAATTTATAAAAATCACATAAATCTTCCCACAACTGCAAAGAAAAAGAACCCACAACTGTATTATTACATATTTACTACACTAGAAAAACACTTATTTTTACACTGCAGCAGGTTATGAGTCTTTTTTTACACTTTTCATTACTTCTACTTTAAGTGGTCTCCTTTTAGTATATTTCTGCTATGTCTGTTGCCCTTTCCCTGTTTCTTTTAACGCTCAGTCCTGCCCTCTCTCCACTCGGGGTCTCACCTTGTGCTTATGCTGCCCCTCACAGCGCCGGAGGTCAACGGGCTGCAGGACCCCAGCGTGGCGAAGAGGCTGCGGGGGACTCCAGAGCGCATCGAGCTGGAGAACTACCGGCTCTCTCTGCAGAAGGAGGAGGAGCTGGAGGAGGTGCCCGAGGAGACGCTGGCAGAACACAACCTGAGCAGCGTTCTGGACAAGGCCACGGCCGCCGATCTGGGCTCCAGGTATGGGCACGAGTGTTGGTGTTTTTATGTTTCCCGTCAAACCAATATTTCCATTTTACATTACAGAACACGAGACATCGCAAAGGGTATTTAAATGTTGAAAGTTTAATATACAGATGTGTAAGAATCACTGTGTGCACATGGATCGGATTGGATTTCTCCAAATCCGATCCCGTTACTCGGCGGGTGGTCTTTCCTATAATCCAAGTGCACATGAAGTTCATGTAATCGGATAATGATCAGCGACCTGGTCGGATCCGCTACGGTATGTGTAGTAGTCCAACTACTTCCGGGTGATGGCTACTCAATAAAAGCACACCAAACTATGTGGCGGTATACAAAGATGGCGCTCGAAGAGTTTGATGGAGCAGCATTGGTGTACGTGTTGTGCATTCTTTCTTCACAGCCATGGTTTCGTCTGACTTTTCCGGCAACAATCGCTACTTATGACGGCGTCGTCTGCCTCTTCCGGGTGAAATCCCTGGCGAAAATTCCCACGCATGCGCAGTACGCCAATCCGATCCAATATCGTGCACAAGGCGGCACCAAGCGGATTACTATCGGCCTAAGCCAAGGGTTCCAATCGGATTGGGGAAACCAATCCCTATACGATCCTTAGCCTGTGCACATGAATTCGATACGATCCCAATCCGTTTGCAATCGGATTACACTCGTCCATGTGCACGCAGTGACTGACAGGTCAATAGCCAATCATGAGGCAGTAAGAGCGCAAGGTGTAGATGAGGATTTACGTTTTTATGTTGTTTATGAAAAACCCCAGAGTCACAGCGCATCCCTTTGTCTCCTAACGTGTTCACAAGTGCACATCCATTTTGTGAAATTGCATTGTTTTATATCATGTTTTTGCTTCCTGGTTGTGTAATAGTGTGGGCGGAGCCTTGTACAAGAGGCGTGAGCTCGTACTGCTAAACTTAAGGAGGGTTTGAACAGGGTCAGGGAGAGATCACTAGATTACTCAAACCTGAATGGATGACTTCTAAACCCACTTCAGGCATGTTTTTGTTGGAACAACATTAGAAAATTATAGAAAGCTAAAAATAAATAAAAGTTGATTTTGTATAATACCCCGTCTTTATTTGATAAAGATAAAATATGGTGACACTTCTGAAAACCCTATCAGCTGTTACAGGTTTAATTGGTTTAATTGCAATATGTTTTTTGGCACCAAGTATCTTATAAAGAACACACAGCCTGCCATAACAATGGATCCCTGTGTTATGATTTGCATATTTTAAATTGCAATAGTCACTCTAAAAGAAACAAGTCCACCGAAAAATACGGAGCCCAATGGGAACCAACATCGCTGTAAACGTCAACACAACAAAGAGTCGTCATCTCTGCAGATCGTGCTTACAAGCATCTGATTTTTTTCTTCATTTGTACCAAAATGACTATATGTATTCTGCCTCCACTAGTGTTTAGGAACTAGCTTTACAGATAGTCAACAGTTTCTCCAATAAACACCCAGGAAGTTTCTGCTGTTTTGGACATTTACTGTTGCCTGGAAGAATCCATGACTCATCGCTGTACCAGCGAGTGAGTCTGGTAACGCTTGATCCACAGAATGCGCTGCGGTTGCGCGTAGACAGACAGCTAAGTGAACCAATCAGAGATTGCGCCATCTTGATTCAAAACTGAGGCGGAACTTCCGCTGCCTAAGAGTGACTTTGCGGGCAAAGGCGGGTGCACTGACGTCACCATCTTTGAACGAATCAGAATCGCGGAGTCGGTTTGGAACCGGAGGAGCGAGAGTGGATGGAGAGTGTCCAAATGGTATCGCGGTGTATAGGAAATACAGAGAGATATCATTTGGCTGGCCAGGTAACATTTACTGAAGAGTTGACTGTAAAACTGTACAAAAAATAAATACATATTACAATTATGTTTTCACATTCAAATGAACAGAGGATAAGCAGAGCTACATAAAATAATGTAGAGCAGCTTAATACAATTTAATATACTGTACTTTACGGACTATAAGCTGCTTTTTTCTTCTCACACTTCGGACCCTGCGGCTTATAGTCAGGTGCGGCTTATGTATAGATTCATTCTTTATCAAGACAGCAGACATCAGACGGTAAATAAGGGAGGAGAGTTCATGAATTAATGAAGCCTTGTTTTAGCCACTTAAAATCTCCTACAGGTATCATCAGTTCCGTGAGATCGAGTTCAGGGGTTTACCCTTAAAGTTAAACTTAAAACTTTATTTTAAGGCTCCCAGAGGGTACAGGCTGGCCATTTTACAGTTGTTTTACTGCCGTGTTTCTGCCGTGTTACCGCCGTAGGCGCTGTTCGAAAAAAGCACATACCAGTATTTACGTTAATTAAAATAAATTTTAAAAAATCCTTTTGTGTACCATCTTTCTGTGTAAATATCTCAAGTTACAATGTGGACACCTGCGGCTTATAGTCAGGTGCGCCTTATATATGTAAAATCTTAATTAAAAAAAAAATTGGTTGGTGCGGCTTATAATCAGGTGCGCGCTATAGTACAAAAAGTACGGTATGCATAACAAGAGCTTAACATTAGCTGAACTTCCTAAAACCATCTATAAAAACAAGCGGTTAGCATGATGCTAACATCAATGGAAACTCCCATAGATGTGCTAGCTCCATTAGCGTCATACATTTTAGCCTGAATTTGAAGTGTAAAACAACTTAAAGTACCCCATATAAGTTTATAGAGTGAATTAACATCTTATAACACCACAATACTTACAGACAGATATTTTCATGGGCCAAATGACAGTTTACAGGATTTAAACACTGGCAAGTAACAAAACAGTAGAAAAGTCTAGAACAATATGGCGGCTAACGTAGCTAAACAAACCAGATAAACTCAAAACAAAAATATTCTTTATTTAATTGTATTTATTTATTTAATTTGGGCAAGTAAGCAATTTACATTATGATAAAAGTGCAATAACAAAAATAACAATGAAAAACAAAACATTTGCCCAAAAAGGAGTGGGGAGAACATTGTGACACTGCCGAGTCCTACATGTATCACAGATTAAGAAAATAAATTTGGAGAACGAAGTAAGTACAGAGCTGTGGGCATGTGCCGGTGACGGTGAAACCAGGGGTGGATCGGCAATATGGCATCTTTGAAAATAAAGACAGTTTCTTGCATGAATCACTGCAAATAAAACTTTGAGTGAGTAAATGCTGAGGGGGACATAATAGGTCTTCTTCAAACATGGTCAAATAATGTACTGTTTATCCATTTTTATTTAAATCACAAATCTACAATAACAAGCACAGATGTCAGCTTAAATCATTGCATAACTAAAATAATGTTTAAATCTTCTTTTGTATTCTTGTCTGTGATTGACATAAAAAGTTGGTTCCGGCCCACGCACAACTAAAAGGCACGCAGGGCTCATTTGTGTTCTGACGTTTGACTGTCTGAGAACAGCTCATTTTCCTCCCACGTGTTTTGACTCCTCTGTTCTGGTTCTGTGCGTCTCAACAGCAGCTCCGAGTCCGATATGGAGGAAGAGGACGAGGAGGAAGCGGAGGAGTGCGAAGGGGAGCAGCCGCCTCACGGCCCCTCCGACCTGGGCGGCGTTCCCTGGAAAGAGGCCGTGGAGCTCCATGCCAAACTGAGGGGTGATCCCAGTGAAGACGGAGAGGCCCAGGATGCCGTCAGCCGAGACGGAGAGATGGATGAGGAGGAGGAGGAAGACGAGGACGAAGAGGAGGAGGAGGAGGAGTCAAGTGAAGGTAGTTTAATCTCGTATATCGTGTTTATGTTTGTGTCTGTTGATACTTTGCAGCTGATGTCGTCAATATTCACTGGGGGTGTGATGCTAACTATAGGCACTGCTCTGTCTGATGCTCTAGACTTTAAACTGAGCTTTTGTTTTTTTAGTTACTTAGACTTAGACAAACTTTATTGATCCACAAGGGAAATTATTTGGGTACAGTAGCTCACTCATCAAATATAATATATAACAGAGGGTAATAAAAACTAGATGGAATAGCAAAAAAAGAGCAATAGACCAGTGCCAAATGAGACATAATTATAAAAATAAAAAATAATAATAGATTTATATGTACAAATCAGAATAAAATAACAAGTAAAAAGGTATCATAAAATACCCAATCACAGCTATATACAGTTGTAGGGACTGTATAATTCAGTCTTTTTTTTTTAAAATATATTCTTTTATTTAATAGGGACAGTGCATATTGAGTTCCAGAACTTAGTGCCTCTGACTGAGAGACATTTATCCGAATGTAGAGCGGACCTCACAGTTCCCCCGGGGTCTGTGCGGGACCTCACAGTTCCCCCGGGGTCTGTGTGGGACCTCACAGTTCCCCCGGGCCGTGGCGCTAGTTCCCATCCCACTGACAGTCTTTGTTTTAATAAAATCCTGAAACGGAGGATGAGCCCATGCCAAACTTTATATCTAAAACATCCATATTTGAAATGAACAAAATTATTAAAATTAAGCAAGTTGTACTTGTCTAAAATAGTGCAGTGGTGAACTGAGGATGGTTTCTTGTTCAATATTTTCACAGCTTTTTAAAAAAAGTGATTCAACTGGTTTGAGTGTTGTGGCAGCAGCAAGTGACCATGTGGTTATACCTTACACTCCTAAACAGGACCATGAACTCTTCTATTGCTCACATGGTCCTGAAAATGACCTTTTTAATTGTGTGTTTTTTCTTGAGTTTTCAGACTATTTTAATAGTTTTGGGCCGGGTTTGCTAATGTGTGCATTGTGCCACCATGGTAACCGCTGAACATTCGGCCATAGAGATACATGCAGAACTCCCGCAGCGTGACGTCAGTGCAAAGTATCAATACGTGTGGCTATGTCTTCTCCAACTTCATCTGCTGTTTTCACGTCATTGTAATTCATTCACTCTGCCCCTATCTTCTTCTTCTTCTTCTTCTTCTTCATCTCGTCATGTGACCACCGTCTACTGTGTGTACCTTTCTGTTGTTTGTGGCGTCTGTCTCCCCCTGCTGTCAGAGGGCGATTACTGCCCCTGGGACAGAGAGCTCCAGTCAGGGCTTTGGCTGGAGAAGTACCTGAAAGATGAAGAAGATACTGGTACTTTCAAAGGTAGTGGCAGACCGGCCTATTGGTGTGTTTTTGCAGTTCAAGTGTGATTTCAGCTTTGGTTTTTCTTCGTAAATCACTCTTCAAACCGAGTTGCTTTTGACTTTTGTTTGGCCTCATATTCAAAGCGCTGTGTTTCAGAGTGTGCTTTAATTCTACCATGTTGTTTAATGCCTTCTGTAAGCTCAAGACATTAAGATCTAATTGGCTAAAAACCATAGAGATTTGTGTTTTTCTCGTAGCGCTGCCTTGGTAATGAGCACAATGTCGTTTAAATAATTACGCTTGTTTCTAACCTTTTTTGTTGAACTTACTTTTAGCAGTTTTGTGCATGCAGCCTCCACTGAACCTTTTCCAGTGTTTCTCTCTGTCATGTTCTAACAGTCTTTCATTTTCCGCTCTTTTCCTCTTCCTCTCTTCCTGCTCTCCTCTTTTGTCTATTCTGCAATGACCTCCCGCCTCACACAACACCGAAAAAAAAACATCAACAACATGTAGCCAGAAACCTTCAAATACAACAAATCCTGGAGCCGGTGGACCCACAAGCCCTGCCTGCTGTGGGGGGCACTCACCTGGACTCTGGGGGAGATAAGGAGGGCCTGCCAGTCTCACCAACCCACCCCTCCCACCCCTCAGAGCACACACAGCCCTCCCCTACAGGTAACATCCACGCTCCGTCCATAGGAACTGAAGAGCACGGCTACGTTATTGAGCATGCATAAGGATTCAGAACAACTATTCTCCGTACAGTGCTGGTACATAGGAACTAGATGATTTGGATAAAAATGTAATAACCTCTGTAGGATTCTGTTCAGAGTGCGCATTGTAAATAATTCCAGGAGGATCCACATCTGAGAAAAGAAATATGAACAAGGACTGGAAAAAAAACAAACTATTAAACTGCTAAATCGAATTTGAAGTTCAAATCAAACTTCAAAAGTAGTATTTTCTCCTATTTCTTGCTTTGGGAATTGCACTGAAAATGCAAGAAAGGCAAAAAAGGCAGTCACAGGGAGCAGGACAGGGCTTTGCTCCGCTCATGATAAATGTCGGGCTGCATTTTTAATTAATTAATTAATTTACTTTATTGATATCACACAGGAGAAATTGTCCTCTGCATTTGACTCATCCTTATTATTAGGAGCAGTGGGCAGCACATGACTGCGCCCAGGGACCATTTCCATGATCTTATTGCTTAGGTTTGGTCAGAACCTCAGCTGGAGGATTTTTACCTATGGTGCATGTTTTGGGTTGATGGGGGGAAACCGGAGTGCACCCCCAGATCACCCCACAGACCACCCAGATTTGTAAATTCCACACAGAAAGGTCCAGGCAACCTGGGGATCGAACCCAGAACCTTTTTGCTGTGAATGTGTGTGCTAGCCACTCAACCACCGTGCCGCCGATGTAATAGTTTGTTTTATCTAAACAAAGTGTCACTGGTTTATTTCTGAAAATCACCCAGAATTGCACACCAAATGAATTGGTTCTGATTTGTTCTGATAGATGGGAACATAGCTTTTTCCCCTGTAGGGAAATTTGTCCTCTGTATTTGACCCACAAAGCCGCTGTGGCATCTCCGTCAACTTCTCACTAGACTTGGTCAGGACTGCCATAGCTGGAGGATTTTAGGATTTTATGGTGCATGTTGGGGGAAACCAGAGAAAACTCACCCAGACACTGGGAGAAGTTTAAGTTTATTTATTTAAATGGGACAGCATGTATTCATGAACAGCTAGTGCTGTAAATACACCAGATTTAGCTCAAGGCGAGTTTCCATCTGTAGTCCCACAGAACAGGGGTGAAAGTACAAAACATGGTACAAAACCTGTAAAGACCAACAATGAAAACATGACAACAGAAGCAGTGACAGATTCAAAGCAGGACACAACAGTTTACAAGGATTTTGAGTTAATAGATCTAATACAAATAAGCTTTTAGTTTAGGTAGTTTTAGTAGTAAAGTGCCTTCAGTTACATGAGGTAGTTCTAGTAGTAAACATGCAAACGCCTCTAAGCTAGCCACTCAGCCACCTTAGTATAACTGCTGATTGGGACAGGCAGAACCCACTAACCATTCTTTTGTTTAAAATCCTCATTTTTCCTCATTTTTAATTTCTCAACTTTCATTTTTGTCACATTGCTGATTCTTTTGAATGTCTAACCTTTAATGTTTTGGTTTGTCATAGAGTCGGTGTCCGTCGTCTGGAGCAAACATGTTATTTCCACTATATTCCAATGTATTCAACAACCCCCTTTTTATTTGCCTTGTTCTTTTTTATTTGCCTTGTTCTTTTGTGTTTTGTGTTTATGTGTCTAATTACTTTCCTGTTATGTTATGTGTTATGTGTTCCTGCCATCTTTCCTCCTCCGTTCTTCCACCCCTGGGTTGAGTGTAGGCCCCGCCCACACATCAGCCCGTCACGAGGCGGTCAGAGTCTGGTTGGAGTCCTTGTCCGGAGGTAGCACAGATTTGAACGGGATAATGGCATCCCAATTAAGAATCTTAACTTTACTCTGTGGCATGCAAGATCTCACACGAACAAGACTCACAAGCATGTGTTTTACTCAAAGCTTGGGCGCTCTTTATTTTGTCCTATTGAAACCTTTACTACTTTAAAGGTGCATTGTGTAACTTTTCTGGTGGAGGGTCCGGTAAATGCTCTTCTCCATGGAGATGTTATTGCTTTGTCTGGAATGTTTCACAGTATGGTGTTAAACAATTTCCCTTGTGGATCAATAAAGTTTGTCTAAGTCTAAGTCTAAACCTTTCTATCTTCATGGAGACCAAACCAGACCAAGTTACAAGTCAGATCTGTGGAGAGGCGACCCCAATCAGAATCCCAATGTATGTTTTTCTTGATATTTTTGAGGTGTAATATGTAAATGTAAGACAAAGCCGTTTAATGTCATACTGTGGAACATTCCAAGCAGAGCAATGACATATCCATAGAAATAAGCAGGTGATGGACCCCCAACCAAAAAGTCCATCACCTGGACCCCCAGGTGATGGACCCCCAACCACACGGTGCATCTTTATGTGTCGGTGATGCTTTAATTACATTCTTCGCACCAGCTCCTCACTTATTTGCCAGTCGTACTTTTGCACTAACCACTCAAAGGCACTTGCACAGGGCTGCAAATGGCCCTTTGAGTTCCATTAAATTCTTTTCACCAAGAATAGTGAATGAGAGCTGTTTTAAGTGTGTTTGAATTCATGGTCAAAAGCCTGACAGAGCTTTTCAGATATGTTTTTGGGATGTACACCCACATGAAATACAGAGAAGCTCATGTGTTAAAGGGCCCATATTACGCAAAACTGACGCTGGTGAGCTTTAATCCATGTTAGAATGTTGTTTCCTCATCAAAAACAGAACTGGAGTTGTGTTTTGTTTCATTCACACACGTTTGAATAATCCTGCACTATTAGTAAGACCTCCTTCCTTGAACAGAAAAGAAGGTCTCAGACATCATTTGTCTCCCATTTATAACTCAAACCTAAATCAAAACAAAGGAAACAATAGGGCAGCAGGTCAGGTCCAGAGGTGTGAAAACACCCATTATGGTCCTGATTGGTTCTGTTAACAAGACCCACACTCCACTCCCACTGCAGATCTAATAGGCCCACCTAACTAACAGAAACTGAAAACAAGTAGGTGTGGTAGTTTCAGAGTATGTGAAGAATCCCTCAGTCGTCCTGGTAGAATCTAACCTGGGAAATCCCAGGCTGCTTTCGTTCGTTCCGATCTGAAAGACAGCCTGGCAACTAGGCTAAGCGAGCTCTCCTGATTTTGGGAGCCAATTAGAGAGCGGGGAGGGGTGGAAAGACCGTGACACGTACTACGCGACAAATGGAAACTTGTAGTTTGAACTGACAACTGACATGATTGGCTATGGGCTACGTATACGTCAAATGATAGACATTCGTGACGCCCAATAAACGGCCGTCGGCAATCGTAAAGCACACCACTACGAGATATTTATTAAGTGGCTCCCAGACCATACATCACTTGTGATATGGTCTGGTGTAAACCAGGCAAGGTAGAATCCATGGTAAAAGGAGAAATTCAATTTGTCAACTGGACAAAGTTTATTTGGTCGAAGATGTTTCTCAGCTCATCCAAGCTCCTTTGTCAGTTCTGGTTAGAGTGCTGATGGTCACTGCTTATATCTCGCTGCAGGGAGGAGCTAACTACAGTGAAATTACTCTGAAACTATCCCACCTGAAACTGAAAACAAGATGTGGGATAGTTTCAGAGTAATTTCCTTGTAGTTAGCTCCTCCCTGCATCTAGATATAAGCAGTGTCCATCAGCACTCTAACCAGAACTGACGAAGGAGCTTGGATGAGCTGAGAAATGTATTCGACCAAATAAACTTTTGTCCAGTTGACAAATTGAATTTCTCCTTTTGCCATACATCTCCAAAGCTCAAAATGCTTTGTTCCACCTTGTGATGTCATGTCGATGTAGCTTTCAAGTTAGGAGCTACCTTTTAGCTTTTGTTAGGTAGAGAATGGCAATCCCATGATTCTAGTGAAGGTGTATGAAGTTTAAAAACACGATGGAGCATGACATCATAAGGTGGGACAGAGAGAAGAACTCAGCCTAAATCTGCAGGGTTTCTGTGTGATTGAAACAAAACACAAGTCCAGGTCTGTTTGTGATGGGGAAACGGCATTATAAAACATCTCAGAAAATAGCGTAATATGGGCCGTTCAACCAAAGGCCTGTCGTGGTATTATTTGTATAAACTTGTTCAAATTGTTGATAAAATAATAAGATTAAAGCTGCATTACGCAACCTTTTTGGATGGCGTTTCTGCAGCCTGCTGTTCTCAAAGTAATTTCTGTCCCTGGAATGTTCCACAGCATGGCATTTAACTTGAACATCTCCATGGAGACAAGCAGGTCAGAGAGGTCGGATTTGTGGAGAGACGAGTCCGCTCATCCATAATTAGATAGATGGATAGTTTGATTTGATTCAGTATTTCCCATATCACTCTTCAGAACGTGTGATCCGGGGCTGTTTAAGCCGAGGCTCTAATGGCACAGTTGGCACCACGACTACTGTGTTAATCACATATTTCTGTTCCAGGTTTTCTTGATTAACATATTTAACGTTTCTCTTGCCTGATCACACTATTATCCATTTCACTTACAAATGGATCACTGCATGCGGCTCACTATAACGCTATGGCCAATCTACACCGTTACGGAGTGTGTTGGCAGACATTTGGTGAAAATATTGAAGCTTTATTTATATTTTTAGCTTGTCAAATTGTTCTTATATTGTTCTCCATATTAATCTGTTTTCTACTCTATGTTATAATGTTTCCTCATCACAAACAGACCTGGAGTTGTGTTTTGTTTCATTCACACACCCTGCATATTTAGACTGAGTTCTTCTCTAAAACAGAAAACGCTCTGTTCCACCTCGTGATGTCATGTGGTAATACAGGAAGTGCTCCACAGAGTTTTTAAACTCCATATACCAGGGTTCAGCAACCTTTACCAGCCATTACTTTTAGCCATTTGGACCCATTTCACACAGTAAAGGAAACACTGGGAGCCACAAAACCCTTTTGAAATTTAAATTGAAATAACACTGCATATAACAGCCTTTTTTTGCCTTTGTGCCATAGAATTACGTTTTGAAAATAAACTACATTTTAATTAAATACAGTGGTCCCTCGCTATATCGTGGTTCACTTTTCGTGGCCTCGCTGTTTTGTGGATTTTTTTATTCCATTTTTTTAATAGTGTATCAACGCGCATTTCTGCGTCCTGATTGGCTAAGGGACTGTAGACCTTTGCCGATTCGTCAGTCATTCTCCTCCGTGTCTCCTGTACAGAATGCGTTCAGTTTGTCAGATTTATATAAATGTTGGATCGCAGTGTTACTCTGAAGTGCTATATGTTTGCAAGTTTTCTCCCCGACAAAACCCGCCACAGCGAAGCGGCGCCAGGACGAAGAGGCTCAGTCATAAGAACTGTGAAATACACACCAAATACACTTTGGTTTCGTTCTATAATACTGTGCTTTTTTGTTGAAAATCTACGAAAGTTTGAGTGTTTAAACAAGAGAGAAATGTGAGAAAACGTTAATTCCAGTCTGAGAAAAGTGTAGAATGTGTGTGGTGAGGCGTTTACAGCCTTAAAACATGGAGAATAATTGTAAAATATAAAGCTGACAACTTCGCAGATTTTGCTTGTCGTGGGTTATTTTTAGAACGTAACCCCCGTGATAAACAAGCGACCGCTGTACTGAGGTATCAGAGGGATCAAAGAGCCGCATGTGGCTCCGGAGCCGCGGGTTGCCGACCCCTGCCATAGACCTTCACTAACCTTCACTAGAATCATTTGGATAATTTCAGCCCCGGAATTTCCAATCTCTGTTCAACTAAAGGTAAAAAAAAGTGCTTTTCACTTGAAAACTACCACTACATGACATCACAAGGTGGAACAGAGAATTTTGAGCTTTGGAAATGTAGACGGACTAATAATAAAAGATGTGTGAATGAAACAAAACACAACTCCGAGTACATTTTTGAGGAGGTAACAGCATTATAACACGGCTTAAAGCTCACAAGAGTCCATTTTGTGTATTTTGTGATTTTTACAAGCTCCATATATCAGTGAGCAGTGTTTAGAATCTGTTTATGTAGTCTTGAGAAGGATCGGCTAGGGACTGTTCCTGTGGAGTTGGAATAGAATGTTTTGAGTATTTGTTCTTAAGGCTTGCCCAGGGATGCGTCTGACTCATTCTTTGCTGTTTATTGTCCTTTCAGAACCTTGTGAGGATGACGAGCTAGAAGCAGTGGCAGAAAGTCCGGATGTGGAGCCTGGTACGGAGATGGATCAGGGTATGCATGCGTCCACTAGAGTCTAAATACTGAAGGTCCTATATTACTCAAAATTCACTGCATGCACATGGTAGGATCGGATTGGTCCCGATCCCGTTACTCGGCGGGTGGTCTGTCCTTAGATCCAAGTGCACATGAAACTCGTGTAATCGGATAATGGTCAGCGATCTGACCGGCTCCGCTACGCTATGTGGCGCTGTAGTCCAACTACTTCCAGGTGATGGCTACTCAATAAAAACACAACAAACTATATGGCGGTATACAAAGATGGCACTCGAGGAGTTTGACGGAGTAGCATTGGTGGTGTACGTGTTGTGTATTCTTTCTTCGCAGCCATGATTTCGTCTGACTTTTCCGGCAACACTCGATACTTATGACGGCGTGGGCGCCTCCTGCCACTTCCGGGTGAAACCCCTGGCGAAAATTCCCACGCATGCGCAGTACACCGATCCGATATCGTACACTAGGCAGCACCAAGCGGATTACTATCGGCCTAAGCCAGGGGTTCCAATCGGATTCGGGAAACCAATCCCTATACGATCCTTAACCTGTGCACATGAATTCGATACAATCCTAATTTGTTTGCAATCAGATTACACTCGTTCATGTGCTCGCAGTTACTGACTCTTGTGAGCTTTAAAGCTGCACTGTGTAACTGTTTGGTTGGGGGTCTGCTTGTTTCTATGGATATGTCGTTGCTCTGCCTGCAATGTTCCAACAGACATTAAACAGCTCTACCTTATAATTTTTCAATTACAGGTGGTTTTATACCTCAAAAATACCTAGAAAAACAGGCATTCTGACTGTGGGCGGGGTTGAACAGCCACAGATCTGACCTGTAACTTTGTCTGGTTTGGTCTCCGTGAAGATAGAAAGGTTTAATGCCATACTGTGAAACATTCCAGACAAAAGCCCTATTCGGAGGGGATTAGTTTTACAGGGGGATGTAGAGTAATGTCTGTTTATCACAGGACCTCTATAAATGACCCCATTCACACAGGACAAGAAATGTCCGTGATATTTATTTGACATGGGAGGAGTTTGTTTACGCTCTGCCGTTACGTATTTGTCGCCGTGCATAAAGCATCAGCTGAAGATGGAGAAGTCATGATTAGCCTATGTGAAATATTAGCGAACTATGCAAATTATTGCCCATAATCAGGACTAATAGAGCATACATGACCTAAAACAAGCAGAAGTTTCATGCCCCCGACGACTGATTTCTTGGGCTTTTTCATTGGTTGATGTGTGCGTTTGTTTGAGAGTACCGGTAGATCATTTTGCTTGCTGGCTTCAAGCTCCTCCATGTTTGAAAATTGCGGTTAATTATTTCTTTAAACGGATGTGACGAAATATTACATACATCTTTACCGAGGGTCGCATTCGCACGGGATTAATATCACCTATGGTAATTCCTCCAGACCCTTTTACAGAAGGTGAAACTCGCTGTAAATTTCACAGACATACTCCGTTATGTTTACGGACATGGCGCGTTCAGACAGGACTAAATTCCCTGGTAATTATTACTTGACCCCATGTCACCCCATAAAACTAATCCCGTCCGTATAGAGCTAAAGTAATAACATCTCCATGGAGAAAAGCATTTGACAGACCCTCTACCGGAAAAGTTGCACAATTTAAGCCATGTTCTAATGCTGTTACCTCCTCAGAAACAGACCTGGAGTTGTGTTTTGTTTCATTCACACATGTTTGAGTAACTCTTTATTATTAGTCTGTCTACATCTCCAAATCTAAAATGCTTCTGTTCCACCTTGGGATGTCATGAAGCTGTAGTTTTCAAGTTAACGGCTACCTTTTGCGTTTAGTTCAGTAGAGTTTGGCAATTCCAGGGCTGAAATTATACAAATGATTCTAGTGAAGGTTTTACCAAATGACATCACAAGCTAGAACAGAGTCTTTTCTATTTGAGAGAAGAGCTATGGTTTGTGTGTTAAATATGTGAATGAAACAGAACACAACTCGAGGTCTGTTTCTGAGGAGGAAACATTATAATATAGATCAGAAAATAGAGAAATATGGGCCCTTTACAAGTCTTTTACATTCTCAAATTTTGAACTCTGTCCTACAGCAAAACACCCACGAAAAAAGAAAGTTGCCAAAGAATGGGTAGTAAAATGTTATGTTTTCTTGAACTCTAGATGACATCCCTTCAGATGCAGAAGCCGAAGCTCGTTTGCACCCATCTGAGCCCAGTGAAGCACTTCCTGATGAGAACAAGAAAGTGCAAAATTTGGAGATTGCTTCTAGTAATGGTACGACTTACTGCTTTTTAAAGGCTCTATATTACGCTGTTCTCTGATCTATGTTATAATGTTGTTTCCTCATCACAAACATGCCTGGAGTTGTGTTTTGTTTAATTTACACACATTTAACACAAAAACCCTGCCTATTTAGGCTGTTTGTGTAATAGCTCTGGAAAAAAAATAAGAGCCCACTGCATTTTTTTTCTGAAATCCGCATCTCTACATGTATTACAGCCATTCCATTCCAGCGTCTGTTGAATTCCAACACAAACACAAAGCTGAGCTACTTCAGTTCTTGCACCACGAGTGGAAGAAAGGGTGACTTTATTCCACTCCTGGTGAACAATGTGAAAGACTTGTGGAGAGCATGCCAAGACTCAAAATAAGGGTTATTGCACCAAATATTGATTTCTGAACTTTTCTTAAGTGTAAACATTAGTATTATGTTGTTTAAAAATGAATTTGATCTTGTTTCTTTGCATTGTTTGAGGTCTGAAAACATGGATCTTCTTTTTTATTTTGACCATTTGTCATTTTCTGCAAATAAATGCTCTAAACGATCATATTTTTATTTGGAATTTGGGGGAAATGTTCTCGGTAGTTTATAGACTCAAACAAAAATGTTCCTTTTGCCCAAACACATACAGTCATACCTCACCTTACGAAATTAATTCGTTCCAGAAGTGGTTTCTTAACGCGATTTTTTCACAATGGGGGATTCGGGCTGCTTCGAAGCCAAGTACGCATTATTTGAATTTTTGAGATTTCGCGTTTCGTAACTTGGATTATTCGTTAGTTGGGTCTTTCGAAAGGTGAGGTATGACTGTACCAATAAGTAGTAAAATCAGAAAAACTGATAATTTTGCAGTGGTCTCTTATTTTTTTCCAGAGCTGTATAGTTAACTTGTGTAATATAGGACCTTTAAAATAATAAATCAGATGTATTTTTCTTCCAACAAATACCGCAAAAATTCTTTGATTTTGATCTTTCAGGACCATCCAACATCATCCAAGTTCTGGAAAATGACATAGTCCTTCCTCCGCTTAAACTACCTGTAGATCTTGACGCTCAGGTAACCATAGAGAGGTAATTAAAGTGAACATTTCAGACAGTGTGTTTAAATAATGTATTTTTCTCTGCTACAGACAAATCGAATTTCTCCCGCTGGTTTGTTGAAATCACCGGGCGCTCGCTTTTTCTCTGACCCTTACCTTCCGGAGGAAACTAAAACTGACAGAAAGAATTCTTCTCCGTCTCCAACCACAAAGAGCCCCATTTACCCTTCGCCCTCCGCAAACACCCCTAACCTCAACTTCACTCCGTCTCCCGTTTCTCCCATATTTCCTACATCGACGTCTAATAAATCACCTGTCATATCTCCTGTCAAACGCGAGTCTCCGGTCAGAACCCCTGTCAAAACTCCGGTCCTTTCTCCGATTTGCGCCCAGCCCATTTCACTTCCGGAAACGCACGCTCCGAGATCTCCAGTTTACCCTCATCGCTCCATCTGTCCTCTCACGGGGAACCCCCTTTCTCCGATCTGCGCCCAACCTCTGCCATGCCACGAGCCCTCTTCTCCGCTCTCGTCCAGTTCTCCGGTCCGAACGCAGCCTGTGCCCGCCGTTGCGTCCACGCCCAAATCGGAAGCGTCTGACAAGTCCGCAGACTCGTCAATCGAGGAAACTCCATCCAAAAAGACGGATATCATTGAGGAATTCTGGCTCAAAAGTGCAGAGATTAGAAAGAGTCTAGGGTTGACCCCGTTGGATCGCAGTAGTAAAATCTTGGAGAAAAGCGTTGTTGTTAGCCCGCCCACAGAGCCTGTCAAAACAAAAGAAATAGTGGAGGAGCAGAAGAAGCCAAGTATTGGTGGGCGGGCTGTTATACGGCGAATCAACATCACTCTAGAAGGTCAGGTGATCACGCCACTCAACCCCGAAATCAAGGGCAACGCCGCAGATAGAAAAGATCTTAGCAGCAGCTCTGGCTTGGGCGTAAATGGCAGCATGGTGACTAGCTACAGCACGTCCGATTCCACCATGTTGACTCCGCCCTCCAGCCCGCCTCCGCCAGTGCCTAGCAACCAGTCCCCCGCGGTGATCAGGCAACAAAAACACCAAGCATCATGGAGCAACGGGAAGGACAAAACACAACCCGAGCACGCCAAAGAACCCTCAAAAACAAAAACGCCAATTCCTTCTCCGAGATCTCAGCTTAGCCCAGTTTCTGCTCCCAAACCTGCTCCGAGGAAAGCCGTCTCACCACAAGCTGAACAAGAACCCACTCCTGTAGTTGTAATGAGAGAGAAGAAGAAAACGCGTCCTCCAGATCACGTGAGAAAGTCTTTTGTTGAGACGGTTGAAGAGATCCCTTTTGCAGATGATGTGGAGGAAGGCTTCGACGAAAGAACCCCAGAATCAAGCATGAATCGGTATTACACTCCTCCAACGAGCAAATCCAGCAGAGACAGGCCTCCTTTGCACTTGGCCTTAGCAATGGAAAATGGTAAACCCAATATCCCGGTCAATCCTGTCCCAAAGACCCAGAGGGCAACGCAATTTTCTCCTGAGGCCAAGGAGATTGCAGAGGAGAGAATGAGAGCTAGAGAAAAATCTGTAAAGAGCCAGGCATTGAAAGATGCTATGGCCAAACAGCTGAACAAAATGAAAGATTCCGATGGCGACAAGGGGCCGTCACCCAAAGTGGCCTGGAACGTTACCCCAGAAGCTGCTAGCAAAAGTAAAAAGTCCCCTGTGTCTCCCAAAACATCGGCGGTGAAAGCTTTGGAATACAAAAGGGCAGAGACTCTACCTGAACGCTTCTTCAGTAGCAACAAGAGTCTGGACAGCTCTGTAGCCTCCTCCGATGGCTCCTCGTCAACCAAAAGCAAAAAGAGGAGTTCGCTATTCTCTCCACGGAAAAATAAAAAGGAGAAAAAGGCTAAAAATGACAGCAGTAGACTCTCCGGGTCAGATGAGACACCTCCTAAACATAAGTCACTGTGGAAGGCGGTTTTCTCAGGATACAAGAAGGACAAGAAGAAGAAAGAGGACAAATCATGCCCCAGTACTCCATCGTCCAGCTCCACCACGCAGGACGTGGGCAAGAAGAAGACAGCATCTCCTGGGAAATCTTCAGGTGAGTTGGGATGTCAAAATAAACAATATTGTTTATCGTGATAAAAAGGGTACACGGTAGTTGTTGTGAGAATCGTCGACAAAGTTAATCTCCATTACATCATCCTCACGGTCGCTTTTAGATCATTGCTGTTTTCACTTATGACAAAGTACATTTCTATAACACCTACTCATAAAATCAAAACTACAATTATTCATAACCATAACATTTTTAAACTGAACAGCTCGGTTATTTTGGCCATGATAACTGTCCCATGCCAAGAGGTGGGTGCCGTTTGCTTTTTCTCTTGTTTATAATTCATCTTGAAACAAAACATTTCAAGGTGAATTTTAATCTTCTCTGCAGATTTGAAGTCACGGCGAAACCTGAGCTTTTCAGAGGACTCGGACCTGTCCTGTGATGATGTTTTGGAGAGGTCATCCCAAAGGTCAAAGGCTGATGTAAGTATCAGGCAAATTGTTTTTCAAGGTAATTTATTGGCGTTTTCGTTTATCCTCTTTGCCCTTTATGTTTTTATATGCTAGCTTTGCCTTAAAGAAGACCTATTTTGCTCGTTTCTGCTCTATAATCTCTGACACCCGTGGATCGTTATGTTATCATTTGGACCATTGACTCCTGTGTTAGAAAACTGCAGCGCCCAATGGGAGCTGATGTTGTCGTAAATGTCATCACAAAAAAAAAAGGTCAGCCGGTCCTATTGCTGGATGACAAGATAAGATAAGAACCTAACAAGTATAGTCTGTCTTAATGAAACAGAATATGGGCAAGCAGTTGGTAGGAGACTCAGTTCAAATCTCAAGTTTAGATGGATAATTTTAATGAACTATTCTACCTTCACGTGTCCTTCCCACGACGACGACAGGTATCCTATCCAGCTATCCAGATAATGAGCTTCTCCCCTGATAAAAAAAGATAATTTTGGCGGCGTAGCACAACAGATGATAGATGTCGCAGTAACATATTTAACAACAGATGCCGCTATTCAGCCTCATCACAATGCGGCCTCACTGTTTATGTCAAATATGCTGCATTAACGAGTTTGCTTCGTCTGAACAAGCAACAAAACTAGCTCTGTAACAAAATAATTTAGTCAAAGGTACAAAAAAAAAAAATACTCTTGCCGATATGTCTATAGAACAGCCCACGATATCAATACGATCATCACATTAAATGGTACGATATCACACTAAGGAGCAGCAGATTTTTTTTATTTTCATTTTTACGCAATACTGCTGAATCCTACGCATATCAGAGTTTAAAAAAATAAGATTGGAGAAAGAAGTATGTACAGCGTGGTGGTGAAAACGGGTATTTATCTGCAACGTCTGGCGTCTTGAAAATAATCGATTAAAGATTGCTCAAACATGCACGAATCACTCAATAAAAAGTCGATTTTGCATAATAGGCTAGGAGTTTACTGTAGATAAAATATCAAAACTAAACTGTAACAAAAGTACATATCTGTTTATAAGAAATGTTCCAACTACATCCACTGCATTGACTTCTCATTGTTTTTTCCCCCATCCTAAACAGCATACGGACATCTTTGATTTAGTATCAGGCATACAAAATGAAGTGATAAAAGAGGAAAAACTAGAAAAGGAAAAAAGAAGGGCACTGAAGGAAAGAAAGCGAATAAAAGAAAAAGAGAGGAGAGAGCTGGAGAGAGGGCTCGATCGAGAGCAGGAGAATAAAGACGAGGAGGTACTGTTCGGCGGTGGGGTTAAGTGATTTTGAATTTCACATCATTGTAATGGAGAAAATGGAGCCACTGAAGTCCTATTTTATGCAGGCCATGTTCACACTGTTTCTGATTGGCTTTGAAGCTGACCTCAAATGATGAAGCAGCTTTGGTCATCCCTTGAGATCTCTCTACAAATCTTGCATTCGTGCCACAAAATTGCTTTTTCAAGGCCTTACACTGAAATAAAGAAACAGATTGAAGCTGCTGAATACGCCGTCTGGTCCATTCTATTAGGCCGACGCAAAACACATACAAATTTAAGCAAGTTCTGCAAGATGTTTATTCCTCTTCGAATCCATTTACATTCATTACATTCTGGTTGAAATTCGAAATGACTTCCACCTCTGCTGTGTATTGTGTGAACGTGCTTCTGGTAGAATAGATAGGTACAGTCAAATATAGGGCCACAGGCATGAATTGAATTACCACCCCGTAAAGAAAACAGACTTAAACCGTGCACATACCATGATAAAGGAATAAAATTGTTAGCGTTTCAAATTAGCACTTCAAATTTCCTTGAGGTTTGTACTTCAATAGACCAATAATCATGCCTGCGAGGCCACTTCACATGTGTAGAGTTGTGCTGAGTATTTAGAAATGTATTTGTGTATTTGTGAGCTGTCTTGTGTCGTGTTAGCAAATTAGCACTATCATTCCCTGTTTTAATTCATTTTTGATTAACATAGATTATAGTTCTCCTTGGTTTGTGATGTTTAACACTGTGATAGATGTCTGTGTATAATTTGGTTTAAAGGACCCATATTACGCCATTTTCTGATCTGTTCTAATGTTGTTTCCTCATCAAAAACATACCTGGAGTTGTGTTTTGTTTCATTCACACAGAGATCTTGCTTATTTAGCCTGTTTTCTTCTCTCAAACGGAAAACACCTTCACTAGAATCATTTGGATGAGTTCAGCCTTAGGACAAAAGGTAAAAGGAGCTGAAAACTACCACGTCATGACATCACAAGGCGGAACAGAGCATTTAGAGCTTTAGGGGTTATTCACACCTGCCTTGTTTGGTTCGTTTAAAACAAACCAGAGTTTGTTTTTTCCTTTGATTCGGACCTTTTGGGCTGGTGTGAATAAAAAACAAAAATCTCAATCCGGAGCAAACAAGCGAACCGAGACCACCTAAAAAGCTCGGTCTCGGCACGGTTCCATTCGAATCCTGGTGCGGTTCGTTTGAGGTGAGAATGCAGACCGGACTCGATCCGACACAAGTTGGCTTTTTGTACTTAAAGGAGAATTAACGTTTTTTACAATCTGAGCCTTATTTCGGTAATAAAACAAGTTGTTTTACTCACCCATAGCACTTTGGTGTCATTTCGTAGATGTTGTGGTATAGCGGTATCCGTGAACATGAGTGCTCGGGGCATATGTTTGTGCAAACTTTAGCACTTTTCACATCACAGAAGATCACTGTGTCAGCGTAGACTTTAAGTGGAGTCAAAAGCGGCCTGAAACCCGATATCCCACTCGAGACAGCAAAGGCATTCTTCCTCTGTGGCCATCGACATACAATGTCCACATAAACACCACAAGGTACTGTCTTTTCGTAGACGGGCCGTCGCTCGCTGTTCTCTTGTGCGCTGCGCCTCAAACTCTCCACTTCCTTCTTTCTAATATCTCTTCCTCCGTATACTCAGGCTTAAAACGATAGGGACGGCCATCATACTCAAATAAGTCCTCTTCAATCTCAAAGTCCGAATCTTCAGCCATGTCTCGCAACAGAAAAGTTCAGAGCGGTGTTAGCTTCTTTCGGACTAGCGGTGTTTATCTGCTAAACAGCTGACTTCACGCATGCGCGCTGTCCTCTATGATGACATCATCAGATGAAACTATAGCTGGATATCGGGTTTCAGGCCGCTTAAAGTCTACGGTGACACAGCGATCTTCTGTGATTTGAAAAGTGCTAAAGTTTGTGTTATTTGGAGACCTCAAACATTTGCCCCGAGAACTCACGTTCACGGATACCGCTACACCACAACATCTACGAAACTGCTCCAAATGACACCAAAGTGCTATGGGTGAGTAAAACAACTTGTTTTATTACAGAAATAAGCCTCAGATATAAAAAAAACAACTTAATTCTCCTTTAACAAGCTCCCGTCGTATGTCGAGCATTATGGGAAACGGAGGCTTACGAAACTTAACGAAGCTTACTTACGTTTTGCGTGAAGAGCAAGAGTCAGAACTTTATGTGCGCACATTTGCGCTGTCCTCTGTAGCCGTCTAGTCCTGTGTCTTCGTCGTTAGGAAATTGATTGTAAAATAGTGTAAACCTCACGATGCTGCTCAAACATTTGTGAGAACTGTAAAAACTGAGCAAACCATATCGCTATGACGACATTGAAAACAGCAACATAACGCCATGATTCTCCTAATTCACTTGTTTGGACACGGCGCTTTGACACGGCTCATTTCTGTCCTCAGCACACGTGGTTTTGTTTATAGATGTTGGTCCACTTACAAAAAAAGTACAGAGTGAAAGCGAACCGCACCAAAAAAAAAATAAAAAAATGGTCTTGACCAAAGCAAGTGAACTATCGGACTTTCCTGGTGAATACGACATAGATGTAGACAGGTGTGAATGAAATCAAGACCAGGTATGTTCTTGATGTGGAAACAACATTCTAACATGACGTAAAACTCACAAGAGTCAATTTTGCGTAATATTGGACCTTTTAATTAATTTATTTGTAATTTTTGTCTTTTTTTTTACACAATCATTAACCCTTTTAATCATGTTTTGTGTTATCATTTTCCTCCCTTTTTGTTTTGTCTTCCCAAAGTCTTTATATGTCCCTCATGCACTGGCGTTCAAGAGATCATATGCCTCCAAGGTAGTATCCAAAACATTCTTATTCAAACAGACTTCACACAGCCACTTGTACCTATGTGCGCATGTTGACCTGTTATAACTCTTTTGTGCCTCCGGTCTCATACTAACTAAAGATGCTCTCTGGATGCATGTATCCACAGTGTCCACAGTATCCTCTTGCAGCTGGATGTCACTTCTGTCCAAAGGCTCATTTATGCTCTGTGTTCTATACGCCTACAGACGAATGGAGGCTCTTGTCCATCCTCCGTGCTGTTCTGTCCGTAACACAGAAGTATAAAGAAGTGTGTCGTCACCCATTGTGTTTGGCTTTACTCAAATCAGGCCCGCAGATATAGAGGCAAATTTTATAGAAAGTTGTCAAAAGGAGAAATTCAATTTGTCAACTGGACAAAAGTTTATTTGGTTGAATACGTTTCGCAGCTCATCCAAGCTGCTTCTTCAGTTCTGATCGGACGCTGTTGGACACTGGCTTTTATCTGCCTGAAGGGAGGAGCTAACTACAATGAAATTACTCTGAGATTATCACACGTACCTTAGGTGGGCCTATTAGATCTGCAGTGGGAGTGGAGTGTAGGTATTTAATAAGCCCACCTAACTAACAGAAACTGAAAACAAGTAGGTGTAATAGATTCAAGATTCAAGATTGTTTATTTGTCATATGCAGAATCAACACAAGGTCAACAATGCAATGAAATGCTTAGGATCAGAAGAACCGTTGACTCGCTAAGATAGTCAGAAGTACTAATAACATGCAATAATAGTACATGGTGAAACAAACTGTTGCAAAAGTGCAGGGGAAGAAGTAAACAATATAATAAAAATATGTAATAAAATGTAATTTTAAAAATACAAGGTACAATGTACAAAGGTGCAGGTAGGATTAAATAAGGTGTGCGTAGAGTATTTCACAGATTGCATATAATATGGTGTAGTATAAGTGTTGCATGTGGATTTTCAAAGTAATTTCATTTTATTTAGCTCCTCCCTGCAGACAGATATAAGGCAGTGTCCACCAGCGTCTGACCAGAACTGAAGAAGCAGCTTGAATGAGCTGCGAAACTTATTCAACCAAATAAACTTTTGTCCAGTTGACAAATTGAATTTCTCCTTTTGCCGTGGATTCTACCTGAACGATTGAGGGATTTTACACACATCCATAGAAACTTCCATATTTGGAGTTCTGACCGCGAGCATCAGAGCGACCAAAGACCTAATCTGGAGTGAGGGTGTTGTTACCTTAGCGATACTTTCAATCAAACCTGTTGACGAAGACACCTGATTTGTCTGCTGTTAAGGTTTATGGCTTGATTTACGAACAAAATAGCAAAATATAAACATCAGCATGTATGCTGTGATCATATAGAGCGGGTTTGATATGAATATTTTACGACGAAAATGGCAAAGCTTACTGCAGCAGAGAGGGCGGCAATTTTTCAATGTAAAGTGAATTAGAGATAGAGTCGATGGAGCCGGAAGCGCCCCCCCCATACTCACTTCCCATTTGGAACCCGACGGCTGACGCCTTAGCTTGGTCAGTTTATATTTATGATTCATAATCCTGTCCAGTTCTTCAGAACATGTGAAATCTTAGAGGACAGTAGTGAAAAACTGCTGTGGGGCCTTTTTTTGTCATTTTTTGTTGCTCTATTTGTTCTCTTACTGACTGCGCCCACTGGTGGTTGCATAAGAGAACGTAGCCTTGACATTAGAAACTTTTGGAAGTATAAATTCAATGTCGGCGACTACACTTGAAACGCACGGATCTGTTTACGTATAAAAGTGGAGCATAAATGAGCCTTAAGTATTCAGCTTTGGTAACAGTGGTTTCTGTATATTTCAAACACGGGACTGTTTCATATTAACCTGCCTCCTTCTGTCACAGCAGCTCTGGTGTTGCTCCAGTCTGGCTCCTGGACACGTCTGATATTTCTGCAGTACTCATCTCTCAGCTTTTGTCTTCTAGGGCTGCAACGATTAATGGAAGAATCTTAACTATATCGGCTTTTAAAAGGCCCATATTACACTGTCTTCTAATTTACTGCATGTTATAATGTTGTTTTCATCACAAACATGCCTGGAGTTGTGTTTTGTCTCATTTTTTTTTAACACAAAACACTGCATATTTAGGCTGAGGCTACGTTTATATGATGACGGTCTGAACAGAAGACGCAAAAGTGGCGTCGCGTCTTCACTTTTTATTCCGCGTCTAGACGAGTGTTTTCAGGAGGAAATCTGCGTACATACGGTGACGCAAAAATGTGTGGAATTAGATTAGGTATGCATGCCAGGCGGCTAGGTGGCGCTGTGATACATTATCACTATGTCCGCATGCATATGTAGAATCTTCCTTCTTCTCATCTGCGGCACAAAAAGTAAAACAAAACTTGTATAACTCCACTGTATGGTCCTAACGTGCAATATCGTTTTTCCAACATGCAATATCATTTTTCAATACTCTCCTTGTTACTGTTTTATTATTATTACTTATTCTATTATTACTTATTTTATTATTATCATTACTTGCTGCATGCACTTTTCTTTCTTGTTCAAACTGTCCCTACTTGGAGGTACTGTGACAAGTAAATTTCTCCGTGAATTCTGCGTGAGATTAATAAAGTCTTATCTTATTTCTTATCTTATGGCTACCGGTAGCAAAAAAAAAAAGTTCAACTATTGCTTCAGACCACGTTAGACTACAAAGCAACGAAGGCGCAACAAGGTGTGGACTGGAGCCAAACAAAGTACACCGATATATGGACCGATGTGACGTAAATGCGTACGCGACGTCAGCAGATTTGACCAGAGTTTTGCGTCTTGGGCAGTGTAGACGAAAACACTACGGCGGAGTGTATTCAAGTTTTCCACTTTGGAGGGCGGTTTCAGTTTTTTAAGCCCCCAAAACGCCATCACCATCTAAACGAAAGGCACTTCCGATAAAATATTTTGTTGTTTTTACCCGTAAGCGTTCTCGTGTAAACAGGCCCTGAGTTCTTCTCTCAAATGGAAAACGCTTTGTTCCACCTTGCTATTTCATGTGGTACACTGTGTTTTTAAACTCCACACTTTCACTAGAATCATTTTGGATAATTTCATCCCTCAAATTGCTCTCTACTGAACTAAAGGTTAAAGGATATGTTAACCGCTACCGCTTCATGACATCACAAGGTGGAACAGAACATTTTGAGATGTGGAGATATAAACAGATTAATAATAAAGGATTTCTCAACCGTATGTGAATGAAACAAGACACAACTCCAGGTCTGTTTTTGAGGAGGTAACAGCATTATAACCAGGCTAAAAGCTCAAAAGAGTCACATTTGCGTAATATTTTTAAAATAATAAACGCATTTTGATAATGAAAATGTCAGTTAATTTGTATTTGATAATAGTTCTCTATCTAGAAGCCTTCTTTTTCCATAGTTACACATTTATTTGGTTAAAAATGCAAAAAACAAAAAAAAACTACTAAAGTTATTGTTAGTTGCAGCCCTAGCATCCTCACAAATAAGAGAGGACATCATTCTGTCTACACTCTGCAATTCCATTTCTAATTAAGAAAAATTGTCATTTTGTGAAAAACCTGTACAATGTGATACAGACATGTAAGCTATTCTGGTTAATGGATATATTCTATAATAATTTGCATTTTTTGAATTAATTTTACATCCAATTTCCATTTTAGTCCATTTGTAATCCAGGCTGAATAAAAACCTCAGTAAATGTGATTGGCTGTAATCAGTTTCCAACCTCTTTCTCTCCATTAGCTGTTTTAGTGCCTCAAGGAACCGAGTCCAAGAGCGAGAAATACTTAAATAAATACCTTACCAAGCTGTGCTTTTGTTGCTCCACCAGAAAACCTACACAGAGGAGGAGCTAAATGCCAAAATCACCCGGAGAGTCCAGAAAGCTGCACGACGCCAAGCAAAACAGGAGGAGCTAAAGAGACTGCACCGAGCCCAAGTAAGACTCCAACTGCTAAACCTGAGGCACTGCACTTTTATTGATCTGTCCCATAGAACGCTTGAAATGTTGTTTAAAGCACCACTATGTAATTTTATGGTGGGAGGTCTGCGCATTGATCTATAATAAGAACTGGATAAGACTAGATTAGTGGCCGCTCCAGGTACTGTAGCTCCTGGGAACTTGGGCCCAGACAGTTTTTTGTTTTGTTTTGTTTTTTTATTTTGGGAGGGTTGACCTGCTGATGATGCACACAGAATAATAAAAGATTAATTTTCAAACCTGTCACAAACATATTTTTATTTAAAGATCCATTCTTTCATTAATATTTCTGCCACAAGAAAACAACATCAAAATCTTGAACTCAAAATGTCATCCTGGAAAAATAACAACGCACCCATGCCAGTGCAATAATAATCACATTTACAAAACACATATTAATACAGTCAATAGAGCAACAAACAAATAATAAGAATACGGGAAATATAAAAAGAGTGAATCATGTAGAGAATTTTCACTATCAACATTAATGTATTGTCTTGAAAAGGGAAGGGGTGCAGATTACTCTTCTTTCTGCTCACTTTCATTCAATTCTTGTCATGTTATCACACTGTTGATGTCTTTTTACACTTTATGAATTAAATAAGCAAACAAAAAAAGTTAAACAACTTCCTCAAAGTTCAAAGTCAGCTTTATTGTCAAAAACCATATGTACAGATCGCACACACAGGATTTGAAATTGCAGCGCCCCCTAGGCCCACAGTGAACATAAAACATGTGATAAACAAGACAATAAACACCATGACTAAAACATCACATATACCCGTAGCAAAAGTAAACTTGTATATAATACAAATAAGTAAAATACACAATGTGTAGTGTAATAAAGCTCAAATGTGTCATTTAAGCGGTGTCAGTGCCATTTAAGCAGCAGTGTCAGTGCCATTTAAGTGTCAAGTGTAAATGGAAGATAAACTAAAATCAAAGAGCCTATAAGTTTGCTTTGTAAGATGGAGCTTAGCCCTGCTCTGAGCCCCTCTGTGCTCGCGCTTCCTCCACTCCACCAGCATCGTTCTGATTGGTCAGACTTCGTCATGTGATCACTGTCGTCACACTGGTGGGGCACTCTCCCCACATTGAGAAAAGAAAAGAACTTTATTGGCATCGTGCACCAATGAGCACAGGCCAAACAACACGCCGCCGCCTTTGGTTCATCTTCAAAATCTTATTCTGCTTCCATGGGTCTGCACCTGCTTGTTTCCACGGAGATGTTATTGCTTTGTCTAGAATATTCCACAGTACATGGCGTTAAACACATCTATCTTCATTCTGTTAAAACAGGCTTGCTTACTGTGAGCAGGCTTGTCTCATCTCCATGGTGACAGTTGATTGCCATACCGTGGAACATTTTTGGCGAATAACTTCATGGAGACAAAGAGCTGGCAGGCCCTCCACCAGAAAAGTTACATAGTACACCTTTATTTTCTTTGTTATGTTATTCCTCATCACAAACACGTGGAGTTGTGTTTAGTTTCATTCACACGTTTAACACATTTAGACTAGTGCTGTCAGGTCATTAAAAAAATTAATCTAATTAATTACAGGATTTGTAATGAATTAATCAAATTAATCGCATTTTAAGAGTGTGAGCGAGAGAGAGAGATTGTGAGTGAGCGAACGAGCGAATCCACTTTGTGATTGAGTTTGTCAGTTTTCAAATGGTCGCTTTGCTTGTTTGTTTCCCAAATTCTGCAAGCATAGTTTGGCGGTTTGTTGGTTTGGTGGTTTGGTGAAGTGCGCTCACGCTCGCTCTATCACCGGTAACGATGGAACTTGTCCACACGTGTTTGTCGTTCAAATGATCCGTCAGGCTGGAGCAGCTTCAGTGATCGGAAAATTCTTTTTGACAAAAGCTACAAATCACTGCGTTCTTGTTGATCGTCTCGTCTTCGTTTTTTTAATAAATAAACTTGCCGTTCAAAGGCCCTGGCAGCAATTTGCTCGCCACACGCCAATTTAAAATGCGCATTGAATTACCACTCATAATGAATTGCGTTAATTTTGTGTTAATTTGCAGTGTAATTAATTATCTAATTAATGCGTTAAACTGACAGCTTTAGACTTCTCGCAAAATAGAAAACGCTCCACCTTGTGATGTCATGTGGTAATACAGGAAGTGCTCCATTGTGTTTTTAAACTCCACACACCTTCACTATAATCAGTTGGATAATCTCAGCCCTGGAATTGCCAATCTGTAATCTGCTCAACAAAAGGTAAAAGGAGCTGTTAACTTGAAAACTACCACTCTACATCACAAGGTTGAACAGAGCATCTTGAGCTTTGGAGATAAAATACAAATCTGGGTATGTTTTTGATGAGGTAATAATGTTGTAACGTAGATTTAAAAAAAAAGTCACAGCAGTAGTCCGTTTTGCGTAATCTAGGACCTTTAAGAACTCACAGTCTCATCTTGTTGCTGGGTTAAGTGAAATGAGTAAATGGGAAATGAACTAAAATCTAAGCAAACAGTTTATCTCTGTTTACAGCTGCTTTAATGCGACTTATACTCTTGGACAAATTCTCCGTAGTCTGAAATCCACTGTGATTGATGTTCCTTTGCTGTTGGCTCTGGCTCCACTGACTCAGCACTCCCTCCTTCCTTATTCCCTGAGTTTTTGGTTCACTGGCCTGAGTTTTCCTTCTTTTTTTAGACTCTATTTTAAGAGTCCAAACTTAAGTTGTAGTTCGGCCCTTGCTGCTCATCACTGATACAGACTCGGCCCCTAAACAAGGATTTAAGAACCAGGAGGTGAATAACGGCCCTCTGTGCACAAAGACACTATATGGCCTCTATAGACGATCTTTTATGTGTAAAGCCGCCAGGTTAATTCATTTTAAATCATGTATTTCACTCCAGTGGACTTTTTAAAATTAAATAGCAGCAAACAGAAGTCACAATTTATCAGTGTTTATTTAAAAATCCCATGACATGTAATTCTTGATGCTTTTATATGGCGCCTTAGTAGTTCCCTAATACTGTATATGAATCCTTCTCCAAAATCAAGCCTTGGTGCATGAGAGAGCCTCATGAAGACAGCCCTATTCAGAAATGTGGTTCTGAAACACTTTATTCTGGGCGTGTCGCTTGAATGCAAATGAGGAGGACAGAGACGGGCCAGTGCAGGTGGGTGGGGGTGTGGCCAAATACGCCAGTTTCCTGGTTTAGCAGTGCGATGTGCGCTGTCCCTACTTCTGTGTTTTAAGCGCTTAGGAAGATATGACAAGCGTCCCATGAATAAAAAAAAACTCTTACACAAATTTCCACAGAAAATAAAATTAAACCACTGCTGTTTCAGAGGCTTAGAGGCTCGGATAAAGGACATCCGAAAAAAAAATAAAACGTATCTCGTAGCTCGTTTGCGGTCCAAATTCTCTGGGTGTGATCTCCAAAGACGGGGTGGACATCCAGACGGGGGGGTGGAAACCTTTTCCGGAGTGTGACGTCAGAAAATTCCCTTGTCCAAAATCGCACGTTTGGACTGTCTTTTTTTCAATGGGGGGGGGGGGCCTAAACAGGGTAGGGCCTAAACAGGGTAGGGGAGCTCACATTAACGTTCAAAAACCTCAGAAAGTGAAAATTTCATGCCATGGGACCTTTATATAGGTGCACTCTGCAGGTCTGCCAACAGTCTTGTCTTGGTTACAGTGGAGGTAACATGCACCTAAAAAAGAGAAAGAGAGCGAGCGAAAGACTGAAAGGGGAAGTCTGCACTCTCTCTCTCTCTCTCTCTCTTGATTAAAAATGTGATTAATTAGATTAATTAATTACAAATCCTGTAATTAATTAGATTAATTTTTTAAATCACCTGACAGCACCAGTATTTTGTATCAATAAAAACACCTTCAGTTGAAAAAAGCAATGAAGATAAGTTTATTCCATACAGAACTGAAGAAGTAGCTTGGATGAGCTGCGAAACGTATTCGGCCAAATAAACTTTGTCCAGTTGACAAATTGAATTTCTCCTTTTTTTGCCATGGATTCTACCTGGACGACTGAGGGATTCTTACAAACCAAAACAACATACAAACCAAAAACATCTCTTTGTAGATCTGCAGGTGCCCTCACCCACTAAAGGGAGATTGTGTCGTTTTAATTATGCAAATCTGAAAACTCCTGTCATTTACTCACTAAACTACACCCATCCCATCGCCATTATGAAAATTACCATAGGCCTGCTGCACTGCCATTATAAAGTCATTCAAGTGTGCTTTTTTTTTTTCACACTCCTTTTATTGGTAAAAGTTACTAAGTGAATCTGATACAGCTCACAGTTGGCCCATATACAGTTGTATTTTAATTTCTTACGCCGCTTGTGTCCATCTCAGTATTTATTCTTATAATTAGGCTAAATTGTTTCATCAGTGAAGCTCTTCTCCAGATGGCCTCTTAAAACATCTTGGAGAATTGTTGGTAATGAGCGGCTATCTGAGAACGCTTACACTGTACTTTAAAGGTCCCTACATTACACAAAATGCACTCTTGTGAGCTTTAAGTCATGTTATAATGTTGTTTCCTCCTCAAAAACATTCCTAGAGTTGTGTTTTGTTTCATTCCCACATGTTTGAGTTAGAGCTGGGCGGCTTGGCCAAAAATTGATATCACTATTTTTCAAAATTATATCAATGTCACGGTATTTGACAGTTTTTTTTTTTTTAAATGTACTAAGTGGTACCATGTCTTTGGTGAAGTGGACAGTAACAGCGTTGGTAATATCGTTCCACCGTTTGCTTTTCTTGTCGTAGGCGGTCCCCTTAGCAAACATGTCTTTGAGTGACGTCTGAGTGGCGTTTTGTGTCGCGGCGCCAACTTGAACGTTCCCTGCAGACGTGGAAGAGGATGCAGATCTTAGTTTCCTGCATTCTTCATATTCCAGGACATGTTTGTAACGGAGGTGGTGAAGCAGATCGCTCGTGTCGCTTCCTGCAGCTACAACTTTAGACCGACAACATTTACAGAATACAGTTGTTTAATCAGCGCCAGATTTTTTTAAAGCCGAAGTACTTCCACACAACTGACACGGCTCCTCTTTTCGGTATAAGTTCCTCTGTGTCTGTAACATTTTCTCCGTCCATGTTGTTCACCGCTCGACACACACTGAGCTTCCACCGCTCTCACGCCACTGCAAAACAGTCCCCCTCTCAAACAGTCAATGCGTGCACATGGACGAGTGTAATCCGATTGCAAACGGATTGGGATTGTATCGAATTCATGTGCACAGGCTAAGGATCGTATAGGGATTGGTTTCCCCAATCCGAATGGAACCCCTGGCTTAGGCCGATAGTAATCTGCTTGGTGCCGCCTTGTGCACGATTTCGGATCGGATTGGCGTACTGCGCATGCGTGGGAATTTTCGCCAGGGATTTCACCCGGAAGTGGCAGGAGGCGCCGACGCCGTCATAAGTAACGATTGTTGCCGAAAAAGTCAGACGAAATCATGGCTGCGAAGAAAGAATGCGCAACACGTACACCAATGCTGCTCCGTCAAACTCCTCGAGCGCCATCTTTGTATACCGCCACATAGTTTGTTGTGTTTTTATTGAGTAGTCATCACCCGGAAGTAGTTGGACTACAGCGCCACATAGCGTAGCGGAGCCGGCCAGGTCGCTGAACATTATCCGAGCTTCATGTGCACTGGGATCTAACGACAGACCACCCGCCGAGTAACGGGATCGGATTTGGAGAAATCCAATCCGATCCTACCGTCTGCACGCACTCAATGTCCCGCGGCACCACGTTTCACCGCTCTGTGTTCCCAACGTTTTGTACGCACACATTCACCGGTATTGGGATATATGAAAAATCCATGTCATTAAAAAAAAAAAACAGGTATTCGGTATGAAGCTGTATACCACCCAGCCCTATGTGTAACCCTTTATTGTGGTAGTTTTCAAGTTAACAGTTACATTTTACTTTAGTAGAGATTGGCAATTCCGGTGTTGAAATTATCCAAATGATTCTAGTGAAGGTGTTTGGAGTTTAAAAACACAGTGGAGCAGTTCCTGTATTACCACATGACGTCAAGGTTGAACAAAGTATTTTCTGTTTCTGTGTAAAACATGTGTGAATGCAACAAAACGTAACTCCAGGTATGTTTTGCTAACCTAGATCAGAAAATGGCGTAATTTGGGCTCTTTAACTCACTTTGGAGAGTCCATATATGTAACCTGAGTCTTGCTGTCTCCTCAGATCATCCAGAGACAGTTGGAGCAGGTGGAGGAGAAGCAGAGGCAGCTCGAGGAGAGGGGCGTAGCTGTGGAGAAAGCCTTAAGAGGAGAAGCAGGTAACCACATCTGTACTTCTTTTGTTTCATGTGATCTGACCATTATTCTAACCACAGAAGATTACACAAAATGACCATTCTGGGGAAAAAAAAACAAAAAACATATTCATTTGAGTCATTTCCAAAAAAAACTGTTACAGATCCCCATTGGAAACCACATTTTATCTTTTATTTGAAGCTTGTTCATAATTCAGCGCTCTTTAGGGAGAAATAATTTTGATGATTAGATTTGCATTACCCAAGCTGCATAGCCTCATGTAAACCATCCCAAAGATTTGAGATTGCTGTAATTGTTGCGGGCAATTGGCATTTATATAGCTGTACTGACTATTGAAAATTGTGCTTTGAGAAAACTACAGTTAAGTAAAAGAAAACTGCTCAATTTTGCAATTTTGTCTCTATTTTAACAACCCCAAAAGCAATTATTAAAGCTCTTATATTACACAAAATGGATTCTTGTAAGATTTAAGCCATGTTATAATGTTCGTACCTCCTCAAAAACATACCTGGAGTTTCACTAGGGGTGGGCGGTATAAACGGTATAAACGGTATGCGGTATAAATTTGGCCAACGGTAGAGATTTGGGTTATACCTTCCTATCACGATAGTTCATTGCGTCACCACAACAAGGAAGGAGGAAAAATCGCTGCGAGCAGCGAGCACATGGAGGTGGAGGAGCAGCGCAGAGATGAAAGAGTTCCGCTTTTTTTTCAGCCGCGGGGTCATCTGAATACGGGGGAATCGTCCCGTATTCAGAAACAAAAAAACGTGTCTCGTATTAAACTTCTACCGGTGTAAGCTGCGAGCACGCGCAAGCCGCGAGCACGCCGCGAGCCGCGAGCACGCCGCGAGCCGCGAGCACGCCGCGAGCCACGGCCCATTTCAACAGTACATGTGTACTGCAAACATCGTATTTCCCCGATGATTGCCCAGGGACTCAGGGAAGCGCTCGAGTCATGGGAACTTGACGAAGAGTTGCAGGTATGCATCAGCACTGACACCGGCGCCAATTTTCGATTTACATTGCCTTTTATACTGCTTGAAAGTGAAGTTACTTGTTTTATGTTTTTTACAATTACAGTTTTGCACAATACATTTTCTTGTAGTAATATTCTTGACGTTTATGTTATTTAATAGTTTAAAAAACAGCTTCCTGCTTGAATGCTTTTTCCATGTGCTCTGGTGACCATTAAGAAGCTGTTAATACTGTGAACAGTTAATACTGTTACATACCAAAGTATACCGTGATATATACCGTCTACCGTCTATGGTTCAAATTATACCGTGATATAAATTTTAGGCTATATCGCCCACCCCTAAGTTTCACACATGTTTGAGTAACTCTTTATTATCAGTCTGTCTACATCTCCAAAGCTCAAAATGCTCTGTTCCCCCTTGTGATGTCATGAAGTGATAGTTTTCAAGTTTTCAACAGCTCCTTTTACCTTTTGTCCAGTAGAGATTCCAGGCAATTCCAGGTCTGAAATAATCCAAATGATTCTAGTTCCGATTACAGCTCTTACAGATGAATGCTGTTGGTGTGTCCTTGGGCAAGACACTTACCCCCTCTTGCCCCCAGTGTCTGTGTACATGTGTGTAAGTGGTTCCTTGATGTAAAGCTCTTTGAGTGCTCTGAAGATGGAAAAGTGCTACATTAAAATTTGACCTTCAAAGTGCTAAGTCAGCTTTATTGTCAAAAAACATATGTACAGGTTGCACACACAGGATTTGAAATTGCAGCGCCCCCTAGGCCCACAGTGAACATAAAACATCTGATAAACAAGACAATAAACACCATGACTAAAACATCACATATATCCGTAGCAAAAGTACAAAAGGCTTGTATATAATACAAATAGGTAAAACACACAATGTGGAGCGTAATAAAGCTCAAATGGTGTCATTTAAGCAGCAGTGTCATTGGGGGAGGGAGGGCAGGAAGAGAGTTCAGCATCATGACAGCTTGGTGGATGAAGCTGTCTTTCAGTCTGCTGGTCTTGGCCCTGAGGTTCCTCAGTCTCCTTCCTGATGGCAGCAGACTGAAGAGGCAGTTGGATGGATGGGTGGGATCACCCAGAGGGCTTTGCGGGTGAGGTAGATGTCCTGCAGGGAGGGGAGAGAGACGCCCACGATTCTCTCAGCTGCTCTCACTACTCGGTGTAGCTTTTTCCGGCAGGACACGGTGCAGGTGCCATACCACACAGTGATGCAGCTGGTGAGGATGTGACCTATGGTGCCTCTGTAGAAGGTGCTCATGATGGGAGCTGAGGGCACTATTTACCAAGGTGTATGCCATTTTAAAACACAGTGGAGCACTTCCTGTATTACCACATGACATCACAAGCTGGAACAGTGTTTTCTGAACCTAAATATGCAGGTTTTTTGTATTAAACATGTGTGAGTGAAACAAAAACATAACTCCAGGTCTATTTGTGATGAGGAAACAAATACTATAGATCATTTCACTGAGCAGTTCACATATCAGTAGTTATTTCTTGTTCCCTACATATGTTTTAACTTGTTCACTACTTTACTCTCTTGAAGGGATGTATAAAGGTACTTATACGTTACCCAAACAGCACAAAAGGCGATCAGGTATTAGCCTCACTGACGTTTGTTTCTGTTGCCGTGACAATTTTGCGTTTAGGTTCCATTTGTGGTGACGCACTACGACATCTCTCCACGTCTGACATATGTTGACTGTTGTTGACTGTTTTCATCACATGTCCATCATTGTCAGTTCAGTCTGCATGGGACTGAGGAGAATGTGTGTTCTGACACCAGAGACTGTATATAGAAATGGACAAAGCTAACCCTACAAGAAGTGAGCATGGGCGCGCTTACGGCTCCATCGACTCTGGCTCCAATTTACTTTGTATTGAAAAAATGTTCTTTGGGCTTAAAAACACCAGGATTATGTCGAGTGGGTTAATATGAACATTTTATTTCACTATTTTGTCCATAAATAAATTCCTATGCCTATTATGATATCCAGATTCGCTCTGATGTCACACACTGTGATGTCACACTTCCTTACTCTTCCATTTATTATAATTGTATCTATTTATTTATTTATTTTTGTATATATATATATATATATATATATATATATATATATATATATATATATATATATATATATATATATATATATAATATTTATTATATTTTAGTGTGTGTGTGTTTTTTTTTTTTTTTTCTCTGGGTATAAGTTAGAAAATATACTGGGCCAGTATTTGGACTTTTTAGCGCATCAGATATTGGCCATTGACTCTGGCTCTAATTAACTTCATTAACTTAACTAATCAACTGTATAAAAAACGCCCTCTCTCTGTAACTGCTGCTGTCAGGCTCCTCATTTCGGTCTTCAAATGTTTGTATCAACCCGCTCTACATGATCCTGGGGGTTTTTATGTCACTATTTTGCCCCTAAATCCATCCCTAATGTGAAACTCGACTTCAAATTCGCCCCTGTAACCGCCAGCCTCGATGAGCTTCATTTGACTGGAGCTGAACGCTGTGGGTGACGTCACACTCCCTTCGTCCACTTCTTTATACAGTCTGTACCTGACATAGATTTGTGTGTGCTCATTCTGGATGTTACTTCGTCACTGCCTCTCAAGGATGCTTTTGGTACTCAAGTCATATTTCTTACTTAAAGGTACACTGTGTAACTTTTCGATGGGGGGTCCGTCACCTGTTTGTTTCTACGGATATGTCATAGCTCTCCCTGGAATGTTCCACAGTATGACATTAAACAGCTCTACCTTACATTTATTCTAGTGCTGTCAGGCAATTAAAAAAAAAAGGATTTGTAATTAATGAATCTAATTAATCACATTTTAATCTCATATCTGCTACAGGTCCCCAAATAAAGAATTCGAATTCTAGGATGCTACAAAAGTGTAGCGATCAGCAGCAGTCCACTTTGCGATTGAGTGTGTCAGTTTTTCTGTGGTCGCTTTGCTCATTCGTTTCCCAAATTCTGCGAGCGTGGTTTGGAGGTTTGTTGGTTTAGTGCAGTGCTTCTCAATTATTTTCTGTGGCCCCCCCCCCCCCCCCCCCCCCCCCCCAGGAAGAAGAAAAAATTTCACGCCCCCCCCCTGCACGTGGGGAGGGGGGGGTTGTCTATTAGTACACCTCTGCATAACATTGTATCCTTTATTAACATTAAAAACAAAAAAAGAAAAACTTACAACAAAGCGGGATGGTTGTTGGCGATATTCGGCACGTTTACGCAAAAAAAAACTCCAGCGGCTTATCAGTGTGACTAGGCTGTAATGTCTTTCCTCATCTCCCACCGTAGTCACAGTGAAGCCGCTAAATAGTCTTCGTCATATTTCCTCAACTTTGCTTTCGGACGACTTTCTTTTGCATTATCTGCGTCTCTCTCCGCCTTTCTCTTCATCCCTGTTAGAAATTTTCAATTTTTCTTGAGAGGTTTACTACAATTAATTTTCTCAAAGCTAAAGACCCGTACACCCGCTCTCATTGTCGCTCTGGGGCTCAGAGCGACAATGAGAGCGCCACTGCCAACTACTGTTATTGATGTGCAATTACACTTAGTTCTAGTACAGTACGGCAAAAAAGCATGTTTCCCAGGGTCACACGCATCACGCCCCACTATTTGAGAAGCACTGGTTTAGTGGTTTGTTGAAGTGCGCTCACGCTCGCTCTATCCGCCGGTAACAATGGAACTTGTCCGGACTTGTTTATCGTTCATATGATCTGTCAGGCTGGAGCAGCTTCAGTGATCGGAAAATTCTTTTTTACAAAAGCTACAAATCACGGTGTTCTTGTTAATCGTCTTGTCTTCGTTCTTTTTATAAATAAAGTTGCCGTTCAAAGGCCCTGGCAGCGATTCGCTCCTCGCCCCCTGAGTCGAGTCCATGTCAGTTTCCTCCAGGATTTATTTGTTTGATTAGCGACGCAGGTGGAACTGACGCCACTGCCAAGTCGCCTATAGGTCTTTCAATGGGACAAATTTAAAATGCGCCACAATGAATTGCCGCTCATAAATAATTGCGTTAATTTTTATAACGCGTTAAACTGACAGCCCTAATTAATTCAATTACAGGTGGTTTTATTGCTCAAAAATACCTAAAAAACAGGCATTCTGACTGTGAGCGGGGTTGCCTCTCCACACACCTGATCTGTAACTTGGCCTGGTTTTGTTCTCCATGAAGATAGAAAGATAGCAAAGTTTAATACCATTCTGTGAAACATTCCAGACAAAGCAATAACAAATCCATGGAGAAAATCATTTAACGGACCCTCCACCGGAAAAGTTACACAATGCACTTTTAATACAATCTAATTTGAACGGGCGTGCAGGGGAGCAGCTTCTTTTATAGCGTCACATTCTACCACAGTTGAGTGATTTGATAAACTTTTGTGAGGATCTTGTTGACTAAGACATACAATCTTTATTATGATTGTGGTGCAGGAAATGAGATCGGGGTCTGGGTGTTCCACTGTGTGAATAAATAGAAGTCTAGTTTCCCCCCTGCTCAGCGTTTAGTCCCAATAATCCTCGCAGTACTGTAGCACATCGTGAAAAATGGCCTCTTGTCATGCTGTTAAATTCAGTTCACTTAATAAAAATGCTAATTCATAGATATTTCCGCACACAAAACCATCGCCCCAAAGTATATGGAAAGGAAACTGAACAAACTGAACAGCAACACAGCAAATCTATGTATGATTCTTATTATTATAGTTGAGAATGTGATGTAAAATGGCCCCCGCTTTCTGCATTATGCCCAGTGGTGAGATAAAGATGCACTATGTAACTTTTTCTGCTTCTTTCTATAGATATGTCATTGAAATGTTCCACGGAATGACGTTAAGCTACTTTTTATCCAATTACAGGCGGTTTTATAGCTCAAACACATCTAGAAAAGCATCATTTTGACTGTCAACAGGGTCGCCTCTCCACAGATCTGAGCTGTAACTTGGTCTGGTTTGGTCTCCATGAAGATAGAAAGGTTTAATGCCATACTGTGAAACAGACATACAGACAAAGTATTAACATCTCCATGAAGAAAAGCAGGAAACAGGAAGTGAACATGGGCGTGCTTCTGGCTCCATCGACTCCAATACAAAATGAATTGGAGTCGATGGAGCCAGAAGCACGTCATGCTTCCAGCTCCATGCTACTGTTAATTCATAGATAGAGCTCTGGAAAAAAATAAGAGACCACTGCATCTTCTTCTGAAATCAGCATCTCTACATGTATTACAGCCATTCCATTCCAACATTAGTATTTTGTTGTTTTAAAATGAATTTGATCTTGTTATCTTGTTTCTTTGCATTGTTTGAGCTCTGAAAACATGGATCTTTTTTGTTATTTTGACCATTTGTCATTTTCTGCAAATAAATGCTCTAAACGACAATATTTTAATTTGGAATTTGAGGGAAATTTTGTCAGTAGTTTATAGACTCAAACAAAAATGTTCCTTAGTCCTGGTTTAGTCATCGCTGTATAGACTTGGTCCTGATTTAGTCCACTTCTAGTCCTGGTTTTGTCCTGGTTTAGTCCTGGTTTAGTCCACTTCTCGTCCTGGTTTAGTCCTGGTCTAGTTCTCGTTTAGTCCACTTCTCGTCCTGGTTTAGTCCTGATTTAGTCCACCTCTCGTCCTGGTTTAGTCCTGGTCTAGTTCTCGTTTAGTCCACTTCTCGTCCTGGTTTAGTCCTGATTTAGTCCACCTCTCGTCCTGGTTTAGTCCTGGTCTAGTTCTCGTTTAGTCCACTTCTCGTCCTGGTTTAGTCCTGGTTTAGTCCACTTCTCGTCCTGGTTTAGTCCTGGTCTAGTTCTCGTTTAGTCCACTTCTCGTCCTGGTTTAGTCCTGATTTAGTCCACTTCTCGTCCTGGTTTAGTCCTGGTCTAGTTCTCGCTTAGTCCACTTCTCATCCTGGTTTAGTCCTGGTCTAGTTCTCGTTTAGTCCACTTCTCGTCCTGGTTTAGTCCTGATTTAGTCCACCTCTCGTCCTGGTTTAGTCCTGGTCTAGTTCTCGTTTAGTCCACTTCTCATCCTGGTTTTGTCCTGATTTAGTCCTCTTCTCGTCCTGGTTTAGTCCTGGTCTAGTTCTCGTTTAGTCCACTTCTCGTCCTGGTTTAGTGCTGGTCTAGTTCTTGTTTAGTCCACTTCTCGTCCTAGTTTAGTCCTGATTTAGTCCTGATTTAGTCCACTTCTAGTCCTGGTTTAGTCCTGGTTTAGTCGTGGTTTAGTCCTGGTCTAGTTTTAGTTCACTGCTAGTCCTGGTTTACTTGTGGTCTAGTCCTGGTCTAGTCCTGGTCTAGTCCTGGTTTAGTTCCATAATGCCATTTAGCCTATATTATTTCATGGAGACAAAAACAAACAAACAACATAAACAGTATTTTATTTGGAATTTGGGGGAAATGTTGTCAGTAGTTTATAGACTCAAACAAAAATGTTCCTTTTGCCCAAACACAGACCTATAAGTAGTAAAATCAGAAAAACTGATCATTTTGCAGTGGTCTCTTATTTTTTCCAGAGCTGTATGCCCGCACACAAAACCAAGGACAAACTGAACAGCGATACAGCAAATCTGTGTAGGATTCTTTTTATTATGTTTGAGAATACGATTTAGAATGGCCCCCGCACTTTTATTTTTACATAATTCCATATATCTTACTTCATAATTAGGTGTCTTCTGTATGTGTATAGAAAATAGTAAAGAAGAAAGAAAAAGGAAAGAAAGTCATAAAAATGAGATCGTGTGTCCAAACTTTATGGTCCATGTACGTCGTGGCCGATTTCCGTTTTTGATTTAAGAAAATAAACAGAAAACGGCCTGTATATATATTTTTTTTATTTAATTTAACATCAATGCATAGAAACCGGGAGACGACTTATATCCCGTTGTTCTTCTTAAAATCTAAAAAACAAAAATAGGAAATGGCTCTTCACTTGACTTTAGGTGCTCTGGAAAAATGGTAATTTGGAATTCAAAAAAGAAATCCATTCCTGATTTTGCCTTAATGACCCTTTCCGCAAGCCCCACGCGACGGGAGGTATTTTAAGAAGGATATAAGTCGGTTCCCGTTTTCTATGTATTGACTTTAAATAAAAAGAAATAAATACAGGCCATTTTCTGTTTTTTTGTTTTTTTTGTTTTTTTAATCAAAATGAAAATCGGAAAGCCACGACATACAGGGACCCTTTATTTTTACTTGTTTCTACATTTCAGAAGACATCAAATATATAAAGTAAGATATGTGGAATTATGTGATAAAGAAAACAATATACTGTATAATTTTATCAATTCCTGCTTTGTCTGTCTATCTTCATGGAGACCAAACCAGACCGAGTTACAGATCAGATCTCTGGAGAGGCGATCCCGCTCTGTCAGAATGAATAATTTCTCTAGGTATTTTTGAGTTATTAACCACATCTAATTGAATAAATGTTAAGTAGAGCTGTTTAATGTCATACTGTGGGACATTCCAGGCGGAGCGATGACGTATCCATAGAAACGAGCAGGTGACGGACCTCCAACCCAAAAGTTACACAGTGCAGCTTTAATAAAAATGCTAATTCACAGAGGCGGTATATGGAAAGGACAAACTGAACAGCGATACAGCAAATCTATATAGGATTCTTTTTATTATATTTGAGAATGCGATTTAAAATGGCCCCCGCACTTTTTTCTTTTTTTTTGCATAATTCCATATATCCTGCTTCATAATTAGATGTCTTTTGTATGTGTGAAGTATAGACAATAGTAAAGGAAAAAAGTTGTGTCCAAACTTTATTTTTACTTCTTTCTGCATTTCATATACATACAGAAGACATCAAATATATAAAGATATTTGCAATTATGTAACAAAGAAAACAATATCCTCCTGGGACCTGAAGAAAAAAAGTGTATCTAAATTATTGTTAATATTATTATTATTTTAATTTTCTATTTGAAGGTAAATGAACACCTTAACTTTTACATTTTGTTAATTTTATTTTTATTCATAATGTTGTAACATGTCCTCAATAATGGACGTCGGGGACATTTTGGTGTTAAATCCATGTGAAGTTAACAACCTAACAAAAACTTTTTTTTTTTTTTTGATGACCAACATCCCTGACAAGCTTCTACAGTTGCCTCAAAAAGTTCTTAGACTCCCTTTTAATTTCTTATTTATTTTTTACATAATGTAGTATTTATTTATTTGAGTATTTATTTACATATTTATTTTTTATGTATAATTTATTTATTTCTTATTTATATATATATATATATATTTTTACATTTTTAGATGTTTTTAGATTTTTATTTTATTATTTTTTATTTATTTATTATTATTATTATTTTATTTTTTTTATCATAGTGCAGCCACAAACTAGAATCTCAAAACAAGAGATAGACTGGTTAACTTGATGTCCACTATAAAGGCCACAAATGAATGGGCCGGGTCTCAGGAGGATAGATAATTTTGTCAATTCTACTCATTTAAAGGTGCATTCCAAGCCTTCTTATTATATTTGAGAATATACTGAGAAGTAAAATGTAAAAACGGCCCCTGCTCTCTGCATTATGCCCATTTTTGTCCATTTTGGTGAGTACTGAGGGGCTCCATTGAGTTTGCTGCAGTGTTGAAAATCGAAACTATGCATGTGCTGCTGTGGATTGTGTGTATGTGTGCGTTTGCGTGCGTACGTGTGTGTTTTCCCAGTTTGGGGCTGTGTTCAATAATGTCTAATATATGCCTGTCATTGTAGACTATTGGGGAGATTCTAATTACAGTGAAATCCTGGACTTGCATCTGGGCGGTATGTATTTCCAACCTGTCGCTTTAAACTAACCTAACTGCTCACTGCTAACCCAATCTGTCCCACCCCCACTACTTACTACTTGAGCTTTGGACCCCTTCATATCTACTGTACATACATAGACTGGCTGGTTTACTTTGCTCCCCCTCTTTTCCTCTGCTCATTTCTATTCACTTCCGACTCTCACGTTTCTAGTTCAAACACTATCACCATACAGCGCAGAAAAGATCTGACATCGCCGCTCTCCCCTTAACATCCGCCTTGATCTCTGGAAACTTATAAATGATAAATGAAGAAATGAATAAGGAAGTTTCCCTTGACAACAGAGACACAACACATACAGCGGCGTAGTAAAACTCAGAAGATGATCTGAGGGATGATCTTACACAAGTGACAGTTCATATTTCAGAAAGAACACATTTACATACAACACCAGTCAAAACTTTGGGCACTCTCATTCAGTGTTTTTTGTTTTTATTTGTACTACTTTCTACTTTTTAGATATATAAAAATCAAATCATACTGTACTGTATATACTGTATAAATGGACATAGCTAACCCACTAGCCGCTGTGTTCCAAATAGGAAGTGAGCATGGGCGCGCTTCTGGCTCCACAAACTTTTTTGTATTGAAAAAAGTCACCCCCCTCTCTTTGGGGCCACTCCTTTGTGGACAGTGAGGTCCAGATCTTGGTCAGAGAAAAAAAAATGGTTTGAGAGGGGAGTTAAAGAGGATATTTTTGTCAAGAAAGAGAATCCTTCAGCAGAACAGAAATGGAGGTCTCAGACATCATTTGTCTCCCATCCATGGCTACGTTTATATGATGACGGTCTGAACAGAAGACGCAAAAGTGCCGTCGCGTCTTCACTTTTTATTCCGCGTTTAGACGAGCGTTTTCGTGAGGAAATCTGTGTGCATACGGTGACGCAAAAGTGTGTGGAATTAGATTGGGTATGCATGCCAGGCGGCTAGGTGGCGCTGTGATACATTATCACTATGTTCGCGCACATACGTAGAATCTTCCTTCTTCTCATCTGCGCCATGAAAAGCAAAACAAAACATGGCTACTGGTAGCAAAAAAAAAAACTAGTTCAACTATTGCTTCAGATCACGTTAGACTACAAAGCAACGAAGGTGCAACAAGGTGTGGACTGGGAGTCCTGCCAAACAAAGTACACTGATATATGGACCGATGTGACGTAAACGTGTACGCGACGTCAGCAGATTTGACCAGAGTTTTGCGTCTTGGGCAGTGTAGACGAAAACGCTACAGTGGAGCGTATTCAAGTTTTCCACTTTGGAGGGCGGTTTCAGTTTTATGCATTTTTAAGCCCCCAAAACGCCGTCACCGTCTAAACGAAAGGCACTTCCGATAAAATATTTAGTTGTTTTTACCCGTAAGCGTTCTCGTGTAAACAGGCCCTATAACTCTATCCTCAAACGTGTGTAGAATCCCTCAGTCGTCCAGGATGATCCACGGCAAAAGCAGAAATTCCATTTGTCAACTGAACAAAAGTTTATTTGGTCAAATAGTTTCACAGCTCATCCAAGCTGTTTCTTCAGTTCTGGTCAGACGCTGGTAGAGACAGATATAGGCAGTGTCCACCAGCGTCTGACCAGAACTGAAGAAACAGCTTGGATGAGGTGAGAAACGTACAAATTGAATTTCTCCTTTTGTCACCCCTCTCTCTGTAACTGCTGCTGTCAGGTTCCTCATTTTGGTCTTAAACTGTTCGTATTAACCCGCTCTACATGATCCTGGGGTTTTATTTTGATATTTTGTCCATAAATCAATTTCTATTCCTTAGATGGAACTCTGTGAGCTTTGGGTCACACTCCCTTACTCCACAGTTTATGAATAAACTATTATACAGTTTATGAATCAAATATATGAAGCAAGATACATGGAATTAACTGTACTAAATATTTTCTGACAAAGTAAAAGAAGACTACTTTGAGGATTTAGAGGATTAGTACTTTGAGGATTTGTGGAGTTATTAAAGGCAAAGTAACGTTATTTTACAATCTGAGCCTTCTTTCGGTAATAAAACAAGTAGTTTTACTCACCCATAGCATTTTTCTGTCAATTGGAGCAGTATCGCAGAACTTATGTTGAGCCGTTCTGTTCTAGTAATGATCCCGTATCTGTTAACATGGTGCTGTATCATATGCTCGGGGCATTACTTTGCGGTCTCCAAATAACACAAACTTTAGCACTTTTCAAATCATAGAAGCCCGATGTCTTAATGAAAAATTTCGTTTGAAGCAAAAGTGGCCTGTAATCCGAGATTTAGCCATAGTTTCGAGTAGATGAGGACGCCAGTGCGCATGCGCGGACTGCTCCGGGGACCCAAATAGGAAACGCAAAGCTGAAAACTATGGATAAACCTCGGATTACAGGCCACTTTTGCTTCAAACGAAATCTAACATTAAGACATCGGGCTTCTATGATTTGAAAAGTGCTAAAGTTTGTGTTATTTGGAGACCGCAAAGTAATGCCCCGAATACAAATGCTAACAAATGCTAACAGAAACGCCACAACGTAACTTTCTTCAAACAGCTCCAAATGACACGAACGTGATATGGGTGAGTCAAACGACTTGTTTTATTACCGAAAGAAGGCTCAGATTGTAAAATAACGTTACTTTTCCTTTAACCTTTCCATATATTTTGTATCATGTATTTAAAGTCTTCTGTATGTATACAAAATGTAGAAAGTAGTAAAAAATAAGGAAAAAAACACTGAATGAGAGCGTGTCCAGACTTTAAACTGGTATTGTACATATTTATAAATTTAAAAAGCAGGCTGTCATCTTCCTTTTTTTCTTTTCTTTTAGCCTTTAGCTTTGTTTTGTTTTGCTTAACACAGTAGTAAATAAAAGCCTTTACAATTCAAATTCAACTTGCTGCGCCAGAATGACAAATCACAAAATATATTCAACTTGACTAAATATTTTTCCAATAGCAAAATTTCTCCTAAAATGCACCCTTTGAGCAGAATAAATCAAACTATTTCAAGCGCTGCAAAAACTTAAAGGTGCACTATGTAACTTTTTGGTTGTGAGCCGTCACCTTCTTGTTTCTATGGATACGTCATTGCTTCAGATGTTCCACAGTGTGACATTAAACATCTCTACTTTACATTTATTCAATTACATGTGATTTTATAGCTCAAAAATACCAAGAAAAACAATAATGTAACTTGGTCTGGTTTGGTCTCCATGCTGATAGCAAGGTTTAATGCCATACTGTGAAACATTCCAGACAAAACAATAACATCTCCATGGAGAAAAGCATTTGATGGACCATCCACCAGAAAAGTTACACAATGAACCTTTAAGGAATAGAATATCCAGACACTAACATCGCAAGAACAATTACTGTTTCTCCTTTAATCTCAGGGTTAATTATTGTTCGTCCTCGCACTAAACTTTGCATCTGGTTCTTATTTCCTCTTGGCTACACATTCTAATAACTTTAACTCTACCCTTTGCTCCCAAAAATCCACTCGTAACTTTCTAACACCCGCTCAGTTGCATAACTCCCAGTGTGTTGTACTAACGGGCAATGGTCCACCGTGATTAGAGCAGAGTAACACTGTCTTTGATTAGTGTTTTAAAGGTCTTACATTACGCTAAATGGACTCTTGTGAGCTTTGAGTTATGTTAGAATGTTGTTACCTCCTCAAAAACAGACCTGAAGTTGTGTTTTGTTTCATTCACACATGTTTGAGTAACACTTTATTATTAGTCTGTACATCTCCAAGACTTAAAATGCTCTGTTCTTCTTTGTGATTTCACTTAGTGGTAGTTTTCAAGTTAACAGCTACGTTTTACCCTTAGTTCAGTGGAGAATGGCAGTTCCAGAGCTGAAATTATCCAAATAATTGTAGTGAAGGTGTATGGCAGGAGTGTCCAAACTTTTTCCACCCAGTTTGGACCACCCAAACATATTCACAGTGGAGGGCTTTAGAGCTGGTGAGTGCAGTGAGACTTTCAGATAGTTGTATTTTTTATGAGTTTGACGGAGCCACAACACCTTTAAAAGTCCGAGAATGCAAATTTTAGGTCTGTATCGTAATGCAGTGAGTTGTTATCGAGGTTGCAGTGATTGAGATACCAGAATTTGAAGTACAAAGTACTGCTCAGTGGCTCTATGATCATTTGGGCCAATTCAGCAGGATCCCTGGGGGCCAACAAAAATTGGTCAGAGGGCCGGATTTGACCCCTGGGCCACACAGTGAGCACTTCACAAGGTGTGTGTTAAACATGTGTGAATGAAACAAAACACAATTCCAGGTCTGTTTGTGACGACATTAGAACAAAGCTCAGAAAATGGCGTAATATGGGCCCTTTAACTTGTGCTGTGGTGCCTGTCGCCTTTGTAAAAATATGACTGGAAATGCACATATCCTGTAGACTAGCAGCACAGCATTATGGGTAATGATGTTGCGTTTCCACATATTTGAGCAAAGCCGTATTGTGGTTCCCTAATAGACTTGAGTTTGTGTGGAGTTTTGAGTCTTAAAATCACAAAATGGACTTGATGATTCATTGCGTCTATAACATCTATGTGGTGCGGAACTAAATATATATATATGTTTATGGTGAGTCACTGTTTTGTTCTTCTTATTTCTCTGAGAGATCCTGGACTGCTTGTATTTTTGTTGTAAACCTGTACTGTACTTTTCATAATAATCTTTTGGATACAGCTTGATTACTGTAGCCTTCTTTGCTCTTTAAGGTCCATATTGCGTAAAATTTACTCTTGTGAGCTTTAAGTCGTGTTCTAATGTTGTTGCCTCATCAGAAACATACCTGGAGTTGTGTTTCGTTTCATTCACACATGTTTAAATAATCATTTATTATTACTCTGTCTACATCTTCAAAGCTCAAAATGCTCTGTTCCAGTTTGTGATATCATATAGTGGTATTTTTCAAGTTAAGATAAGATATGCCTTTATTAGTCCCACAGTGGAGAAATTCCAGTGTTGCAACACACAGATCAAGAACAGCAGGAAAATGTAGCATGCAATAGAACAAGATAATAAATAATGGCTTAAAATAATTAAAAAATAGACTTAAAAATAGACTGTAGAATATAGTTGCATAATGTAGTGTAGATAAAGTTGAATGACATGTTACACAACAACAACTACATTTTACCTTTAGTTCAGTAGAGATTGGCAATTCTAGGACTGAAATTGTACAAATGGTTCTAGCAAAGGTGTGTGGAGTTTAGGTTAGGGATGGGGCCGATCCGATCCAGTATCGGTATCGGGTTCCGATATCAACGTAATTCACGGATCGGAAATTCCGATCCAACCTGCGAAAATTTCCGATCCATGAGCCATGTCTGTATATACACAATATCTGCTGAAATGACTCCACGAGTGAGGCAAGGCTCCGGTGCAAACCTTTCGCTGCTACTGCTACTTACAAACTGTTTCCCCGCTATCTGGACTCTGTTCCCCTCCCTAGTGCGTGCGAGGGTGCACGGATCCACATGCTCTCCCGACCTTCCTCTGTCTCCTCGCTGCTCTCTTGTTCAGGGGCCAAACCGGGGCACTTCCTGGTCATATGATAAATAGCGCATAGTGGTGTGCTAAAGGACTGAATAATTAATGTTAATTTGTGGGTTTATTTTGTTTTCTTAAGTCTCTTAGTTAATTAAGTCATACCATATGGGGGGTTATTTAAAGCCACAGTGTGTAGGATTCATGGCGCATAGGTGGATGGTGGCTATTGCACTTCCTCTTTTGGCTACGGCAGACCTCGAGGGTCACCCGGGCGCGCCGTAACGCGGACAGCTCGCGTACCCGCGCGCACCTTCTGAGGCTCTCGTAATCAAAATGGCTGCCTCTACATGGGGTCAATCCCCCTTTTATGTGACTATATCTAAGTCCAAAAGAATACTTTGATTTCATGATGGAAGTGAAAAGGCTTGGAAAACAATGTATTTTTGAATGGGTATCTTCAATTTCGGTAATTAACGGGTAAAAATCTTACACACTGTCCCTTTAAGTTTTTTCTTTATTATGTTGAATTGCAGGTGTTTTATCATTATGGGTACCGTTATTTGTAGAAAACAATAATGATGATAATATTGAAAACAAACAGTTTTGGTATCGGAATAGTATTGGTATCGGCCGATATCCAAATTCAGGTATCGGGATCGGATCGGAAGTGAAAAAATGTGGATCGGTGCATCCCTAGTTTAGGTTAGGTTTCTTCATTAGTCTCCACCAGGGTCTTGTCTTAGAGGTAAGGGAAGATTGCAGTACAGACAGAAAGACATACATTATACATCCACGACATCAGATAAAAAGATAACGGTGTTGGCACAGACAGTATTGGCTGTTCCCACCCCCACCCCTGACCACCCCCCCTTCCCCCCCCCCAGCCCATCACCCGCTCCAGCATTCCCGCTAACATTCACATCAGTGACGTGCACAGGGGGGTTGACCCTATGCCCTCCTGGACTGAGGTTGAATAAATAAATAGTATATAAATAGTATAGTATATAAATAATAATAATAATAATAATAATAATAATAATAATAAATCGTTCAATGGATACAGAATTTCATGTAGGCCTAGATTTGAAAATGAAAACAAAAAAATCAAGTGGCGATTTTTGGATATAGAGAAGGACAAGGCAATCGACAAAAACGAGGCTCTGAAGATTTTTGTTGAAATGGCCCCGAATAGGCGGCTTCTCTTTTGAAAGCTTAGTGACTTGATGGGATAGTATATAGGATAAGATATTATATTTAATTATGTTTCAGTTGTTTGTATCAATATATTAATAAAGACCCTGTGCTTCATTTAGCCTGTGATGTTTTTTGGTTTGCCCTTTCTTCAGGTCAGAGCAACTGCCTCTCAAAATTCCTGTGCACGTCCCTGATTCACATCATTCCCCACCCCCACCATCATTCCCCTTCTCCCAAACCAAGCACCATCACTCTATAATAATACATATACACATTCATCCTGTCATAAATAAATATAAGCTCAATCCCCTCCTTCTATGTTTACAAACATTACCATATGACATCACAAGGTGGAATGGAGTGTTTTCAGTGTAAGAGAAGTCCTATAGATGCAGGGTTTGTGTGTTAAACATGAACGAGTGAAACAAAACACAACTCCTGTTTGTGATGAGGAAACATTAGAACAGATCAGAAAATGGCGCAATCTGAGCCTTTTAACACCAGGTGAATTTCAAAACATCCGAGTGGAGTTTGATGGACAGAATCTTCACACAGCATATCGTCGGGTGTAATATTTCAAGCTATTCGGTTTTGAAAATGTTTTCCTTCGCAGACTTTAAATACAAAGGCTACTCGGGGCTGTTTCCTAAAAGTAGTTCTTCTGCATGTTCCACTTTTCGTAGTCACTTTCATTATATTCTGTGAAGGGTTTTCACTTCGTGGCCTTCTTTGCACTTCAAAAGTTCAATCGACACAGGTGAATAAGGCATTTCTGTATCATTCAGACTAAAAGTAGCTTATTACCTGCTGTCAGAAAGTCTAAACCCAGACATTAATCACAGCTAAAACTAGTATAAAAACTAGAGACACATTTGAGTATTGATACTGAAAAAAATCTAAACTTTTCCAAATCAAAACTCTAGCTCTTCTGAATATTTAAATTGTGTCTTGATCTCCTTATTCCGCCTTGCCCACTTTTGTCTCTAAATGCTCCTAAACCGTGCTTTTTTTGTGGTGGCAATTGCGGTTAAACGCTGATCTCAAATCATGTTAATGGAGAATTTGGGAAACGTTTTGTATCTTAAATATGGCATAAATTAGTTTCATTCGTGTAAAATGTTCAATGTTCATGTGCAACAACAAGTCACACTGGACTGATTCTCCGGGAGGCTTTAAAACGGCTTTATCGTCTGTATCCACCGTATTCCGGAGGTTGCATTCGAAGTGATTCAGGTTGTAATAATTTGTATGGGGCCGATCTTGACAGCAAATAAGATAAAGTCGTTTTAAAGCCTCCCAGAGAATTAGTGCATTGTGACTTGTTGTTGACATGAATGGGATTCCTGTTTAACCGGAAGTGCCACCACAAAAAAGTGTGATTTAGGAACATTCTAAATTTTGGGGAGTGGGCGGAGCGGAATAAGGTGGATAGTAGCCTGGGAATTCCCAGGCCGCTTCCATTCGTTTCGAACTGGAAGGCGGCCTGGAAACTCGTCCAAGCGAGAGTCCCAGATTTAGGGCCCCAATCAGAGAGCGGGGGAGGGGTGGCAAGACGGTGACGCGTACTACATGACAAACGGAAGCTTGTAGTTTGAACTGACAACTGACATGATTGGCTATGGACTTACGTATACGCTCAATGATAGACATTCATAACGCCCAATAAACGGCCGTTGGCAATCGCTAACCACACCTCCGCTACGGGATTTTTCGAAGCGAGTTTCCAGACCCATATCTCACTTGTGATATGGTCAGGTGTTAACCAGACTAGGTGGATAGTGTATACAGGATTTATTTGCTGTCAAATCAAAATAATAAATGAAACAAGGAACAAGGTGGATAGGGCCAAAGAAACTATTATTGTGATTAAAATTACATTCTATCATTATTATTATTATTTTAATTATTGTCATCTGGGTATAAGTTAGAGATAGAACGGCAGATGACTGAACAATTTATCAGGCCGAATATTTGGACTTTGTAGCGCGTCTGATATCGACCTTCAATCTCCAGCACAGGCCAGTATTTAGTTTTGACTGATCTGCTGCCAAATTAAAGTACACAAGAAGATTTATTTTATAACTTTACTGCTGCAAACATGATTACACTTCTCTCTTAAAGGTTGATGATAAAAAAAGGGTTGTGCGTGAGTTTATTTATTTATTTATACTTTATTTCAGACATAAAAATGATTCGGTCCACGGTTAAAAAGAAAAACTGGATACAAAAAATATACAAGGGAAGGCCTCCAAATTCAGGGCCGCTGGAAGTAATTTTTAACAGGGGGTGCTGCGAAAAAGTTATTTAAAAAAAAAAACCCTCTTAGCCTATAGGCCTATTTAAAATAAATTTTAAATATAAGTAAATAGATAGAAATGTAATATTTTATTGACATATACACTTTAATATAGACTCTGACAATTTAAGAACAAAAAAAATCTCCCTCTGCAACAGCAAACACACTTCCCGCGGCCATGCCCAAGTCCATAAAATTCATTAAAAGTGTGGAGTTTCTGTGCCAGTGGTTTCACTGAGCAGAGGGTCAGAGCTCATTTGAGGACTGGTCAGAGTCTTTATGATGGACTTTTCAGACACCTCCAGGCGCTGCATAAATGTGGACATTAAATGTCTCAGCAGTGCCTCATGTGGGATGTGAGGGGCCACCAACAGCTGAATTTTAATTGAAAGAAAAAGTATTGCATCAGCTGTGAAAAAAACACCGATCAGTTGATTTCTAGTATAATTAATGCATTTCTTGGTATTGAAACTGAGTTAGAAATTTCAGTATTGTGACAGCACTTTACTGTTGGCTGGTTAAAGACGTCTGCGACCTACGTCTGAGTGTCTGACAAAGTGAAAACAGTGAAAGGCTGGAGGAGATGTCTGCTAATTGAAGTGTAAGTCCAGATCAATGGACACCAGATCAGACACCGTATATCCCCTCAGTGCAGGTGTTTGTTTGGGTTTATTTCCGCTCTGCTCTGATCCTGCAGCTGATCCCTTTCACCTTCCTCTCCAAGTCATCTGTCTTTTTCCTATCACAACAATGTTTTCTTTTCTGCCCTCACATCTTTGTTCATCAATCCACCTCCTGTGTGTCTCATAGGGGTGGGCGATATTGACAAAAATGAAGATCTTGAATATATAATTTTCTTGTCTTTCAAAAATGTTAATCAGAAATGTGCTAAAATCTGCCTGAAGAAAAGGTTAAAAATATGAATGGACTCGAATTAAACACACAAGTTTGTTCGCTTTTCTTTTTTCGGCTTTTTAATATTTTTAATTAGTCACAATATGAAATTTTAGAGTTACACTTTCACAGATACAGTGAAGTCCTTAATTTTCTTTAATTAATATTGTCTAAAACATGAACACTGCTCATGTGAGATCAGCTTTGTAAAATTGAACTTTCTGAAGGATAAAGTAACAAATATTTAAAAAAATAACTGTCTGAATTAAATCAATAGACAATACTTAATTCTGTTTCAAACTTATCACAGTTATTATTTTTAGGTTCTTACGATTTACCAAATTGTCTTGACATCCTGAGTACAGCCAATGTTCTACTTTTGCTTTTCTACAAAACATTGTTTGATAAAGTAAACTACAGATATTTTACAGTGACATCAGAATGGGGGTGTTCTGCATGTGTTACCGTGGTGACACAATGCACACTTTAGCAAACACTGTCAAAGTTTTAAGATAATCTGAAAACTCAAGAAAAAAATTAGTCCTGTCAAAAATACTGCACTTTTAACGAGTTAACACAAAATGATTTTTATTGCCGGAGGTGGGCCAAAGCACGGCACGACTGCCCATGAACACACATGCATGACTTAACTGCACAGGCCCCGTGCACGCCGATGCCACGCACACGAGGAAAACACCAAACAAACTCCGCTCCAAAACATACGCCGAATCCGCACCCACCCCCGACAGGGACTGCGGACAGAGACAAAAGCCCCACAGCCTCTTTTCCCCGGCCGCCCCCACTCCCCCACGCCGCCGCCACATCCACAAACCCGAAGGAGCGGCACACCACAGCAGGACCCACATCGGTCCCACCACTCAATAGACACCTCATGCCGCTGGACCCACCCTCCACCAAAGCGCCAGCTCCACCGTGCGACATGCAAACAAACAGCGGCATGCAACGGCGTCATGGGCTCGGCCCGGCCCGGTCCTGCAGGTGCGAACGTGGGCCACAGAACACCAGACAACTGTGTCCAAGCACAGCACGGCCCTAAAGTCCCAGCGTGAGTGCGCCTCTAGTACAGTCAGCGTTGGAGAGGACAAACACAGTAACTGGAGATCACAGAACGTCTCTCAGTAATGGAACGACCTCAGGGTCACAGCACATTATTTCACCCACAGTGAGAACTTCAGTCGCTTTGATCCTGATGAAGACAGAAGAGAAGCACTTCACTCACACTGATGTAGAAGCACTTCATGAGAGTGGAACATGACAGTGGAACATCGAACACAAAGATGTCTCACTGACAATTGTTGTGGCTTGCAATAAAAAATAAGAAACAAACAAAGATTTGCATAAAACAGCACCTATCCACTTTTCTATGTTGATAAAATGTGTGTAGAATCCCTCAGTCGTCCAGGTAGAATCCACGGCAAAAATAGAAATTCAATTTGTCAACTGGACAAAAGTTTATTTGGTCGAAAACTTTTCTCAGCTCATCCAAGCTGCTTCTTCAGTTCTGGTCAGACGCTGGTAGACACTGCCGATATTATCAGACAGATATTATCTGTCTGCAGGGAGGAACTAACTGGGTGTTTCCACACCTCTGGACCTGACCTGCTGCTCTATTGTTTTCTTTGTTTTGATTTAGGTTTGAGGATAGAGTTATAGAAGGGAGACAAATGATGCTGAGATGTCTGAGCTGTGAAATGTATTTGACCAAATACACTTTTGTCCAGTTGACAAATTGAATTTCTTCTTTTGCTATGTTGATAAGACTATTAAAATAATCATTCAATTGATTAATCTGATTAATTTGCGATTAATCGCGAGTTAACTATGACATTCATGTCTAGTTAGCGTCACACCCCCAGCGAATGTTAATGACGTCAGCTGTAAAGTATCACCAGAGCATATCGCCCGCCTCTCCTGTCTCTGTCCTGTTTGTCTTTTGTCCATCTGTGTTCACGTCCTCTTCACTCCCCTCAAACGTCTCTCCCCTTTGTCTTCTGGAAGTTGAGTCCTGTGAGGGGACCTCCCGCCGGAGACCCGTGTCCCTGTGCCCCTGCTGGTCCCCTGAAGGTAACGTGTCCTCCACCCGCCACCCTCACCCCAGCGGGTGTGGCGGGTTACCCTGGCAACCGTTTGGATCTGCACCCCCTGGGATATCCCCCTTTCCCTTGTTGCCCTAAACCTGAACCTTGGTCCTTAAAGATGCACTGAGTTTCTAATTTTTCTAATGGAGAGTCCACCACCTGATATCTCCATGGAAATGCTATTGCCTTGTCTAGAATGTTCCACAGTATACATTAAACCTATCTATCACTAGGGAGACAAGCAGGTTACAGCACTATGCTACATTACAGTTCAGATCTGTGGAGAGTCGCCCCTATTCACAGAAGGAATTAGTGTATTTAGACTTTTTTAGACAAACTTTACTGATCCACAAGAGAAATTATTTGGACACAGTAGCGCACACATTGCAATATATTATAATGACAAAGAGCAAAAATATAAATGTAAATATAAATAAATTCATAATAAGTGGCAAAAAGAGCAAGATTCTGTGTCACATAATTATATAAATGTATACAAGTTTAAATAAAATATAGAAATATAGTAATACAAATATATTTTGTTGAGCTATTCCATGATGAATAATGATGCTGTAAAAAGTTGTAAACAAAAACATTCTAAATATCGGAATGGAGGCAGCTGGAGGCAGAAGTGAACTGGAACATAATGTGATTTTAATGGGGAAACTGGGATTAATTAAAGAATATTAGTCAAACCACTCAGATACTTGTAAGTGATATCAGAGCCAAGTTTAAAAACATTTACCATTGTGTTTTACATTATTTGTTTATTTAACAAGCGATTATGGTAGACATTAAGCATTTTTACAAAGGAAAAATCCACATTTTGATGTTTTACTGGGCAAACAGTTTCAGAAAAGTTGAGCCCACTACAGTTTTTCACTTCATCTCTGTTTTCCATCCTTAACAGAGAAGCAAAGTTACTAATATTTGTACCTTGAAAATTAAAAAATGTTTATTTTTTGTTATAATGTCATACTGAAAATACATTATGTCTGCTTCACTTTGCCTCCTTTCCAGAATTTTGAACATTCTGATGATGTAAGATTTCATAGGGTGTATAAATACTCATTGGATATGTGTAGAATCCCTCAGTCGTCCAGGTAGAATCCACGGCAAAAGGAGAAATTCAATTTGTCAACCGGACAAAGTTTATTTGGTCAAATACGTTTCGCAGCTCATCCAAGCTGCTTCTTCAGTTCTGGTCAGACGCTGGTGGACACTGCCTATATCTGCCTGAAGGGGGTGCTAACTACAATGAAATTACTCTGAAACTACCACACCCACTTGTTTTTAGTTTCTGTTATTTAGGTGGGCCTATTAGATCTGCAGTGGGAGTGGAGTGTGGGTCTTGTTAGAACCATTGAGGGCCATAATGTGTGTTTTTCCCTACTGGTAAAAGGAGAATCAGAACCCAGGAGGAAAGGTGTAGCGATTCCTTACCTGGCCGGCGTTTCTGAAAAACTACAGAGCATTTTCAGACAGTATGAAATCCCAGTTTATTTCAAACCCACAAACACTTTAAGACAAAAACTGGTCCACCCAAAGGACAAAACACCAAGCCACAAACAAAGCAATGTGGTCTACTCCATTCAGTGTAGTGAAGACTGCAGCGAGCGCTACATTGGAGAAACAAAACAACCACTTCACAAGAGGATGTACCAACACAGACGGGAGAGCCAGAGTGGACCTTTATCTGCCGTACATCTCCACCTAGAAGCCACGGGCCACTCCTTTGTGGACAGTGAGGTACAGATCTTGGCCAGAGAAAAGAACTGGTTTGAGAGGGGAGTTAAAGAGGCTATTTTTGTCAAAAAAGAGAATCCTTCCTTGAACAGGAATGGAGGGGTCAGACACAATCTCTCTCCCATCTATAATTCCATTCTCAAACCTAAATCAAAACAAACAAAGGAAACAATAGAGCGGCAGGTCAGGTCCAGAGGTGTGAAAACACCCATTATGGTACTGAATGGGTATGCTACAAGACGCCAGACAGAAACTGGAAAACAAAGGTGGGGTAGTTTCAGAGTAATTTCATTGTAGTTAGCTCCTCCCTGCAGCTAGATATAAGCAGTGTCCATCAGCACTCTAACCAGAACTGAAGAAGCAGCTTGGATGAGCTGTGAAACGTCTTTGACCAAATAAACTTTGTCCAGTTGACAAATTGAATTTCTCCTTTTACCATGGATTCTACCTGGACGACTGAGGGATTCGACACACATTTTTCCCTATTGTTTTCAAAAACTGTAAAAAAAAAAAAAAGTACAAATTGAATTTCTCCTTTTGCCATACCCGTTGGATATGTTTAATGCTATACCATGGAACATTCTGGGCAAAGCAATACCATCTCCACGGTGACGAGTAGGTAACAAACAGACTCTCCACCAGAAAAATTGCGCAGTGCACCTTTTAACCTTTAACTTTACCCCTTAACCACGACCGTGTATGCAGACCTGAGCACAGCACGTCCCCTGCTTGTTCGTAGCTTCAAAATCTGTTTCATGTTTGAGACTTATTATTATTTCAGAACATAAAAAATACAGCAGAGGGAAACAAGTGTGTGACTCCGTTGCATTAACCGCATGATCCTTGATTTCCATTTGACCTCGATTGAATATGAAAGGTTTTAGTGCCTATATTTAGTCGTCATAAGGAATGAACCTGCCTTGTACCATGAATTAAAGATTTTAAAGGTGAGCCGGTTTGTACTCGTATGTGGATGGCTTACAGAAAAGTTTGTGGCTTTGAAAGTTCTTGCATGGTGTGAGGAGGAAGGCGCTGACGAATGTTTGATAAAAATATTCACAGTGTTCTTAAAGTTTCATGGTTCGTTTGGTCTGATTCTAACACCTGTTGTGTGGAGGTTTTGCGTTTGGTTTCTAATCTAATCATGTGATCCAAGTTTTGTTCTGGTTTTGGTCCGGCTCAGTGAACAGTGGGGCTCTTGAATCTGCATAAGCCTGTCACCATAATTAGTAGATCAATACTAGATCAACAGTAAATTATGGAGGGAACAATGTTTTTGGAGCTGAATTATTATTAGAGTTCTCCCATTCTTTACACTAGTGGGAAACTTTTACATTTTTTTGTCGTTTTTTTGTTTTTGAGCAGTTAAGGGACAAATATATGACTCGTAACTTTCTGGAGATGGCATGTCACCTGCCTGGTTCCATGGAAACAGAACGTTAAAACCAAATTCTGGAACATTCTTCATAGAGATATACAGGCTGTCCATAAAGTCTCTTTACAATTTAACAATTTATTACAAAGGCAGCTGTTGAGATGTATTAACTAGTTTTATTTTATTTGAATGAGTGTTTATTAAAGTTTTTTTCACTTTGTTTAATAGACCTCTATATGGGCACCATTAGTTGCACGAAGCACATCAAGACGGTACTCAATTGTAGGATGGTCTCATTAATGGTGGCAATGGCTTCACAAATCCTTTGCTTCAGGTCAGCAATGTCCCGTACCTTTGTTTGATACACGATATCCTTTACATAACCCCATAAAAAGAAGTCCAAAGGAGTGATATCAGGTGAACGCGGTGGCCATGGAATTGGCCCATCCCTACCAATCCATCGGTCTGGAAATGTTTGATTGAGGAAGTGACGAACATGCAGTCCCCAATGTGGTGGTGCACCATCTTGCTGGAAAACGATGGTTGGTTGTAAGTCAATCAGTTGTGGTGCCACATATTCGGTCAGAAGGTCGAGGTAAACACCTGCAGATATTGTTCCCTCGTGTTTGCCTGGAAGAATCCATGACTCATCGCTGTACCAGCGAGTGAGTCTGGTAACGCTTGATCCACAGAATGCGCTGTGGTTGCGCGTAGACAGACAGCTAAGTGAACCAATCAGAGATTGCGCCATCTTGATTCAAAACTGAGGCGGAACTTCCGCTGCCTAAGAGTGACTTTGCGGGCAAAGGCGGGTGCACTGACGTCACCATCTTTGAACGAATCAGAATCGCGGAGTCCGTTTGTAACCGGAGGAGCGAGCGTGGATGGAGGGTGTCCAAATGGTATCGCGGTGTATAGGAAATACAGAGAGATATCATTTGGCTGGCCAGGTAACCCTCGTGTAAGAAAAATGGATCAATTATTTGAAAATTTTAATGTGAATAAAAATTTTAATAAACACTGATTAAAATAAAACAAATCTGGTTAAGATATCTCATCAACTGCCTTTTCAATATTTTTTTAATTGTAAAGGGACTTTATGGACACCCTGTACAACTTTTTTTTGCCTTACTTGAAGATTATAGCTATGGGAACAACATGAAATGACATTTCATGAAATGGCCAGCTTTGTGGAGATGCAAGCCCGCTCATAGTCTGGTTTTTCAAATTTTTCCAGCGCAATAAACAAAATATTTTGGCTAAAAGGTTACAAACTGTTGCATTAACGGTCTTATATTGCGCAAAATTGACTCTTGTGAGCTTTATGTCATGTTATAATGCTGTTACCTCCTCAAAAATGTACCCAGAGTTGTGTTTTGTTTTGTTCACACGTGTTTGAGTAATCCCTCGTTTACATCCCCAAAGCTCAAAATTCTCTGTTCCACCTTGTGATGTCATGACGCGGTAGTTTTCGAGTTAACGTCTAACATCTTTTAGCTTTAGTTCAGTCGAGATCGGCAATTCCAGGGCTGAGATTTTCCAAATGTTCTACCGAAGGTGTGTGGAGTTTAAAACGACAATGGAGCTTTTCCTGTACACATGACATCACAAGGTGGAGCATAGTTTTCTGTTTGAGAGAAGAACTCATCCTAAATCTGCAGAGTTTGTGTGTTAAACTTGTGTGAATGAAACAAAACACAACTCCAGGTCTGTTTGTGATGAGGAAACGTTATTAGCATAGATCAGAAAACGGCGTAATATGGCCCATATTACGCCGTTTTCTGATCTATGCTAATAACGTTAAAGCATCTCATTCTGCTCCAGCTCATAATGTAAATTTCAAAAAGGATTTATTGGGATTTCCTGCTTTGGGGGCTATTCTGGGGTAGTTTCATTTCATTATTATTGTTTATTGTCAAAAAAAATCTGAATAAACATTGTGACAGGCCTATGTCTGGAGCCTTGGGTTGAAGGTTGGTGGCGGTGGAACTTAAATTACGAGACCGTGCTTTATTTTGTTATCTTCCTCCTTCAATTTTCCTCCTCAATTTCAGTCCAGCTCTTACCCCCTTTTACCTCTCAGTGTAATAAGCAGAAGACCCCGGAGAACACAGCCAATTTGCGTCTCTTCGTCTATGTTCCTCTCGTATTGTTCGAGAAACGCCTCTTCGCCGGCTAAGTACGTCACGCTGTGTTGAGGTTCGGCTTTTGGCTCGTCAACGAAAGCCCATAGCTCCACCTGCTGCAGCCCGATAATGGAAAAGAGGAACACTAAAGCCTACCACGTCGAGAATATCATCACATACAGACTGTGGGGAATGGGGAGAGAACAGAGAATGCTTTTTAATTGATTACATTGTAGATGACGAGCGTAGCCTTAGCTTCTGTAATTCAGTAAATTTACCATTCTTTTTTCCCATTCTTTCAGTAAAAAATGTAGATAAAAACTTTGAAAGGAACAACAGTGCGTGGCTACTGATACACAGTTGGACAGGAAGTAGTATCTATGTTTTTTTTTGCTGATTTGCACTAAAATTAATAAATATTTAAAGGTACGTTGTGTAACTTTTCCGGTGGAGGATACGCCAAGTGCTTTTCTCCATGGAGATGTTCTTGCTTTGTCTGGAATGTTTCACAGTATGGCTTTAAACCTTTCAATCGTCACGGAGGCCAAATCAGACCAAGTTACAGGTCAGATCTGTGGAGAGGCGACCCCGCTCACAGTCAGAATGTGTGTTTTTCTACTTATTTGAGCTGTAAAATCATGTGTAATTAAACAAAAAATGTAACGTAAAGCTGCTTAATGTGATACTGTGGGATATTCCAGACAGAGCAATGACATCTCCATAGAACCAAGCAGGTGACAGACCCCCTCCCAAAAAGTTACATAGTGCAACTTTAAAGATAAAGCAGCGGGCAGGGAGCTGTCACTGACAACACGTTAAAAACTACAAATGAAATAAAAATTTATACTTCTTTTTCTGTTACGAAAAGGGATGTTTGTGTCTCAATGTTAACTAATGCTAATGTTGAGGCTTTATTTTCATTAATTTGAATTTTAATAGGTTGTTTATTTTCTGTTCTACGATTTTAAAAGAGACTGTTGGTGCGCAGAGACACAGTGAGCGAGCTGGTGTGCTTCTGTCCTGTAATTTTATTTTAAATCTGTTTCTGAAATGTTATAAACCGTTACGTTCTTAAAACATTTCAGCAAATCTTGCGTTTTAAATGTGCTTTTTGGGCTTAAAGTTGCACTGTGTAACTCTCAGGTGGAGGGGCCGCTACCTAGAAATTTGCTTTGAAACGTTCCACAGTGTGTAAAATAAATAAAGTAATCTTGCTTTTATATATTCAATAATATATGTCCGTAAAATACTTTTGAAAAACTTGAAAAGCCTCCCCAGACTTAACTTATAATTTCACTTGCTGGAGATAGATAAGCTTAATGCCATACTGTGGAACATTCCAGGCAATTAAAAGCACTCCATGGAGGCAATCAAGTGGCGGGCCCTCTAACAACAAAGTTACACAATGAAGATTTAAAACAACACTGTTATATATATCAGTTAGCACGTACTGTTTTAGAACTCTTAATATTTAAATTTTTTTGAAAAGTCTATGGAAAAAACAAATGGGAAATGTACTTCTGGAACCAGAGCGAGTACTGCTGAGCTCCAGAAAAGGCTCATTGCTCTATAATTATAAGGTTTCTGTATTTGAAATTTTGAAAGAATCACACGAATTGATAATGAAACAGCATACCACATCGAGAATATTATTACGACTATGGTTAAAGTAGAGAACGGTACGCTTTTTAATTGGTTCCATTGCCGAATAAGTGTATAACCTTGGCCTTTATAATAGACTAAGAAAAACCTCCTCAGATTTTACTTATAATTTGGCTCCATGGAGATAGATGAGCTTAATGCCATACTCTGGAAAATTCCAGGCAATTAATAACATTCCATGGCGGGCCCTCCAACAACAAAGTTACACAATGAAGCTTTAAAGCAACCGCGTTATATCAGTTAGCACGTAGCTGGTGTTTTAGAACTCTTAAAGGGACAGTGTGTAAGATTTTTACCTGTTAATTACATAAATTGAAGATACCCATTCAAAAATACATTGTTTTCCAAGCCTTTTCACTTCCATCATGAAATCAAAGTATTCTTTTGGACTTAGATATAGTCACATAAAAGGGGGATCTTCCCCATATAGAGGCAGCCATTTTGAATACGAGAGCCGCAGAAGGACATTTGGGCTCATCCTTCGCCTCGGCTCCTGCTAGCAGCTGCTTAGCCGCGCTGCATTTGGGAGCGGAGGAGCGAAGGAGAGAAGGGGAAGGGGAGGGGGGAGCCTCGTGTAAAGAAGCATGCTGCTGTATCACACTTGTAATGGATCTAAGACGTATTTTGGACTAAATTGTTTTACTGGATTTTATTCGCTGGATCCTTATGGACAGATTGAGGCCAAGTTTATGGTGAAATACAGAGTTTGACCTGTGCAGAGCCTTCAAAGGTAAGCTAACCTCGTTTTGTGCTTTTCTGTATAAAAGCCCAATGTGCTCGGGGAGTGATTGTTTTGCAGGGAAATGAATTGCATAGTCAAAAAGAGGAGACTGTAAGGTTTCATTTGATGTGTAGATTGTCATGAATCATGATCGGGATTGTGTGTTTTCATGCGAAAAAAAAAAAAAAAAAGTGAACGGGGAACCGTATATACGTGTATACAGCGGCGTGCGATTCGTGCGCGGGCACGCGAGCTTTCGGCGCTACAACGCGCCCGGGTGACCCTCGAGGTCTGCCGTAGCCAAAAGAGGAAGTGCATGGTACCTACACCACCTATGCGCCACGAATCCTACACACTGTCCCTTTAATATTTTAATTTTTCAAAAAGTCTATGGGAAAAATGAATGAATTTACTGTCGGAACCACTGCACTGCTGCGCTCAAGAAAAGACCTGTTGCTATATAATTATAAGGTTTTTATGTTTTTAATTTTGAAAGAATCACACACACTCATAATGAAACGGCATACCACATCGAGAATATATAAAAAAGTATAAAAGTAGAGAATGGTACACTTTTTAATTGGTTCCATTGTAGAATAAGAGCGTAACCATGCCCTTTATAAAATACTATGTAACAAAAGAAAGTACAGTATTTTTTGTGTTTATTTTCTTCCATTGTGTTCTTTTTGACCTTGAAATATGAATACAAACGCGTTAATCATAAACCATGTCTATTTTGAACCTCGATGTACAATACGGTGAGGACGAACGCAAGAATGACGTTTGGTTCTGCCCATCTGCTCCAAAAAGAGAAAAAAAACTACCAGCCCTGAAGATCATTTTTACTTTTACACAAGTCCAAACTGGGTGACACAAAGCTCCCCCGAAGCTTTGTTATGTGAGTGTGACGTGTGCTTGCGTTTTAAGCTCAGAGCTGTCTATTGCGACTTTGCAGCTGACGTCATCAACATTCCCTGGGGGTGTGATGCTACCTGTAGGCACTGCTCTGTTATTCGTGGTATACTTAATCCGATCTTTATTTTAACACAATCTGACCAGAAAGATTACCGTCAGATTCCCTTTAGTCACTCTCACCTTTTATTGTGCTCCTGAAAATGCGTTTATTGAATCCATTTAGTATTTTTTATTGAATTTTTTGGTAGTTTTTGCATTGCGTCTCCATTAATGTCGAACATTCCACCATAGAGATAGTCGTAGAACACCCCCGGCGTGATGTCAATGCAGAGTCTCAATAGCCACGCTCAATATACAGAGTGTTTGTTAGTCCGTTTCTCCACCGTCCCTCTGCGAGGACATGGGGTTTGGCTGTCGGTGAGCTGCCTGGTTGGGATCAGAGAGGCCCTAAAGCCATGTGACTGTTCAGACCTCTGACCTTTGACATTTGACCTCCTCTCCTCCAGGAATGGGCAAGAAGGACGACCCCAAACTCATGCAGGAGTGGTTCAAGCTGGTCCAGGAGAAAAACGCCCTGGTCCGATACGAATCTGAGCTCATGATATTGTAAGTAAAGGTTTATTTGGTCCAATACGACATTTTTTACACGTTTGTATTGTTTTGTTATTACTTGGATTATCTTGGATTACATTTTTTCAATCCAAGATAATCTATAACTAAAAAAATAATTTCATTTAACTGATACTTTAACATTTTGTCAGTCTGATGCTGTTTTAGCTGTAAAATAGTTTTAATATAAGCAGTACCTGCAGGATTAGAGGTGTTTTTAAACTTAAAAGGATAGTACGTTTTGTTTTTGTTTTTGTTTTTTTATGTTAATCTGTATTGGTTCCCTTCTAAAAGTTTCGTGCGGTAAGACTGGTTTACCTCTGACAGTCTCCGCTCAGCCCGGTTCTGCTCGCGTTCTGGAGCTCACGTAAGTAGGTCCGGTAAGTTCACAAGTACAGTTAATAAAGCTTGTTTTTCTTTCTTCTCAAAACAAAACATTTGACCGAAAGGTGATATATTTGCGTCCCAAAGAGTTGTCCACGAAATATCCAGCAGTGTAGTTCGCATTCGCATATTGTCTCTCTAGATTCGTATCAAGGCGCCCACGCTTTCGCCGTACACTTCCGCTAAAGGTTAACAGGCTAATAATAAGTAATAGGCGCGCAGTGATACGAATCGAGACGAGATATGCGAATGCGAACTACACTGCTGGATTTTTCGTGGACAACTGTCTGGGACGCAAATATATCACTTTTCGGACAAAAGCTTTATTAACTGTACCCGCGAACTTACCGGACTTACTTACGTGAGCTCCAGAACACGAGCAGAACTGGGCTGAGCGCAAACTGTCAGAGGTAAGACAGTGTCACCGCACGAAACATTTAGAAGGAAACCCATACAGATTAACATTTTAAAAAAACAAAAAAAACGCACTATCCCTTTAATTTCCCTTGCTCACGAAGATTTTAGGGTGAAATATGTCAGAAAAGTACCCAGCATGCATTTTGACTAACTAAGGGTGGGCAAAATCCCAAGAAATATACAATTTTCTAGAGACAATATCACGATTGTTCGGGATGGGCCCATACAGAATGAAATGGTTCCAAATATCGGTTCAGCCAATATCCTATTTTGACATATAAATTGATGTAATAAGAGTTTGGCCCAGGAATGTTTGAACTTTTATTTACACAAAGCTATTCAACAGTTATTTGAGGGATAAATAACAGCTTCATAACACATTTGGATCGTTTTGTCTTATTTTGTTACAGAAAATAAATGCTGTTTTCAATCTCTGCACTGGAATTTTAAAAGCCGGATCTGTTCATAACGATTGTGTTTTCATTACAGTTTTGCTTTATATTGTCTTTAAGTCAGAGATATCTGCTTCTTCACTGTGATTGGTTAAATCCACCTGTCACTCAACTCCAAACAGACACACCCCCTCCTCCTATTGGTCTGTCTTTTTTTGAGCGTAGAGCTCCATTAAACGCCAAATTCAAAATCACAATATACGTCAGAAAAGTACCCAGAATGCATTTTTACTTGAGGTCACAAATCAGGAATGGACTACGCCAAGAAATATCGATTTTCTAGACCGATACTGACATGATACTGACACGCTGAATCGGATATCAGCTTCTGTGGTTACTTGAGAGATAAATAACAGCTACAGAACACATCTGGATAGTTTTTTGGATTGTTTTCAATCTATCAGTCAATTTATATCGGGTATCAGCAGCTATAGTATCAAATTTGGTATCGGGAGTGAAAAAGCTGGAAAGATTGTGATTTTATTTTTGTTCACAGGAAATAAATGCTGTTATCCACCGATACCAGTGCAGAGATTGAAATCAGGCATCAGCATCCCTAACGATTTAGCGTATTTAAGTCAGAGATATCTGCTCCTTCACTGTGATTGGTTAAATCCAACTGTCACTCAAACACAGACACACCCCCTCCTCCTGTTGGTTAACCTTTATCACGTTTTGAGCGCCGAATTAAATGGAAAACGTGTTTAAAATCACAATATTCCACCTGCACCACATGAGCAGAGGGCCACAAGACTCAGTTGTGTGTTAGTTTTATCGTCACGTCGCCAAGGTAACCGGAAAAGTACTGGTGTAAGGTTCCAGTGTTTTTCATTTCAAATGTAGACGGGATGGGATTTGACAGGAAATGGATGGGATACGAATAACACGAGCTAAAAAGTCACCGGGGACCAAACCGCTCAGGGATTTGTGCGTTTGGCCCTTCAGCACTTTGCTCAAAGATTAGTTTTGACGCACACAAACACACACGTATAAACACACACACATACACTGCGTATAAACACACTGAACACAAACACGTACTACACATACACACATTCACTACGCACACACAGACACACACACAGATGCGCACACACATATACACTGCACATACAAACACACAAACACATACTGTACACACACACTACACAGGCTTCACACACAGACACAAAAATACATACAACCATTGCACGCACACACACAAGCACACACTGCACAGAAATACACTGCACACACGCAGAAACACACAGGCATGCACACACCAACACACACAAACACACAAATTCATACTACACACAAATACACTGCACACACACAGAAACACACAGCCATGCACACACCACACACACCAACACATATTGTAGACACACACTTAAATGCAGACTTCACACACACACACACACACACAAATTCAAAGAAACATACTGCACGCGCACACACACACAAACTCATACTACACACAAATACACTGCGCACACACAGAAACACAGACACGCAAACACATACAAACATACTGCAAAAACACAACCAAACACACACACACAAACACACACACATACACTCCGTATAAACACACTGAACACACACACACAAACACATACTACACATACACACATTCACTACGCACACACAGAAACACACACAGACGCCCACACACATGCACTACACATACAAATACATACTGTACACGCACACTTAAACACAGGCTTCACACACACACAACACACTCACAAAAATACATAGAAACATACTGCACGCACACAAACATACTGCACACAAATACACTGCACACACAGAAACACACAAAGACACGCACACACCAACACACACAAACACATACTGTACACACCCACTTAAATGCAAACTTCACACACACACACACACAAATACACTGCACACACACAAACACACAAACACATACTGTACACACACTTATACACAGACTTCACACACAGACACAAAAATACATACAAACATGCTGCACGCACACACACACACAAACACATACTGCACACAAATACACTGCACACATAGAAACACACAGACACACACACACACAAACACATAGAAACATACTGCACGCGCACACACACATACTACACACAAATACACTGCACACACATAGAAACACACACAAACGCATACAAACACACACAGATAAACACACACACAAATATACAACACACAAACACACATACAAAAACACACACAAACACATACTACACACAAATACACTGCACACACACAGAAACACACAAACGCATACAAACACACTAGGGATGCAAATTATCGATTAATTCATTAATTGATAGTTGATTGACCTTATCGATCGATTAACGATTAATTGATAAGCAGCGTTTTTCACCTGAATTTTAGTGTTTCAATAGGGTCTTTAAGAATATAAGCTATAGTATACATAACACTGAGTCAAAAATATATCATAGTATTATTATATTGTATATTCCTCAGTTAATTATTCCTTAGTAAAAAGCAGACAAATGTATTGATGCTGAATAACAAAATACAGTGATCCCTCGCTCTATCACGGTTCTCGGATTTTTTTTTTTTTTTTTCGATTTTTTTTTTTATAGTGTAACATTTTTTTATAGTTGCGTGAAAAGTCCCTCAGTCGTCCAGGTAGAATCCATGATAAAAGGAGAAGTTCAATTTGTCAACTGGACAAAGTTTGTTTGGTTGAAAACGTTTCGCCGCTCATCCGAGAGGCTTCGTCAGCTCTGGTTCTAGTGCTGGTTAGACCCTGTTTATATCTAGCTGCAGGGAGGAGCTCCCTACACTGAAATAGCTCTGAAACTATCTCCACTAATCCGTCTCTTTGTTTTTCAAATTACTCTGGCGACTAGTTTACCCTCCCTATTCAAGCCTACCGACCCTCTCCACCCCTCTGCCCTGGATTGTCTGCCCTAATGTTTCTTTGTCTGTTTTGACTTGGTTTAAGAATCGAATTATAAATGGGAGACAAGTTATGTCTAACTCCCCCATTTCTGTTTAACGACGGATTCTCTCTTATCCTAAATGGGCTGTCAACAAAACCAAGAGAGACAAGGGCAAGAAACAAGACAACAGAGAATCCGAACCCAGGAGGAAAGGGGTAGCGATTCCGTACCTGGCCGGCGTTTCGGAAAAACTACCAAGGATTTTCAGACAATATGAAATTCCAGTCTATTTCAAACCCACAAACACTTTAAGACAAAAACTCGTCCACCCAAAGGACAAAACACCGAGCCACAAACAAAGCAATGTGGTCTACTCCATTCACTGTAGTGAAGACTGCAGTGAGCGCTACATTGGGGAAACCAAACAGCCACTTCACAAGAGGATGTACCAACACAGGCGGGCGTGCCAGAGTGGACCGTCATCTGCCGTACATCTTCACTTAGAAGCCACGGGCCATTCATTTGAGGACAGTGAGGTTCAGATCTTAGCCAGGGAACAAAACTGGTCTGAGAGGGGAGTTAAAGAGGCTATTTTTGTCAAAAAAGAGAATCCGCCGTTAAACAGAAATGGGGGAGTTAGGCATAACTTGTCTCCCATTTATAATTCGATTCTCAAACCAAGTCAAAAACAGACAAAGAAACATTAGGGCAGACAATCCAGGGCAGAGGGGTGGAGAGGGTCGTTAGGCGTGAATAGGGAGGCGAAACTAGTCGCCAGAGTAATTTGAAAAACAAAGAGACAGATTAGTGGGGATAGTTTCAGAGCTATTTCAGTGTAGGGAGCTCCTCCCTGCAGCTAGATATAAACAGGGTCTAACCAGCACTAGAACCAGAGCTGACGAAGCCTCTCGGATGAGCGGCGAAACGTTTTCAACCAAACAAACTTTGTCCAGTTGACAAATTGAACTTCTCCTTTTATCATTTTTTTATAGTGTAACGTGAAAAGTCCCTCAGTTATAGTGTAACATTGTGTTCTGTCCTGATTGGCTAAGAGACTAGACCAGAACTAAACCAGGTCTGGACCAGGTCTGGACCAGAACTAAACCAGGTCTGGACCAGGTCTGGACCTGGACTGGACCGGGACTCGACCGGGTCTGGACCTAGACTGAACCAGGATTGGGCCGTTGTGTGCCGCTGCTGGTTTTGTGCGGCTGGTTTGTGGCTCGGGGCCCGGGCCGCGGGCCAGCCGCGCCCGGCCGCGTGGGACCAGCAGTGGCACGTTGCGCCGCGGTTCGATCTCGCCTCGCGCGTACACCCGGGTCTGCTGAGCAGTGCCGTTGGTGCCTGCGGCCGGCTGTGAGTCGAGCTTGGCGCAGCGCGGTTGACTTGTTTCGTGACCACGCGCGTGTCCGCGATTAGTGGTTAATTACAATTAATGCATTTTGTTCGACCAACGTCTTAATCGACAATTAATCGTTAATCGATTAATTGTTGACATCCCTAAAACACACACATAAACACACACACAGTATATGACAGTCCTGATCTCTGCGGCAGAGGGAAAACTTTTGAAAAGTTTGTGCGTTTCTCCTGCCGCTGTGAGACGAGCCTGGAGTTCTGGAGTTCTGACAGACGGCCGGCACTGTTACATTTAGATCATGTAAGTGTAGAAGAGAATTAAGCCTGTTTAGAACGAGGACTTTTTTATTGCAAATATCAACGCACAACAATATTTAACCAGACATAACATGGCCATTCTGTATCACAGGTTAAAATGTGGATAGATCTGGAGCTGTTTTTATTATTTATTGATACTTTGCAGCTAATGCCATCAATACAGCTCTGGACAAAAATAAGAGACCACTGCAAAATGATCAGTTTTTCTGATTTTACTACTTATAGGTATGTGTTTGGGCAAAAGAAACATTTTTGTTTGAGTCTATAAACTACTGACAACATTTGCCCCAAACTCCAAATAAAAATATTATCATTTAGAGCATTTATTTGCAGAAAATGACAAATGGTCAAAATAACAAAAAAGATCCATGTTTTCAGATCTCAAACAATGCAAAGAAACAAGATCAAATTCATTTTAAAACAACATAATACTAATGTTTACACTTAAGAAGAGTTCAGAAATCAATATTTGGTGCAATAAGCCTTATTTTTAATCACAGCTTTCATGCGTCTTGGCATGATCTCCACAAGACTTTCACATTGTTCTTGGGTGACTTTATTCCACTCCTGGTGTGGAGAATGTGGACCAATCAGAGCACGGCGTGGACCGTTTGGAGCAGAGCGAGCTCGGGGCTAGGCGAAGTCTTACAAAGATCACTTTTAGGCACTTTAAGGATTTAAACATTTAAAAAAAGTTTGTGCTGTGAAAATAGAAAAAAAACCTACAAAATCCGACCTTTGTGAAAGCCGGATGCCCTGTCGGAACACAGGCATTGTGCTCTATGGGTGAATTCTGTCTGTGCACAGGATCCCGGGAGCTGTAGTACTTGGAAGTACTTGGAGTCGGGATAGAGGAATGCTTTATCCAGAGTTTATCAAAGATCTATGACTAACATCCTGCACAGTCTCCATGGATACGGGAAAACAAACAGCTCATTTCACACAATCCAACATTCCTTTACTTGTGTCCTTACTTGACTCGTGTCCTTTACTGCACTTGCTGCACTTCTTAGTTGGTTAAAATCCCATGATATGATGTTAAAAAGTGAACTCAAAACAAAAAAGATTCAAAAACTGCTCGGTGCGTGAGCCAGGCATCCACAGCCAACCACTCTGCTGGTGTATTTGAATTTGAAAATCAAACTCCTAAACAGGACCATGAACGCTCTTATCGATCACAGGCTCCTGAAAATGTGCTGTTTAAATCCATTTTGTTTTTTGTTTTTGTTTTTTTTGAGTTTTCAGACAATCTTAAAACTTATTTGTCCATGTTTGCTCATGTGTGCATTGTGTCACAACAGTTTTTTTTTTGGTTTTAAATAAATTACAAGAAAAATTGACTTTCCCACAGCACATTTTCAGGAGCCTGTGATCAATACGAACGTTCATGGGCCTGTTTAGGTGTTTAATTTTCAACAAAACGGTGAGAGTGACTGAAAAACTGTGGCTCTAATGACCGTATGACTGTAATGTTATCTGTTTTGTTGTAAACTGTCTTGTTTAACAGCACAGATCAGTTCACCTGTTGCCGTTCCAGCTGAGTCACTTCTCTGTGGTCAGATTGTGTTAAAATAAAGCTCAGATTGCAGTCTAACAAAGCCTTAGACAGAGCAGTGCCTCCAAGTGAGCACCCCACCCAAACACATACAGCTCTGGAAAAAAATAAGAGACCACTGCATTTTTTTCTGAAATCAGCATCTCTACATGTATCACAGCCATTCCATTCCAGCGTCTGTTGAATTCCAACACAAACACAAAGCTGAGCTGCTTCAGTTCTTGCACCAGGAGTGGAATAAAGTCACCCAAGAACAATGTGAAAGACTTGTGGAGAGCATGCCAAGACGCATGAAAGCTGTGATTAAAAATAAGGGTTACTGCACCAAATATTGATTTCTGAACTCTTCTTAAGTGTAAACATTAGTATTATGTTGTTTTAAAATGAATTTGATCTTGTTTCTTTGCATTGTTTGAGGTCTGAAAACATGGATCTTTTTTGTTCTTTTGACCATTTCTCTTCTGCAAATAAATGCTCTAAACCATAATATTTTTATTTGGAATTTGGGGGAAATGTGGTCAGTAGTTTATAGACACAAACAAAATGTTCCTTAGTCCTGGTTTAGTCATCGCTGTATAGACTTGGTCCTGATTTAGTCTAATTCTAGTCCTGGTTTAGTCTTGGTCTAGTTCTGGTTTAGTCCACTTCTAGTCCTGGTTTAGTCCACTTCTAGTCCTGGTTTAGTCCTGATTTCGTCCACTTCTAGTACTGGTTTAGTCCTGATTTAGTCCACTTCTTGTCCTGGTTTAGTCCTGATTTAGTCCACTTCTAGTCCTGGTTTAGTCCACTTCTAGTCCTGGTTTAGTCCTGATTTCGTCCACTTCTAGTACTGGTTTAGTCCTGATTTAGTCCACTTCTTGTCCTGGTTTAGTCCTGGTCTAGTTCTGGTTTAGTCCACTTCTAGTACTGGTTTAGTCCTGATTTAGTCCACTTCTTGTCCTGGTTTAGTCCTGGTTTAGTCCTGATTTAGTCCACTTCTAGTACTGGTTTAGTCCTGGTTTAGTCCACTTCTAGTCCTGGTTTAGTCCTGATTTAGTCCACTTCTAGTCCTGGTTTAGTCCTGATTTAGTCCACTTCTTGTCCTGGTTTAGTCCTGGTCTAGTTCTGGTTTAGTCCACTTCTAGTCCTGGTTTAGTCCTGTTTAGTCCACTTCTAGTCCTGGTTTAGTCCTGATTTAGACCACTTCTAGTCCTGGTTTAGTCCTGATTTAGTCCACTTCTAGTCCTGGTTTAGTCCTGATTTAGTCCACTTCTTGTCCTGGTTTAGTCCTGGTCTAGTTCTGGTTTAGTCCACTTCTAGTCCTGGTTTAGTCCTGTTTAGTCCACTTCTTGTCCTGGTTTAGTCCTGGTCTAGTTCTGGTTTAGTCCACTTCTTGTCCTGGTTTAGTCCTGGTTTAGTCCTGATTTAGTCCACTTCTAGTACTGGTTTAGTCCTGGTTTAGTCCACTTCTAGTCCTGGTTTAGTCCTGATTTAGTCCACTTCTAGTACTGGTTTAGTCCTGATTTAGTCCACTTCTAGTCCTGGTTTAGTCCTGATTTAGTCCACTTCTTGTCCTGGTTTAGTCCTGGTCTAGTTCTGGTTTAGTCCACTTCTAGTCCTGGTTTAGTCCTGTTTAGTCCACTTCTAGTCCTGGTTTAGTCCTGATTTAGACCACTTCTAGTCCTGGTTTAGTCCTGATTTAGTCCACTTCTAGTCCTGGTTTAGTCCTGATTTAGTCCACTTCTTGTCCTGGTTTAGTCCTGGTCTAGTTCTGGTTTAGTCCACTTCTAGTCCTGGTTTAGTCCTGTTTAGTCCACTTCTAGTCCTGGTTTAGTCCTGATTTAGTCCACTTCTCGTCCGGGTTTAGTCCTGGTCTAGTTCTGGTTTAATCCACTTCTCGTCCTGGTTTAGTCCTGTTTAGTCCTGGTCTAATTTTAGTCCACTGCTAGTCCTGGTTTACTTGTGGTTTAGTCCTGGTTTACTTGTGTTCTAGTCCTGGGCTAGTCCTGGTTTAGTTCCATAATGCCATTTAGCCTACAGTATTATTTCATGGACACACAAAAAAACAACAACATAAACGATAATATTTTTATTTGGAATTTGAGGGAAATGTTGTCAGTAGTTTATAGACTCAAACAAAACTGTTCCTTTTGCCCAAACACATATCTATAAAGTAGTGAAATCAGAAAAACTAATAATTTTGCAGTGGTCTCTTATTTTTTATTAAAGGAACTGCAGCAGATGAAGCAAAATACTGCGTGATGTAAAAGCTAGTATTATGAAATGAGTACTGTCGGCTGTGTGTATCTTTAAACATTCCTGTCTGTCTGAATCATTAAACGTTCGTATCTGTTTGTATCTTTGTTCGTTTCTGTTTGTGTGTCAGTGCCAGAGAGCTGGAGCTGGAGGACCGACAGAGCCGACTGCAGCAGGAGCTCAGGGAGAGGATGGCTGTGGAAGGTGAGTGTGCGAATGCTGCTGCCTCCTCGTCTTTTTACTCTGAATTTACCAGTTAAAGGACCCATAATGCCCCATTTTCTGATCTGGTCTGTTTTAATGTTGTTTCCTCATCACAAACGCACCTGGAGTTGTGTTTTTTTTTGTTTTATTTGCACATGTTTAACACACAAACCTGGATATTTAGGCTGAGTTCTTCTCTCAAACAGAAAACGCTCTGTTCCACCTTGTGATGTCATGCGTTTCTAAGTGTTTCTAAACTCCACACACCTTCACTACACCAAAATTTAAGATACAAACACTTAAATCTATCAGAAAATGACTTAAAAGTAGTGAAATGATCTGTCAATGCAGCAAGATAATTTTACTTAACAAGTTATCTTAAAGGGATAGTGTTTTATTTTTAAATGTTAATCTGTATGGGTTTCCTTCTAAAAGTTTCGTGCGGTAACACTGACTTACCCATGACAGCGTGCTCTTGTCCCGGTTCTCCTCTGGTAACGTAGCTCGTGAACGTAGTTCCGGTATGTTAGCCAGGACAAAGCTTAAATAAAGCTTGTTTATTTTTGTTTATCTTTGTTGATAAAGCTTATTTTTCTTCTCAAAACAAAACATTTGTCTGAAAGGTGATATATTTGTGTCCCAAACAGTTGTCCACGAAAAATCCAGCAGCGTATTTTCGCATTCGCATATTTCGTCTTGATTCATATCACTGCGCGCCTATTACTTATTATTAGCCTGTTAACCTTTAGCGGAAGTGAATGACAGATGCGGTCCGCCGTAAGGGGAAGTTTACAAGTGAACAGGCTAATAGAGCTAACGTGGGCGCATTGATACAAATCTAGAGAGAAAATATGCGAATGCGACATACGATGCTGGATTTTTCTGTTTGGGACGCAAATATATCACCTTTCGGACAAATGTTTTGTTTTGAGAAGAAAAACAAGCTTTATTAACTGTCCTGGCTAACTTACCGGAACTATGTTTCGAGCAACGTTACCGGAGGAGAACCGCGACCAGATCACGCTGTCATGGGTAAGTCAGTGTTAATCTCACGACACTGTTGAAGGGGAAGCCATACAGATTAACTTTTTTTTTTAAAAGCACTATCCTTTTAAAATAAACTACCTTTTGACTAGAATTAAGCAGTCTCAAAACTAGTAAGTAGATAATAAATCTGAGAACAAGATGAATAACCTGATTTAAGTTTTAAAATATTGGCCATATCAGAGAAATTTGCATTGTAGAATCATTTCATGTAGAATCAGCACCCGGGAATTGTTGATCTCTCCTGAAAAAAAGGCAAAAGGTAGCCAAAAACTACAGCTTTATGTCATCACAAGGAGGAACAGAGCATTTTGAACTTTGGAGATGGAGACATGTGTGAATGGAACAAAACACAACTCCAGGTCTGTTTTGGATGAAGTAAAAACATTATAACATGCCTTAAAGCTCATTTTGCGTAATGTAGGACCTTTTAAATGTCCGTTCTGTGCCTTTCAGACCACTTGAAAACAGAACAGGAGCTGGCGCAGGAGAAGCAGATCCTGAATGAGATGTTGGAGGTGGTGGAGCAGAGGGACTCTTTGGTGGCCCTCCTGGAAGAGCAGCGTCTCCGGGAGAAAGAGGAGGACAAGGACCTGGAGGAGGTGATGCTCTCGAAAGGATTCAACCTCAACTGGACCTAAGAACGCAGATGTTACGGAGATATTACACAGTGAAGTCCTCTCCTCTACGCAGCCCCGCCCCCCACGCAGCCCCGCCCCCTCACAGACACCTGCTCTTCTCACACCTGCAGCACTGAATGTTCCAGCTCCTCTTTGCCTCCAGGGCTGCAGCTCCAGTTCAGTGGGACCTGAACTGTCCCGAGGCTCCACTGTTTAATCACTTCGCAGTTTGGCCTTTTCTTCCTCTGTCGCTCTGTGGGAGTTCGCGAAGCCTCTGGACCACAGGGGGCTCTGGAAGAATGTTTAAAGACTTGTTTTATTGGAGAAAATCTAAAGGGAAGAATGCAGTGAAGTCCTGCTGATGTACAGCTTTGTAAAGAAATGCTTCTGTGTATAGTTGTTTTTGCAGGTCCGACTCGGCAAAAAGAGCATCTTCTTTCGACCTTTTAGAGACAAATGCAGAACTTTGGTTCGATGCAGGAGGCCGGCGTCCAGTTACAATTTCACAATTTTAGGTTGTTTTTTTTTTCTTTTCGCTGAAGTTGCCTTTATTTCTCTCAAAATGTATTGAAATGAACCACACGCAATCTGAAAGGCACATTTAGGCTGCGTCACATTTCTCTGTCTTACCCCTTCGTCTTACCCCTACCCCTTGGTTTTACGCATGTGAGGTCAAGGGGTGTCCCGATTCTAATTTTGATCAAGGGCTCGGGCCATGAGCTCTGGGTAATGACCGAAAGGACGAGATCACGGATACAAGCGGCTGAAGAGTTTCCTCCGCAGAGTGGCTGGACGCTCCCTTAGAGATAGGGTCAGGAGCTCAGTCACACAGGAGGAGCTCGGAGTAGAGCCGCTGCTTCTCCACGTCGAGAGAAGCAGCTGAGGTGGTTCGGGCGTCTGTTCTGGATGCCTCCCTTGGGAGGTGTTCCGGGCATGTCCCACCGGGAGGAGGCCCCGGGGAACACCCAGGACACGCTGGAGGGACTATGTCTCCCGGCTGGCCTGGGAACGCCTTGGGGTCCCCCCGGAGGAGCTGGAGGAAGTGTCCGGGGTGAAGGAGGTCTGGGCATCCCTGCTTAGACTGTTGCCCCCGTGACCCGGCCCCGGATAAGCGGAAGAAAATGGATGGATGGATGGGCTCGGGCCACGACCTCGGGCTACGAAGTACGAACGAAATAAGCTCTCGACCAGACTTGAAACAAAGGGGTACACCTACAATCTAAGGCAGGTTTTGGGATCAGGATGGCAGCGTCACATCGACCAGCCAAGGAGTCTCATAAATGTATTTTCAGCAGTTGTAATGATCGATTAACCATTTAACAGGTTTACAATTATGACGCTTATGTTCTACGTTACTTTTAGTGAACTGTTGTTGTGGTTTTAATTGTAGTGATGTCTGTTTAGCCGACGTCATCGTTTTCATCGAACTTTCATGTATAAACAAGCTATTTTTTTTGTCAAGCTGAGGTACCCGATCGTGGCCCGAGCCCTTGATCCAAATTAGAATCGGGACACCCCTTGCCCTCACATGAACGCGCAAAACCAAGGGGTAGAGGTAAGACGAAGGGGTAAGACAGAGAAATGGGACGCAGCCTTATTCTCTTCTGACAGCTCGGAGTCATTAAGATACATCAACTATGGTCATGTGTACTATGTATTTATTCAGTTTGTTTGCTTTTACTAGATAAACACAGTTGAATATTCACAGGAGAATGCCCAGAATCTCATTAGTTTTCTCTTGTGCTTAACCGCAGCCCCGTCAAACGCTGCATGTCAGACACAGGCTCCAGGTGCAGAGTTAAATACAAAACACTAACACGTTTGAGCAGACTTGATAACGCGGGGCTCCCTGTGTGACGCCTGTTTATCATATTGACAACTAATGTTTACAAGTTTTTGTTCATGTTCAAAATGGAGTTTTCTTGTTCTCCGCGTTGGCAGCAGCCGCGCGATAAACGGCTGTGGAAATAATTCACTTTGGGAGGAAATGTTCTTCCCGCTTTAGGAAAGTCTGCAGCCGTTTGCATTAACCTGGTGAACTTTGGATATTAATAATGCAGAGAATAATGGAGCGTTCAGACCCACGTTCGTGCCACAGGACTGTTTTCGTATCTTTAATGCTGCATTGCTCAGAAACACTACATTCAGTTTATCACAGTGTTAACGTTTTCACTTCGAGAAGAGGCCTTTTTACCGTTTTTACTTCATCTAATTTAAGTTTTATCATGATGTGTTTTTACTCACGTATCTCACGCTCACTGGACGTTTCTTTTTTCAGAACACTTAAAACAGCAAATCCACAACAAGACCGGCACTCAGAATCAGGGATGCACCGATACGATACTGGTGTCGCATATCAGCGCCAATATTGAACGTTTTGATGGATCAGTTACCGATTCCAACGATATCCCATTTGAGTCTAAACCAGGGGTGTCAAACTCATTCTGGTCCGGGGGCTGTTTCCAACCTACTTTGATCCCAAAAGGGGCCGGATCAGAAAACTCATGGCAAATATACCCCCAAAAAAGTATTTTTTATTTGATGAACTCTTTCTTTTACAAAATATTATAATATTATAAACAACCTGAAACTTTTAAAAAATGCAATTTCAACAATGTTTTAACATTAACTTGAATTTTACAGAATTTAGCAATGGTTTCTTTTTGCTCCTGAAACTTTTAGCTGCTCAAGTACATCAATATCAGTGTCTCATAGTGAGGTTTAAGATTATATTCCTTGAGCAAACACACCAAGCGTACAGGTTTCCCATTCACCTCCCTGAACAAATAGGAATTAGTCAATTTTTCATGGAAAATCCTGCACTCGGCGTCCACTTTTCTCATTTTTAACATTTTGCTGATGAGGGTGTCACGGTCGACAGTCAAAACGATGGTCCTTTAAGAGCGTTTGGAAAGGGGCGAGTCTTCATTTGTGCTGCTCTGGTGGGAAACGCTGATATGCTAAGCTGCACAGAAAAGAGGCACAGAAAATTACCAATATTTTAATAGAAAATTAAAATATTTGAATAGAAAATCAGCCGAGGGCCAGATTAAAGGTCTTGGAGGGCCGGATCTGGCCCCTGGGCCGCATGTTTGACACCCCTGGTCTAAACTGATGTAATGAGGCGTTTTATTAATCCACTTTTGTCTAAAAACGCCTCATATTTTTATGCAACTTTTTGGTTGGGGGTCCATCACCTTCTCGTTTTTATGGATACGTCATTGCTCTGCCTGAAATGTTCCACAGTGTGACATTAAACAGCTGTGCTTTATTCAATTATTTATTCAATTACAGGTGGTTTTAGAGCTCAAACATACCTTGAAAAACACACATTCTGACTGTGAGCGGGGTCGCCTCTCCGCTGATCTGACCTGTAACTTGGTCTCCGTGAAGATAGAAAGGTTTAACGCCATACTGCGGAACATTCCAGACAAAGCATTAAATGGAAGAAAAATATTTGACGGCTCCTCAACCAGAAAAAGTACACGACGCACCTTTTAAATCACAAATAACTGTAACCGGTATTGACATCGGTAAGGTAACAGAAAAAGCTCGAGATGGGTGCATCCGTACTCAAAACCGCGGAAGAGGAAAGCGCATATTTTGGTCGAATCAAATCCAAACATTTGAAAATGTTTTTAAAAATGGCAAATCTTCATGGACACTGCTGTGCGTGTCGTCGGCGCCCCCTACGCTACATGTGCATAAGACTCGGTTTAAGCTGTGAATAGAATGTTTTAAAAAATGATTTTAAGGGGTGTTGTTTTAGATTGTGTGAAATAAGTTTGAAATGACTGATATTTATTAACGTGTGCAAAACTGTATAAAATGTAAAGAAAATGAACCCTAATTTTTAAAACGGTCTGTCACATGACTTGTATTGTAAATGCTTCATGTAGCTAAAATGCGTAGGGGTTATGGATGTACGCTCAAAAGGCAATAAATCAATGCAGTTCTCATAAATCTGACCCACTCTTTATTTAAAACGTCTGACCTGGAGGAACCCGGAGGAGCTGGAGGAAGCGTCTGGGGTGGGGGAAATCTGGGAGACCCTTTTTATACGACCCGACCCCAGAAAACTGGAAGAAAACGGATGAAAATCTGAACTAAAGTTGAATAAAAAGCAAATAATTCACAATAAAAATACATTCAAAATATTGTGCTGCTTTAAATATTACAGATTAAAGGTGCACTACGTAACCTTTCCAGTTTTCTGGTTTACACTACTTCACAGAGATGGTCCACGAGAGCGAGACAAGACGAGATTTTAACGAAATTCCTAATATATACATTTCACGATTCAGTTTTCAGTTTTGGCCTCACAATTTTTTATTTCTTTGATTTCATATTTTGTTGTAAATTACCAAAATTTAAGCTTTTTTTCGTCCAATTCAAAATGGAACAGAAAACTCTCACAAGATCATTTTTTCTAATATATAAATTTCACGATTTCGTTTTCAGTTTTGTTATCACATTTTTTAAAAAAAAATTTTTCTTGATTTCATATTTTGAAAAATCACCAACACTTAACTTTTTTGTCCAATCCCAATGTAACGCAAAATATTTTTTCCTAATATATACATTTCATGATTCAGTTTTCAATTTTGGCCTCACAATTTTTTATTTCTTTGATTTCATATTTTGTTGTAAATTACCAAAATTTTAAATTTTTTTGTCCAATTCAAAATGGAACACAAGTCTCACAAGATCATTTTTTTCTAATATATAAATTTCACGATTTAGTTTTCAGTTTTGTCGTCACATTTTTTTATTTCTTTGATTTCATATTTTGTTGTAAATCACCAACACTTAACCCTTTTTTTTGTCCAATCCCAATGTAACGCAAAACAAAACAAAAACAAAAAATCTCATAAGATAATTTTTTTCTAATACAGTATATACATTTCACGATTCAGTTTTCAATTTTGGCCTCACAATTTATTTTTTTTTTAATTTCATATTTTGTTGTAAATTACCAACATTTAACCTTTTTTGTCCAATTCAAAATGGAACAGAAAACTCACAAGATCATTTTTTCTAATATATAAATTTCACAATTTAGTTTTCAGTTTTGTCATCACATTTTTTTTAATTTTCTTGATTTCATATTTTGTTGTAAATCACCAACACTTAACCCTTTTTTGTCCAATCCCAATGTAACGCAAAACAAAACAAAAACAAAAAATCTCATAAGATAATTTTTCCTAATACAGTATATACATTTCACGATTCAGTTTTCAGTTTTGGCCTCACGATTTTTTTTATTTCTTTGATTTCATATTTTGTCGTAAATTACCAAAATTTAACAATTTTTTGTCCAATTCAAAATGGAACACAAAAGTCTCACAAGATAATTTTTTTCTAAAATATAAATTTCACGATTTAGTTTTCAGTTTTGTCGTCACATTTTTTTATTTATTTGATTTCATATTTTGTTGTAAATCAAAAATACAAAAATGAAAAAGAGCGGGCTTTCCTCTTCACAGATCTAACCCATAGCTTAGCCTGTTAGCATTCTTGTTTCCATGGAGATAGAAAAGTTGAACGCTGTGGAACATTGAGGCAAAGTAAACGTGCAGATATGGGAACACTTTTTTTTTTAATCCAATCCAAATGTAATGCAAAACAAAAAAAAAGATCATTTTTCTTATGCGTACACAATCTTTTTTTGTCTCACGAGATCTTGTATCATCTCTACTACCTCCTGTTTTTACTGTGTCTCGGTTACGGTTGCCAGGAATGTTCCACAGTATGGCATTAAGCGTATTTATCAAATATTTATTACGTCTTTGTTTTTTGTTTTTATTTGGTTTTTGGTTTTTTGGGGGTATTGCTCAAAAATACACTGAAAAAGAGCGGGCTTGCTAACCTCGTGACATTCTTGTTTCCATGGAGATAGAAAAGTTGAACCCGGTGGAACATTCTGGCAAAGTAATAAAACACTTATTATGAAAATGTGCAGATATGCGGACCCTCCGTTAGAAAAGTTACGCAATTTAACTTTGACACACAATTAGAATAAAACACTTACACTGTTACTTTATAATGGCTTTTTACGTGATATTGCGTGAGTCCTGATTGGCTGGTTTCCCCTTTAGGGCGGGTCTAGAGCAGAATTCTGGAATATTACTGGTTTCTCACTGCAGGATTCTTCTGTTGGAAGTGAAAGTTGCGCTTTTGCTGCGTCGCTCCGCTGCGTTTTTGCGTCCTGTTCTGCACCGACATGAACATCTCAAGTTTTAGAGACTGCCAGGTGAGTAGAGGAGCTTTTTTAAAAATGCAAAATAACTAGAATTGCAAGTTAAAGTCCATGCATTCTCGGGTTTGTGCGTTTAGATCCGCTGGAGAGCTTTGTGGCGCTGCGTCTTTCTGTTAAATGTGTCACTTTATCTTATATTTCTGAATAAAACGCAAATAAAAACACATTGAATTGTCATTAAAGCAGCCTATATTAAAATAGAAGCTCTTTCCACGCGTGTAACAATGTTTAAGAACGTAATGGTCAGTGGAGGGTTAATCAGGGGATGTGGTTACGTAAGTTCTTATCTTGTTCTGTTTTTTTTATCTCCAGGCGTGGAGGGCAGAGGGCCTGGAGATGACCACCACCAGTAACGAGGCCTGCAAGCTCTATGACGCTGTTCTGTCCCAGGTAAAGTCCTGCAGAAGTTCTTTAAAAGTAAAGAGTTCCGACCCGAACCCTGCGCCTCAGGTCTGGACTGGGACAAAAAAAAAATGGCCCTGGCATTTTTGGCTTAGACCAGCCCCTCATAATTAGTCCTGGTTCAATCCTGTTTTAGACCTGATTAGTCCTGGTTTAGTCCTGGTTCAGACCTGGTTTAGTCCTGGTTCAGACCTGGTTTAGTCCTGGTTTAGTCCTGGTTTAGTCCTGGTTCACACCTGGTTTAGTCCTGGTTCAGACCTGGTTTAGTCCTGGTTCAATCCTGATTTAGTCCTGGGGTTTAGTCCTGGTTCAGACCTGATGTAGTCCTGGTTCAGACCTGATGTAGTCCTGGTTTAGTCCTGGTTCAGACCTGGTTTAGTCTTGGTTCAGACCTGATGTAGTCCTGGTTTAGTCCTGGTTCAATCCTGATTTAGTCCTGGGGTTTAGTCCTGGTTCAGACCTGATGTAGTCCTGGTTCAGTCCTGGTTCAAACCTGGTTTAGTCCTGGTTCAGACCTGATGTAGTCCTGGTTCAGACCTGATGTAGTCCTGGTTCAGTCCTGGTTCAAACCTGGTTTAGTCCTGGTTCAGACCTGATGTAGTCCTGGTTTAGTCCTGGTTCAGTCCTAAATTGTGGGCCGGTCTCTAAGTAAAAAAAAAAAAAGAAGGGCATCGGCCCCTAGGACTGTCGGCCCACCGGGAAAATGCCCGGTATGCCCAATTACCAGTCCAGGCCTGCTGCGCCTGGACCTGCAGCTGCACCGTCCTGCAAAAACTAAAACCTAAAAAGTAAAAAATGAATTATTAAATATGAATTAATAAAGTTTTTATCAGGATTTCAGTCAATTTCACCTCACATGGCGAATGAGCTACCAGTGGAACAAGACTTTTTGTGCTTAAAATATGAAAATGCATCATGCTACAAGCCATCATAAAGGTGCATTGTGTAACTTTTCTGGTTCTGCTTGTTTCCAGGGAGATGTCATTGCTCTGAATGTTCCACAGTGTGACATTAAACAGTTATAACTTACACTTAAAGGAAAAGTAACAGGTTTTTTTTTACAATCTGAGCCTTCTTTCGGAAATAAAACAAGTAGTTTTACTCACCCATAGCAGTTTGGTGTCAATTGGAGCAGTATCGCAGAAGTTATGTTGTAGCCGTTCTGTTCTACTAGTGATCCCGTATCCGTTAGCGTGAGTGCTCGGGGCACTGCTTTGCGCTCTCCAAATAACACAAACTTTAGCACTTTTCAAATCACAGAAGATCGCTGTGTCAGGGTAGACTTTTAGTAGATTCCAAAACGGCCTGAAACCCGATATCGCAACAGAAAAGTAAAGTTCAGAGCGGTGTTAGCTTCTCTCGGACTAGCGGTGTTTACATAACAGCTGAGTTCACGCGTGCGCACTGTCCTCTCTGATGACGTCATCAAATGAAACTATAGCTGGATATCGGGTTTCAGGCCGTTTTGGAATCCACTAAAAGTCTACCCTGAGACAGCGATCTTCTGTGATTTGAAAAGTGCTAAAGTTTGTGTTATTTGGAGAGCGCAAAGTAATGCCCCGAGCATATGATACGAGCACCATGTTAACGGATACGGGATCATTCGTAGAACAGAACGGCTCCAACATAACTTCTGCGATACCACTCCAATTGACACCAGACTGCTATGGGTGAGTAAAACTACTTGTTTTATTGCCGAAAGAAGGCTCAGATTGTAAAAAAAATGTTACTTTTCCTTTAACTCACTTAAACAGGTGGTTTTATAGCTCAAAAATACCTAGAAAAGTGAGTGGGGGTTTTCTTTCCACAGATCTGACCTGTATCCTGGTCTGGTTTGGTTTCCATGGACATAGAAAAGTTACACAATGCCTCTTTAAGATGACTTGAATTAAAGTTTTATCGTGATTTGAGTAAATTTCACCTGACATGTGAAAGACTTTTTGTTCTTAAAATATGAAAATGCATCATGCTACGCTTAAAGGTGCATTGTGTAACTTTTCTGGTTCTCCTTGTTTCCATGGAGATGTCATTGCTGTGCCTGGAATGTGACATGAAGCAGTTATAACTTAAATTTATTCAATTACAGGTGGTTTTACAGCTCAAAAAACCTCGAAAAACAGGTATTCTGACTGTGAGCGGGGTCGCCTCTCCACAGATCTGACCTGTATCCTGGTCTGGTTTGGTTTCCATGGACATAGACAGGTTTAATGCCACACTGTGGAACATTCCATACAAAGCCTCCACCAGAAAAGTTACACAATGCACCTTTAAGATGACTTGAATTAAAGTTTGATCATGATTTGAGTCAATTTCACTTGACATGTCAAATTGTCTACCAAAGGAACAAGACATTTTGTTCTTAAAATATGAAAGTACATCTTGACTTAAGATTAAAAAAAAAAACTCTTTTCACTTAAAACAAAATTTGTTTCTATGGATATGGCATTGCTCTGCTTAGAATGTTCTGCGTGACGTATCCATAGAAACAAGCACCTTTAAGCGTGTGAAATTTACTGCAAAGTACGTTTTATAAGCCTAAAATGAAAATGCCAAAGAGCTACTCATTTTTGCACTCATATGGAATTAGATGGGGAACAGTTAGACAGCTATGAAACATGAACCAGTATTCATTTATTATTGTAAATGATATGTTTACCATGATAATAGGGACTTAACTCATCAAATTTCAGTGATTCAGCACATTATTTATAATTCCAAAATCCCTTGGGGAGCTATTTGGAAAAGGGTGGAGAGATTCTGGTTCTGCCTGAGCTTCAGGTTCTGTTCACGCTTATCAGAAGACGTGTGGAAACATGCGGATGACGATTTCCGACACTGGGCCTGTGATAAAACCGTGGATTCAGCAGCAGCGTCTTCACAACCTGCCAAAGCTTTTCATGGGGGACGGAACTCTTTTTTTAAAATAAAGTTAAACAAATTGTATTACACAAATTAATAAGCAATTTATAAAAGGGAAGAAAGAACACAATAAAAGTTCAAAGTCAGCTTTATTGTCAAAACCATATGTACAGGTTGCACACACAGGATTTGAAATTGCAGCGCCCCCTAGGCCCACAGTGAACATAAAACATCTGATAAACAAGACAATAAACACCATGACTAAAACATCACATATACATGTAGCAAAAGTACAGTAAACTTGTGTATAATACAAACAGGTAAAACACAATGTGTAGCATAATAAAGATCAGATGGGGTCATTTAAGCAGCAGTGTCAGTGTCCTTTAAGTGTCATTTAAGCAGCAGTGTCAGTGTCATTTAAGCAGCAGCATCAGTGTCATTTAAGCAGCAGCGTTAGTGTCATTTAAGTGTAATTTAAGCAGAAGCGTCAATGTAATTTAAGTGTCATTTAAGCAGCAGTGAGCGTCATTTAAGCAGAACCGTCAGTGTCATTTAAGTGTCATTTAAGCAGCAGCGTCAGTGTCATTTAAGCAGAAGCGTCAGTGTCATTTAAGTGTCATTTAAGCAGCAGTGTCAGTGTTATTTAAGTGTCATTTAAGCAGAAGCGTCAGTGTCTTTTAAGTGTCATTTAAGCAGCAGCGTCCGTGTCATTTAAGCAGAAGCATCAGTGTCATTTAAATGTCATTTAAGCAGCATTGTCAGTGTCATTTAAATGTAATTTAAGCAAAAGCATCAGTGTCATTTAACTCATTCAGTGCCGGCCTGTTTTCAGAATTCTAACCCCAGAGTGCCAGAGGTTTCAGTAGAATTTCACTGATTTTCCAAGACCCACAGAATACTGAGTTCTTTGACTATATAAACATGGGACACATCAAAATAAAGTGTTGACTCTCTTCTTTCACCTGGAAAAAAAATTATGTTTCTAACCTTTTCGGTTCTCAAATAACTGATAGTAGAACATAGGGAAGTTTCAGCAAAAACACTGGTTTTTGAGCAAGAAATGGAGAAAACGAGCGTTTAGTTCAGAGAAGGATTTCGAGCAGATCAGTGACTTTGACATCAATATTTATCGATTTAGTGACACCTCAAACATCTAAAATAACAGAGAAAGAGATTTTTGATGACAAAGTACATTTTTTATTTACAAATATAAGAATATAAGGCTCTGTGAATTGAAAATTCATTCAAATCAATAGTGCCAAGAGATATTTACAGGATATGATATCTTTTCCTATAAAATAGAACTTTGTTGAGGCTTTGTCTGAGGCCCAGAGTACAGACCCATAATAAAAACTAATACACACACACACACACACACACACACACACACATATATATGTACATACACACAAGCCCATGCATAAACCTTTACACACACACAGCTGCACAGGAGCATGCTGTACGGGAGCATCACTGTGTGGTACGGGAGCTGCACTGAACAGAACAGGAAAGCCCCGCAGCGCATAGTGAATGCAGCTGGGAGGATCGCTGGTGTCTCTCTCCCCTCCCTCCTAGACATTTTTAACACCCGGCTCACCCGCAGAGCGTCCAGCATTGTGGGTGACCCGAGCCACCCCGCACATAGCCTGTTCAGCCTCCTGCCCTCGGGGAGAAGGTACCGGAGTCTCCGGGCCCACTCCACCAGGCTTTCAAACAGCTTCATCCACCAGGCTGTCAGGAGGCTGAACTCACACCCGAACTCACACCCGAACTCCCACCTTACCCATCTCCCACCCCCCACCCCCCATATTGGCATAACCTGTATTCCATAAAAGACATATCACTCTAGACACTTTAAAAAACTGCTGCTAAGGACTACTGTTGCACTGTTGCACATTTACATTTACTACTGGATTTTACTCCTGTTGCACTGTTGTTTACTACTGTTATTGCACACTTACATTTACTACTGGAATTTTTAGTACTGTTGTTTACTCCTGTTATTGCACTAGAATTACTACTGTTGCACATTTATTTTTATTTTATCTTAACTCCTATGCACATTCTACTGCACATGACCAAGTCACTGCTGTATCTTCCACTGCACATTTTGATGCACACTGCACACTTTGGAAATCTGTATATAGTATAGTTTATTTATTATGTTGCACTGTTTTAAGATTTTAGATCGTAGACTTTAGTTTTAACTTTAGATCTCTGTCTTAGATAGTTTTTTGTTGTGTTTGTGAGGAAAATAATCTTTGTTATGAAATACGTCAAAGGTCGCTGATGTTCTGTTCTTGTGTTATCAATCAATAGTTACCAATACATTGAGGTTTACGACAACTATGGCTGATTTATGCTGATTCAGTTAAAAACCTAGAAGACGTGGTCTTTTAAACTGGACTTTGCCTGTGTTTTACTACCATGTTATGTACCACCATGACATAAAGTTCCTTCCTGAGGGTCCTAGTTTGAGTTAATGGTTAACTACCCTGTAGGTTAAATTTAGCTCAGTTCTGTACCAAGACTATGGGAGACGACAGGACATCTGAAGAATCATGTCTGTATCCTCTGCTGATCAACATTAAAGTGCCTGCATTTTTCCTACGAGGTCTTGAGAATTTCTTCCACATGTTTTGTCTTCATATTGTATTTTGTACACTGTCTTTTTGCACTACTTGGCCAGAGAGAAACAAAATTTCGATTCACTGTATGTTGAACACATATGGCAGAATTGACAATAAAGCTGACTTTGAACTTTTGAACTTTGAACACGCGCGCACGCACGCACACACGCACGCACGCACGCACACACGCACACGCACACGCACACGCACACACATATAACTTCATTCATTACAATTACCACACAGCAGCATCACTGCAGCATCACTGCAAGTCAGTAAACTTCTTCTTTGGAGCTGTCGTAGTTCTGAAGAGACTCCCTGGTCCGTGCAGCGCACACATGACACGCCCCCTCCTCGGGCACAGCAGATCTCTGCTCAGACCTCGCTGCTTGATCCGGCTTGTCTCTGCGATCCTCTGATCCAGGATCCTGGGTCCCAAGAGCGATCTGATCGCTCCATAGGCGCTGATCAACAGTTATCTGCTTTTCCAGGTTCTCTGGCCTCGCCATCTTACTACTCTGGCCAATACACCATACACACGCTGCACTCCTCCTTTCTTCCCCGGCTCTGATCGGCTAATAATGATACAACATCGCCATCTACAGGTTGAGAGGTGTGAATTACACCTCAAAAGTTGCTCCAGGCCGTAACCTAGCAACCCCCGCTGAAAAAAGCAATTGACGTCTATAGACGTCACGGCACTCAACGGTTGGATTCGAGGGGACGTCAATAGACGTCTCCGGCACTGAATGAGTTAAGTGTCATTTAAACAGCAGCGTCCGTGTCATTTAAGCAGAAGCGTCAGTGTCATTTAAATGTCATTTAAGCAGCAGTGTCAGTGTCATTTAAATGTCATTTAAGCAAAAGCGTCACTGTCATTTAAGTGTCATTTAAGCAGCAGCATCAGTGTCATTTAAGCAGCAGCATCAGTGTAATTTAAGTGTCATTTAAGCAGCAGTGTGAGTATCATTTAAGTGTAATTTAAGCAGCAGTGTCAGTGTCATTTAAGTGTCATTTAAGCATCAGTGTCAGTGTCATTTAAGTGTCATTTAAGCAGCAGCATCAGTGTCATTTAAGCAGCAGTCTCAGTGTCATTTAAGTGTCATTTTCAGCAGCAGTGTCAGTATCATTTAAGTGTCAGTGACATCTAGATAAAGAAAACTGGGCCATTTTTTCAGTTTTCCCAGAGTTAACAGAACCCAAACAAAGTCGTCATCTGCATGTTTCCAAACATTTTCTGGTTTTGTGACGTAAGCGTGAATAGAGCTCACTGGAGACCCTGGAAAGACGTCAGAATGAAGAGAAGAGGTATAGTACTTCACTATGCCATAAAAAAACAGTGCAGGTGCTGTGGTTGAACTGAAATCTAGCAGAATGTGGCCTTTAGTAGAAAATGTCAAAATGGGCGAGGCACAAACCCGAGGCACAAACCCGAGGCACACCGACTGAAAGGATCCCAAACAATAAGGAGAGATTTGGAGTCTGATGATGGTTTTATGTTACAGTACCTGAGATGGCGCAACGACGAGACGCTGGGAGGGATCGAGGGCTGTTTCTCTGCTCTCGAGACGGCTGATCCCAACTTTGGTAAATGTGACACTCACTAATTTATTCTGTTATTCTTTGAGTGTGCAAAGGTCAACCAACATCTCCTGTTTATACACGCACAACCATAAATCCATGACTATATATGCATAATATCTGTTCCAAAAATAAATAAATAATAATATAAATAAATTAATAAAATAAATAAATAATACAATAAAATTAATGTAAAAACTGTAAATAATAAAATAAAATAAAAAAGTATAAAATAATAAAAAATAAAAATAATCCAGGCTTTAGCTGTCAGTTAACTGTCAAACCACCTGTCCAAACATTTACACAGCAATTGTTTATACATGACCTTTTAAATGCCCCGTGTTCTGTCTTTCAAACACTCTGTTCCACCTTGTGATGTCACAAAGCTGTAGTTTTCAAGTTAATGGTGGAGGGTGAACCCGCTTTTCTCCATGGACATGTTATTGCTTTGTCTGGAATGTTCCACAGTACGGCGTTAAACCTTTCTATCATCATGTAGCTCAAACCAGACCAAGTTACAGGTCAGATCTGTGGAGAGGCGACCCCGCTCACAGTCAGAATGTGTTTTTCTGGGTATTTTTGAGCTATAAAACCACCTGTAATTGAATAAATGTAAAGTAGAACTGTTTAATGTCATACTGTGGAACATTCCAGGCAAAACAATGAATCAAACGGTGACAGGCGCCCAACCGAAAAGTTCAGTATTAACAGCCACCTTTTACCTTTTTACCTTTTATATCCAAACATTTACACAGCAATTCTTTATACATTACCCTTTAAATGCCCCATGTTCCACTTTTTTTTTTATCTGTTCTAATGTTTCCTCATCACAAACAGACCTGGAGTTGTGTTTTGTTTCATTCGCACATGCCCGGTGTGCCCAGTCCAGGCCTGCCACTGTGTATTTAAACTCCACACACTTTCACTAGAATCATTTGGATGATTTCAACACTGGAATTTTCAACAAAAGGTAAAAAGTAGCTGTAAATCCAAATCTGTATAACGCATTTGATAAACAAAGCAGTGTCCAAATGCTGCACAGAGGTCATAAAATGAACAACAAAAGGTGTAATTGATAAATATTTGATCATACCGGCTCTAAAACAATAAACCCAGTATTAAATCTGATAAAAACAAAACCATAAAATCATCAATAATTAATACAGATAAATAAAAGACAATTAGGACCACAGTTATCATGAGAATTACCGCTTTATAACATCACATCACATGGTGGGACAGAGCATTTTGAGCTTTGGAGATGTAGACAGATAAAGAAGGTAAAGGGTAATAAGGCAGCTGTTAACTTCAAAACTACCACTTTGTGACATCACGAGGTGGAACAGAACATTTTGAACATGTGTGAATGAAACCAAACAGCTCCAGTTATGTTTTTGAGGAGGTAAAAACATTATACAGTAATCCCTCGCTCTATCGCGGTTCACTGTTCGCGGCCTCGCTGTTTCGCGGATTTTTTTTTCCAAACTTTTTTCAAAATTTTTTTTCAATTTTTTAAAATAGTGTAACATTGTGTTCTGCGTCCTGATTGGCTAAGAGACTGTAGACCTTTGCCAATTGATAGATGGGGGACGCGGGGTGGACCGGGACTAGACCGGGACTAGACCGGGACTAGACCAGGACTAAACGTGGACTAAACCAGGTCTAGACCAGAGCTAAACCAGGTATAAACCAGGTCTAAACCAGGTCTAAACCTGGACTGGACCTGGACTAAACCGGGACTAGACCAGGTCTAAACCAGGATTAAACCACCACGTGCCGCTCTTTGCTGGTTTCGTGCGGCTGGTTTGTGGCTCGGGCTGAGAGGACGCGGTCCGGGCGCCGCGGTTCGATCTCGTGCTCGCAGCTCCGGTGTACGCGCGGCCTCGCGCTGGTCGTACTGCTCTGTCACGGATTTAACCATGATGAGGGGTGCACGTGTCGCGCACTTCCCCAAGGGGTTGGTGCGCGTCGCGTCCCGGGACGTGGCAGTGCCGTTGGATGAGCGCGGTGCTCCAGTGACTCATGTCTCCGCTCCCCTCGTGCGTCCGGCGGAGCTTCCAGAGCCCCCCCCCCGCTTCACTATTAACTCATTCACTGCCGGCCTGTTTTCAGAATTCTAACCCCAGAGTGCCAGCGGTTTCAGTAGAATTTCACTGATTTTCCAAGACCCACAGAATACTGAGTTCTTTGACTATATAAACATGGGACACATCAAAATAAAGTGTCGACTCTCTTCTTTCACCTGGAAAAAAAATTATGTTTCTAACCTTTTCGGTTCTCAAATAACTGATGGTAGAACATAGGGAAGTTTCAGCAAAAACACTGGTTTTTGAGCAAGAAATGGAGAAAACGAGCGTTTAGTTCAGAGAAGGATTTCGAGCAGATCAGTGACTTTGACATCAATATTTATCGATTTAGTGACACCTCAAACATCTAAAATAACAGAGAAAGAGATTTTTGATGACAAAGTAAATTTTTTATTTACAAATATAAGAATATAAGGCTCTGTGAATTGAAAATTCGTTCAAATCAATAGTGCCAAGAGATGTTTACAGGATATAATATCTTTTCCTATAAAATAGAACTTTGTTGAGGATTTGTCTGAGGCCCAGAGTACAGACCCATAATAAAAACTAATACACACACACCCACACACACACACACACACACACACACACATATATATATGTACATACACACAAGCCCATGCAGAAACCTTTACACACACACAGCTACACACGCACACGCGCACGCACACGCGCACGCACGCACACACGCACGCACACACACACACACACACACACACACACACACACACACACACACACAACTTCATTCATTACAATTACCATACAGCAGCATCACTGCTCCAAGTCAGTAAACTTCTTCTTTGGAGCTGTCGTAGTTCTGAGGAGACTCCCTGATCCGCGCAGCGCACACATGACACGCCCCCTCCTCGGGCACAGCAGATCTCTGCTCAGACCTCGCTGCTTGATCCGGCTTGTCTCTGCGATCCTCTGATCCAGGATCCTGGGTCCCAAGAGCAATCTGATCGCTCCATAGGCGCTGATCAACAGTTATCTGCTTTTCCGGGTTCTCTGGCCTCGCCATCTTACTACTCTGGCCAATACACCATACACACGCTGCACTCCTCCTTTCTTCCCCGGCTCTGATCGGCTAATAATGATACAACATCGCCATCTACAGGTTGAGAGATGTGAATTACACCTCAAAAGTTGCTCCAGGCCGTAACCTAGCAACCCCCGCTGAAAAACGCAATTGACGTATTTATCCGTCTCCGGCAGTCTACGTTTGGATTTGAGGGGACGTATTTATCCGTCTCCGGCAGTCAATGAGTTAATACATTTTGTTGAAAATCTATGAAAGTTTGAGTGTTTAAACGAGAGAGAAATGATGTTAATTCCAGTCTGAGAAAAGCGTATAATGTGTGTGGTGAGGCATTTACAGCCTTAAAACATGGAGAATAATTGTAAAATATAAAGTTGTCCTACTTTAGGGATTTCTCTTATTGTGGGTTATTTCTGGAACCTAACCCCCGCGATAAAAGAGGGATTACTGTAACATGACTTAAAGCTCACAAGAGTCAGTGTTGCGTAATATAGGACCTTTTGAACATCATCTAAGAGCACACGTGGAGACTGTTTCTTCCTTATTAATTCTCAAATCAGATCAATCTGTTCTAAAAATCTAATTAGCGGAAAAACTCTATTGACGATAATGTGTGTGACTAATAAAATCAGACACCTGTTCTAAGATGATTACGTCCATTAATCCCCCCCGTCTTTGTGTATGTTCTGTTCCCTCTTGTGCCGTTTATTATTTGGACAATTCTGAACAAATATAGAACTGCAAACCAATGACGCACGCCATTTCAGTCACATTTGCGTCCCAGTTTGGAGCCAAAACCTCTTAATTCGTCTTTCTGTGTGAGACGTTTGACGCAGTTTCACGTTTAAAGGTCCGAAATTACGCAAAATTGACTCTTGTGAGCTTTAGGCCGTGTTATAATGTTGTTTCTTCATCAAAAACACACCTGGAGTTGTGTCTGTCTACATCTCCAAAGCTCAAAATGCTCTGTTCCACTTTGTGATGTCATGAAGTTTTCAAGTTGATGGTGCATTGTGTATCGTTTCTGTCCATGGACATGTTATTGCTTTGTCTGGAATGTTCCACAGTATGGCATTAAACCTTTCTATCATCATGGAGACCAAACCAGACCAAGTTACAGGTCAGATCTGTGGTAAGGCAACCCCGCTCACAGTCAGAATGTGTTTTTCTAAATATTTTTGAGCTATAAAACCACCTGTAATTGAATAAATGTGAAGCAGAAAGTGTGATTAAAGGGATAGTGCGTCATTCAAAAAGTTCTAAGACAAATTAAAAAACAACTTTATTTTTGAAAGTAACAAAATTATTTTTCTACATAACATCCACCTAAGTCAGTACACTTCTGCAAGCGATGTTTACAACGACAACGACAACTGTTTGTGACGTAAATATATATCACTTTTTGGACAAATGTTGTTTTGCAAAGAAAAACAAGCTTTATTAACTGTCCCTGCGAACTTACCGGACCTACTTACATGAGCTCCAGAACCCGAGCAGAACTGGGCTGAAACAAGACTGTCAGAGGTAAACCAGTGTTAATGCACGACACTGTTAGAAGCGAACCCATACAGATAAACATAAAAAAAAAACGCACTGTCATTCTGCGGAACATTCTAGGCAAAGCAATGAATCAAACAGTGACAGACGCCCAACCAAAAAGGTACAGAGTTCACTATTAACAGCCACCTTTTACCTTTTTACCTTTCACGTCCAAACATTTACACAGCCCCGGTTGGGCGTCTGTCACCGTTTGCCTAGAATGTTTTGCAGAATGACAGTGCGTTTTTTTAAAATGTTTATCTGTATGGGTTTCCTTCTAACAGTGTCGTGCATTAACACTGGTTTACCTCTGACAGTCTCGTCTCAGCCCGGTTCTGCTCGGGCTCTGGAGCTCACGTAAGTAGGTCCGTAATTTCCCGGGGACACGAAATAAAGCTTGTTTTTCTTCGCAAAACAACATTTGTCCAAAAAGTGATATATAGAAGAAGTGAACTTTATTGATCTCACACTGGAGAAATTCTTCTCTGCATTTTAACCCATCCTATATATATATATATATATATATATATATATATATATATATATATATATATATATATATATATATATATATATATATATATATATATTAGGAGCAGTGGGCGACACATGACTGCGCCCGGGGACCATCTCCATGATCTTCTTGCTTCGGTTTGGTCAGGACCTAAGCTGGAGGATTTTACCTATTTGGGTTGATGGGGGAAACCGGAGTGCCCGGAGGAAACCCACCCAGACACAGGGAGAACATGCAAACTCCACACAGAAAGGCCCAGGCGACCCGGGGATCAAACCCAGACCATGCATGCAAACTCCACACAGAACACACACGGAAAGGCCTGGGCGACCCGGGGATCGAACCCGGAACCTTCTTGCTGTGAAGCAAGAGCGCTACCCACTCAGCCACCGTGCTGCCTTCACAAACAGTTGTTCGAAAAAATCCAACAGCCTAATTCGCATTCACATTGTTGAAAATTAACTTTTCTTCTGATCTGTTCTAATGTTTCCTCATCACAAACAGACCTGGAGTTGTGTTTTGTTTCATTCACACACGTTTAACACATAAACGCTGCATATTTAGGCTGAGTTCTCCTCTCAAACACTCTGTTCCACCTTGTGATGTCATGTGGTGATACAGGAAGTGCTCATTTGGATGATTTCAACACTGGAATTCACTCTAGATTCGTATCACTGCACCCACGTTAGCTCTATTAGCCTGTTCACTTGTAAGCGGATGGTTACGGCAGATGCGGGTACGGCGACGGCGGATGTTTACAAGTGAACAGGCTATAGGCTAGGCTACACGCGCAGTTATACAACTCCGAGAGAAAAGGGAACCATGCGAATTAGGGAAAATAGGTAGCTGGATTTTTTTTTCGGACAACTGTTTGTGACGGAAATACAGTATATATCACTTTTTGGACAAATGTTGTTTTGCGAAGGAAAACAAGCTTTATTAACTGTCCCTGCGAACTTACCGGACCTACTTACATGAGCTCCAGAACCCGAGCAGAACTGGGCTGAGACGAGACTGTCAGCGGTAAACCACTGTTAATGCACGACACTGTTAGAAGCGAACCCATACAGATTAACATTAAAAAAAAAACGCACTGTCATTCTGCGGAACATTCTAGGCAAAGCAATGAATCAAACAGTGACGCCCAACCGAAAAGGTACAGAGTTCACTGTTAACAGCCACCTTTTACCTTTTTACCTTTCACGTCCAAACATTTACACAGCAATTGTTTTTACATTACTTTTTGAAATGCCCCATGTTCCACTTTTTTCTGATCTGTTCTAATGTTTCCTCATCACAAACAGACCTGGAGTTGTGTTTTGTTTCATTCACACACGTTTAACACATAAACGCTGCACATTTAGGCTGAGTTCTCCTCTCAAACACTCTGTTCCACCTTGTGATGTCATGTGGTGATACAGGAAGTGCTCATTTGGATGATTTCAACACTGGAATTTTCAACAAAAGGTAAAAAGTAGCTGTAAATCCAAATCTGTATAACGCATTTGATAAACAAAGCAGTGTCCAAAGTGCTGCACAGAGGTCATAAAACGAACAACAAAAGGTGTAATTGATAAATATTTGATCATATCGGCTCTAAAACAATAAACCCAGTATTAAATCTAACAAAACCATAACCATAAAATCATAAATAAGTACTATAAATAAATAAAAAACACATAAAAGACCACACTTATCTTGAAAACTACCGCTTCATGACATCACAATCCTTTATTATCAGTCTGTCTTCATCTCCAAAGCTCAAAACGCTCTGTTCCACTGATGTAAATTGCTTTATCGTCATGGAGACCAAATCCAAGACCAAGTTACAGGTCAGATCTGCGGAGAGGCGACCCCGCTCACAGTCAGAATGTTGTTTTTCGAGGTATTTTTCAGCAATAAAACCACCTGTAATTGAATAAATGTAAAGAAGAGCTGTTTAATGTCACACTGCGGAACATTCTAGGCAGAGCGATGAAACAAACGGTGACAGAACTTCAACCGAAAAGGTTCATAGGGCACCACAGCTATTTTTTATTTTATTTTTTTTCAGTAAAGATTGGCAATTCTAGGGCTGAAATCATCCAAATAATTCTAGTGAAGGTGTTTGGAGCACTTCCTGTATGTTCCACTTGTGACATCACAAGTTGGAACAGAGTGTTTGAGAGAAGAAATCAGCCTAAATATGCAGGATTTGTTTGTTAAACACGTGTGAATGAAACAAAACACAACTCCAGGTGTGTTTTTGAAGAGGAAACAACATGATAACAGAAAAAATAAAAATGCGCTCTTTATGAGACGGGTAAAATTACAGTTCTTATATTCAACTTTCCAATACTGAATAGGGATGGGAACTGATCAGATTTTTCTGATTCCGATTCCATTATCGATACTGCATAACGATTTGATTCTTTATTGATTCTCTTATCGATTCTAATTTGGGGAAAAAAGGAGAACAAACTGTTTGATTAGCACCAAGATTAGCACTAGTCCTGGTCTAGTCCTGGTCTAGTCCTGGTTTAGTCCTGGTTTAGTCCTGGTTTAGTCCAGGTCTAGTCCAGGTCTAGTCCTGGTCTAGTCCTGGTTTATTCCTGGTATAGTCCTGGTATAGTCCTGGTTTAGTCCAGGTCTAGTCCAGGTCTAGTCCTGGTCTAGTCCTGGTTTAGTCCTGGTTTAGTCCTGGTTTAGTCCTGGTCTAGTCCTGGTTTAGTCCTTGTTTCGTCCTGGTCTAGTCCTGGCCTAGTCCTGGTCTAGTCCTGGTCTAGTCCTGGTTTAGTCCTGGTCTAGTCCTGGTCTAGTCCTGGTCTAGTCCTGGTCTAGTCCTGGTTTAGTCCTGGTTTAGTCCAGGTCTAGTCCTAGTTTAGTCCTTGTTTCATCCTGGTCTAGTCCTGGTCTAGTCCAGGTTTAGTCCTGGTCTAGTCCTGGTCTAGTCCAGGTCTAGTCCAGGTCTAGTCCAGGTCTAGTCCTGGTCTAGTCCTGGTCTTGTCCTGGTTTTGTCCTGGTCTAGTCCAGGTTTAGTCCTGGTCTAGTCCTGGTCTAGTCCTGGTCTAGTCCTGTTCTAGTCCAGGTTTAGTCCTGGTCTAGTCTTGGTCTAGTCCTGGTCTAGTCCTGGTCTAGTCCTGGTTTAGTCCTGGTTTAGTCCAGGTCTAGTCCTGGTTTAGTCCTTGTTTCCTCCTGGTCTAGTCCTGGTCTAGTCCAGGTCTAGTCCTGGTCTAGTCCTGGTCTGGTCCAGGTCTAGTCCAGGTCTAGTCCTGGTCTAGTCCTGGTCTAGTCCTGTTCTAGTCCTGGTTTAGTCCTGTTCTAGTCCAGGTCTAGTCCTGGTCTAGTTCTGTTTTAGTCCTGTTTTAGTCCAGGTTTAGTCCCGGTTTAGTGCTCAGTCTAATGTTGACACAAGCCGCTGTTTTCACCTAATATCTCCATTTGATGCAGAAATAATATGATAATAATATGACTCACTCCGTGTCGGAAAATGTGCGTGTCTTCACGTGTATTCGCGTATTCGCTTATATTCCCGGACTTTCTGCTGCTAAAGTATCCGACCGCACTTTGTACATGAGCTGTCCTGTCCTGAACCTGTCCCGAATGTCTCCCAAACGTGTCATGTGTTCAAGTCGAAGTTAAAAGTCAATTTTCACAAATGTTCTTCTCGTCATGCGAAAATAGTATATAAACTCCGTATCAGTGAAGCGGCGAAGCACGTATCAATCCCACCACTTTTGTGCGTAATTCGTGCTGGCTGGAATCGATAAGAGAATCCTTAGATAAACTGCTAATCGATTCTGTGGAACTGAAACACACGGAAAACTGAAGATACCGTTTTATTGTATTTTATTGTTTATAATACACAAAAGAAACGAAGAACAAGACTTAGTAAAAAGTAAATGATTTCAACCAAAAAATATGTAGACAATGACTGGCAGACCATTCACTTCAGCCCCTCTGTCTGCCAAAAGCGTCCACTTTCAATTTCACAGAGAAACCTTTATTTTTTTGTCTTTTTTTGCTCTTTCAGCCCGGTCCTTGACATTTGGTTCAGTCTGTATCATCCATGTCACTTTGAAAGCCTTTTTCCCTGACAAAAGTACATTGCAAAAGTTTGAAGTCCCAGATTCATGTTATTGAAAGTGAGTGAAACGTTAAATCCTATATTACACAAATCAAACACTCGTGAGCTTTAAAAAATGTTATAATGTCATCAAACATCATCAAAAACGTACGTGGAGTTGTGTTTTGGCTCGTTCACACATGCTCCAAATGCTCTGTTCCACCTGCTGATGTCATTTAGTTGTAGTTTTAAAGTTCTTTAAAGCTCCTTTTTACCTTTTGTTCAGTAGAGATTGGCAATTCAAGGTTTGAAATGATCCAAATGATTCTCGTGAAGGTGTGTGGAGTTTAAAAACACAGTGGAGCACTTCCTGTATTACCACATGACATCACAAGGTGGAACAGAGCGTTTGAGAGGAGAACTCAGCCTAAATATGCCGGATTTGTGTGTCAAACATGTGTGAATTAAACAAAACACAACTCCAGATGTGTTTGTGATGAGGAAACAACATTAGAACATAGATCAGAAAATAATATAAAATTTGCTCTGTTTTTTGTTCAGTATTTGAAGCGTTCCATTGAAAAATAAACACATTTCCACAGAAAAAAAAATTAAACCACTGCTGTTCAGTCATAGTTGTTCAGATAAAGGACTTCCTGTTGCACTAGAAACAAACTCGGACGTGCCCCCAGGCAAATAAAAAAACGTATTTCGCATTGCCTAGTGCATTCACAGTCCAAACTCTCTGGTATTCGTGATTTACAGAGACAGACAGACGGGGGTGGAACTACCTTTGCATTAATCTGATCTGACGTCAAAATAGGTTGCCAGATTGTTCAAAAAACACGTTGACACATCCTCTTACAGAGTATCTTATTTTCTCTAACATATTAAATGATGGAAAAGATCAGTTTAGACATTTCACAACTTTTAACCATGGAGTAAACACTTAAAGGAGCTCACATTAACGTTCAATCTGAACCTCATTTCGAAAGTGATAAATTTCATGCTATGGGACCTTTAAAGCTCACCCATAGCACTTTTGTGTCATTTGGAGATTTCCGGCAATGTTCAAGGTTTGAAATGATCCAAATGCGATTCTCGTGAAGGTGTGTGGAGTTTAAATAACACAGTGGAGCACTTCCTGTATTTTCACATGACATAGAAGGTGTCTTAGTCTACAGAGCGTTTGAGAGGAGAACTCAGCCTCTAAATATGAGATTTGTGTGCCATAATCTGGCATCCTCATCTACTCAAAACTATGGCTAAATCTCGGATTACAGATGTGTTTGTGATGAGGAAACAACATTAGAACATAGATCAGAAAATAATATAAAATTTGCTCTGTTTTTTGTTCAGTGTTTTTATTGAGAATCAAGTCAGACAGAAAAAAATATAAAAATATACAGCCATATTTTTGTTGTTTATTAAAACAACTTATTTTATTACCGAAATAAAACCCAAAAAGTACAGCTAATTCTACATGAATTGGTATGAGTCTGTGTATAAGTGAGGCAGTCTACATCTTTCTAATCTCATCCAAAATTGGTTGGTATAATACCGAACACGTTGACACATCCTCTTACAGAGTATCTTATTTTAAATGATGGAAAAGATCAATAAACCATAACTTAAAAGATGGAGTATATTTTTCTTTCCACTTAAAGGAGAATTAACGTTTTTTTACAATTTGAGTCTTATTTCGGTAATAAAACAAGTTGTTTTACTCACCCATAGCACTTTGGTGTCATATGGAGCATTTCCGGAGATGTTTTAGATTTGCGATCTCCATAATGTGAGTTCTCGGGGCACTTATTTGCGGTCTCCAAATAACACAAACTTTAGCACTTTTCAAATCATAGAAGCTCGATGTCTTAGCCTACGATTTCGTGTGGTCAAAAGTGGCCTGTAATCCGAGATTTATCCATAGTTTCGAGTAGATGAGGACGCCAGTGCGCATGTGCGGACTGTGCTCTCAGCTCCCGGGACCCAAACATGAAACGCAAAGCTGTAAACTATGGATAAATCTCGGATTACAGGCCACTTTTGCTTCAAACGAAATCGTAGACTAAGACATTGGGCTTCTATGATTTGAAAAGTGCTAAAGTTTGTGTTATTTGGAGCCCGCACGGGGCATATTACATGCTCGGGGAATATATTATATGCCCCGAGCTATGGCTAGAAGTCACGCTAGGCTAACCGCAAATCTAAAACATCTCTGGAAGTGCTCCATATGACACCAAAGTGCTATGGGTGAGTAAAACAACTTGTTTTATTACCGAAATAAGGCTCAAATTGTAAAAAAAACTTTACTTTTCCTTTAATGTTCCAGGTTCAACTTCACAGCGATAACAATTAGGCTTAAAATTGGCTCAAAATGAGCTCTTTTAACCTTTTAATGTTAAAGACAGTTTGGCGTGCTTTAGTAATGTCAACATTTTTGAACATTGATGAATCTTCTGATCCCAAAACACGTCCTTTACATTCTGTTTGAATCCAGAAGAGTGTGGAACCGTAGAGCGCGAAAAATCTGTCCAAACTTCTAAACTCCTCTTGAAAATGTTCGTATCATTCAGACATAATACATCCTTCTGAGACCCGGCCCATTCATTTGTGTCATTTATAGTGGACATTGAGTTAACCCATCTGTCTTTTTAAGTGTTTTGAGATAGACTCTAGTTTGTGACTGCACTGGGATTAAAAAATAAATAAGAAATTAAAAGGGAGTTTAAAAACTTTTTGAAGCGACTGTAGCTTGTCAGAGACGTCGGTCATCAAAAAAAATATGTTTTTGTTAGGTTGTTAACTATATTCCATTACAGAGGACATGTTACAACATTATGAATAAAAATAAAATTAACAAAATGTAAATGCTAAGGTGTTCATTTACCTCCAAATAGAAAATCACAAAAAAAAAAAAAAAAAAGGAGACTTTTTGTTCGGGTCCCAGGAGGATATACCTTTTTTTTTTTTACTTTTAAGTCGCCCTGTTTTGACACCAATGTGTAAAGTGTCTCTCTGATTGGTTAATCCGCCTGTCAGCCTCACCTGTCTGAAACTAAAGAGACAGATCCATACATTTTTGTAAAGTTATGTCAAAGTGGCTTTGGATGGACAGATAATAACCGACAGCTGCGATTTTCTCCAGCAGTATTTCCATTTGAATAGATTTTATGTCTAGTGAAGTGAATGTTAAGGTTAGTAAAACATCTATAGATTTGATATTATTCCTCTTGAGGTTTCTGATTTACATTTCTATTCTAAAGCAGTGTAAATGCTTCAGGGTTTACTTGTGTATTGTATGCTTTTTCAGTACTTTAACCTTGAAATAGCAACTGTCTTCAAAAGCACAAAAGCAACTACAGATTTTTCTCTGGTTACCAGAGACTGTATATAAATGGACTAGGGCTGTCAGTTTAACGCGTTAATTAGACTAATTAATTACACTGCAAATTAACGTGTTTATATTTTCCCACGCTCGCGGAAAATATGTTGATTTATACACACCCCGTTTCTTTCCGAAAAACAAGCCAATTTGAAATAAAAAATGTATGTTTTTAATGTCACTAATGCTGTTATCTGAAACATGGAGAGGCTTCTTCATGATCTCAACTCGCACATTCTGCAAAAAAACGAAAATCACAAATAAAAAAAATAAAAAACTGCTAAAAACTTGTTTATCTGGGATTCCCTAATCACGAGTTGTGGACTAAATTGCCGTGGTGGGACACAGTTATGAGTGGCAATTCAATTCGCACGCACTTTAAATTTGGCATGCGGCGAGCGAATCGCTGCCAGGGCCTTTGAACGGCGAGTTTATTTATAAAAAGAACGAAGACGGGACGATCAACAAGAACGCCGTGATTTGGAGCTTTTGCCAAAAAGAATTTTCCGATCACCGAAGCTGCTCCAGCCTGACGGATCATTTGAACGATAAACACGTCCGGACAAGTTCCATTGTTACCGGTGACAGAGCGAGTGTGAGCGCACTTTAACAAAACAACAAACCACGGTCGCAGAATTTGGGAAATGACTAAGCAAAGCGCCCACATGAAAACTCAATCGCAAAGTGGGTTTTCTTGTTCGCTCACTCACAATCTCTCTCTCTCACACTCTTAAAATGTGATTAATTAGATTAATTAATTACGAATCTTGTAATTAATTAGATTAATTTTTTTAATCGCCTGACAGCACTAAAATGGACATGCCTAACCTGCTCATCATCACATTCCAAATAGGACGTGAGAATAGGCGCACTTCCGGCTCCATCGACTCTGGCTCCAATTCACTCCTATTGAAAAACCTTGCCCCTCCCTCTGTAACCGCTGCTGTCAGAATCGTCATTTTGGACTTAAAATGTTCGTATTTACCCGCTCTATTTTGTCCCTAAATCAAGATATGACCTTATAATCATAACGGACAAATCAGGCATCTTCTTTCTCTCCTGTTAGATTTAGCGGTGTGATTGACAGTGTTCCTAAGCGCCCACTCCCTGCTAAACCGGCGGTGTGGGTCAACACCCTCTCTCTGGATTGGCTCTTTGGTCTCTGTTAGAGCTGGGCGGTGTGACCAAAAATTTATATCACTGTATTTTTAAAAATTATATCGGTGTCACTGTATTTGACGGTATTTTTTTTATGTACTACATGATACCGTGTCTTTGGCGAAGTGGACAGTAACAGCGCTGGTAATATCATTCCACCGTTTGCTTTTCTTGTCGTAGGCGGTCCCCTTAGCCAACGCGTCTTTGAGTGACGTCTGAGTGGCGTTTTGTGTCGTGGCGCCGACTTGAACGTTCCCTGCAGACGGGGAAGAGGATGCAGATCTTAGTTTCGTGCATTCTTCATATTCCAGGACGTGTTTGTGACGGAGGTGGTGAAGCAGATCGCTCGTGTCGCCTCCTGCGGCTACAACTTTAGCCCGACGGCATTTACAGAATACGGTCGTTTGATCGGCGTCAGATTTTTTTAAAGCCGAAGTACTTCTGCACGACTAACACGGCTCCTCTTTTCGGTATAAGTTCCTCTGCGTCTGTAACATTTTCTCCGTCCATGTTGTTCACCGCTCAACACACACTGAGCTTCCACCGCTCTCACGCCACTGCAAAACAGTCCCCCTCTCAAACAATGTCCCGCGACGCCACGTTCCGCCGCTCTGTGTTCCCGACATTTTGTACGCACACACTCACCGATATTGGGATATATAAAAAATTCATATCATTAAAAAAACGCACCAGTATTCGTTATGAACTGGTACACTGCCCAGTCCTACAGTCTGTGTTTGTTACTCCTCGGCTTGACAACAGTGTGACTTCTTCTTCTTCTTCTGTCCTGCAGTTATGGGCAATGTGATTAGCACTGCGCTGGGGCTCGTCAGCACCACCTCCTCCCCCCGCCTGGATGAGCGTCTCGCCAGCGCCGTGAAGAAGACGGTGGAGCTCGCCAACAAACAAGCCATCACTCCCCGAGAGAAGCGCCACGTCAAGGCCATGCATCTGTTATCCCAAGGGTAAAAAACTGTGAGAAATCTGGGCTGAAAATGGTGCAACCTGCTGTAGCTGCCTGAGTTAAGACACTGTGGCAGTTACATCGGATTAATATCAGATTTTTTTTTTGTTAAAGGCCCATTGTGTAACTTTTCTGGTGTAGATATCGTTGCTTTGTCTGGAATTTGTTTTACAGTATGGTATTAAACCTTTCCTGAGCAATAAAACCACCTGTAATTTAATAAACATACAATAATACAATACAATATACTATAATACAATAGTAAACATAAAAACAAAACACAAAAACATAGAACAACAAATGTAAAACAACAAAAACTGTCACACACACACACAAATTTAATTAAATAAAACAAAAATAATGTGGTAGTGCAGCATAACCACCCTGCTTGGCCCTCTTATATTTATATTTTTGGCCAATTTATAATTTAATTTCCTTTTCTCTCTCTCTCTCTGTTTTTCACTTTTAATTACTGTACTTCACTAATATTATTTTCAGCATCATCATTTCATTTCATCGTCTTTTACTACAATCATAAAGTATAATTTTAAAGGCATTTTTATTTTATTTTTTGTTCCCCATTTATTATTATTATTATTATTATTATTATTATTTATTATTATTATTATTATTATTGTTTTTTTTATAAATAATATTTTTTACTATAAATTATGAATTGTCTTTGTTTTAAGGATTACTTATACTTCCATTATTAACTATATTTTAGGTTGCTGCTTTAAATCCCTATGATTAAGTAATTTTACATTTTTAACTTATTTTAAATGTTTGTTAAATGTTTATCCATCTTTTATATGGATAGGTAGGTAAGATCTGTTTAATGTAGTGCTGTCAGTTTAACACGTTAATTAGATTAATTAATTACACTGCAAATTAACGCATTATAAAAATTAACGCAATTATAATTCAATGCACATTTTAAATTTGGCGTGCGGCGAGCAAATCGCTGCCAGGGCCTTTGAAAGGCATGTTTATTTATAAAAAGAACGAAGACGGGACGATCAACAAGAACGCGGTGATTTGGAGCTTTTGTCAAAAATAATTTTCCGATCACCGAAGCTGCTCCAGCCTGACGAATAATTTGAACGATAAACACGTCCGGAGAAGTTCCATCGTTACCGGTGATAGAGCGAGTGTGAGCGCACTTCAACAAACCACCAAACCAACAAACTACGGTCGCAGAATTTGGGAAACGAACGCGCAAAGCGACCACTTGAAAACTGACAAACTCAATCCCAAAGTGGGTGCGTTCTTTCGCTCGATCGCTCACTCACTCACAATCTCTCTCTCACTCTTAAAATGCGATTAATTAGATTATTTCAATTATTTTATTAATCGCCTGACAGCACTAGTTTAATGTTATACTGTGGAACATTCCAAGCAGAGCAACAACATATCCATAGAAGCAAGCAGGTGACGGACCCCCAACCAAATTACAAGTTACACAATGCAGCTTTAAATAACATGTAAAAGCAAAATCGTCTTATTTCTCTCTGATCTTTGTCCTTTTGTTTACATCAGGTGTTGCATTGTTTAAAGGTCCTACAGTGTATTACTCAAAATTGACTTTTGTGGGCTTTAAATCATGTTAGAACATTGTTATCTCACCAAATATTTACAAAACAGACCCAGAGTTGTGTTTTGTTTCATTCACACATGTTTGAGTAATCCTTTATTATCAGTCTGTCTACATCTAAAGCTCGAAACGCTCTGTTCCACCTTGTGATGTCATGAAGTGGTAGTTTTCAAGACTACAACAGCTCCTTTTACTGTTAGATAACACTGGTCTACACATTTTTGGACTCGATCTGCTTCCGAGATAAAAGTGGTTAAATCTCATTTATATTGATAAAATGAGCTGAAAATCAATTGATAACTGTGCTGGTTAGCTAATGTATTCAAGATATTTAATGATATTGTTTTACATCAAAATCGCATCTGTTTATACAATAGATTTAAGCATTTTTGCTTAAAAATAATATTTATATTTTGAAAATATTTAACTTGCACTTCTTTATCCGTCAAGAAATAAACAAGAAATATCTTAAAGGTCCCATGACATGGTACTTCTTGATGCTTTTATATGGCGTCTTAATGGTTCCCTAATACTGTAAACCAGGGGTCTTCAACGTTTTTCAGGCCAGGGACCCCCAAACAGATGGCGAACTGGGCCAGGGACCCCCTACTATATATACGGTATAGAATTGTGTTTTATATTAAATTGAGCTTAGTGTCATGTATAAACATTGCTACTCTGTTATGGTACATCCAATACAAGGAAATAATACACAGGTTAATACTGTATTTTACACTATAAAATATAAAATTGTATTATTTTAAAGTGAAATCAAAAGATTTCACGACCCCCCTGCAGTACCTCCGCGACCCCCCTAGGGGTCGCGACCCCCCTGTTGAAGACCTCTGCTGTAAATGAATCCTTCTTCAAAATCAAGACTCAGTGCATGAGAAAGCCCCATGAACACAGTCAGAGTCATAAATATGTCTCTGAAACACTTTATTCTGGGCGTTGTTGCTTGAATGCAAATGAGGAGGACAGAGACAGGCCAGTGCAGCGGGTGGGGGTGTGGCCAAACTCTCCACTCTTTCCACTTCCGCGTTTTTGCGCGGAGGAAGATATGAGAAGCGTCCATTGAAAAATAAACACATTTCCACAGAAAATAAAATTAAACCACTGCTGTTTCAGAGGTTCGGAGGCTTGGATAAAGGACATCCGAGCCTGGAAACACTCTCACGTGTCTTCAGGCAAATAAAAAAACGCATCTCGCATTGCATAGCTCGTTTGCGGTCCAAACTCTATGGCCATGAGTTCCAGAGACGGTGGGTAGACATCCAGACGGGGAGCGGAACTGCATTTGCATTTTTCTGTGAGTGTGACGTCAGAAAGTTCCCTTGCTCAGAATCGCCCGTTTGGGCTGTCTTTTTTTCAAACGCGGAAAAGGATCGCAAATGCTCAGTTGACACATTTCGCAACTTTTAGCCATGGGGGGGGCCCTAAACAGGGTAGGGGAGCTCACATTAAGGTTCAAAAAAAGTGAAAAAGTGAAAGTGAAAATTTCATGCCATGGGACCTTTAAGACATCAGGTGCACACAGTTTTGAAGCATCTCTCTTATGTGAAATAAAAAAATATTTTAGTTAAAACTGTAGACATATTAAAATGAATGTACTGGAATGTGCAGACAGGCTTTCAGATAGAACTGGTGCTTGTAGACACACTGTACCTTCTGATAAACTACCGTTTTTGCCTTAGTTTGCATAAAACAATTTTGACCCAATACTATATCTTGGAAACTATAGCCGTTCAGCACTTCTGACTTACTTTTTCTTGTTGGAACAGAGCGTTTTATGTTTGGGAGAAGAAGAGCTCAGCCTAAATCTGCAGGATTTAAAGGAGTTAAACATGTGAATGAAACAAAACACAACTCCAGGTGTGTTTGTGATGAGGAAACGACATTATAACATAAAGTAGATCAGAAAATAGCGCAATATTTGCCCTTTGTACACAATAATCGGCCTAAGTAATGCACTGCTGTCATAAAAGGACACCGAAGTTACGCAATTAAAGTCACAATATAACGTCAGTTAAAAGTAGATTCATTCTTTACTTAAAATTCCTCTTTTCACGGCTTTTGTTTTATGACAAGTACTCATTATATGAACAAAGGCCATAATAATCCAAGCAAAGAGAAGCATTTTCTGCAGATGCATGCACCAAATCAACTCTTTTATATGCAGTAAACAAGGAAGCCATTTTTATATCTGTTTTTATTTCCCTGTGGTGTATACTACATTAGTAAAAAGAAGAAGAAATGTCTGCCATCTGTTGTGTAAAGCTCTGTCATTTCTCATTGTAAAGCTTGAAGTTTTGCTGACTTTTTCCTTCTCCTTTTCTTGCTCCTTTTCTTGCTTCCTCTCAGTTCTGCTCAGACTGCCTGACCCTGAAATGATTGATCTCTACTGAACTAAATGTTAAAGGTAGCTGTTAACATGAAAACTACCACTTTATGACATCACAAGGTGGACCAGAGCATTTTGAGCTTTGGAGATGTAGACAGAAGAGTTTCTCAAACATGTGCGAATGAAACAAAGCACAACCCCAGGAGTGTTTTGGACGAGGTAACAACATTCTAACATGTCTTAAAGCTAAAGAGTCAATTTTGCGTAATACAGGACATAAGGTAAAGGTTCAGGTTTAGGTAAAGGTAAAGGTTTTAAAGGTCCAGAAATTTTCAAATCCCTGTGGCCCCGTTTACACGTACACTGGTATTTTTGAAAACAGAGACATTTCCCTTTGTTTGTACCCATCTTTTACACGCAAACGGCAAATTCACCTCTGAAAACTAATCTTTCTAAAAGCTCTGGCTAAAGTTGAGATAAACAGAGTTTTAGGCAGCAATCGCACCAAAAGTGTAATTCTGATTGGCTTGCAGAGCGTTCTCCTTCGTTTTCAGAGGCGAATTCGCAGTTTGCATGTAAATGTTAATAATAATAATAATAATACATTTTATTTAAAAGCGCCTTTCAAGACACCCAAGGACACTGTACAAAACAAAGTTAAAACATAAAAATACTTAAAATACAAAGATAATAAAATACAAATACAAAACTGGAAGATGGTGAAAGTGAAGGTTATGTGGTGTAGGATTGTCTGAACAGGTGTGTTTTGAGTCTGGATTTGAAAGTGGGAAGAGAGTCAATATTGCGGAGATCAGGAGGGAGAGAGTTCCAGAGCAGGGGAGCAGAGCGGCTGAAGGCTCTGCCCCCCATGGTGATGAGACGAGCAGAGGGGACAGAGAGCTGGAGAGAGGAGGAGGAGCGGAGGGAGCGAGAAGGAATGGAGATGTGGAGGAGGTCAGTGATGTAAGGTGGGGCCAGGTTATGGATTGCTTTGAATGTGGCTAGGAGAATTTTAAAGTGAATTCTTTGTTTTATGGGACGCCAGTGTAGTTGCTGGAGGATGGGGGTGATGTGGTGGGAGGAGGGGGTCCTGGTGATGATGCGGGCAGCGGAATTTTGGAGAAGCTGCAGTTTCTGGAGGGATTTATTGGGGAGACCAAAGAGGAGGGAGTTGCAATAGTCAATCCGGGAAGTAACAAGGCTGTGAACGAGTATGGCAGTGGTGTGAGGAGTGAGAGAGGGGCGGAGACGAGAGATATTGCGGAGGTGAAAGTAGGCGGAGCGGGTGATGTTATTAATGTGGGATTGAAAAGAAAGTGTGCTGTCAAGGATGACACCCAGACTCTTGATCTGAGGGGAAGGAAGGACAGTGGAATCATGGATAGATATAGAGAAACTGCTGGATTTGGAGATAGTGGAGGGGGTGCCGACTAGGAGGACTTCAAGGAAGTTGGGCACAAACGAAGGGAAATGTCTCTTATTTTTAAAAATACCAGTGTACGTGTAAATGGGGCCTCATTTTGAAAAACAGTGGGAGAGAAATATTAATTTCTCAACATATGTGAAGTAGTACCAACATCGACGGGCATGCCAGAGTGGACCGTCATCTGCCGTACATCTCCACTTAAAAGCCACGGGCCACTCCTTTGAGGACAGTGAGGTACAGATCTTGGCCAGAGAAAAGAACTGGTTTGAGAGGGGAGTTAAAGAGGCTATTTTTTGTCAAAAAAGAGAATCCTTCCTTGAACAGGAATGGAGGGGTCAGACACTATTTGTCTCCCATGTATAATTCCATTTTCAAATCTAAATAAAAACAAACAAAGGAAACAAAGGGCAGCCAGGTCAGGTCCAGAGGTGGGAAAACACCCATTATGGTACTGAATGGGTATGCTAAACATGACCTCAGACAGAAACTGAAAACAAATAGGTGTGATAGTTTCAGAGTTTCATTGTAGTTCGCTCCTCCCTGCAGCTAGATATAAGCAGTGTCCATCAGCACTCTAACCAGAACTGACAAAGTAGCTTGAATGAGCTGCGAAACGTCTTCGACCAAATAAACATTGTCCTGTTGACAAATTGAATTTCTCCTTTTACCATTTCTCAACATACCCAGCTATGTGTAAACATAGCCTGAATGTGTTTTCATTTTTAGATTACATTGTATTTTGCCATTAAAAATTAAAAAGATAAATGTGCAAATGTTGGGCTTTTTGCTGTACTTCAAGGTGTCATAGTAAAGCACTTTGAAGTTTCCCTGTCTTTTTCTGCTCCTTTTCTCGCTTCTTCTCAAAACTACCTGACTCTGACTGTGCCTTGTGTGACTGTAGGAACTTCCCAAAAGCCTGTGATACATGGGAAGACATTCTGCTGGATCATCCCACCGACATGCTGGCGCTGAAGTTAGCCCATGATGCCTACTTCTACATGGGTGCTCAGATTCCTATGAGAGACTCTGTGGCCCGGGTCCTGCCCCACTGGAAACCACATATGCCCATGGCCAGGTACAGTGATGGGGAGAATACTTGTATCATGATAATTATCAGGGATGGGAAAGATCTGGTGAGAAAAAACTGCCACAAGATCGTGCACACATGAGAAAAATGATCTTGTGAGATTTCTTTCCAAGTGTTCACATTTGGATTGGATGAAAAAGGGTTACGGTGTGTAACAGTTCCAAACAGTGTAACAGTAACAGTTGGTGTGTTACAGATCCAAAAAGCAGTACTAGCATGGAAACAAAAATATGAAATCAAAATTTAAAACTGAATCTTGAAATTTATATATTTGGAATTGTGTTCAAATCTCGTCTTGACTCATTCTCGTGGATCTCGTATCTTGTCTCGTCTTGTGGAAATTGTGTCTTATCCCATCCCTAATAATGACCCTATCAGCTTATAGAGGCTTTGCACCGTCACGTGACCCGCATAGCAACGGTAACTACGCCGCCACGACACCGGGCATGCGAGATCAAACATGGCTGTTAAACAGAACAAGCGTGTCCATCTCTCCTGAAATATCTGGAATCTCTAGCCTCAGATGAGCGAAAAAAAAACTACTTGGAAAAGCTAAAATCAATCTCTAATATTGATCCTTACAATGTGAGCACCAATTTCTACTCGAACTCGATAGAATCATGGCCAGAAGTAGAATTTCTGCTGATCACGGCTTATAAAACCCTAGAGCAGTGTTTCCCAACCAGGGGTACTTGTACCCCTCGGGGTACACAAGCACACTCCAGGAGTACGCGGCAGTGTCGCTGCCAGGGGCAGGGGGAGATTTTTTTTATGTGTGCGCAAGGGGAGACCAAGTTTGGCCTATGTGTGCTTCCATTTCGTGAAGAAGACCGTCCCAAATATTGAGAAACATGTGACAGTTACAGTAATCAGTAGTTTGATCTCTGTGAGAATATAACTTTTATTGTGACGGAGCGCCCGTAGCTGCCCCGTCATTCCCCGACCGGCGCCTGCGGAGTGCTCGCCCCCTGGTTTGCGGAGCCAAATACAAACTGTTTCCCCACTACCTGGACTCACATAAAAAATAAAAAAATAAAAAAAAATGCACAAAACATCACTTTAAAGGGGAAAAGTATAAAAAACTTAAAATAACCTGGTTGCATAAATATGCACACCCTTAAACTAATACTTTGTTGCAGGACATTTGGCTTTTATTTCAGCTGTCAGTTTTTTTGGGTAGGAGCGTATCACTGCTCCTGAAAAGGATGGGTCAAATGCAGAAGTCAAATTTCTCCCGTGTGTCACTGTGTGTCATTGTGTGTGAGACCAATAAAGGCTTAAGCCTAATCTTAATCTTAATCTTAATCTTAATCTTAATCTTAATCTTAATCAGCGTGGCACTCTTCTTTGCAAAACCGCTCCAAATCAGGTTGCGAGGTCTCTCTGAAAGATTCCTATTTTTCAGTTGTGTTGTACAGGTTATAGGCCACATGAAAGGTGGAAAAAGTTGTGAAGTTATTTATCTTGATGTAATTTTTTTACATCACAAAAACCTGGCATTTGAACAGGGGTGTGTAGACTTTTTATATCCGCTGTATTACCGTACTTTTTGTACTATAGAGCGCACCCGACTATTAAGCCGCACCAACCCAATTTTTTTTTTAAATTAAGATTTGTATATATATAAGCTGAATATAAGCTGAATATAAGCTGCACAGTCCAAAGTGTGAGAAAAAAGTAGCGGCTTATAGTCCGAAAAGTACGGGTATTACAAACAGCATGTTATTTATGTCTAATTAGAGCCAAAAGAGTTGCTCAGATGTGCTATTCTGAATACACATACTGTTGCTGTGCCCCTAGGCAAGACACTTGACTCAGCTTGCCCCATGTGAATGTGGTGTGTGAGTGAGTGATAGGTGGTGGTCACAGGTGGTCATGTGGTGTGTGAGTGAGTGATAGGTGGTGGTCACAGGGCGCAGATGGTCAGCCTCTGTCCATTTAAAATCACTTTAGAGAGTCAAGAGTTTGTGGAGCTGACAGTGATGTGCAGCAGAGTCCTGTGGAGGGTAATTCCTCTCACAGCAGGAGGCCTCGGGCTTTAACCGCCGATGACACATCCTCTTTATGGTCATCAACAAGTCCAAGGTTAAATGTGCTCATGTTTAAGTTCTAGCAAAGGTCAGTTTTATTATCGAGATGTGTTTAAAGTGCTTATATTACGCTATTTTCTGATCTATGTTATCATGTTTTCTCATCACAAGCAGACCTGGAGTTGTGTTTTGTTTCATTCACAGGACCAGGACTAAACCAGGTCTAAACCAGGACTAAATTAGGTCTAACCCAGGTCTAAACCAGGTCTAAACCAGGACTAAATTAGGTCTAAACCAGGACTAAATTAGGTCTAACCCAGGACTAAATTAGATTTAAACCAGGTCTAAACCAGGACTAAATTAGGTCTAAACCAGGACTAAATTAGGTCTAACCCAGGACTAACCCATGTCTAAACCAGGTCTAAACCAGGTCTAAACCAGGACTAAACCAGGTCTAAACCAGGACTAAACCAGGACTAAACAAGAGCTAAACCAGGTCGAAACCAGGTCTAAACCAGGACTAAACCAGGACTAAACCAGGTTTAAACCAGGACTAAACCAGGACTAAACCAGGACTAATCCAGGTGTAAACCAGGTCTAAATCAGGACTAAACTAGGTCTAAACCAGGTCTAAACCAGGACTAAACTAGGTCTAAACCAGGACTAAACCAGGAGTAAACCAGGTCTAAACAGGACTAAACCAGGTCTAAACCAGGACTAAACCAGGTCTAAACCAGGGATTGAATCAGGACTAAACCAGGACTAAATATACGCGCATACACGTGTTGTCCATGTGTATGCGTGTATATCCACGGACTTTAATTATCCGGAGCTCTGGAGAAACGGACATATCCCAAACGTATCGGCGAATTTCGCCGAAAGGTGAGGGATTTTCATGCCTGCAGTGAAACGGCGAAGCACGTAGCAATCCCACCACTTTTCTCTGCGACTCCGCACCAACACGTTCATTTCTGCGGACGTTGCTGCCACTGCCCCACAAAACGCCGTGGCCAAAAACCTTGTCCTTCTCCTTCTCCATCTCTTCCTTAAAACAAATAAGCTGTACATGTTTTGGCTCCGGTACGACAGCAACTTTAGGCTACTTCCGTAAACATTGAACACGCTCACTGCACGTGACCTCGTCGTGTCCTCCAAGGCGCATGCGGGACTCTTTTGGGGTGTTTAAAATTCACAGTGGAGATCATATACAAGTCGCATTTAATTGGAAATGTGAAGGACCTTGCAAAAAAATCGGATTTCCCCCCCAAAAATCTGAATTGAACATTAAGCCCTGCAGTCTGAATGTAGCCATAGACGATCGACTGACACTCGGGCTGCGATCGACCCCTGATTTAGACAGATGGGGAGAGTTTAGTTTTATGTACTGCTTTATTCTTGGTGTTTGACTTCTGGTGTATTTCCATATAATCTGTTCTTGCAAGGTCAGTGTGGTGTGTTATCTGCAGGGCCAGCGTGCTTTTTCCTCTCAGTAAATGTGATAATGTGTAAAGTCTTTTCTGTTTGTCTTGTGGTCAGTTATCTGCCTGGGCTGTACGCCATGGGACTCCTGGAAACCCGCTTCTATGACCAGGCTGAGAAAGTGGCTCTCGAGGTGAGATTTTTTATGTTATGTCTCCATGTTTATATATACTGCTCAAAAAAATGAAAGGAAGATTTTGAAACCATCAGTTCTCAATGGGGCAAAAACTGTTGGATATCTATATCTCTACCTCTTTTAAAGGTTGTATGAGGTCTAAACCAGGTCTAAACCAGAACTAAACCAGGTCTAAACCAGAGCTAAACCAGTTCTAAACCAGGACTAAACCAGGTCTAAACCAGGACTAAACAAAGACTAAACCAGGACTAAACCAGGTCTAAACCAGGACTAAACCAGGTCTAAACCAGAACTAAACCAGGTCTAAACCAGAGCTAAACCAGTTCTAAACCAGGACTAAACCAGGTCTAAACCAGTACTAAACAAGGACTAAACCAGGACTAAACCAGGTCTAAACCAGGACTAAACCAGGACTAAACCAGGTCTAAACTAGGACTAAACCAGGACTAAACCAGGTCTACACCAGGTCTAAACCAGGACTAAATTAGGTCTAAACCAGGACTAAACCAGGTCTAAACCAGGACTAAACCAGGTCTAAACCAGGACTAAACAAGCACTAAACCAGGACTAAACCAGGTCTAAACCAGGACTAAACCAGGACTAAACCAGGACTAAACCAGGTCTAAACTAGGACTAAACCAGGACTAAACCAGGTCTAAACCAGGGACTGAATCAGGACTAAACCAGGACTAAACCAGGTCTAAACCAGGACTAAATTAGGTCTAACCTAGGTCTAAACCAGATCTAAACCATGACTAAACTAGGTCTAAACCAGGTCTAAACCAGGACTAAACCAGGGACTGAATCAGCACTAAACCAGAACTAAATTAGGTCAGGATTAAACCAGGTCTAAATCAGGACTAAACCAGGACTAAATTAGGTCTAAACCAGGACTAAACCAGGACTAAACCAGGTCTAAACCAGGACTAAACCAGGACTAAACCAGGACTAAACCAGGACTAAACCAGTCATTTGGAGTTATTTTTTGTTCAGTTTTTATGCTTCAGGTTTTTTTTGTTTTTAAATTGTCAGTGATCGCATTATAGAGATGCAGCAGCCTTGTAATTATGATGACAAAAAAAAAAGAATGAAAATCAATCAACTTTGGAAGTGGTGGGGCCAGATAAACATTAGCCAATAGAAAACGAGGCTACCTTATTATCTATTGGCTGTTAGGTTGTCAATCAAACTCCCTACATTTATAGTGTAACTGATTCATCGGCGCTGGGATTATGTGGTTTACCTTCGCCTCTCACTCATTCCACACACATAAGAAGCTGTTTACTCGACAAACACAGCGGTTCTTAGCGTCTTTTTCCAACTGTAGCTTCCTCGCAGTTAGCACAAAGTTTGTTGCGACGGCAAACAAGAATCCAAAACCAATTAGCCGCAAAAGAAAGAAAAAGAGTTTTTGAGGTCGCTGAAAGAAGAAGAGAAGGGGGAAAGGAGTGAAGCCTAAGGTGAACTAAGGTGAACTAAGGTGATTCCTCCTGGCGTGCACTGAAGCAGAGGAAGGGTCTAAAGGGTCAGAATTACTTCTGGGCAGGAAACTTCTGCTTATCGTTTGAAAACGTACAGTTACTATAAACAAGCAGCGGAAGTGTAAGGAGGAGGCATTTCTACTTCACACATGCACAACATTTGAAAAAGGACCAACAGTTGCTAGATTTCTCTTTCCTTGGAAAATCCTCTTTACAACAGGTCTAAACCAGGACTAAATCAGTTCTAAACCAGGACTAAATCAGTTCTAAACCAGGACTAAACCAGGTCTAAACCAGGACTAAACCAGGTATAAACCAGGACTAAACCAGGACTAAACAAGAAATAAACCAGGACTAAACCAGGACTAAACCAGTTCTAAACCTGGACTAAGCCAGGATTAAACCAGGTCTAAACCAGGTCTAAACCAGGACTAAACCAGGTCTAAGCCAGATCTAAACCAGGTCTAAACCAGGACTAAACCAGGTCTAAGCCAAGTCTAAACCAGGACTAAACCAGGTCTAAACCAGGTCTAAACCGGGTCTTAACCAGGCCTAAACCAGGACTAAACCAGGTGTAAACCAGGGACTGAACCAGGACTAAACCAGGTCTAAACCAGGACTAAACCAGGTCTAACCCAGGTCTAAACCAGGACTAAACCAGGTCTAAACCAGGTTTAAACCAGGACTAAATTAGGTCTAAACCAAGACTAAACCAGTTAATTGGAGTTTATTTATTTTTTGTCCAGTTTTTATGCTTCAGTTTCTTTTGTATTTAAATTGTCAGTGATAGCATTATAGAGATGCAGCAGCCTTGTAATTATGATGACAAAAAGAAAGAAAGAATGAAAATCCATCAACTTTGGACATGGTGGGGCCAGATAAACATTAGCTAATAGAAAACAAGGCTACCTTATTATCTATTGGCTGTTAGGTTGTCAATCAAACTCCCTACGCTTCTAGTGTAACTGACTCATCGGGAGGAGCCTCGGATAGAGCAGTGCCTACAGTTAGAATCACACCCCCAGGAAACGTTGATGACACCAGCTGCAAAGTATCAACAAGAAGTGTATGTTAACATGTAGTTCTTTTAGCTAATGGCCTCTGTACTTATGCTCGTCACCGGTATGTGTTAACGAGCCGTGTGGGCTGACTCATAATGGCCAAAAGTGCTGCTCTGAACAGCATAAGAAGAGCGCATCACAGGATAAAATGAAAGGCAGTATCTTGGAGAGTTAAGCAATCATTTCTAAAGAGCCATTCTGCGGGTGCTGTGAAGCCGGCCTGTGTTTTGTGACGGCTGTTATTCACGTTGGCTCTTTGGCTCTTCGCAGGGTCTCTCTCTGGTTCCTGATGACGCCTGGGCGGTCCACGCCGTCGCTCACGTCTGCGAGATGAGAGCAGAAGTGGATAAAGGAATCAAGTTTATGTCGAGCAGAGAAAAAGACTGGCAGGTGCATGGCATTCACTGTACTGTAGTTTTTATTCATTTATTTTTTTGCCTTTTTTTTTTTTTTTAAAGACATCTGCATAGCCTTGTTCACTTCTGTCTCAAAGTACACTGAATTAGAGGTCCTATATTAAACAAAACTGACTCTTGTGAGCTTTAAGCCGTGTTATAATGCTGTTGCCTCCTCAAAAACAGACCTGAAGTTGTGTTTTGTTTCATTCACACCTTTGAATAATCCCGCATTATTGGTCAGGGCCTGTTTACACGAGAACGGGTAAAAACGACAAAATATTTTTTCGGAAGTGCCTTTCGTTCAGACGGTGATGGTGTTTTTTAAAAGCGCAAAAAAATGAAACCGCCCTCCAAAGTGGAAAACTTGAATACGCTCCGCCGTAGCTTTTTCGTCTACACTGCCCAAGACGCAAAACTCTGGTCAAATCTGCTAATGTCGCGTAAGCGTTTACGTCACCATTTCTGGATATTTATATTTATTAAGTAAATTAAGTTAAACAAATTAAAAAGTTAAGTAAATTAAATTAAATTAATAAGTTAAGGAAGATTCTACGCATGTGCGCGGACATAGTGATAATGTATCACAGCACCACCTAGCCGCCTGGCATGCATACCCAATCCAATTCCACACACTTTTGCGTCACCGTATCCACGCAGATTTCCTCCCAAAAACGCTCGTCTAAACGCGGAATAAAAAGTGAAGACGCGATGCCACTTTTGCGTCTTCTGTTCAGACCGTCATCATATAAACGTAGCCTCAGTCTGTATCCCCAAAGCTCAAAATGCTCTGTTCCAATTACCGTACTTTTTGTACTATAATCCGCTACTTTTTTCTCACACTTCGGACCCTGCGGCTTATATCAATCAAACAATCAATCAAACAATATTTATAAAGCGCTTTTCATACAAAAATTGTAGCACAAAGCGCCTAGTCAGGTGCACTTATAGTCAGGTGCGGCTTATGTATGCTCAACTGGTAAGTCATGGACTTTCCCCCTGGGGGTTGTGGGTTCAAATCCCCCCCGGGCAATGAGCTAACCAGTGTGGGTCCTTGGGCAAGACCCTTCACGGTACTGCCCCCCGGGCGCTGAAAAAAAAAGATGGCTGCTCACTGCTCCTGAAAAGGATGGGTCAAATGCAGAAGTCAAATTTCTCCCGTGTGTCACTGTGTGTCATTTTGTGTGAGACCAATAAAGGCTTAAGCCCTAAAAACTTAAAAAACTTAAGATTAATTCTTTATCAAGACAGCAAGGAGAGTTCATGAATTAATGAAGCCTTGTTTTAGCCACTTAAAATCTCCTACACATGTATCAACAGTTATGTGAGATTGAGTTCAGGGAGTTTATCCTTAAAGTTAAACTTGAAACTTTATTTTAAGGCTTCCAGAGGCTACAGGCTGGCCATTTTACAGTTGTTTTACTGCCGTGTTTCTGCCGTGTTTCTGCCGTAGGCGCTGTTCGAAAAAAGCACGTACTGGTATTTACGTTAATTAAAATTGAAAAAATCCTGTGTAAATATCTCAAGTTACAATGTGGACACCTGCGACTTATAGTCAGGTGCGCTCTATAATACAAAAAGTACGGTAGTTTTCAAGTTAACAGCTTCTTTTTATCTTTATTTCAGTAAAGACAGTCAATTCCAGGGCTGAAATGATCCAAATGATTTTAGTGAAGGTGTATGGACTTGTATGGACTAATCCAGTGGAGCACTTCCTGTATTACGACATGACATCACAAGATGGACCAGAGCGTTTTCAGTTTGAGGAAAGAGCTCAGCCTAAATCTGCAGGGTTTGTGCATTAAAAATGTGTGAATGAAACAAAACACAACTCCGGGTCTGTTTTTTATTAGAACATACAGTAGATCAGAAAATAGTGTAATATGGGCCTTTAACTTTGCTTATCGTGAGAATTTCTGTGTGAAATTAGTTTTTATTTAATTTCAGACTTCTGGAATGCTGGCCAGTCACAACTATTGGCACTGGGCGCTGTACCTCATGGAAAAGGTAAAAAAATTTAATGAGTTTTCTCAGTCATGCGCACAGAGGACGGTAGAGTGCCTAGTCATTCATGATATCCTCACCCTTGGGTAATTTAAAGTCTAGAGTTGATTACATTGCAAGATTAATTTGTGTTTGTGTCGGCGGGACCCAGTTTATCAGAAGAGTCAATTTCTAATATGACGTTCCTCAAATTGTTCTCTGTCACGTTCTCTTGGTCCACAGGGAGACTACGACGCCGCTCTGCACATATATGATACTGAGGTCAGTCTTATGTTTCCTCCGTTCACTCTTTCACAGTTCTTTTTTTATTTACTCCGTCCTTCAATACAGTTATTTTGTTGGTTAGTTAAAAATGTCAGTATATTGCCCATTACAACAAGTGTCCTATAGATACTGTACATACACATACATGTCCATATCGGTGGTTTTTATATTCTAGAACAGGGGTCGGCAACCTGCGGCTCAGTACAGTGGTCCCCCGTTTATCACGGGGGTTACGTTCTAAAAATAAGTCGTCTGGTTTATATTTTACAATTATTCTCCACGTTTTAAGGCTGTAAACGCCTCACCACACACATTCTACACTTTTCTCAGACTGGAATTAACGTTTTCTCAAATTTCTCTCTTGTTTAAACACTCAAACTTTCGTAGATTTTCAACAAAAAAGCACAGTATTATAGAACAAAACCAAAGTGTATTTGGTGTGTAATTTGAAAAACAGGTCATAAGAATTATGTCATAAAAATTTCACAGTTCTTATGACCGAGCCTCTTCGTCCTGGCGCCACTTCGCTGTTGCGGGTTTTGGCGGGGAGAAAACTTGCAAACATACAGCACTTCAGAGTCACACTGCGATCAAACATTTATATAAATCTGGCAAATTGAACGCAGACACGGAGGAGAATGACTGACGAATCGGCAAAGGTCTACAGTCCCTTAGCCAATCAGGACGCAGAAATGTGCGTTGATACACTAAAAAAATATAAGCAGGGTCTAACCAGTACAATAACCAGAGCTGACGAAGCCTCTCGGATGAGCGGCGAAACGTTTTCAACCAAACAAACTTTGTCCAGTTGACAAATTGAACTTCTCCTTTGATCATGGATTCTACCTGGACGACTGAGGGACTTTTCACGCATCTTAAAAAAAAATGGAATAAATCCGCAAAACAGCAAGGACACGAAAAGTGAACCACGATATAGCGAGGGACCACTGTATTTAATTAAAATGTATTTTATTTTAGTTCATTCATTTTCAAAATGCAATTCTATGGCACAAAGGCAAAAGTGGTTATATGCAGTGTTATTTCATTTTAAATTTCAAAAAGGTTTTGTGGCTCCCAGTGTTTTCTTTACTGTGTGAAACGGGTCCAAATGGCTCTTTGAGTGGTAAAAGTTGCCGACCCCTGTTCTAGAATGTGATGACGTGGTCATACTTCCAGATGAGGGGCAAGAATTGATTTTAAGATTTTACTGATCACTTTTAAAGTTTATGTGTTGCACCAAGTTACATTTTAGAACTAACCCCGTACAAGCCCTCTACGTTCAGACTGCAGCTTGAAGTGACCCAAATCCGATTTTCTCGCCCCTATATGACTTGTATCTGATCTTTTAATGACAGTCTGAACGACACAGATGCAATTTTTTTCAAATGCGACGCAGGCCACTTGGATATGTGGTCCTAAAACCGATACATATCCAATCTTTTGACATGCGACTTCAGTCTGAACGGCCAGGTCGCATTCATCCGGCCATCAACAAGTGAGAGTGGTACAAGTAGGCGCTCACAAATGTACACAAACGTTCTTCTCGTCATATGAAAATTGTGTATGAAGTCCATGTCAGTGAAGCAGCAAAGCACATAGTAATCCCGCCACTCTCAGCGCCAACACGTTCCTTTCTACGGACGTTGCTGCCACTGCCCCACACAATGCCAAGGCCAAAAACGTTCTCTTTCCGAATCTCCTCCTTAAAACAAATAAATTGTACATGTTCTGGCTCTGATACGACAGCAACTTTAAAATCTCCAGGTGCTCAATGCTCGTGTCCGTGTTTAGGCGACTTCCATAAACACTGAGCACACTCGCTGCACGTGATGTCGTCGTGTCATCCGAGGCGCATGCGGGACACTTTTAGGGTGTTTAAAGTTCACACTGGAGATCACATACAAGTCGCATTTAATTGGGGATGTGAAGGACGTCGCAAAAAAATGGGATTTCACAAAAAAATCGGAACTGAGCATTAAGCCCTGCAGTCTGAACGTAGCCTTAGAGCCTGAGGCAGGTCCCTGTGGCTGTTCCAAAGTTCAGGCTCCGGACGAAGATGATGGAGCCTTTTCAGTCCGGGCGCCTCGGCTTTGAAACGATCTGCCTGAGGAAATAGGCCTGAGGCTTGCACCATCAGTATGATCTTTTAAACCACTTCTTAAAACTAATTTTTATCGGTTGGCTTTCCTTTAGCTGGTTTTAGCTGGATTTTATTCCTTATTTCTTTATATCCTCTTTATTAACTTGCTTATCATAATTAATTGAATTGATTGCTTCATTGTCTGATTGTGTATGCTTTATTGATGTGATTTTTATTGTTCTTTGCTTCTTGTACCGCACTTTGTAAACCTTGTTTTTAAAAGTGCCCAAGACCGTGCTGTATTACAACAAAAATCTGCAGTTGAACAATATTCATTTTACCTGTCACCATCTGTATTAAATAATATTGGCTTATAGCTGGGTTTCGGATAACATGACAACATTTTATAGGCCAATATTTTTTAAAACAGATGGGGGCTGCTAAAAGTAATATTGTTCAACTGCTGTATTTTTGTTGTAATACAGCACGGTCTTGGGTCTTGGGTTTTTATTTATAAAGCACTTTTAAAAACAAGTGCTGTACAAGAAGCAAAGAACAATAAAAATCACATCCAGAAAGCATGGTCGCACGGTCTTGGATCTTGTCAATAATAGAAATGATTGGGTTCCATATTTGGCAATTTACATTTCTAATTTTATATATATATATTTCATGGCAAAATACAGTGTAATTAGTAGAAAAAACTGTCTCTTGGCCCCATCTTCACATACTAGAATCTGAAAACCATCAATAGAATGTTATGAAGTCATGTGAAACCCAGCAGTACATACACCTTACACCTTACTACCTGCACCTTTGTACATTGTACTTTGTATTCCTATTACATTTTATTACATATTTTTATTATATTGTTTACTTCTTCTCCTGCACTTTTGCAACACTTTTTTACCATGTACTATTATTGCATGTTATTAGTACTTCTGACTACCTTAGCGAGTCGACGGTTCTTCTGATCTAAACATTTCATTGCATTGTTGACCCTGTGTTGATTCTGCATATGAAAAATAAACAATCTTGAATACAATACAATACGTATGCACATACGGTATATATTCAAGATTCAAAGCTTTTATTGTCATATGCACAGTAAAGAAACACGTTTTCCTGTACACTCTGCTGCCCACACTGGATGCCAAGAGTATGGAAAAAAATAAAAATAAAAATAGATAAATAAGATAAAGAGAAGCATGTAAAAAACTATAATCAAATAGAAACAATCTTTACAGAATATACACTATGAAAAATATAGGCTAGGTGCTATGTACATATTTACAGATAATGTGTAACTGTCAGTAGTAAAACGGTGTGCAAACATGGTTGATATAGTGTGCAAATATGCACATATATACAGTACATGTACACAAATACTAGGAATGGAACAAGATCTCATGCCACCAGATCTTGCAAGACAAAACTGCCACAAGATCGTGTACACCAGAAAATCACCACACTGTACGCATGAGAAAAATGATCTTGTGACATTTTTCCCTTTATATTTTTATTTATGTTTTTGCCTTGGATAAAAAGGGGTTAGGTTTGCTGAGTAACTTCTCTAATACCAAAAAAACAGTGCTACTATGACTGCAAAACTATTCAGTTAAAGGTCCCATGGCATAAAATGTTCACTTTCTGAGGTTTTTGAACGTTAATGTGAGCTCCCCTACCCTGTTTATGAAATGTGTAAACTGAGCATTTGCGATCCTTTTCCGCGTTTGAAAAAAAAAAGACAGCCCAAACGGGCGATTCTGAACAAGGGAACTTTCTGACTTCACACTCGGGGAAAGGTTTCCACCCCCCGTCTGGATGTCCACCCCCTGTCTCTGGAAATCATGCCCAGAGAATTTGGACCACAAACGAGGTACGAAATGAGAGATGCGTTTTTTTTATTTGCCTGGAGACACGTGAGAGTCTCTCCAGGCTCGGATGTCCTTTATCCGAGCCTCCGAACCTCTGAAACAGCAGTGGTTTAATTTTATTTTATATTTTAATTTGTTTATTTCATTTGTTCATTTGTTTATCTTCCTAAGCGCTTAAAACACGAAAGTAGGGACAGCGCACCGCTAATCCAGGAAACAGTGGAGTATTTGGCCACACCCCCACCTGCTGCACTGGCCTGTCTCTGTCCTCCTCATTTGTATTCAAGCAACAACGCCCAGAATAAAGTGTTTCAGAGACATATTTCTGAATAGGACTGTCTCCAAGAGGCTCTCTCATGCACTGAGGATTGATTTTGGAGAAGGATTCATTTACAGTATTAGGGAACCATTAAAGATCCCATGACATGGTACTTCTTGATGCTTTTATATGGCTCCTTAATGGTTCCCTAATACTGTAAATGAATCCTTCTTCAAAATCAACACTCAGTGCATGAGAAACAGAGATAAGCTGAGAAAGAGTAATTTTTCTCACTCTGAACACTCCATAATGGGCGTTGTTGCTTGAATGCAAATGAGGAGAAAAGAGCTGGCCAATAGTAGAGGGTGGGGGCGTGGCCAAACGCTCCGCTCTCGCTCTGAGCCTCAGCTGATCCATTTCCTTGTTTTTGCACGGGGGGAGAGATTTGAAGCGTTCCATTGAAAAATAAACACATTTCCGCATAAAATAAAATTAAACCACTGCTGTTCAAAGGTCCAGAGGCTCAGATAAAGGACTTCCGAGCCTCGAAACACTCGGACGTGCCTCCAGGCAAATAAAAAAACGCATTTCGCATTGCCTAGCGCATTCGCAGTCCAAACTCTCTGGGCGTGATTTACAGAGACGCTGAGTACAGACAGACGGGGGTGGAACTGCATTTGCATTTCTTTTTTCGATCTGACGTCAATAAGGTGCCTTGTTCAAAATCGCCCGTTTGAGCTCCGATTTTTTTGTAACGCAGAAAAGGATCGCAAATGCTCAGTTTAGACATTTCGCAACTTTTAACCATGGGGGGCGGCCTAAACAGGGTAGGGGAGCTCACATTAACGTTCAAAAACCTCAGAAAGTGAAAATGTCATGCCATGGGACCTTTAAGGCGCCATATAAAAGCATCAAGAAGCACCATGTCATGGGATCTTTAAATATGTGAAATGAATGGCACAATTTATTTATTAAAAATGTAATTAAAATCTCATCTCGTCTCAATCTCGTGGACCAAATTTTGTGTCTCGTCTTGTAGAAATTGCCTCGCCCCACACATACACACATTTTTTTTTCACATTTTCTTTTTTTTTTTTTTCTCTCTTTCACTCTTTAGGGCTCTGATTGTGTACAGCACATATAGTCCTCTTGCTTTCATACAACACCACTCAGGGGACAGCCACTAAAAGCACTCTGCTGTAGTAGATTTGTGTAGTCCAAAGAGCAAGTGTGAACAAATGGAAATCAAATACATGTACGACGAACCAGCTTGAACCCACCGTCACTGGACCTACCTGATGATTATTTTATTTGGACTATAGCAGTAAAATGCGCACTCGCTCTATATGATCTGTGCGCCCTGTGCTGTAAAAGAACGTTGCGTAATGTTACTCCAGATTGACACACATTTGAACACAATGGCCCGTTCTTGCACCATGTTTAACTCATCAATCTTTCAGGCTCGTCCCAGCGGGGTTGACATAACAGACTTTTACTTTTATCGTTTGATTTGAGCAGAATTGGCGTTTGTTGTTTCTCATATTTTCTGTTTGTTGAAGGTTTTCGCACGTTGCAAAGTCTCGGGCGCCATGTTGGACCTGGTGGATGCCTGTTCAATGCTTTACAGAATGGAACTGGAAGGTAAGGCTTTATTGAAATCTACAATAAACCCAGACTATATTAGAGCCGGGCTGATTGTCCAGTATTTGCACTTTTTTAAAGATCCCATGACATGGTACTTGATGCTTTTATATGGCTCCTTAATGGTTCCCTAATACTGTAAATGAATCCTTCTTCAAAATCAACACTCAGTGCATGAGAAAGAGAGATAAGATGAGAAAGAGTCATAAATGTCACTCTGGAACACTCCATTATAGGCGTTGTTGCTTGAATGCAAATGAGCAGGACAGAGATGGCCTATAGTAGGGGGTGGGGGCGTGGCCAAGCTCTCCACTCCCCTCTGTGACCCACTTCCGTGTTTTTGCACGGGGGGAGAGATGAGAAGCCTTCCATTGAAAAATAAACACATTTCCACAGAAAATAAACCACTGCTGTCTCAGATATCCACAGGATCAGATAAAGGACTTCCGAGCCTAGAAACACGCGCAAGTTCCTCCAGGCAAATAAAAAAACATATTTCGCATTGCGTAGCTCCTCCGCAGTCCAAACTCTCTTGGCGTGATTTACAGAGACGCTGAGTACAGACAGACGGGGGTGGAACTGCATTTGCATTTCTTTTTTCGATGTGACGTAACATAGTTGCCTTGTTCAGAATCGCCCGTTTGAGCTGTGTTTTTTTCAAACACAGAAAAGGACCGCAAATGCTCAGTTTAGACATTTCGCAACTTTTAGCCATGGGGGGGGGCCCTAAACAGGGTAGGGGAGCTCACATTAACGTTCAAAAACCTCAGAAAGTGAAAATTTCATGCCATGGGACCTTTAAAAATACCAGTGTACGTGTAAACGGGGCTTTAAGGTGCTATGACAATATGTATGACATATTGTAAAAATACAGCAGAATCCGACAAAATCTGACCTTTGAGAAAGCTGCGGATGCCCTGTCAGCCGAACACGGGTAAATTCACAAAAAATACATCATGCTCTGTGGTCAGGTCAGGTACATGAACACTAACCCTCCATTACACTGTGCTCTATGGGAGAATTCTTTCAGAAAACAGTGTAATACGGGCCCTTTAACCGCTTCTTTTACCTTTAGTTCAGCATTGATTGGCAGTTCTAGAGTTGAAATTATCCAAATGATTCTAGTGAAGGTGTGTGGAGTTTAAAAACACTGGATGTACTTAATAAACTGAATACACAGTGGTTACATAGTGATGCTTTATCACTATGTTATAATCACCATTTGACGATGGCACTTTGAGTAAATAAAACATCAAAGTCAAGTCAAAGTCAGCTTTATTGTAAAAAACATATGTACAGGTCGCACACACATGATTTGAAATTGCAGCGCCCCCTAGGCCCACAGTGAACATAAAACATCTGATAAAAAAGATAATAAACACCATGACTAAAACATCACATAAACCTGTAACAAAAGTACAAAAGGCTTGTATATAATATAAATAAGTAAATAAGTAAAACAGACAATGTGTAGCCCAATAAAGCTCAAGTAGTGTCATTTAAGCAGCAGTGTCAGGATCATTAAGCAGCAGCGTCAGTGTCATTTAAGTGTCATTATTTGTAGGCGCTTTGTGTTACAATTTTGTATGAAAAGCACCTTATAAATATTGTTTGTTGTTGTTATTTAAGCAGCAGTGTGATTGGGGGAGGGAGGGCAGGGAGAGAGTTGAGCATCCTGACAGCTTTGTCTGCTGAACAGCTTTCAGTCCTTCAGTCTGCTGGTCTTGGCCCTGAGGTTCCTCAGTCTCCTTCCTGATGGCAGCAGACTGAAGAGGCAGTTGGATGGGTGGGTGGGATCACCCAGAGGGCTTTGCGGGTGAGGCGGGTGCGGTAGATGTCCTGCAGAGAGGGAAGAGAGACACCCACGATTCTCTCAGCTGCTCTCACTACTCGATGTAGCTTTTTCTGGCAGGACCCGGTGCAGGTGCCATACCACACAGTGATGCAGCTGGTGAGGATGTGACCTATGGTGGCTCTGTAGAAGGTGCTCATGATGGAGCTGGGGCTCTGGCTCTCTTCAGCTTGTGGAGGAAGTAGAGTCGCTTTTGGGCTTTACTGGCCAGTGATGCAGTGTTCTTTGACCAGGGGAGGTCCTCAGAGATATGCACACCCACGAACATGGCCTCATATCCCTGTGGAAACCTGACCCAAGCCACAAAACTTAATGTGTAGCTGTTGAATAATTAGCAGGGATACATAATTTTATCAGATTTTCTTTGTTTAATTTTTAGCCACGTGGCTTATGAGAAGCCACCATTCCCCACAGCACGCACCATTTTTTCTGACACCTGCAGTGTAGCATCTGAAATTTGTGCAATTAACCTGCTTTTAACCTGACCTTTTGCATTTAAATGTTTAATTCCTGCTGAAATGTCACTTAAGCATGTGTTGGAAATCGAGAAGTTACCGGTTTAAGTGGCCTGAGCAAGTGCCACTTATCTAAAAGGGCCCATTTTACACTATTTTCTGATTTATTTAGATTATAATGTAGTTTTCTCGTCACAAACAGGGCTGGAGTTGTGGTTTGTTTCATTCACACACGTTTAACACACAAACCCTGCATAAGTAGGCTGAGTTCACCTTGTGATGTCATGTGTTAATACAAGAAGTGCTCTAATGTTTTTTAAAATGCATACACCTTGACTCGAATCCTTTTGATAATTTCAACCACGTAATTGCCAGTCTCTTATGAACTAATGTTAAAAGGGAGCTTTTAACTTTTAAAATGACCACTACATGGCATCACAAGGTGGAACAGAGCATTTTGAGGTGGCGAGATGTTCATTTATTTATTTATTGCTCGTGCTATTATTTTGTTGGCATCAATTTAAAGAGAACAACAAAAAATTCTCATCTTTGCTGCATGAACAAAAGGAACAGGAAGAAGATAAATCTTATAAACCCTCCGTCTTTCGGATGTAGACAGACTAATAAAGATTACTTTGTTTTTGAGTGTTATAACATGGTTTAAAGGAGAATTAACGTTTTTTTACAATCTGAGCCTTATTTCGGTAATAAAACAAGTTGTTTTACTCACCCATAGCACTTTGGTGTCATATGGAGCACTTCCAGAGATGTTTTATATTTGAGATCTCCATAATGTGAGTTCTTGGGGCACATGTTTGCGGTCTCCAAATAACACAAACTTTAGCACTTTTCAAATCATAGAAGCTCAATGTCTTAGTCTACGCTTTCGTTTGAGTCAAAAGTGGCCTGTAATCCGAGATTTAGCCATAGTTTCGAGTAGATGAGGAGGCCAGTGCGCATGTGCGGAGTCACAGTTTATTTCACTCTCAGCTCCCGGGACCCAAACATGAAACGCAAAGCTGTAAATTATGGATAAATCTCGGATTACAGGCCACTTTTGACACAAACTAAAGTGTAGACTAAGACACTGAGCTTCTATGATTTGAAAAGTGTTAAGGTTTGTGTCAAAATAATAATATTTGAGTGAACTAGAACTCGCGTTACGGCTATTGCTAATCTAAAACATCTCTGGAAGTGCTCCATATGACACCAAAGTGCTATGGGTGAGTAAAACAACTTGTTTTATTACCGAAATAAGGCTCAGATTGTAAAAAAACTTTAATTCTCCTTTAAATGTCACATAAGTCAATTTTGTGTAATATGGGACCTTTAACTTAGCCCACTCCAGTCACAGAAAAGGAAGGACATCCAGAAAAAATGAGCCTGTTGATAATACATTTTGATACTTTATTCGTTTCTTATTTGTTTATTTATTGTTTTTTTGAATAGGGACAGATACCACAAATACAGATGATCAAAGAAGTCATCTCAGTGTTTATATCCTCGGCTAATTCACAGCACCAGTCTCCAGAACGGCTTTTAACCGTCCCGATTTTCACTCAAAAGTCATTGTAAATCGTATACTTTGTGTTCTTCAGGTGTATGTGTGAAAGACCGCTGGAGAGAGCTGTTCCAGATTACTAAGTCCCACACAGACGATCACATGACCCTGTTTAACGACATGCACTTCCTGATGGTGTCACTGGGCGTTAAAGACGATAAGACCACCAAGAGACTCGTCGAGGGTCTGCAGGAACTGGCTCGGTGAGTACGGCCGCAGTGGGCGACACACTGCAGGGGAAACATGTTGAGACTGAAACATCTCCTGTAATTTACTTAGAAAAATTACGTATTATTATTATTACTTGTATAAATGTAAGATGAAAACGTGTTACGGGTTTTTCATCATATAATGTTTTCATGTAAAAATGGCCAAAATTTAACTTTTTTGCGACATTCAAAACAGAAACATAGAAGAGCCAGATTTTAATTTCTTGCTTCTTTTTGTTGACATATTAGACACTAGAAAATACACAGTGTGCATTTGGGATTTTTTATTTAGTATTTGAGTGAACTAGATCTGACTTTGCAAAAAAATCCAGAATTTTTTTTGGTTAAATCTTTAATAAATCAGACTTTGGATTAGATATTTAAAAAATCCTTCTGTACGTTTATTTTTTTTATTTTTTATTTTTTTCTTGTTACAGGGATAGTGCGTTTTTTTTAGTTTAAAAAAAAAAAAAGTTAATCAGTATGGGTTCCCCTCTAATAGTGTCGTGGATTAACACTGGTTTACCGCTCACCGCGTCCTCTGAACCGGGTTCTGCGCCGGTTCTGTAGCTCGCGAACGTAGTTCCGGTAAGTTCGCGGGGACATTTAATAAATAATAATAATAATAATAATACATAGTACTTGTATAGCGCTCTTCATGACACTCAAAGACGCTTCACATAGATCCAAACACAAACGAACAGAAATGAAAGAAAGAGATAAACAGGAGATGCAGTTAAAGCTTGTTTTTCTTCTCAAAACAACATTTGTCCAAAAAGTGATATATTTGCGTCACAAAGATTAAGATTAAGATGAAGCCTTTATTTGGTCTCACACACAATGACACACAGTGACACACGGGAGAAATTTGACTTCTATTTGACCCATCCTTTTCAGGAGCAGTGAGCAGCCATCTTTCGGCGCCCACACTGGCTTGCTCATTGGCGGGAGGGGATTTGAACCCAGATCCCCCGGGGGAAAGTCAGTGATTTCAGCAGCGTAATTAGCATTCTCGTATTTTCTCTCGATTCGTATAACTGCGCCCATATTAGCTGTATTAACTTGTTCACTTGTAAACGTCTGCTTAAATTGAACAGGCTAATAGAGCTAACGTGGGCGCAGTGGTACGAATTGAGAGAAAATATGAGAATGCGAATTACGCTGCGGAATTTTTAGCGGACAACTGTTATATCACTTTTTGGACAAATGTTGTTTTGAGAAGAAAAACAAGCTTTATTATGTCCCCGCGAACTTACTGGACCTACATTCCCGAGCTCTAGAACCGGAGCAGAACCGGGCTCAGACGACACGTACGACACTATTAGAGAGGAACCCATACAGATTAACATAAAAAAACAAACAAAACAAAAAAACGCACTATCCCTTTAAGTTCATGACTGTAAAGTTTGGTGTGTGCAGGACCTTTAGGGACTGATCCATAGGTCCCTACAGGAGAAAAATGCATTTTGAGAACTTTACTATGCCCTATTTAATTCTGTAGTTATAAGTTTACTAATGTAAATGTTAAAACATCTTTCAGCGCAGAGTGGACAATTTAGTTTTAGTTTTTCCCCATGAAAGCTTGTATGCTACGAGACCAAACTGACCAAAAACAAAAATATTAAGAAAATTAGTTTTACCTGTACTGTCCAAGGATATAATAGTTTTGGATTTTTCATTATAGTTTAGTGTTAGTTAGTTTTAACTTCTTTTTTTCCCCATCTAATTCAGTTAGTTTTAAATAGTTTTTAGAGTGGCTCTGGTAGTTTTAGTTTTAGTTTTTTTCCTAACTGCTCAGTTTTAGTTTAGTTTTTATTAGTTTTAGTTTTTGTGTTATACTTTGGGTTATTTGTCAAGTGCAGGATTCAAAAAGAAAGTATTGTGTTCTCAAACCTTCAACAAATACAATTTTAAAACATTTATTCACGTTTACCCCCACAACAACCAAAGCAGTCCACAAGCTGCAGCCTTAAAGGGATAGTGCGTTTTTTTTATGCTAATCTGTATGGGTTTCCTTCTAAAGGTTACGTGTGTTGACACCGGCTTACCTCTGGCAGTCTCAGCTGATCCCGGTTCGGCTCGCTTTCTGGAGCTCAGGTAATTAGGTCCGGTAACTTATCTAAAACATTAAATAAAGCTTGTTTTTCTTCTCAAAACAAAACATTTGTCCGAAAGGTGATATAGTTGCGTCCCAAACAGTTGTCAACGAAACATCCAGCAGCGAACTTAGCGATCGCGTATTGTGTCTGCCGACTTGTATAACTGTGCGCATATCAGCTGTACAGGGAGTCCTCGAGTTACGACGTTGATCCGTTCTTAAGACGCGTCGTAACCCGAATTTCGTCGTAAACCGGATTTTGCCTTTGATCTTCCAACCAAAGCACCAATAACCTTTCCATCTCAATAATTAGACCACTACGCTGCTTGGTTATCACTGCCGCTTTCATAGGAGCAGATCAGAGCCCACATCAGGTACTTCCGCCCACATTGGGCACACACACGAGGCTGTCTTCTTCTCCCTACAACCACAACAGAGCGTATTCTTCCGCCGTGCGCCGCGCGCCGCGTGCGTTTGTTTACATCTTTTACCACGCTAAACCGTGTAAGACGGAATGACGCGTAATATATACATATTTTTTTTAATGGGGGCGCGTTCGTAACCACGAAACGTCGTAACCCGAGACCGTCGTAACCCGAGGACCCCCTGTATTAGCTTGTTCACCTTTAGCAGAAGTGTACGGCAGATGCGGTCCGACACAAGGGGAAGTTTACAAGTGAACAGGCTAATACAGCTAACGTGGGCGCAGTGATACAAGTCGTCAGACACAATACGCGATCGCTTAGTTCGCTGCTGGATGTTTCGTTGACAACTGTTTGGGACGCAACTATATCACCTTTCAGACAAATGTTTTGTTTTGAGAAGAAAAACAAGCTTTATTTAATGTTTTAGATAAGTTACCGGACCTAATTACCTGAGCTCCAGAAAGCGAGCCGAACCGGGATCAGCTGAGAGTGTCAGAGGTAAGCCGGTGTCAACACACGTAACTTTTAGAAGGAAACCCATACAGATTAGCATAAATAAATAAAAAACGCACTATCCCTTTAAGTGCAAAAACAAATAAAAAAACACACACCAAAACTTCCACATTTGTCAACTCCAAAGAAGCCTTGTAAATAAATTGACAAAGATGAAAATCAAGAGTAATTTATCTGTAATTCCAGTTAGTTTTAGTTAGTTTTGTAAACACACATTACAGTTTCAGTTAGTTATTTTTATTTATTTCACTTAACGTAAATATTTTTTTTAATTTTTAGCTTTAATTTTTTCATTTGTTTTCGTTAACTATAATAACCTTGGTACTGTTTGCAAATCACAAACACTGCAGTTTTTTAAGTGTCCTAATTTCGTCCGCAAACAACAAAGTATTCTGTCTTATTGTGTATAAAGACCAAGTTATGTCTGTACAGCTCTACTAGTTCTGAAATGTGATTCTTCTGTTCGTTTGTCAGCCCATATTCCACTCTTTTTGTCAATTCTCCTTTGCAACAGAATCTCATTGCAATACTCGTCCAAAAAAAGCAATCATTTTCCTCAAACGCTTCATAAAGTTCGACACCGTCTCTCCTTTGCACCTCGGCATCGCCCGCATTACATAAAACCAGCTCAGACTTATGTAAAGGGAGGCAGGAGGATGTAGCGTAGGATGGAAATCCGGAGACGACAGCCTGAGAATTGAGACGTGTTTGAGGGTTTCTTTTGAGTGAGTCTGAGCCGGAGCAGATGTTGTAGCAGCAGCTGGATTCGTCTCTTCGGGGACCCGTGCCTTTTAACGTGTTCTGTCAGCTCCACCACGGACAGTCTGTGCCCTACGTTCAGACCAGCGCGCAGCCCACAGAAACTCACTCATATACTCACAGTTTTTTTTATTTAAATGACATGTTTTTGATTGCGTAACGCCATGTTCTGAGACTGTGGGAGTGTGGAGTGGTGCATCCTGGAGGAGAAGAGCGACTTAATTATAGAAAAGCCGTTTTCAGATTAGAAATGTGATTTGACTTTGGGTTTTTACACATGATATCACAACATTCTATAGTGTGCTTTCACGGACTTGAAAAATCCGACCTTGACCGGGATGTGTGGCCATGTTGGAGATATCGCTCACTCAAAGTAAACACGCTCATGAAGCAACTGTGCAGAAAAACTCAAAATTTCACAATAAACCTTCTACATCGGAATACAAAACTTCTGATACAGTTGGACAGTTGTATAGAGATAATTTGGACGCCAAAGAAAAGCAGCGTTATATGAACAAACTCAAATTAATTGGGCGAGAAGATCCATATGAGATGGATTCAAGTTTGTTCAGTGACAGTGGCGATTTGTCGATTCTGCTGCTGTAAGTGATCCCGATATTGTCAACGACCTGGTCTTTTCCCCAAGCCCTGATACAGCACAAGACCTTCAGAGCTCTAAAGGTCTGGAGGCAACAACCAGTCTGTTTGTGGCTGGTACGAGAGCGCAAATTGCGGAAAATTGCAGACGAGCATATTGTGATGGCAAAGGTCGGCATACTTGTTTTACATGTGTAACGTGTTTAAGTACGAGTATATTGCTTTTTATTTTTCACGTTTTGCGAAGATTAAAATATGAATGATAAAAGGAGAAATTCAATTTGTCAACTGGACAAAGTTTGTTTGGTCGAAAACGTTTCGCCGCTCATCCGAGAGGCTTCGTCAGCTCTGGTTCTCTCTCTCTATTCAAGACAAACGACCCTCTCCACCCCCCCTCGTTTGTCTTGAATAGAGAGACGAAAAATGGACGCCAGAGAAATTTAAAATACAAAGAGACAGATTAGTTGATAGTTTCAGAGCTATTTCAGTGTAGTGAGCGCCTCCTAGGGCTTATAGATATGCTAATACTAGACGCCAGAGGAATTCGTAAAACAAAAGAGACAGAGTAGCTGGGATAGTTCAGAGCTTTTTCAGTGTAGGTAGCTCCTCCCTGCAGCTAGATATAAACAGGGTCTAACCAGCATGAGAACCAGAGCTGACGAAGCCTCTCGGATGAGCGGCGAAACGTTTTCGACCAAACAAACTTTGTCCAGTTGACAAATTGAATTTCTCCTTTTATCATGGATTCTACCTGGACGACTGAGGGACTCTTCACGCATTAAAATATGAACATCGTCTTTTTGCCTCTGTCGCCTTGTGTGTCGCCTCCTTTCCTTAGATCAGGAGTGTCTCATTTTGGTTCAGGTGCCGATCCAACCTACTTTGATTCCAAAGGGGCCGGATCAGAAAACTCATGGCATATATACCCCAAAAATAGAAATAAGTCCAAATATTTGTGCAGAGAAAGGCAAATCTATTACAGAAGTCTTTTTTATTTGATGAACTCTTTCTTTTACAAAATATTATGAACAACCTGAAACTTTAAGAAAATGCAAATTCAACACAATGTTTTAACATTAACTTGTATGCATTTCACAGAATTTAGTCATGCGTTAGTCTTTATTTGTGCTGCTCTGGTGGGAGGCGCTGGAGACGCTGCTATGCTAAACTGCACAGAAAAGAGGTGCAGAAAATTATCAATATTTTAATAGACAATTAAAATATAATTAAACTATTTCAATAGAAAATCAGCCGAGGGCCAAATTAAAGGAAAAGGAAATTTTTTTTAACAATCTGAGCCTTCTTTCAGCAATAAAACAAGTACTTTTACTCACCCATAGCAGTTTGGTGTCAATTGGAGCAGTTTTGAAGAAGTTATGTTGGAGCCGTTCTGTTCTACTAATGATCCCGTATCCGTTAGCGTGAGTGCTCGGGGCACTGATTTGCGGTGTCCAAATAACACAAACTTTAGCACTTTTCAAATCACAGAAGATCGCTGTGTCAGGGTAGACTTTTAGTAGATTCCAAAACGGCCTGAAACCCGATATCGCAACAGAAAAGTAAAGTTCAGAGCGGTGTTAGCTTCTTTCGGACTAGCGGTGTTTACAAAACAGCTGAGTTCACGCATGCGCACTGTCCTCTCTGATGACGTCATCAAATGAAACTATAGCTGGATATCGGGTTTCAGGCCGTTTTGGAATCCACTAAAAATCTACCCTGACACAGTGATCTTCTGTGATTTGAAAAGTGCTAAAGTTTGTGTTATTTGGACACTGCAAAGTAATGCCCCGAGCACCATGTTAACGGATACGGGATCATTAGTAGAACAGAATGGCTCAACATAACTTCTGCGATACTGCTCCAATTGACACCAAACTGCTATGTAAAACTACTTGTTTTATTGCCGAAAGAAGGCTCAGATTGTAAAAAAAACGTTACTTTTCCTTTAAAGGTCTTGGAGGGCCGGATCTGGCCCCCGGGCCGCGTGTTTGACACCTCTGCCTTAGATAATCGCTCTGTCTGTTCACCCTGGTTGGTCACTACTTTAGGTAAACGATAGAACTGCAGGTCTTTTTCTCTGTCCGATCTATTGTGACACCGAGGACCTGACAATAGTTGACCAGTTTGCTTTTTTTTTTAACTTGGCGGCCTAAGTGCAATGTTAGTTTTGTTTCGAATATCTCCAACATGACCGACTTCCGGATTATGACGTCACGTGAAAACACACTATAGACCGATCATATTTAAAGGATCCATATTACACTATTTTGTGATCTATGTTATGTTTCCTCATCACAAACGTATCTGAAGTTGTTCTCGTTGAGTTCTTCTTTCAAACTAAAAACACCGTTCCATGTAATTCAGGAAGTGTTTTCTTAAACTCCAGACACTCACAAGAATCATTTTGATCATTTCAGTCCTGGAATTGCTGATCTTGGCTGTACAAAAGGTAAAAGGTAGCTCTTAATTTGGAAACTACTGCTTCATGACATCACAAGGTGGAACAGAGTGTTTTGAGCTTTGGAGATGTAGCCTAATAATGCAGGGTCACTCGAACATGTGTGAATAAAACAAAACGCATTCCTAGTGTATTGTTTTATCTGTATTGTGCAGCACTTTGGAAATTGCTTTGTTTATAAAAGTGGATTGGATTGAAAATGGTGTTTTCCCTCAAAATAACTAAGATAAGATAAACCGGTATGTGTCCCACAATGGGGAAATGACAACGTTGCAATTCCAAGTTTAAGAACAGCATGAAAATACTAAGCATACAAAAAAACAACAGTATATAGGCAGACCTGATAATCAAGCAATTATTTAAAGATGCACCAACCCATCCTTTTCAGTTTTCAGTTCTGAAACCGATTCTACGGAGCCTGTAAAGGCTCACAGAAAATAGTTTTTGGGGGGTGTCAATAAAGCATGCTCTCACTTTGCAAAGCGTGTCCTCGTTTTGTGAAATCGCATCCTCATTTTATTAAGTTTAAATAGAGCGTGCGCTCGTTTACCTAAATCGTGGAGTCGTCTTACTAAAACTGTGTGCTCGCTAAAACTGAGTTGTGCCCACGTTATAAACCTCGTGAGCACAATTTAATAAAGCGTGGCCACAATTTCAAAACGAGCACACATTTTATACATCCCGTGTACACATTTTGAGCAAATTTAAACAAGAGCATGTTTTAGATAGACAAGGGGACAACTTCATACAGCGAGTGCACGATTTAGTAAACCAGGGTGCACGATTTACTCGCCTGTTATATTTAAACAACAGTTCCGCCTCAGTTTTGAATCAAGATGGCGCAATCTCTGATTGGTTCACTTAGGTGTCTGTCTACGCGCAACTGCAGCGCATTTTGGACCAAGCGTTACCAGACTCACTCGCTGGTACAGCGATGAGTCATGGATTCTTCCAGGCAATAAAGCTGTAACAACAGAACAGCTTTGTGTGAATAAAAGTTGAAACATTATGAGACTTTCTGGGCCGACTGCTCCCAGTAAAAAGTCTTATTACATGAATTTATACCTCGGGCAGTGAGAATTTCAGTGGTTAACTGTCATGTGTTTAATACGGAATAATGCACAAGTAGTTCCGGCAACAGCCAAATCACTGTTCTGTATCACTGCTCTGCCGCTATTGCCATGACATCACCATAGCAACATGTAAACAAATGCTCAAGTGCTGTGGATGGATCTATAATAAAAAACTGGATAAGCCCCTCCCCCTCTGTCCCCGCTCTAGTGGCCGCTCCAGGTACTGCAGCTCCCGGGGGTTTGGGCCCCGAAAGAATCTCCCACAGAGCGCAATGCATTTTGGGAATTCAAACTGCCCGTGTTCGGATGACAGGACCTTTCACAGAGGCCGGATTTTGTAGGATTCTTTTCTATTTTCACAAGATAAACTTCAAATTTTTAAATCATTAAAGCGCCTAAAAGTGATCTTTGTAAGACTGAGCTTAGCCCCGCTCTAGCAGCTTTTGCTCTGATTGGTCCAAACGCTCCACGCCGTGCATGTTACAGACATCACATGAGTGGGAGGAGCTCGTCTGTGTTGAGGAAGCAAATTCGGAAAAGAAAACGTGATTTTTTTCGTAAGTAGAGTCACAATGTAAAAGGCCTGATTTGTTCCAAGGCCCCCAATACCCCCCTAAACCCTGTTGGAGAGTGTATTTACAAGTGTATTCACGTTTCGGGGGATTCGGGCGGGCATTATTTGAATTTTTGAGATTTCGCGTTTCGTAACTTGAATTTTTTTTCGTATTCAGAGACGAAAATTTTACGTAAAGGCGTTTCGTAACTTGGGTTATTCGTTATTTGGGTCTTTTGTAAGGTGAGGTATGACTGTAGTTCTATGGTAGAATGTAGGGATTGGCATAATTTAAAACATTGATATAAACAAAATTTCTGACATTTACAGACAAGGAACAGGTTTTCACATTCACAAGTTACACATTTTAGTTTGTAGACATTCAGTGTGTGCACATGGACGAGTGCAATCCGATTGCAAACAGATTGGGATCGTATCGTGCACAGGCTAAGGATCGTATAGGGATTGGTTATCCGAATCCGATTGGAACCCCTGGTTTAGGCTGATAGTAATCCGCTTGGTGCCGCCTTGTGTAGGATATCGGATCGGATTGGCGTACTGCGCATGCACGGGGATTTTCCCCAGAGATTTCACCCGGAAGTGGCAGGAGGCGCCGACGCCGTCATAAGTAGTGATTGTTGCCGGAAAAGTCAGACGAAATCATGGCTGCGAAGAAAGAATGCACAACACGTACACCAATGCTGCTCCGTCAAACTCCTCGAGCGCCATCTTTGTATACCGCCACATAGTTTGTTGTGTTTTTATTGAGTAGCCATCACCCGGAAGTAGGTGGACTACAGCACCACATAGCGTAGCGGAGCCGGCCAGGTCGCTGACCATTATCCGATTACAAGAGCTTCATGTGCACTGGGATCTAAGGACAGACCACCCGCCGAGTAACGGGATTGGATTTGGAGAAATCCAATCCGATCCTACCATGTGCACGCAATGATTGATATCAACATAATTTTGGACATTTACAGACAAGGAACAAGCTTTTCACATCCACAAGTGACACATTTCAGTTTGTAGGCGTTGTATAAGTGGATTAAACAGTTCCGCAGTTTTAAAGCACTGCTCCTCATTGTTTAATGCTTTTACATATCACTGCTCTGCTGCATCACCATAGCAATGGGTAAACACATCCTCCACTGCTCTGAGGAGAATGTAGGGACTAGCTTAATTTAAAAAATGAAATGCTTAATGAAATAACTTATTTGAGACATTCACAGACAGTGGACAGGCATTTCAGATTCACAGGTCAGACTTTTCAGTTTGTAGCCGTGGTATAAGCGCATTAAACAACTCGGAGCCGTGCGTTCTGCATTTTTAACGCACTTCGCGGCTTATATGTACAACCAGGATATCGACTGAACCGATATAGCCACCCTAGCAAATTTTCACAAATGATCGTATCAGTGCGTCTCTACTAATTTGCGTTTATCTGTCGCCATTATCAGTTTCTCTCCATCTCTAGTTAAAGCAAAGGTGGGTGCTGACAGCTGTGGGAGAGCGACTTGGACGTGAAGAACTGCACAGATGGAACATTCTCTGACTCAGAATAATGTCAGCGTCAACCTGAAACTGCATTAAAATTCCAGTCAACAGCTCCACTTAAGAAAATCAATACGAGCCTTTAAACCAAAACCCCAAAGTGGAAAAGTAAATCTCTTAAATGCTTCAGCTGCTTCTTTCTAATTAATTAACGGCTTAAGATATTTCACAAAATCCTTGTTTTTAGTTGTTTGAGTGAAGTAAAATTCGTACTAAAGTCTCAAAATGCTCTGTTCCTCCTTGTGATGTCATGATGTGGTGGTTTTCGTGTTAACAGCTCCTTTTACCTTTGGTAGATCGGCAATTCCAGGGCTGAAATGATCCAAATGATTCTAGTGAAGGTGCGTGGAGTTTAGAAACACATTGGAGCTCCTCCTGTATTACCACATGACATCACAAGGTGGAACAATGTGTTTTTTTATATTTGGGAGAAGAACGCAGCCTAAATCTGCAGGGTTTGTGTGTTAAAGGAATAAAAAACACAACTCCAGGTCTGTTTGTGATGAACATATTATAGATTTGAAAATGGTGTAATATGGGTTCTTTAATGCTCAAAAAATTGGATTTCCTCTTTGCGGATCTGACCTATCACTTGGCTTAGTAGTATCCATAAAAAACTAATGTTACCTCTATTATTATCCATAAACATTTTACTCAAATACACTTTTCTGTTCAAACATGGCAGAGTTGGCCCTTTATTCCGGAGCCTTTTCCTTCCAGAGCCACTCTAAATGCTAATTAAAACTAACCGAATTAGAGGAAAAAAAGTCAAAACTAAAACTAAACTATAATGAAAAATCCAAAACTATTATAACCTTTACTCGTAAACATTACGAGTTTGGGGTCTTTTGTTTCAACTTGGCCCCATTCGATTTCACAACCCCCAAAACCTCCTTTTTTTAAACCGATCTTTGCCGGAATTATGAGTCCGTTAAAAGTGGTGCTATAGTCACATACAGTGTCGTATGTAATGAAATTCGAAACAAATAATACTGACATAATGACGAATACAGCGATATAACATTACAGTATATGGATTCATACCTTTCTGTTTCCAGTTATTATACCATCCAGTTATTATACCCAAAAAAAAAGTAAAAATAAAATGCGTGAAAAGTCCCTCAGTCGTCCAGGTAGAATCCATGAGGCTTCGTCAGCTCGAGCTGACGAAGCCTCTTGGATGAGCGGCGAAACGTTTCAGGATCAGGAAGGTTTTATTGCCATATGAGTGAACAGGTTCACAACATTAGGAACTTGCTTTGATACCTAGAGCGGACAGACACTCCGAGCACCAGGGCTGCCATTCGCGGCGCCAACTTGGTTGCAGAGTAGAAAAAGATGCAGTACAATCAATAACAATTAAACAACATGTAATGACAGAAAAACAATTGGAGATATAACATAAGGTGATCTTTTTTGTTGGTTACATCAACCAAACAAACTTTGTCCAGTTGACAAATTGAACTTCTCCTTTTATCATAAAAATAAAATGTAAAAATGTAGAAAAAATGTAAAAATGTACAAAATTTTTTTAGAAAAAATGTAGAAATGTAGAATCTAGAATGTAGAAAAAAGTAGAATGTAGAAAATGTAGAATGTAGAAAATGTAGAAAAAAAAGTAAAACATGTAGAAAAAAGTTAAAATTTACCAAAAAAATTTACAAAAAAAGTAAAAATAAAATGTAAAAATGTAGAAAAAAATGTTGAAATGTAGAATCTAGAATGTAGAAAATGTAGAAAAAAGTAGAATGTAGAAAATGTAGAATGTAGAAAAAAATAAAAATTTAGAAAAAAGTAAAAATTTAGAAAAAAATTTAGAAAAAAGTAAAAATAAAATGTAAAATGTAGAAAAAATGTGAACATGTAGAAAAAAGTAAAAATGTACAAAAAAAGTACAAAAAAAGTAAAAATAAAATGTAAAAATGTAGAAAAAATGTAAAAAAGTAGAAAAAAATGTAGAAATGTAGAATCTAGAATGTAGAAAATTTAGAAAAAAGTAGAATGTAGAAAAAGTAGAATGTAGAAAATGTAGAATGTAGAAAAAAAATAAAAATTTAGAAAAAAGTAAAAATTTAGAAAGAAAAATTTAGAAAAAAGTAAAAATAAAATGTAAAATGTAGAAAAAATGTAAACATGTAGAAAAAAAATGAAGAAAAAAAAGTAAAAATGTAGAAAAAAAAAGCATATTCAAGGACATTTCCGCTCCACAGCTAATGGCACTGTGAAACAGCAGAATGGAATTAATGTTTCATATGTGAATAGAAAACCTCCCTGATTTGTCAGCTTCAAATTAAGCCCAAGATGAGCGCTGTGTCTCGAACGGATCATCTGCTATAACAGAAATAATGCTCCATACCCCCAAATTATTGTTATTTTTATTTTTTTTACACACTCTTGGTTATTAAGAATGACAGCACATATTCAAATGCAGCATGTGCCAGGGTTTTTCTCTCGTGAGTTCCCATGTCTGTGTTTCAGCCCTACACTCATATCATTATTATATTACACCCACGACCTACGCCACTCAAATCCTATAAATGATAAATATAAACTGTATTTCACACCGTGTTAACAGCAAAGAAGCAACGTGTCATAGTTTTGCCAATTGTTTACACCCGGTCCAGGTCCATTTCACCATCCCAGGGTCGTCTATATAAACTCCCTCTGCCCATTCCGTCGTTGCGAGATTGTTTCCGAGTCAAGCGAGACACTCAAGCTCTGTATCTGAAACTCTGAATCTGGAATCTGTTGTTTGAAATTCTGCATTGTTCCCTCTTTGAAGAACCTGTTTCTGAGTTTATTCCCGGCCCGTTTTCTAATTATTTCCCAGTTTTGGAGCATATTTTAGTTCACATAAACAACAAAGGAATATATGAGTTTATTATCAGCCTGATTTGTCATAAAAGCACTGCCTATAGAAGGACACTTTCTGTTGAAGTGAAATAAGACTTTGCGTTTGACTGAGTTCTTTGTGTTGCAAATATGAAGCCACAATGATAAATTTGAAATAACTTATTACTGAATGCAGGGCAGTAGACTCAGGGTCACAGGGTTTTAAGGGCCCAGAATTTAAAGGCAAATTAACGTTTTTTTTACAATCTGAGCCTTCTTTCGGCAATAAAACAAGTAGTTTTACTCACCCATAGCAGTTTGCTGTCAATTGGAGCAGTATCGCAGAACTTATGTTGAGCCGTTCTGTTCTACTAATGATCCCGTATCCGTTAACATGGTGCTCGTATCATATGCTCGGGGCATTACTTTGCGGTGTCCAAATAACACAAACTTTAGCACTTTTCAAATCATAGAAGCCCGATGTCTTAATGTAAGATTTCGTTTGAAGCAAAAGTGGCCTGTAATCCGAGATTTATCCATAGTTTTCAGCTTTGCGTTTCATGTTTGGGTCCCGGGAGCTGATAGCACAGTCCGCGCATGCGCACTGGCGTCCTCATCTACTCGAAACTATGGCTAAATCTCGGATTACAGGCTACTTTTGCTTCAAACGAAATCTTACATTAAGACATCGGGCTTCTATGATTTGAAAAGTGCTAAAGTTTGTGTTATTTGGACACCGCAAAGTAATGCCCCGAGCATATGATACGAGCACCATGTTAACGGATACGGGATCATTAGTAGAACAGAACGGCTCAACATAAGTTCTGCGATACTGCTCCAATTGACAGAAAAATGCTATGGGTGAGTAAAACTACTTGTTTTATTGCCGAAAGAAGGCTCAGATTGTAAAAAAACGTTAATTTGCCTTTAACACTTTCCCTATTAATTTACAGTATATAAGAGGGGGCATGTGAGTGTTCTTTCCCCGGGCCTCCAAATTTCTGTTGACTGAGTGTAATCTTAAAATAATAGTAGTTTTTAAAAGCAGATCTATTATACAAAATCGACTTTTCAGACGAATTTGTTTGTTCTCACCATTTTCTCTTTGGAGTGATGTTTGATTCGTGGAGGTTTGAGTCATCTAGAATCACTTATTTTCAAAACCCCATATTGTCGATCGATCCACTGCTCTGTGCTAACTTTTTTCAAAATGATTATTTTATTTATTTATTTGTTTGTTTACAGAATATATGAATACATTTTAAACATTTTTATTAACATTTAAATGCAAGATTATAGGTCCAAAACATTAATAACAAGACATACGGATTCAAATGAGAAGACAGAAGACATAATGGACCAGTTTGCCAGTTTGACAAGACAAAAAATAATAATAAATAATAATTCATTCATGAATGAATGAATGAATGAATAAAAATAAACCATGAGTGTTAATGTGTAGTGTGTGTTTAACTAAAGCATGTTGAAGTTGAAGGGAAGAGAGTAAAGAGGGTGAAAAAGTGAGAAAATGAACAAGAAGGGAGATATAGGGACAGAGCTGAAAAAAAAATAATATTAAAAATATTTTTGTTATTAATTATATATATAAAAAAACAGGCCTGATAGTGCTGTGTTCCTTGGTATTTACAGTCACTGATCCACAGTAAATTCATTTTTTTCCTTCTACAGCTTCTTTCTTCAAAAATATTAGACTTATACAGTAAATATAGACTAAGGCTGCGTCCCATTACTCTGTTTTACCTCACCTCCTCACTTTGTCTTTGTCTTTGTCTTGCCCCTCGATACCGAGCTGAGAGGGTTCAAAAGTTCAAAACTCCATGCACAGCTTCCAGGTGCTGGTAACAGCAGGAACATTGAAAAAGAAGTTTACCGCACACTTGTTTGACTTTCCGATTATTCCTTTATTAAGTGAGAGCGAACAACGCGTTTCGCTTCTACAGCGTCATCAGGTCGAGCTGAGAGGGCTCCGGGTACGAATGTTCCCCTAACACCACTCGATTACGGTTTGCGTCATCATCCCTTGCCATGTCAAGGATTATCGGGTACCTCAGCTCGACAAAAAACTAGCTTGTTTATACATGAAAGTTTGATGAAAACGATAACGTCGGCTAAACAGACACCGCAACAACAGTTCACTAAAAGTAACGCCCCCCCACCCTTCAGAGCAACTTCTTTCTTTTATGAAGTCGTTTTAGATGAACATTGTGATTTAGAATGTCCAGATTGTAACATAACGACCCAGGGGTATCACTCATTATAGCTACAGTATAGAGCAGACGCAAGCACAACAGGTCTTAAAGAAAACTGGGATCTTCAGACCATTCTAAAATTACTCAGAAAAGGTTCATATTTTCTACTTTTTTCCCCCCCAGTATCAATACTTGTTCATATGAGTAATTATTTTTTAATATTTGTTTTAGTATAATTTTGTATCTGTCTCTCTTTTATCATCTTAGTAAGTAGATTTGCACTTTACTCAGTTTGCCAACGCATCTGTCTCCAACACTTGATTTATAAAGCTGAAATAACTTTAATAACTAAAGTTTCATGCTGTTTCTCTCCACTTTTTCAGAAACCCTGGGGAGAACCAGCAGCACCAGTTGGCAAATACTGTGGGCATCCCGTTATGCCATGCCATGATGGAGTTCAACGAAGGCAACTACGAGAAGTCCGTGGATATTCTGTACCCGCTGCGCTACAATGTCATAAACATTGGGGGCAGCGATGCACAGGTATGTTGTGACCAATGGAGGATTCTTGTCGAGCAGGGGTGCCCAACCAGTCGATCGCAGGCAGAGTGTCAGTCGATCGCCTATGGCTACGTTCAGACTGCAGGGCTTAATGCTCAATTCCGAATTTTTTGTGAAATCCGATTTTTTTGTGAGGTCGTTCACATTTCCAATTAAATGCGACTTGTATGTGATCTCCAGTGTGAACTTTAAACGCCCCAAAAGTGTCCCACATGCGCCTTGGAGGACACGACGTCATGCGCAGCGAACACGCTCAATGTTTACGGAAGTCGCCTAAAGTTGCTGTCGTACCGAAGCCAGAACATGTACAGCTTATTTGTTTTAAGAAGGAGACAGAGAAGGAGAAGGAGAAGGTTTTTGGCCACGGCGTTTTGTGGGGCAGTGGCAGCAACGTCTGCAGAAAGGAACGTTTTGGTGCGGAGTCGCAGCCAAGACTGGTGGGATTGCTACGTGCTTCGCCGCTTCACTGATACGGACTTTATGTACTATTTTCGCATGACAAGAAGAACGTTTGTGTACGTTTGTGAGCGCCTACTTGTACCACTCTCGCTGGAGGAACCACGCCCAGGTCGGATGAACGCGACCTGGCCGTTCAGACTGAAATCGCATGCCAAAAGATAGGATATGTATCGGTTTTACGACCACATATCTTGAGCTACATTCACACTGCAGCCTGAAGTGACCCAAATCCAATTTTTTTTGCCCCTATGCGACTTTAAATATAATCTCATTCCAAAAGCCCATATTTGCCATGTCTAACAGGTCATTCTAAAATGGACTAGAATGCAGGAAATCACATGTAAAACCCCACCCCAGACCCCCCTCTTGGTAGATCTCGGTACATCATCAACCTCCAAAAGTAGATCTCGGTTAAAAAAAAGGTTGAGCACCCCTGTTGTAGAGAAACCCCGAAGCTGCACTGTCTTCCTATCTTTGCTTATCATAGATCATTTTAGATTGAGGTTTTCTTCTATTTACACAAACTCTCTCTTGTTGTGAAAATCAGCCAGAGGTGAAGTGCATTTTTTTCTTGAGGAATAGCTTCTTACCTTCTCAGAAAACACAGAAGAGCAGTGTCAGGATGGCTAGAAACAGCTCTGGTATGAATAATAAATCAGCGTGATGGATACTGATGGTGTGTTCGCTTGTCTTTGAATGCTATTCCCATGAGAGGAACAGGATTCACAGTGTGTAACCAGAGGAAGAAAAGGGGAGCCCAATTTGAAATGCTGAGTCGTCTTTGTGCTTCTAACGATCTTTGTCCTCCGCTGTTTACAGAGAGACCTCTTCAATCAACTGCTCATTCACGCTGCCATGAAGTCAGGCAATACCAGGCACCAGAAACTCGGAAGGTAACGCTCCATTGGGATTTGAGTGTACTCCACTTATTTTTAAAAATTGTATTGATGTCACAGTATTTGACAGTATTTTTTTTTTCAATGTACTAAGTGGTACCATGTCTTTCGCTAAACGGACAGTAATAGCATTGGTAATATCATTCCACCGTTTGCGTGAAAAGTCCCTCAGTCGTCCAGGTAATGTCGGTGTGTAAATGTAATTAAGTAAAAATTGTTAGTAGGACTCAAACAATTTTTAAAAATAAAAAATGATGGTATTGGAGTGCTGCACTGGATCAAAACTTACAAACGGAGCAATCAGACCAGGGGGCTTGAATTTTTGTAGAGATAAAAGAGGAGGCAGAGGCGCTCTGATGTGCAGTGTGTTTATTAGTGGTCACGCCAACGCCTTTCCACTACTTACGAGTCTTCATCAGGGCTGACGGAGCAGCAGGTGTGACCCTGTTTATAGCGGTCATGTGACCAATTATCAAACATGATTATTAAAAACAATATCCATACACATGTTAAATCCAAGTATTCTAACAACAGATAAGAACCACTGTTCTGTATAGGTTGGAGTCCAGTCAACAGTACATATTTCCCTCAGGTTACACAGCACACTTCACCAAAAATAGTTTTAAGTTAACAGTATCACAAATGGAAAGCACCAGAAAATTTTGAAGAAATGTTTTATCAAAAATACCTGGGTATTTGATGGCCAATTTTTAAGAGAGGCTCCTTAACAACATGATATAGAGACATATTAATTCACAAAAAGGCATAGAAATATGCAGAGGCTTTATAGTTCAAGAAGTTTATAAGACAGAGGGGGAGCAACAGGAAGGGAGAAAAATCCACCTCTTCATTGAGATCAGAATGGACCGTAGCCCTCGAAGTGTGAATCCAAAACGTCTCTCTTTGGACGTTTTAAAGATTTCCTCCTCGAGGGCCGTGGATGATGACCTCTATCACCCCTGAGAGCTGGGGCTGCTGTGACCAACCGCTTTAAATGTTTTGTCATCGGATAGAGTATGTTGTTAATGTAATTAAGCTTATTTATTTCCATGGAGACAAGCCCCACACTATTTACAGTCAGATTTGTGGAGAGGTGGGCCCATAACTGTAGAATACATATTTTTGAATGTATTGTTTTATTATAAAATTCACCTAAATAATAAGCAAGTTTACTTTTGCTGCCCCAGTATGGCATTAATCTCCTTAGCATATCTACATGGACACAACCAGGTGCTAGACTCTAACCAGAAAAGTTACACAGTGCACCTTTATGTACAGTACCTTATTACTTTTACATTATGTTTGTTATTTTCTCTCCGTTTTTGCTTGCTGCTGTCTGATCGTGTGTACAGACCACAGACCGTACACTAACCTTATGTAACCATAGTCCGTTCAGCATGTCGGCCTTTCATTATTGATCACGTTAGCCTGTGTTCTTGTAGCGGTTTTGTTTGGACATTTACACAGTCTCTTTCTGTATATTCTCAGGTGTCTTTTGGTGGAGAGAGACTCGGTGAGGCCAAACTCCCCGATGACTGAGCGCCTGATGAAGACCGCTCTGGCTCTGCACGTGTAGTTGCATCAGACAGAGAGAAAATGCATAAAAATCAAAGTACTGTGATGATCTGAGGTGCCTGTCTGACTTTGAGGGGGGGAAAATGGAAAAAGAAGAGGGGCCTAGTCTCATTGAAGTGGCCGTATGACTGTAGCGTTTGTTATTCACCTGCCACACTGCACGAAGCGATTTTTAAGATAAGAAAAACAACTCTTTGCATTTTAAATAAGAACCAGTGTTGCTTGACTTAAGAAAAAACCTTATTCCACTGGTAGATAATTTTACTCATCAAGTTTATCTGCTGAAATTAAGTAAAATGTTCTTGATTTAAGTCATTTTAACTTACTTAGAATTCGTTTTTGGCAACAAAGGCTACAACTTGTATTCAATTACAGGTGTTTTACTACTCAAAATACTACGAAAAACATACATTGTGTAACTTTCTGGTGGAAGATCCGCCACTGCTTGTTTTCATGGAAAGGTTATTGCTTTTTCTAGAACAGGGGTGTCCTAACTATGGCCCAGGGGTCAAATCCGGCCCTCTGACCAATTTTTGTTGGCCCCCAGGGATCCTGCTGAATTGTCCCAATTGATCATAGAGCCACTGAGCAGTACTTTTTACTTCAAATTCCGGTATCTCAATCACTGCAACCTCAATAACAACTCCCTGCATTACGATACAGACCTAAAATTTGTGTTCTAGGACTTTTAAAGGTGCCGTGACTCCGTCAAACATATAAAATGCATCTGAAAGTCTCACTGTCCTCACCAGCTCTACAGCCCTCCACTATGAATATGTTGTGTATGTGTATCCCTGGGTGGAAAAAGTTTAAACACTCCTGGTCTAGAATATCCCATAGAATATCCGTGTGATCGTGGGTGAGCTCACTCGCTGTAGCAATGCATGTTTTTTGTAGTATTTTGAGCAGTAAAACACCTCTAATTGAATACATGGAGTTAAAATGATTGAGGTTTAGGAGCAGGACCACGCCTCAACCTCCCCCTGCTTCTTTACCAACCAAGCACATCTTAGCTCAACTACGCCTTCAATTACCCGATTTATACAGGCCTATCACGCTCGCTCGACCCTCCTGAATCAGCTGGGTTGACCACCTAACCCTAACCCAGTCATCACATCTATCCATCGTCACTAAATATCTGGATCGTATTCCGTTGTTGTGGCACTGTCCTTGCTGGTGAAACGTAACAATTCTGAATTAAATAGTTTGGAATTAAATTATTCTCCTTCGAGTTTACATGGAAGTAATAATTCCGGATTGAGGTTTACATGGAAAACACGTTAAATCGCCTTTGTTTAATTCCGCTCAACGTCTGAGGGTCGGGAAGGGTTCTGATTGGACAGGGAAGGAAACATACTGTACTTCAGCTGCTACCGGCTTTTTGTCATCTCAGTTTGGTTAGTGTTTTGTGTTTTCTGCTATCCACTCTTTTCATTATTTGTAGTTCTTCCAGCGCACTTATTAAAAAAAAAGTTTCGTTTTGAGACCGTTTGCTACGTTGCGTCATCGTGTCAGAAGGGCGACTCGACGAGCATGCGCTGAACAACTGGAATTATTTTTAAGCAGAATAAACGTTTACATGATAGAGGAATCAATTAATTCGGATTTAAAATAGGAATAAACCACCCACTTAATTCAGTTTAATTCCGAATAATCATTTTCATTACGAATTGAGCGTTTAATGGTCTTTTTAAAGCGGAATTCATTTTTGTTCAGAATTAAATAACTTTGAATCGAAATTAAAGTTCTCATGTAAACGTGGGAGTAGATGAGTTTAATGCCATACTGTGAAACCTTTCAGGCAAAGCAATAACATCTCAGTGGAAACAAGTTGGTAGCGGACGCCCTACCAAAAAGTTAGACAGTGCACCTCAAGATGCATTTTCATATAATCAAAATCAGTTTTAGTATCAGTTTCATATAATCTGTATTAGTTTCATATTATCAATATTAGTTTCCTATAATCAGTATATCCATTGGTATATAATTTTACTTATCAAGTGGAATTTACTAAACTCACGATGAAACTTTCTTAATTCAAGTCATCTTAACTTGGTTGGATTTTAGTTTTTGCGGTGCAGATGTTTTATCGGGGATGGGACAAGATCTCGCCAGACAAAATCGCCACGAGATTGTGCACACACGGTAAAAATGGTCTTGTGAGGTTTCTTTCCCATGTTTTTACCTTTAGATTGGCTAAAAAACTGGAGTTAAGTACTGGTGACTTCTGTTTTTTGAGGAGCCGTAGCCCCAAAAAGCAGTGCAAAATAACAGCAAAACAAATAAAGTAAATCAAAAACGGTGAGGCCAAAATTGGGAACGTGTTTATTATAAAGAATGTGAAAATCTCGGCTTGTCTCGTTCTCGTACATCCAGTCTCATGTCTTGTCTCGTGGAAATTGTATCTCGTCCCACCCCTAATTATCAGTGTGCACATGCCTTAAAACCATAGAAATGACTTGTTTGTATCACAATGTAATTTTAACAAAATCTCAATAAATATAGTTTTTAATCTGAAATGATGTGCTGTTTCGTACTTTAAAAAAATACCCTGAAGAGCTACTTTTACAACATGAAAATGGCAGAGAGCTGCTTTTGTTAGCAGTTGAAAGAAATTAAGTCGATACATCAGTGACAGCGAGGCTTGAATGGGACAGTTTGATGTCTGTATAAACCAATCAATCAATCAAAATGTTATTTATAAAGCACTTTTCATACAGAAAAGGGTAATAAAAAGTGCTTTACACTGCTTTCCTTGGCATTTGCTTCCACCCAAATGCCCTACACCCACAACATGCAGTCTCATACACATGTACACACACACACACACACACACACACATACACACACACACACGCACGCTAAAACACGAGGGTACATAGAGTCGAACATGAGGCTGTACAGAAATGAACCAGGTGAGGAGGCAACATCATCAGCAGCAGAAACCATCATCTGTATCTGCACAGTGTTGGGTATCTTAAGTAAACCTTTATATCATAAGCACGTGATTAATCAAGTTGTAATAATTCAGCGTGATATGTCCTTCCATCCATTTTCTGCCTCTTATCCGGGGCCAGGTCGTGGACGCAACAGTCTAAGCAGGGACTCCCAGACTTCCTTCACCCCGGACACTTCCTCCAGCTCCTCCGGGGGGACCCCAAGGCGTTCCCAGGCCAGCCGAGGCGTAGTCCCACCAGCGTGTCCCGAGGGAGGCATCCAGGAGGCATCCAGAACAGATGCCCGAGCCACCTCAGCTGCTCCTCTCGACGTGGAGGAGCAGCGGCTCTACTCCGAGCTCCTCCCATGTGACTGAGCTCCTCACCCTATCTTTAAGGGAGCGCCCAGCCACTCTGAGGAGGAAACTCATTTCAGTCGCTTGTATCCGCAAACTCGTCCTTTCGGTCATTACCCACAGCTCATGACCATAGGTGAGGGTAGGAACGTAGATTGACGGTAAATCAAGAGCTCCCTCTTCACCACAACGGTCCGGTACTGTGACCACATCACTGCCGACGCTGCACCGATCCGCCTGTCAATCTCACACTCCATCCTGCCCTCAATCGTGAACAAGAGCCCGAGATATTGTGGAGCATGATACGCATAGTACCTAAACCTTTTGGGAGCTATTTGAAAGCGGGTGGAGACCCCTGTTGTAAACCCTCATTCATCCAGGAGCGTTTCAATAGAGACGGATTCGACGGAGGTCATCTGGACAATGTTTTTATGATCAAGATGTTTTGGCTTCATTTGCCTGTGATCCAGAATACACCCTTCTTCAATACAAAGATGTGAGTCTGGTCTGGTTCTGTTTTCAAAGGGGCATGATTGAGAGATGGATTAGCCAAACTCTGTTAATCTGAGGTGAGATAATCTTTTTGTTTTTACTTGTAAATCATAAGTGACCTCCTTCCTTCGTTTCACATGCATCACTGAAAAAAGACCAAAGCTGATTGACCGGCTTGTTTGACCGGACTCAAGGCGGAGGGTGGAGGGCGTCAAACTTTATACAAATTTCCAGATTTCCACCATCAAAACAGCCTCAATGTCTACCCAAATAATACAAATTTGTATTCAGTTTCATTTCATCAGTAGGTGTTTTGTGACTGTAGTTAGACTTTGGCCTTTGGGGAAAATCAAAACAAAAGCAGAGCATAATTTACTTGAAAACATTTCATCGTCTACGAGCAAGTATCCAAACTGTTTGAGTAGACTGCATTATGCAAATAGACATGTTTATGACAAATGAGGTCTTTAATAAATGATAAACAGTTGGTAATGAATTATGCAATACAAACTTTGGATTCACCACTCAAAACACACTGCTTTATCTCTCAAACTCACTTTTATTAGCAAACATCACATTATATACTCTTTTATAGCTTATGTTCATGTAAAAATACCATCCATGTGCAAACCAAATTAAAGCCCGTCCTGGACCTTCTCCTCTTCCTCCCGTTTTGTCCTTTTTCATGAGAGCATCTGGTCCTCTGAGTCCTTCTCCACGGGCGGCCGTCACAGCACCGAGCTGATCTCATCCTGGATCTGTGAGATGAGGATCTGGGACAGGACGATACCGGCGATCTGCAGATGACAGCGCAAATCACAACTCCACAAGGTTTCCCATAGTTCACACGCACAGATGTCTCCAGGGAAACATTATTGCTTTGTCTAGAACAAGGGTGTCAAACATGCAGCCTGGGGGACAGATCCGGCCCTCCAAGACCTTTAATCTGGCCCTCGGCTGATTTTCTATTAAGATATTTTAATAATGCGTGAAAAGTCCCTCAGTCGTCCAGGTAGAATCCATGATCAAAGGAGAAGTTCAATTTGTCAACTGGACAAAGTTTGTTTGGTTGAAAACGTTTCGCCGCTCATCCGAGAGGCTTCGTCAGCTCTGGTTATTGTACTGGTTAGACCCTGCTTATATCTAGCTGCCGGGAGGCGCGTCCTACAATGACAAAAGCTCTGAAAACGATCCCCCCTAATCTGTCTCTTTGTTTTTCAAATTACTCTGACGGCTGGTTTCGACCCCCTATTCAACGTCTAACGACCCTCTCCACCCCTCTGCCCTGGCTCTGTTTGACTGGTCTAAGAATCGCATTATAAATGGGAGACAAGTTATGTCTCACTCCCCCATTTCTGTTTAATGACGGATTCTCTTTTTTGACAAAAATAGCCTCTTTAACTCCCCTCTCAAACCAGTTCTTTTCCCTGGCTAAGATCTGAACCTCACTGTCCTCAAAAGAATGGCCCGTGGCTTCTAGGTGAAGATGTACCGCAGAAGCCGGTCCACTCTGGCACGCCCGCCTGTGTTGGTACATCCTCTTGTGAAGTGGCTGTTTTGTTTCCCCAATGTAGCACTCACTGCAATCCTCACTACACTGAATGGAGTAGACCACATTGCTTTGTTTGTGGCTCGGTGTTCTGTCCTTTGGGTGGACCAGTTTTTGTCTTAAAGTGTTTGTGGGTTTGAAATAAACTGGAATTTCATATTGTCTGAAAATCCTCTGTAGTTTTTCCGAAACGCCGGCCAGGTACGGAAGCGCTACCCCTTTCCTCCTGGGTTCGGATTCTCTGTTGTCTTGTTTATTGTCCTTGTCTCTCTTGGTTTTGTTGACAGCCCATTTAGGATATCCACAAACAGAGAGGGCTTCCTGCACATGTTGCTCTTCTTTCTCCTTGCCCTCTGTGCTTGTGGGAACCACTTGTGCCCTGTGTTGTAATGTCCGAATAACACCCAGTTTGTGCTGCAGTGGGTGGTGTGAATCAAAAAGCAGGTATTGGTCTGTGTGTGTGGGCTTCCTGAAGACTTCTACTTGGAGTCCCCGGTCTCCTCCTATCGTTACTGCACAATCTAAGAATGCCAATGTGTTATCCTTGGCATCTTCACGGGTGAATTTGACGTTCGGATCTACAGAATTGATATGTGCAGTGAAAGGTTCCAAATCTTGAATTTTGATTTTTGTAAAATTATCATCAACATAACAAAACCAGTGTGTGGGAGGAGTGCCTGGATATGAAGCTAAGGCACTCTGTTCAAATTGTTCCATGTATAAATTAGCCATGATAGGGGAGACCGGTGAGCCCATCGCACAGCCATGAATTTGCCTGTAAAAGTTCCCTCTGAACTGGAAATAGGTGGTATTTAGACAAATTTCCAGCAGTTGGCAGATTTGGTCAGGAGAAAGTTTGGTTCTCTCTTCTAGCTTGGAATCCTGTAGTAAACTCCTTCTCGCTGCTTCGACCGCTACAGCTGTGGGGATACAAGTGAAAAGAGAGGTTACATCAAAGGAAACCATTGTCTCATCCTGACCAAACTGGAGAAACTTAACTTTGTTAACAAATTCGGCTGTGTTCTCAATGTGGTGCTCCGTGTTACCCACCAATGGCGCCAAGATGGTTTTAAGGTGTTTGGCCAAATTATATGTGATAGAGTCAACACTACACACAATGGGTCTGAGTGGTACTCCTTGTTTGTGAATCTTCGGGAGGCCATAGATGCACGGGATAGCATCACCAGGGTACAATCTGTAATACAGCTGTAGATCAATGACTTCTTCTTTCCTCAACTTCTGCAAGCAATCAATGATCTTCTTTTTGTACCCATTGGTGGGGTCCCGTTTCAGTATTTCGTATGTTGTCGTGTCACTGAGTAGGCTGTTCACCTTAGCCTCATAATCAGCTGCGTCCAAGATCACCGTGCATCTCCCTTTGTCTGCAGGCAGGATTTGGATGCTCTGGTCCCTCTCTAGAGCAATGATGGCCTTCCTCTCCTCTGGTGTTACGTTTGAGGGTGGAAGTTTTGCATTGCTCAATGCAGCTGTTAATTTCAGTCTAAGGTCTCCAGCTTCTGTCTCTGTGAGCTTGTTGTTTCTAATGGCGGTTTCTGCTGCCGTGATGTAGTCTACCGTGGGGATGTGGTTGGGAGTCACAGAGAAATTCAGTCCTTTGCACAGAACTTCTTTCTCTGTCTGAGTGAGTACCCGGTTGGAAAGAAGATCATTGATTGCTTGCAGAAGTTGAGGAAAGAAGTCGTCATTGATCTACAGCTGTATTACAGACTGTACCCTGGTGATGCTATCCCGTGCATCTATGGCCTCCCGAAGATTCACAAACAAGGAGTACCACTCAGACCCATTGTGTGTAGTGTTGACTCTATCACATATAATTTGGCCAAACACCTTAAAACCATCTTGGCGCCATTGGTGGGTAACATGGAGCACCACATTGAGAACACAGCCGAATTTGTTAACAAAGTTAAGTTTCTCCAGTTTGGTCAGGATGAGACAATGGTTTCCTTTGATGTAACCTCTCTTTTCACTTGTATCCCCACAGCTGTAGCGGTCGAAGCAGCGAGAAGGAGTTTACTACAGGATTCCAAGCTAGAAGAGAGAACCAAACTTTCTCCTGACCAAATCTGCCAACTGCTGGAAATTTGTCTAAATACCACCTATTTCCAGTTCAGAGGGAACTTTTACAGGCAAATTCATGGCTGTGCGATGGGCTCACCGGTCTCCCCTATCATGGCTAATTTATACATGGAACAATTTGAACAGAGTGCCTTAGCTTCATATCCAGGCACTCCTCCCACACACTGGTTTTGTTATGTTGATGATAATTTTACAAAAATCAAAATTCAAGATTTGGAACCTTTCACTGCACATATCAATTCTGTAGATCCGAACATCAAATTCACCCGTGAAGATGCCAAGGATAACACATTGGCATTCTTAGATTGTGCAGTAACGATAGGAGGAGACCGGGGACTCCAAGTAGAAGTCTTCAGGAAGCCCACACACACAGACCAATACCTGCTTTTTGATTCACACCACCCACTGCAGCACAAACTGGGTGTTATTCGGACATTACAACACAGGGCCCAAGTGGTTCCCACAAGCACAGAGGGCAAGGAGAAAGAAGAGCAACATGTGTAGGAAGCCCTCTCTGTTTGTGGATATCCTAAATGGGCTGTCAACAAAACCAAGAGAGACAAGGACAATAAACAAGACAACAGAGAATCCGAACCCAGGAGGAAAGGGGTAGCGATTCCGTACCTGGCCGGCGTTTCGGAAAAACTACAGAGGGTTTTCAGACAATATGAAATTCCAGTTTATTTCAAACCCACAAACACTTTAAGACAAAAACTGGTCCACCCAAAGGACAGAACACCGAGCCACAAACAAAGCAATGTGGTCTACTCCATTCAGTGTAGTGAGGATTGCAGTGAGTGCTACATTGGGGAAACAAAACAGCCACTTCACAAGAGGATGTACCAACACAGACGGGCGTGCCAGAGTGGACCGGCTTCTGCTGTACATCTTCTCCTAGAAGCCACGGGCCATTCTTTTGAGGACAGTGAGGTTCAGATCTTAGCCAGGGAAAAGAACTGGTTTGAGAGGGGAGTTAAAGAGGCTATTTTTGTCAAAAAAGAGAATCCGTCATTAAACAGAAATGGGGGAGTGAGACATAACTTGTCTCCCATTTATAATGCGATTCTTAGACCAGTCAAACAGAGCCAGGGCAGAGGGGTGGAGAGGGTCGTTAGACGTTGAATAGGGGGTCGAAACCAGCCGTCAGAGTAATTTGAAAAACAAAGAGACAGATTAGGGGGGATCGTTTTCAGAGCTTTTGTCATTGTAGGACGCGCCTCCCGGCAGCTAGATATAAGCAGGGTCTAACCAGTACAATAACCAGAGCTGACGAAGCCTCTCGGATGAGCAGCGAAACGTTTTCAACCAAACAAACTTTGTCCAGTTGACAAATTGAACTTCTCCTTTGATCATATTTTAATAATATTTTAATTTTCTATTAAAATATCGGTAATTTTCTGCACAGTTTAGCATAGCAGCGTCTCCAGCGCCTCTTTGCGTGGCCCCTCCCACCAGAGCAGCACAAATGAAGACTCACCTCTTTCCAAACACTCTTAAAGGACCATCGTTTTGACTGTTGACCGTGACACCCTCATCAGCAAAATGTTAAAAATGAGAAAAGTGGACGCCGAGTGCAGGATTTTCCAAAAAAATTTGACTAATTCCTATTTGTTCACGGAGGTGAATGGGAAACCTGTACGCTTGTGTTGATATTGCATTTTTCTTAAAGTTTCAAGTTGTTCATAATATTATAATATTTTATAAAAGAAAGAGTTCAACAAATAAAGACTTCTGTAATAGATTTGCGGTTCTCTGCACACATATTGGACTTATTGTTATTTTTGGGGTATATTTGCCATGAGTTTTCTGATCCGGCCCCTTTGGGTTCAAAGTAGGCTGGATACGGCCCTCGGACCAAAATGAGTTTGACACCCCTGGTCTAGAATGTTCCACAATATATTCTTATTTATTCTTATTATTTTTAAAATTCTTTTTATTTAAAAGAGACAATGCATATTCATGAACATAAACTTGTAAATACACCAGAATTAGCCTGAAGGTTCTTTACGTCTGTCGTCCTGAGCAGGTCAGAGATAAAAACAACAACAAACAACTTCACACAAGACAAACTCACAGGACAAATATGATAGAAACACACAACACTGACATTTACATAGAAGCAGAACATTATTGATCACAGATCTGATTCGTTTAAGATTTCAGGTTTTAAATGTTCTGAGTGTGGTCGAGTCTCTTATTGCAGCTGGATGTTGTTCCAGATTTCTGAACCTTGATTGAAAACACCTGCTGACTGAATTTTGTGCATCTGTAAGGTGTTGTGCGTCTATAAGGTGTTGCACTGTGGTTCTGTTAGAGGCTCTTGTTACCCGACCACGAGTCCTGAATTTGGGCAAAATGAACTCACCCAAAGATAGTGGAGCGAGTCCATTTAAGTCAGGAGTGTTCAAACTTTTTCCACCCAGAGCCACATATACAAACATATTCACAGTGGAGGGCTGTAGAGCTGGTGAGGACAGTGAGACTTTCAGAAAGATGCATTTTATATAAGTTTAACGGAGCCACAACACCTTTAAAAGTCCTAGAATGCACATTTTCAGCCTGTATCATAATGCAGTGAGTTGTTATCAAGGTTGCAGTGATCGAGATACCGGAATTTGGAGTAAAAGGTACTGCTCAGTGGCTCTATGATCATTTGGGCCAATTCAGCAGGATCTCTGAAGTATGAGACAATGATGAAAAGATAAAGATTTTCTGTCAAATATTTGTAAAGGTTATTTAAAAAGTGATTCTATTGCTTATATCATGCTTGTCAGTGATCAGTTAGTAATGCAGTGTTCACTGTGAGAAAAAAATCTTAGCTGCATTTTCTGGCAATGATGATCTAATTTGTCTAAAGTTATGAATATTCAAATTAAGATTTTTTTTATATGTAGATTAAACCTACTTATGACAAGAGAGACAAGCAGGTTACAGCACTACACCGCAATACAGGTAAGATCTGTGGAGAGTCCCCACTATTCACACAAGGAATGATGGTGTTTTTGAACTGAATAAATGCTAGATGGAAATGTTTAACGTCGTGCGATGGAACGAGACACAATTTCCACAAGACGAGACAAGATGCGAGATTGGGTTTCATGATTATGTTTGCAATTTTGGCCTCACAGTTTTTTATTTACTTGTTTTTATATTTTTGTTTCCATTCTAGTGCTGCTTTTTGGTACTGTTAGAGATAGAACTCTTCAACGTGTAACACTTTTTTGTCCAATCCACTTGGAAAAATCTCACAAGATAATTTTTGTCTTGTGTGGCAATTTTGTCTGATCCGCCTGTCAGTCTCATGCTCCATCCTCCCCTCACTCGTGAACAAGACCCCGAGATACTTGAACTCCTCCACTTGAGGCAAGGAGTCTCCACCCATCCGGAGAGGGCAAACCTTTTTCTGGTCGAGAACCATGACCTTGGATTTGGAAGAGCTGATCCTCATCCCAGCTGCACTCGTGCAGGCTGGAGGTCCCGGTTTGATGAAGCCATCAGGACAACATCATCCGCAAACAGCAGAGATGAGATCCTGTGGCTTCCAAACCAGATCCCCTCCGGCCCCTGACTGCGCCTAGAAATTCTGTCCATAAATATAATGAACAGAAGCGGTGACAAAGGGCAGCCCTGGAGTCCAACATGCACTGGAAACAGGTCTAACCGGCAATGCGAACACAGCTCCTGCTCCGGTCATACAGGGACCCCCATACTCCCAGAGCACTCTCCACAGGACCCCATGAGGCCTTCTCCAGATCCACAAAGCACATGTGGACTGGTTGGGCAAACATGCACCCTCGAGCACCCGATGGATAGTATAGAGCTGGTCCAGTGTTCCCCGGCCAGGACGAAAACCTGCTCCTCCCGAATCCGAGGTTCGACTATCGATCAAATTCTCCTCTCCAGCACCCTGGACCATTCCAAGCAATGCAATAACATCCCTACAGACAAGCAGGTGACAGACCCTCGACCAGAAAATTGGAAAAAGTTGTACCCATCTTTATGTACAGCATTTTCCTACTTTTACTTTATGTTCCACTGTTGATTTGTACGCAGATTCAGTTTTGGAAATCAGGGAAAAGGGAGTTCATCTGTTTTCTAAAGCAATGCATTCTATCTGCTGTCTTATGTTTATATAGACCGACACCAGCGATCTGCAGACAAGAAATCCACAAGGTCTCCCATGAGGTGTTGCCACACTCGTTCACACTCACACAGCTTTTAAATTATGCAAATGAGCCAGGGTGATGCAATTCATAACAATAATTGACCTATTACAAACAAATCATGTGCTACTGTGATGATAACCAAGCGAGGGACCTGAGCATCTGCGAACATACACCGCTATTAATTTTTAACACTTCATAGACAGTGTTTGGCAGTGTTAAAAATCTTATCCATCCATCCATTTTCTTCTGCTTATCCAAGTTCAGTGTTTGGCAACAGCCTAAACAGATCTGCTGCCCAGATCTCACTGCACCAGCCCCCAAGGATTCTCCTGCAGGTGGTGGGTCCACGAGAGGACGGCCCCACGTTGCTCCTTCAGGCCCGGCCACCAGACATTTGCCGTCAAGCACCCACCCAAGGCCTGGCTCAAGGGTGGGGCCTCGGTGACGCCAATCCAGGCAACGTAACTGGCCTTGATGTATCTCTTGTCATAAGGGCTTCTGAACCACTCTTGGTCTGACACGTCCTCCAGGACCCATTTGCCTTGGGTGACCCTATCAGGGGCATGAAGCCCCCGACAATACAAATTTCCAAAATCATTTAGCCACTCAAACCCCTCCGCCATGTTGGGTTGGTGGTGGTTCAAGAAGGGGAAATCTTAAATGACGCAAAATAGACTATTGTGAGGTTTAAGAAAGAAAGAAAAGAAAAAGAAAGCTATGCCTTTATTAGTCTCACAGTGGGGAAATTTCATTTCTGCATTTAACCCATCCTGTTATTAGGAGCAGTGGGCAGCACATTACTGCGCCCGGGGACCATCTCCATGATCTTCTTGCTTCGGTTTGGTCAGGACCTCAGCTGGAGGATTTTACCTATGGTGCATGTTGTGGGTTGGTAGGGGAAACCGGAGGGCCCGGAGGAAACCCACCCAGAAACGGGGAGAACATGCAAACTCCACACAGAAAGGCCCAGGCGACCCGGGGATTGAACCCGGAACCTTCTTGCTGTGAAGCATGAGTGCTACCCACTCAGCCACCGTGCCGCCAAGTCATGTTATAATGCTGTTACCTCATCAAAAACAGACCTGGAGTTGTGTTTTGTTTCATTCACACATGTTTGACTAAACCTTTATTATTCTGTGTAGCTCAAAACTCCACCTTGTGATGTCACAAAGCAGTATGCGTGAGCAGTAGTTTTCAAGTTAACAGCTCCTTTTACCTTTACTTCAGTAGAGATTGACAATTCTGATTTCCTTCTCTACTTTGTGATGGGAAATTCATAAGAAATGGTGAAACATATAAAGCTGTGTTTAATCTCATGTTACGTCCTTACACTGTTATATAAATGTAAATGTATTTGACTTTTCACAACACAATCCTCTGATTGGACCATGTGTCTGAGTATGTCACAAAATACATGTTAAAGCAGGTATTCAGTATTCTGTAACTAAATACATTTTCAAAGTACACGTGTATTGACTGAATACACATGTGGAGCCGTCTGCGACTTCTGATTTAATTTCATGGTTAATCCGGTCTGTACCACGCAGTATTAGGCTTTATGTGTTCACAGTAAATTTGTTGCAACACCGTTGACTTCAAATGTGAGTCTTAAAGGTCCGATATTACACAAAATGAACTCTTATGAGCTTTGAGCCATGTTATAATGTTGTTACCTGCTCAAAAACATGTCTGGAGTTGTGTTTTGTTTCATTCACACATGTTTGAGTCCTTGCCTCAAGTATCTCGGGGTCTTGTTCACGAGTGAGGGGAGGATAGAGCGTGAGATTGACAGGTGGATCGGTGCAGCGTCGACAGTGATGCGGTCGCTGTACTGGACCGTTGTGGTGAAGAGGGAGCTGAGCCAAAAGGCAAAGCTCTCGATTTACCGTCGATCTACGTTCCCCCTCTCACCGATGGTCATAAGCTCTGGGTAATGACCGAAAGGACGAGATCGCGGATACAAACAGCCAAAATGAGTTTCCTCCGCAGAGTGGCTGGGCGCTCCCTTAGAGATGGGGTGAGGAGCTCAGTCACACGGGAGGAGCTCGGAGTAGAGCCGCTGCTCCTCCACGTCGAGAGGAGCAGCTGAGGTGGCTCGGGCATCTGTTCCGGACGCCTCCTGGACGCCTCCCTCGGGAGGTGTTCCGGGCATGTCCCACCGGGAGGAGGCCCCGGGGAAGACCCAGGACACGCTGGAGGGACTATGTCTCCCGGCTGGCCTGGGAACGCCTTGGGGTCCCCCCGGAGGAGCTGGAGGAAGTGTCTGGGGTGAAGGAAGTCTGGGAGTCCCTGCTTAGACTGTTGCCCCCGCGACCCGGCCCCGGATAAGTGGAAGAAAATGGATGGATGGATGTTTAAGTAACTCTTTATTATTAGTCTGCTTACATCTCCAATGCTCATGGTCTGTTCCACCTTGTGATGTCACAAAGGTGTAGTTTTCAAGTTAACAGCTCCCCTTTTACATTTAGTTCAATAGAGATTGACAATTCTAGGGCTGAAATTATCCAAATGATTGTAGTGAAGGTGTATTGGAGCGCTTCCTGCATTACCACATGACATCACAAGGTGAAACAGAGTGTTTTCAGTTTGAGAGGAAAAAGGTCTGTGTGTTAAACGAGAAACAAAACACAACCTGGGTGTGTTTGTGATGAGGAAACAACATTATAACATCAGACAATGGAATATGGACTGTTTAATAATTCATGTCTTGCTGATGTGCTACAGTGGAAGAGATGTCATTATTTCTTTCCTCGCACTTTGAAACACTATTCGCTTTAACGACATAATAAATTGGACACGGTTAGAGCTGCCATAAATTAAAAATATCACTTTCCTCATTTAATTTTGCATATTGGTTGTCCCATCATATGCATTGGCGATGCAATATCACAACCTAATAATGAAACCCTATGAGAAGCAGAACGAGTCTACAGCCCTGAGTTATGCCCCTGACAACCGTAACTAGGCACACTGGGATCATAAAACTTTAAAATTGTGTGATTCATTTATTCTGCTCTCTTATTCTGAAAGTACAGGTTAAACGACCCATGCTACGATATTTTCTCCTATATGTTCTAATGTTGTTTCCTCATCACAAACAGACCTGAAGTTGTGTTTTGTTTCATTCACTCATGTTTAACACGCAAACCTTCTTCTCTCAAACATAAACACTCTGTTCCACCTTGTGATGTCATGTGGTGATACAGGAAGTGCTTCACTGTGTTTTGATTTTGATTTTTTGTACATGATCAAAGCATAATCACAAGCTATATGCCCGTTGTGTACATTAAACAAAAATCAATATAAAAATCATATAAAAATAAAAAGCGTGTGTGTAACAAAAAAAATCAATATAAAAACATAAGTGTATGTGTGTGTAACAAAAAATAAATATAAAAATATGTGTGTGGGTAACAAAAAAAATCAATATAAAACATAAGTCTGTGTGTGTATCAAAAACATCAATAGAAAACAATATACAGTAAGTGTGTGTGACAAAACAAATCAATAGAAAAATGTAAGCGTGTGTGTGTAACAAAAAAAATCAATATAAAAACATAAGTGTGTGTCTAATTAAAAAAACATATACAAATATGTGTGTGTGTGTGTGTAACAAAAAAGCAAGATAAAACATAAGTGTGTGTGTGTGTATCAAAAACATCAATAGAAAAATAGAAGTGTGTGTGTAACAACACAAATCAATATAAAAATGTGTGTGTGTGAAACAAAAAAAAATCAATAGAAAAATATAAATGTGTGTGTGTTTCAAAGGGTTCACAGAGCTTCACTGTGTTTTTAAAGTCCATACACCTTCAATCTAATCCATCACTGAACAAAAAGTAAAATTAACTTGATTTGAATTAACTGTTAACTTGAGAACTACCACAACATGACATCACAAGGTGGAGCAGAGCATTTTGAGCTTTGGAGATGTTGATAAACTAATAATAAAGTGTTATTCGGACATTACAACACAGGGCCCAAGTGGTTCCCACAAGCACAGAGGGTAAGGAGAAAGAAGAACAACATGTGCAGGAAGCCCTCTCTGTTTGTGGATATCCTAAATGGGCTGTCAACAAAACCAAGAGAGACAAGGGCAAGAAACAAGACAACAGAGAATCCGACCCCAGGAGGAAAGGGGTAGCGATTCCGAACCTGGCCGGCGTTTCGGAAAAACTACAGAGGATTTTCAGACAATATGAAATTCCAGTCTATTTCAAACCCACAAACACTTTAAGACAAAAACTCGTCCACCCAAAGGACAAAACACCGAGCCACAAACAAAGCAATGTGGTCTACTCCATTCAGTGTAGTGAAGACTGCAGTGAGCGCTACATTGGGGAAACCAAACAGCCACTTCACAAGAGGATGTACCAACACAGACGGGCGTGCCAGAGTGGACCGTCATCTGCCGTACATCTTCACCTAGAAGCCACGGGCCATTCATTTGACGACAGTGAGGTTCAGATCTTAGCCAGGGAAAAGAACTGGTTTGAGAGGGGAGTTAAAGAGGCTATTTTTGTCAAAAAAGAGAATCCGTCGTTAAACAGAAATGGGGGAGTTAGACATAACTTGTCTCCCATTTATAATTTGATTCTTAAACCAAGTCAAAACAGACAAAGAAACATTAGGGCAGACGATCCAGGGCAGAGGGGTGGAGAGGGTCGTTAGACGTTGAATAGGGAGGCGAAACTAGTCGCCAGAGTAATTTGAAAAACAAAGAGACAGATTAGTGGGGATCGTTTTCAGAGTTTTTTCAGTGTAGGGAGCGTCTCCCGGCAGCTAGATATAAGCAGTGTCTAACCAGCACAATAACCAGAGCTGACGAAGCCTCTCGGATGAGCGGCGAAACGTTTTCAACCAAACAAACTTTGTCCAGTTGACAAATTGAACTACTCCTTTTATCATGGATTCTACCTAGACGACTGAGGGACTTTTCACGCCTAATAATAAAGTGTTACTCAAACGTGTGAATGAAACAAAACACAACTCCAGGTCTGTTTTTGAGGAGGTAAGGACATTCTAAAATGGTTTAAACCTCACAAGAGTCCATTTTGTGTAATATAAGACTTTTCTCTGTACCGTTTTATCTACGATCTCCCGTGTTCTTTTTGGCATAGAAGCACCGTCATTTTCTCCCAGCTAATAGTCACTGGAAATGTTTGATTAGCCATGAAATCAAATTAGCAGTTATCAAGAGCTCCTGCCAAATAATTAGCCGGTTTGCTTATCAGAATATACGGCTCCTCACAGACGCACGCTCACAGATTTCACCTTCCCCCTGTGTCTGTTCTGAAGGCAGCAGGCGGATCAGCCCGAGTACAGACAGAACAAACGGAACACTGTAAGAGCGAGCTTTGAAGCTGGTTAAATCTGATTTTAAAAAAGCATTTGTTTTTCCCATAAGCGGAGATCACAACCTCACTTAAAGGAATATTAACGTTTTTTACAATCTGAATCTTATTTCTGTAATAAAACAAGTTGTTTTACTCACCCATAGCACTTTGGTGTCATATGGAGCAGTTGCGTAGATGTTGTAGTTTAGCGATATCCGTTAACGTGAGTGCTTGGGGCAGGCAATTGCAGTCACCAAATAACACAAACTTTATCACTTCAAATTACAGAAGCTCAATGTTTTAGTCTACACTTTCATTTGAGTCAAAAGTGCCTCTAATCCGAGATTTAGCCATCATTTCGAGTAGATGAGGAGGACAGTGTGCATGTGCTCAGTCACAGTTGATTTCGCTCTCAGCTCTCGGGACCCAAACATGAAAGGCAAAGCTGTAAGACGTTTGGACCATCGTGTTTGCAGTACCCACTTCAGTCAGGACGATTTTTTACCAGCAAAGGAAAAAAAAGAAGGCCAGCGGATTCAGTGCACGATTCTGAGAAATACTACAATACCGATGGCTGTTCTCTGGTGCGCTGCTCCTAAAACTGTCTCCGCTTCATTCTTTCCGTATCCATTCTGTCTCCTCATCCGTATACTCCTCTTCGGTCCTCAGTCCTCCATAAGTCCTCTTCAGCCTCAAAGTCCGAATCTTCTGCCATGTGTCGCTCGCAACAGAAAAGTCATGAGCATCTTCTTATCTGCAAAACAGCTGTGAATGAATGCATGCGCACTGTCCTCCTCATCTATCCGGTAGCGACCTCGGGGGTTGGACGCCGCCATGGTCAACTGGGACGCCGCCCGCCTCGACCTGTCCATGGCCAGGTATTCTATCTTCGTGGCACGGAACCACCACCTCCACGACGGCCGCGCAGCGGAGCACTGGCCCCTCTTCACAGTGCTCCTTAGCGCCCACGTTCACCATCTTCACTCCACAAGAGAAGTGGAGTTCCGCAGCACCTTCACAACAGACAATACTATTTTCTCCGTCTCCCGAACCGGTTCTCCTCGGCTGGACTTCTGACCCCTGCTCCCCTCCGCCCTTGTCCCCCTTGGCCCTTATACCCAGTGGTGTTTGTTCCCGTGCCCACATCCCCCGTTGTGTCTTCTGAGTACTTTGCGAATGTTATTGTTGTTTTGAGGATGTGTAACTTAAATAATAATAATTAAAAAAAAAAAAAAAACTATGGCCAAATCTCGGATTAGAGGTCACTTTTGACTCAAACAAAAGTGTAGACTAAGACATTGCGCTTCTATGATTTGAAAAGTGATAATGTTTGTGGTGACTGCAATCGCCTGCCCCGAGCACTTACGTTAATGGATATCGCAACACCACAACATCTATGAAACTGCTCCAAATGACACCAAAGTGCTATGGGTGAGTAAAACAACTTGTTTTATTACAGAAATAAGGTTCAGATTGTAAAAAAAAACACGTTAATATTCCTTTAAAGGGCTGATTTTACACTATTTTCTGTTTCCTAATCACAAACAGACCTGGAGTTGTGTTTTGTTTCATTCACACAAGTTTAACACACAATCCTGCATATTTAGGATGAGTTCTTCTCTGAAATGGAAAACACTCTGCTCCACCTTGTGATGTCATGACTCATGACATCACGAGGTAATACAGGAAGGGCTCCACCGCGTTCACTAGAATCATTTGGATATTTTCAACCCTGGAGTTGCCAATCTCTACTCAACAAAGGCAAAAAGGAGCTGTTAACTTGAGAACTACCACTGCATGACGTCACAAGGTGGAACAGAACGTTTTGAGATTTGGAGATGTAGACAGACTAATAAACTAGGATTACTCAAACATGTGAATGAAACAAAACACAACTCCAGGTCTGTTTTTGAGAAGACAGCGTTATACATTTTTCCCTGAAATGTTCCACAGTATGGCATTTAATTTAACTATCTCCATGCCTGGTTTTCTCCTGAGCTTAAGGTAAAAGGAGCTGCTAATGTGTTAACTGCGGATTCATGACATCACAAGGTGGAACAGAGCATTTTGAGCTTTGGAGATGCAGACAGACTAATAATGCAGGGCAGGTGTGTAACTTTGACTATGTTCACACTGCAGGGCTTAATCCCCAATTCCGATTTTTTTGTGAAATCAGATTTTTTTGCGAGGCCGTTCACATTTCCAATTAAATGCGACTTGTATGTGATCTCCAGTGTGAACGTTAAACGCCCCAAAAGTGTCCTGCATGCACCTTGGAGGACACGATGACGTCACATGCAGCGAGCGCGCTCAATGTTTACGGAAGTAGCCAAAAGTTGCTGTCGTACCAGAGTCAAAACATGTACAGCTTATTTGTTTTAAAGAGGAGAAGGACAAGGACAAGGACAAGGTTTTTGGCTACGGCGTTTTGTGGGGCAGTGGCAGCAACGTCCGTAGAAAGGAACGTGTTGGTGCGGAGTCGCAGACAAGACTGGTGGGATTGCTATGTGCTTCGCCGCTTCACTGATACGGAGTTTATACTATTTTCACATGACGAGAAGAACCTTTGTGTACATTTACTTGTACCACTCTCGCTTGAGGAAACACGCCCAGGTCGGATGAATGTGACCTGGACGTTTAGACTGAAGTCGCATGTCAAAAGATCGGATATGTATCGGATTTAGGACCAGATATCCAAGTGGCCTGGATCGTATTTGAAAAAAAAAATGGATCTGTGTCGTTCAGACTGTCATTAGAAGATCAGATACAGGTCGCATAGAGGCGAAAATCGGATTTGGGTCTTTTCAGGCTGCAGTGTGAACGTAGCCTAAGACTTAGACTTAGACAAACTTTATTGATCCACAAGGGAAATTGTTTGGGTACAGAAGCTCACTCATCAAATATAATAGAGAGTAACAAAAAATAGATGGAATAGCAAAAAAAGAGCAATAAACCAGTGTCAAATGAGACATAATAATAATAATAATAATAATAATAATAATAATAATAATTATATGTACAAATCGGAATAAAATTGAAAAATAAGATCTACAATAAAATATCAAATAAAATATCCAATCACAGCTATATACAGTTGTTAATCCAGTTGTGTTTTTGATGAAGTAACAACTTAAAGCTGCACTGTGTAAAAAGTTGAGGGTCTGTCACCTTCTTCTTTCTATGGACATGTCATTGCCCTACCTGGAATGTTCCACAGTATAACTTTAAACAGCTCTACTTTATTTTATTCAATTACAGGTGGATTTATAGCTCAAAAATACCTAGAAAAACAGAAATTCTGACTGTGAGTGGGGTCGCCTCTCCACAGATCTGACCTGTAACTTGGTCTGGTTTGATCTCCATGAAGATAGAAAGGTTTAATGCCATACTGTGAAACATTCCAGACAAAACAATAACATCTCCATGAAGAAAAGCATTTGACGGACCCTCCACCTGAAAAGTTATGCAGTACAAATTTGAGAAACGGTAATGCACGATTTCTCTTTATTATTTTTATATTTATATTTATAATGCACGATTTATATTTATTATATTTATAGCGTTCAGAGGAATAGGAGTAGGAGTTACAGGGACTTCTTTTTCAGTTTTTGGTTGACAGGAGCCAACATAGCGCTCGTTCCACTGGGGCTCTGGGGCATCTGAGGAACCACTGCAAAGAAAACATGTTTTTGAGCTGTGGCTTTCAGGTCTTACGCCAGACGAAATCAAACTATATTTATAGGAGCTGTCCCAGTGGGAGATGCTTTTGCTTGTCCAAGTAAGAAACAGACCTTACAGTATGTTCCAACTTCCTTCTCAACTTCTCTAAAATGCTGTTTTAGCTGCCAGAGGTCGGTAGGTTTCAAACAAACCATAACTCTGATTTCTTCATGGTAATTATTTTATTTTGAGGTGAATGTTATTGGCAAATCCAGAATGATATCTATTTTTTATATTTTATGTATTCGTTTTGCCCATTCATTTGTCCTTGCCTCAAGTGGAGGAGTTCAAGTATTTCAGGGTCTTGTTCACGAGTGAGGGGAGACGGGCGGATCGGTGCAGCATCGGCAGTGATGCGGTCGCTGTACCGGACCATTGTGGTGAAGAGGGAGCTGAGCCAAAAGACAAAGCTCTCGATTTACCGTCGATCTACGTTCCTCCCCTCACATATGGTCATGAAAGGACAAGATCGCGGATACAAGCGGCCGAAATGAGTTTCCTCCCTTCCTCCCTTAGAGATAGGGGGAGGAGCTCAGTCACATGGGAGGAACTCGGAGTAGAGCTGCTGCTCCTCCACGTCGAGAGGAGCAGCTGAGGTGGCTCAGGCATCTGTTCCGAATGCCTCCTGGACCCCCTCCCCCGGGCATGTCCCACCAGGAGGAGGCCCGGGGGAAGACCCAGGACACGCTGGAGGGACTATGTCTCTCAGCTGGCCTGGGAACACCTTGGGGTCCCCCCTGGAGGAAGTGTCCGGGGTGAAGAAAGTCTGGGAGTCCCTGCTTAGACTATTGCCCCCGCGACCCGGCCCCAGATAAGCAGAAGAAAATGGATGGATGAATGGATGGATGGTATTCACTGTATTTGAATTACATTTGCTTATTTATCAGGGACAATGCACAGAGTTGTGTTTTAGTTGTTTTTTCATCGACTGATGCAGAAAACAGGGAGCCACTCAAAGAGGTCATGTTTGTACCAGGTTAGAGTAAGAGATTTTTTATTTCCACACTGAGTCCCTGGACAGGCTGAAGTCATAAATGGCCAATAAAATGCAATGTACTAGTGTATTAATGCAATCACTCATCCAGCCAATCAATAAGTAACACTAGCCCCATTCAATCTCAGTCACCACGTCACAGACTGATATCAGCCACTGGGGGTGTAATAGCAATTCAGATATTTATCGTTTTTAAAGCCCCGATATGAAACTAGACTAGACGTTTTTCTTTATGAATCTGTATATATTTCACTGGAAAACTTCATCCTTACTCTGAGCAAGCTTGCCATCTATCCATTCCATCCATTTTCTTCCACTTATCCTGGGCTGGGTTGCGGGGGCAATAGTCTAAGCAGGGACTCCCAGACTTCCTTCACCCCGGACACTTCCTCCACCTTCTCTGGGCGGACTCCAAGGCGTTCCCAGGCCAGCCGGCATCTTTGCAGCTCCATAAATCTGAATCTTATTTGGCCTGGAGAAAGGGCTCTTCCTGCTTTTTTACCTAAAATATCTCTTTACCTTGTAAAGAGAGATGGATTCTCCCAAAACTCCCAAAAATCCATCTTGGAGCCCACTGTACGGTTAATTGGGTGGACCAATCATGAGGTTTGTGCAGAAGCTAAAAGTGAAGTGCCCAAACGAACCAAAACAAACATGGCACTTCCAACAGATAAACTTCAGCTTATTTTAGCATCAATACAGACTACCGTAATTTCCGGAATATAAGCCGCTACTTTTTTCTCACACTGAACCCTGCTTTTACAACGATGCGGCTAATATATGAATGGATTATTTGTTTATGAACACAGCAGATGTGTGCAGCCTGAGTGCAGAAAGCGCCGCTGTCTTTGCCGTTAACATGAAGTTACAACATGAGGGAGTGCTGTTGTTTGCACTTAAACAGTTTATCGCCGTGTGATAAAATAAGTTATGATGCTAAATGAACATTAGTGAGTGGGATACGTCTTAATGTTTTAAATGGAGGTGAGTGCGTAAGTGAGCGTGTGAACGCGTCGAATTGTCTCTCTCAATGCGTGAGACTTGAGAGCCCTGCTGTAAATGTTTGTCTAAAGAGCAAACTTAAACTACAAAGCAACTAATGAGAGTTATATAAATGAAGTTATTACCTGATGGTTCTCAGTTTGTTTTATCATCACCGCAGTGTGCGCTTAGCAGCTGAAACTACACTCTACAGTCTGCCCAACAACAGAACAATCTATTTTCTGATTGGCTGATTTTTTTCCGGGGAGCGGAACGGGGAGGAGGGGGAGAGTTTTTTTCGCTGAAAACGCGCGGTGCCTGCATAAACTGAGCCACACAGACCGATTTTCTGGGCACAAAAAAAAAAAAAATCAGCGTGAGAAATGCCATGTGTGGCGTGTGAGCGTGTGAACACGTCGAATTGCGTGACAGACGGCCGGACAGACAGCTCTAAAACCGGACTGTCCGGATGAAATCCAGACAAATGGTCACCCTAGTCTACAGTCTCTTAGCCAATCAGGACGCGGAACACAGTGTTACACTATAAAAAAAAGTTACACTATAAAAAAAAACTTGGAACGGGGCTTTGGAACGAATCAGGCCTTTTCCATTGAAATAGCTACTCAACTTACGAAAAATTCACGTTACGAAACCACTTCTGGAACGAATTAATTTCGTAAGGTGAGGTACCACTGTACTGTCCTACTTTATTCACAGAAATTTTATTATTTTAGCCAAGATTATGCTACAATATTTTTTCTACCAACTATATTGATGCCCCTAACCTTCAACTTTGATAATTCCCAGTTTATTCCCATTAATTCCAGAAAATTCCTGTTAATTCCCGAAAATTCCCATGGAAAGTTTCCAACTTTCCGCACGTTTTGCCCCGTCTGAGCACTGGATCCACGGCGTTTGTGACTCCTCCTCACAGAAGCAGCTCTTTGTCAATACGAATGTGGCGACAAACTCAATCTCTTAAGCCCCTGACGCCTGTCTCGACGAGACGTGTGCGAAGGCGGGTTTAAGACAGAGCCCGCCGTCCTGTTGGATAATTATAGGAATTCATCACGGCAAAAGACTGGGAACTGTGCCGATTACAGCACAGTGGGAATTGATCTTGTGCCGAACAGTTTAGTGGCAAACGTCTGTGTAAACGCATGTGACGGCGCCATCTGCGAGAAGACGCCGACATTCAGCTCATTGATAGATGTGATTATAAGTGTTTGAAAGTAACTGAAGACGGAGAAAACGCACTCCGAATACTCATTTTGAGTACCTGTGTTTTGGTAGTTACACACTTATGTTTAACGCACAAACAGTTATGTTTAACACACAAACAGTTATGTTTAACACACAAACAGTTATGTTTAACACACAAACAGTTATGTTTAACACACAAACAGTTATGTTTAACACACAAAGTTATGTTTAACTCACAAACAGTTATGTTTAACGCACAAACAGTTATGTTTAACACACAAACAGTTATGTTTAACACACAAAGTTATGTTTAACTCAAAAACAGTTATGTTTAACACACAAACAGTTATGTTTAACACACAAAGTTATGTTTAACTCACAAACAGTTATGTTTAACTCACAAACAGTTATGTTTAACTCACAAACAGTTATGTTTAACGCACAAACAGTTATGTTTAACACACAAACAGTTATGTTTAACACACAAAGTTATGTTTAACACACAAACAGTTATGTTTAACACACAAACAGTTATGTTTAACACACAAACAGTTATGTTTAACGCACAAACAGTTATGTTTAACACACAAACAGTTATGTTTAACACACAAACAGTTATGTTTAACACACAAAGTTATGTTTAACACACAAACAGTTATGTTTGACACACAAACGCTGCATAATATTTAGGATGAGTTCTTCTCTCAAACTGAAAACAATCTATATATTGTGTGTATTTGTGCGTCTGTGTGTATATATTGTGTATATATTGTGTGTCTGTGTGTGTATTGTGTGTATATATTGTGTATATATTGTGTGTCTGTGTGTGTATTGTGTGTATATATTGTGTGTATATATTATGTATATATTGTGTGTATATTGTGTGTCTGTGTGTATATATTGTGTATATATTGTGTGTATATTGTGTGTCTGTGTGTATATATTGTGTATATATTGTGTGTCTGTGTGTATATATTGTGTATATATTGTGTGTCTGTGTGTGTATTGTGTGTATATATTGTGTGTATATATTGTGTATATATTGTGTGTCTGTGTGTATATATTGTGTATATATTGCATGTATATATTGTGTGTATTTGTGCATCTGTGTGTATTGTGTGTATATTGTGTATATATTGTGTGTATATTGTGTATATATTGTGCATATATTGTGTATATATTGTATCTGACCTGGGGCAGGGCCAGGCCCAGGGCGAGTCCTCCCACCAGCAGCAGGTGAGTCTCCATCCAGAGCACGGCCCGGTCTGCACAGCCCACGGGGTAAATGGACTTATTGGCCTCCAGGAACTTCTGGGTCTGGACTCCAAAGCCGCACATGGTGTTGATCACAGCCTGGAGGAAAGACAGTTTGACGTTATAAATAACATATTTGCAGAGTTTTGTAATCACACAGGTTCATCTCAGCATGTCGTTTTCATTCTTAATCCTTTCTAGGAGACAATGTGGCCAAAGTTCTAAATATTCTTGAAAAGATCTTCCTCAAGGTCTGTTAGTCTTTTGATTTCCTTATTAGTAACTTTATCCATCCATGGGATCTTATAAAGGTGCACTGTGTAACTTCATCACCTTCTTGTTTCTATGGATATGGATATGTCATTGTTCTGTCTGGAATGTTCCACAGTATGACATTAAACTACATTTATTCAATTACAGGTGTTTTTATAGCTCAAAAATACATTCTGACTGTGAGCGGGGTCGCCTCTACACAGATCTGACCTGTGACTTGGTCTGGTTTGGTCTCCATGAAGATACACAGGTTTGATGCCGTACTGTGAGAAAAGCATTTAACGGACCACCAAAAAAGTTACACATTTAAGCATCTTTCCACCTCTCCACATCTCAAAATCATGTTTTGTTTTGTTTTAGTAACAACATTTTTATTTGGTTTTTCAAAGCAAAGCAGAATCAAGCTACAGTAGGTGCCAGTTGTGAACATAAAAAAAATCACACGACATCCCAAGTTGGAACAGAGTGTTTTCAGGCTAAATATGCAAGTTAAACATGTGAATGAAACAAACTATATGAGCGAGGCCCTTCGACGGGAGGAGCCTCAGGGCCAAGACCAGCAGACTGAAAGACAACTTCATCCACCAAGCTGTCAGGATGCTGAACTCTCTCCCTGCCCTCCCTCCCCCAATCACACTGCTGCTTAAATAACACTTAAATGACACTGCTGCTTAAATGACACCATTTGAGCTTTATTACGCTACACATTGTGTGTTTTACCTATTTGTATTATATACAAGTTTACTGTACTTTTTCTACAGGTATATGTGATGTTTTAGTCATGGTGTTTATTGTCTTGTTTATCAGATGTTTTATGTTCACTGTGGGCCTAGGGGGCGCTGTAATTTCAAATCCTGTGTGTGCAACCTGTACATACACTCAACAAAAATATAAACGCAACACTTTTGTTTTTGCTCCCATTTTTCCTGAGATGGACCCAAAGATCCAAAATTCACTTCAGATACACAACACTACCATTTCTCTCAAACATTGTTCACAAATCTGTCCAAATGTGTGACAGCGAGCACCTCTGCCCCGCCGAGACAATCCACCCCACCTCACAGGTGCGCCACATCAAGATGCTGATCGGACATCATGACCAGTGCACAGGTGTGCCCCAGACTGCCCATAATAAAAGGCCACCCCGAAATGTGCATTTTTTTTGCTTTATATGGAGTTAATGTGATTAACTGAAATTCAGGAGCAGGACCACGCCTCAACCACCTTCTCCTCCTCACCAGCGAATCACAGTTCACCATAACCACACCTCTAATTTCCCGGAGCCATTTATAGCCACTCATCCCTTCATTCCAGTTCGTCTCGGTTATCTCGACCCCTCCCTCCCACCCCTATCTCGTTTGTCTTTCAGCCACAAGACATCTCCTAAAGGGGGGTCCCGTTCCGCTGGGCCAATCGAAGATTGAGACGGAGCCCCCACCCAATGTCTCAACCCAGCCATCACCACCTATTCACCGAGACATCCACTATCATTCAATAATAAACATCTTCACTGCATTATGTTGATGGTGTGGTCCTAGCTAGTGAATGGGGGTCTGGGGACTCAGAACCAGTCAGTATCTGGTGTGACCACCATTTGCCTCATGCAGTGCAACACATCTTCTTCGCATAGAGTTTATCAGATTGTCAGTTGTGGCCTGTGGAATGTTGGTCCACTCCTCTTCAAAGGCTGTTATGGACGAAGAACACAGGTGCATTTTATTGATGGCATTTTGAATGCACAGAGATACCGTGATGAGATCCTGAGACCCATTGTTGTGCCATACATCCATGAACATCACCTCATGTTTCAGCAAGATAATGCACGGCCCCATGTTGCAAGGATCTGTACACAATTCTTGGAAGCTGAGAATGTCCCAGTTCTTGCATGGCCAGCATACTCACCGGACATGTCACCCATTGAGCATGTTTGGGATGTGCTTGACCGGCGTATACGACAGCGTGTACCAGCTCCCACTAATATCCAGCAACTTCGCACAGTCATTGAAGAGGAGTGGACCAACATTCCACAGGCCACAATTGATAATCTGATAAACTCTATGCGAAGAAGATGTGTTGCACTGCATGAGGCAAATGGTGGTCACACCAGATACTGACTGGTCCCCAGACTCAATAAAGCAAAAAAAAAAAAAAATGCACATTTCGGGGTGGCCTTTTATTGTGGGCAGACTAAGGCACACCTGTGCACTGGTCATGATGTCGGATCGGCATCTTGATGTGGCGCACCTGTGAGGTGGGGTGGATTGTCTCGGCGGGGCAGAGGTGCTCGCTGTCACACATTTGGACAGATTTGTGAACAATGTTTGAGAGAAATGGTAGTGTTGTGTATCTGGAGTGAATTTTGGATCTTTGGGTCCATCTCAGGAAAAATGGGAGCAAAAACAAAAGTGTTTATATTTTTGTTGAGTATATGTGTGTAGAATCCCTCAGTCGTCCAGGTAGAATCCACGGCAAAAGGAGAAATTCAGTTTGTCAACTGGACAAAAGTTTATTTGGTCGATTACTTTTCGCAGCTCATCCAAGCTGCTTCTTCAGTTCTTCAGTTCTGCTGAAGAAGCAGCAAAACGTCTTCGACCAAATAAACATTTGTCCAGTTGACAAATTGAATGTCTTCTTTTGCAATAATAAAGCCGACTTTGAACTTTGAAAACACAACTCCAGGTATGTTTTGATGAGGAAACAACATTATAACATAAATCAGAAAATAACATAATATTATGTTGAAACACTGTTCACAGATACACAGTGTGATTTGTCATCATGTTTCTAAGTGTCATGGAAGCCCGTTGACACTGTTGTAATCCAGTATTTTGTGTTTATTCTGTCCGGCTTTAGCAGAGGGGAGATCTGTGCTTCTGCCTGTTTATTTTCGACATCAGAATCCAGGTCAGTCCATCTGAGTCCATCTGAAGTGTAGATGCACGCCCCCTGACGCCCTCACACCACACGTGCAGTAACACAACCCAAACAGCAGGACGCAGCACTGCCCTGCTTCATCTGATCTTTAATTAATTGAATTGTCTCATCCATGTGAAAAAGTAGCTGTGATCTTTCGCCTTGTAGTGTGATGTAGGACTGATGTTAGCGTGTTCTTGTGTCTCAGGAGGTTTTGTCTGTGGTGACCTGTACTTGTTCCACACAGACGCTCTGGATCTGTCTGTGTGGAGGATAAAAGTGTGTGCTCAGCTCTCCCGGCCTCTTCTATTTACATACTAAACATATTCTTACATACGCACTTATCTGTTCCAGGCATGCACCCACTGCTGGATCATAAATGTTTAATCAAAAAGGATTTCTCCAGCGCTCTGTAGGCTAAATTATATGTTTGCAAGATTTGGTTCTTACGGGCCTATATTTTACTGTTTTCTGATCTGTTTCTTCATCACAATCATAAATGGAGTTGTGTTTTGTTTCATTCACCCGTTTAACAGACAAAGTTCCAAAGTTCAAAGTCGGCATACGTACAGGTTGCACACACAGGATCTGAAATTGCAGCGCCCCCTAGGCCCACAGTGAACATAAAACATCTGGTAAACAAGACAATAAATACCATGACTAAAATGTGTGAAGAATCCCTCTGTCGTCCAGGTAGAATCCACGGCAAAAGGAGAAATTCAATTTGTCAACTTTATTTGGTCGAATATGTTTCGCAGCTCATCCAAGCTGCTTCTTCAGTTCTCTGAAGAAAGTAACTGAAGAACTGAACTGAAGCTTGGATGAGCTGCGAAACGTATTCAACCAAATAAACTTTTGTCCAGTTGACAAATTGAATTTCTCCTTTTGACAATGACTAAAACATCACATATACCCGTAGCAAAAGTACAGTAAACTTGTATATGATACAAACAGATAAAACACAATGTGCAGCGTAATAAGCTCAAATGGTGTCATTTAAGCAGCAGTGTCAGTGTCATTTAAGTGGCATTTAAGCAGCAGTGTCAGTGTCATTTAAGTGTCATTTAAGCAGCAGTGTCAATGTCATTTAAGTGTCATTTAAGCAGCAGTGTCAGTGTCATTTAAGCAGCAGTGTCATTTAAGTGCAATTTAAGCAGCAGTGTCAGTGTCATTTAAGTGTCATTTAAGTAGCAGTGTCAGTGTCATTTAAGTGACATTTAAGTAGCAGTGTCAGCGTCATTTAAGTGACATTTAAGCAGCAGTGTCAGTGACATTTAAGTGGCATTTAAGCAGCAGTGTCAGTGTCATTTAAGTGACATTTAAGCAGCAGTGTCAGTGTCATTTAAGTGACATTTAAGCAGCAGTGTCAGTGTCATTTAAGTGACATTTAAGCAGCAGTGTCAGTGTCATTTAAATGTCATTTAAGCAGCAGTGTCAAAAATATTGACTATGACTATTTTAGTGTCATTTAATAACAAATACTGTATATTTAGGCTCAGTTCTTCTCTCAAAGAGAAAACACTCTGTTCTGCCTTGTGAGGTCACTGCCTGACCAGCCAATCCTTTCTACACTCTGTTTGAATCCAGAAGAGTCTGGAACCAGATCATAGAGCGTGAAAAACCTCTGTCCAAACTTAAGATGATCCAACCACAGCTGCTGATTTATATAACATGTCTTTCAAATGCAGAAGACATCTCCTCTTGAAAAGTCTCATAACATTCAAAACAAAATATATAACTTTCCTTATCTGTAAGAGTAAGTTAAATTAAGGTTAGGTAAGTAATAGTCTGGTGTTTCGATTGTTGATTCTGAGAAAATAATGATGCATTTTATTTAAAGGCGACTGTTGGGCCGTTTTGCTCGAGGAGGTTTTGTAACTCACATAATCAAAAATAAGCAGGATAAATGCTTTAAGCTTTAATCATAAAGAAAAGTGCATTTTAATAAATTTAAAAAAGTATAAACTGGCTCCGACAGTGACTTTCTGGGCGCTCAAGGACGCCGTACAAACAGCAATTAAGACACATAAATAAAAACAATCAAACAGTGGGTAAGATAATTTAAATAAATGGAGTTGACCCTAACCCTAACTTAGATTCAGGAACTGGACCATGGCTCAACCTTCTCACCAGTGAACCACAGCTCATCTCCACCACGCCTTCAATTACCCAGAAGCCCTATTTATACGGCCTGTCCCGACAACACCGTCCATGAAAACATCATCTTTAAGGACGGGGGGTCCGAATCAGCTGGATGACCATTTTGGATTGGAGACGGAGCGCCCACCCTGAGTCTCCCACCAGCTGTCAATAAATCCTTATCGTATTCCGTTCTCGTGACATGGTTTTTGCTGGTGAAGTGGGTTTTGAGTCTGGATTGGAATGTTGGGAGTGAATCAAGATTACGGAGGTTGGGCGGGAGTGAGTTCCAGAGCTGAGGAGAAGAGTGACTGAACGCTCTGCCCCCCATGGTGACGACGAGATCCCGGAGATAGGCCAGATTATGAACTGATTTAAAGGTAACAGAATCTTTCATTTGTGTTTCTGAGTCGTTTATGTTGCTTTTTTCCTCATTTTTTACGTGGTTAATCCATCCGATCCATCAATTACACCCTCTGAAATCGGGAGATAGGACACAGCTCCAGACCCTCTCATCTTTGTAAACTTTTGTCAAAGTGTGTGGTTCTGCTCCACTGTGTTTTTAAACTTCATACACCTTCACTAGAATCCTTTGGATGATTTCAGCCCTGGAATTGCCAATATCTACTGAACAAAAGGTAAAAATGGAGCTGTTATAGGAATAGTAACGTTTTTACAATCTGAACCTTATTTCCGTAATAAAACAACGTGTTTTACTCACCCATAGCACTTTGGATTCATTTGGAGCATTTCCGGAGATTTTGTAGTTTAGCGATATCCGTAACGTGAGTACTCGGGGCAGGCGATTGCGGTCACCAAATAACACAAACTTTAGCACTTTCAGATGATAAAAGCTCAATGTTAGCCTACACTTTCGCTGGAGTCAAAAGTGGCCTGTAATCCGATATCCATCCATGGTTTCGTGTTTGGGTCCATTCTCAAAGCAACGAGCCACAGCTTCAATAACTCCGGATTGTGATGAGGAAGCCTGTGAAAACTCAACTTCGTCCTAGCTGTCATTTCGTTTCACAACCGGGATAAATGCATGTTCGCACCATTTCGGGTTTTCTCAAGCGGAGATGTTTATGACTGTAACCGAGAGCTGAGAGCGTCTTGTTATCTGCAAATCAGCTGTGAATGCGCGCTGTCCTCGTCATCCAATCGAAACCATGATATCGTATTACAGGCCACTTTGGACTCCAGCGAAACTGTAGGCTAAAATTGAGCTTTTGTCATCTGAAAAGTGTTAAAGTTTGTGTCATTTGGTGACTGCCACACCGTGCCCAGAGCACTCACGTTACGGATATCGCTAAACTACAAAATCTCCGTAAATGCTCCAAATGACCAATAGGTGAGTAAATCACGTTGTTTTATTAATGAAATAATTACCTGGCCAGCCAAATGATATCTCTCTGTATTTCCTATACAGCGCGATACCATTTGGACACCCTCGCTCCACTCTCGCTCCTCCGGTTAACAACGGACTCCGCGATTCTGATTCGTTCAAAGATGGTGACGTCAGTGCTCCCGCCTTTGCCCGCAAAGTCACTCTTAGGCAGCGGAAGTTCCTCCTCAGTTTTGAATCAAGATGGCGCAATCTCTGATTGGTTCACTTAGCTGTCTGTCTAAGCGCAACAGCAGCGCATTCTGGATCAAGCGTTACCAGACTCATGCGATGAGTCATGGATTCTTCCAGGCAAATGAAATAAGGTTCGGATTGTAAAAACGTTACTATCCCTGTAACTTGAAAACTACCGCTTCATGACATCACAAGGTGGAACAGAGCATTTTGGGCTTTGGAGATGTAGACAGGCCAGACAAATAAGAAAAGGTTACTCAAACATGCGTGAATGAAAGAAAACACAACTCCAGGTCTGTTTTTGATGAGGTAAAAACATTCTTAAAACATGGCTTAAAGTTCACAATAATGAATTTTGCGTAATATAGCACCTTTTGGTTACCTGGCCAGCCAAATGATATCTCTCTGTATTTCCTATACAGCGCGATACCATTTGGACACCCTCCATCCACTCTCGCTCCTCCGGTTACAAACGGACTCCGCGATTCTGATTCGTTCAAAGATGGTCAGTGCACCCGCCTTTGCCCGCAAAGGCTCGTGGTTTTGGGTAAACAACACAAGCATGCTGCCGGATCAGACGTCGTAATGGATCTAACACGTGTTTTGGACTAAATCTCTGATTGGTTCACTTAGCTGTCTGTCTACGCGCAACCGCAGCGCATTCTGTGGATCAAGCGTTACCAGACTCACTCGCTGGTACAGCGATGAGTCATGGATTCTTCCAGGCAAACCTTTTGGACCTCTACTTTTAAATACAAATACAGTTTCAAATTTGGATAATTTCAGCCCTGGACTTCCCAATCTCTACTGTACTAATAATAAAGAATTACTCAAACATCCGTGAATGAAACAAAACACAACTCTGGGTATGGTTTTGAGAAGGTAACAACATTCTAGTGTGACTTAAAGCTCACAAGAGTCCACACAAGTAGCAGCACTGCCGATTATAAAGATTGGGTATAGATCTGTGTAGGCTAAATGATACGTTTGTGAGATTGGGTTTTTAACATGGACCGTAGAGGATTTGTTTTTAATCAGATGCCCTGACAAATATTTGTAAATGTGTGCATTCTGCTGCCTCTCTCTCCGGCAGTGTCATCGGAGAGTGAGTAATGACTATATTTACTGGAATGGGGAGGAGAACTGCCCTTGATTGCCTGCACGTTTTTAACACATTTGGAGACGTTTAGAAGAGTTCACAGAGCAGCGGTGACAGACGACGACCGCAGAAAGTGCAGGGAGGAAAGAAATGCTGCAGTCTGAGCTCTGGAGCTATTTCTGTGACTTTGTGAATGTTACGAACATCTTCAGGGAAACACTAACCATTGTGTTAATTCAAATGTACCAAAACAAACAGATAAACGTACTAAAGGGTCAATATTACTCTATCTCAGGGGTGCTCAAACTTTTCTTGACCGGGATCTACTACACACACACACACCTTAGTTCAGACCTGGTTTAGACCTGGTTTAGTCCTGGTTCAGACCTGGTTTAGACCTGGTTTAGTCCTGGTTCAGACCTGGTTTAGACCTGGTTTAGTCACGATTTAGACCTGATTTAGTCCTGGTTCAGACCTGGTTTAGACCTGGTTTAGTCCTGGTTCAGACCTGGTTTAGACCTGGTTTAGTCCTGATTTAGACCTGGTTTAGACCTGGTTTAGACCTGGTTTAGTCTTGGTTTAGTCCTGGTTAAGACCTGGTTTAGTCCTGGTTTAGACCTGGTTTAGTCCCAGTTTAGACCTGGTTTAGTCCCGGTTTAGACCTGGTTTAGTCTTGGTTTAGTCCTGGTTAAAGGGATATGCCACCCCCAGGTCAAATTTGGGCATCTCCCCACAGTCCAGAGACTAAAATAAGTGGTGGAAAGCATTTTCCTGCTCACCCAGCCATTGTCCGAGTCTGTCGCCACTGACCGCCGCGCGAGCTGCTGCTCCTCCGCCTTAGACTGGAGGCTAACGTCGCCAGAGAAAGATTTCGGCCAAAAGGAATTAATTTGCTCGATGCTTTTCCCAATTACTTTCTGTGTAGTGCGCATTCATATCGAGTGCAAATAAATGTGCAAATCAACACGGAGAGCTTGACTTGGTCATTTTGGGTGGGAACTATTTTTCAGTGCGGAAGAACATGGCCGAATCACGCACCACGTTGTGCAACAGGGGAACTCCCTTCCCGGTGCGTAACTGGGATGGGGCTCCCCTGGCAGCGTGCTGGTGATTCGGCCATGTCCTTCCGCACTGAAAAATAGTTCCCACCCAAAATGACCAAGGCAAGCTCTCCGTGTCTGTATTTGCACATTTATCTGCTGAAATGACTCCACGAGTGATTCCCTGAATGCGCACTACACATAAAGTAATGTGGGAAAAGCATTTCCTGAACGGAGCAAATTAATGATCCTGTTCTGCCGAAATCTTTCCACAGTTTGCAGCCAGCTAGCTGGCGACCTTAGACTCCAGTCTAGCAGGCGGAACATTGAGCAGCAGATACCGCGGCGGTCAGTGGCGACAGACTCGGACAATGGCTGGGTGAGCAGGAAAACGCTTTCCACCACTTATTTTAGTCTCTGGACTGTGGGGAGATGCCCAAATTTGACCTGGGGGTGGCATATCCCTTTAAGACCTGGTTTAGTCCTGGTTTAGACCTGGTTTAGTCCCGATTTAGACCTGGTTTAGACCTGGTTTAGGCCTGGTTTAGTCCCGGTTTAGTCCCAGGCCCCTGCTGTCAGCTGTCCCTTTGATGCAGAAATAACATGATAATATGTAATTCTACGGGAAAATGTAAGACCTGTACTTACCTAAAGTTGCCTTTTGGGACACACAAACATTTGTTCATATCATAGGCCTACTGCCTGTAGAGATGAGTTTATTTGTAGCTGAACAATAATGATGATAATATTGAAACAAACAGTTTTGGTATCGGAGTAGTATCGGTATGGGCAGATATCCAAATTCAGGTATTGGGATCGGATCAGAAGTGAAAAAAATGTGGATCGGTGCATCCCTACTTTTTATTTTATTCTTTTATTTAATAGGGACAGTGCATATTAATGAACAACTACAACATTGCAGTGTAAATACTCCAGATTATAGCAAAAATGCTCATTTCCATCTGTAGTCCCTACAAATGGCCCTTTAAGTATAAAAGTCTTAAAATGCTACGTTTAAGACTGACTTCCACCACCTACACAGTAACTACAGTATTGCCTTTTGCTGGAAGTTAGATCAATAAATTGTTTCATTCAACGTTTTATATTTGTAAACCAGTTTCTAACCAACATCTCATCTTTCACAGTATATTACTTTCTCATAGTCCTTAAGGTTAAGCTTAATCCATTCGCAGTAGACTCCCGCAGCAGTTTTTATTGATTTGTCCTCATTTGATTCAGCCTCTTTGCAAACATTCTCTACTTATCATGTTCCAGTCGTCTTCTACTCTCTTCTTTAAGGTCTTATTTTTGTCAAAGAAATATAACCCCCCGTAATGCAGCTTTTAAATCCACCCGAGACACACTTTCTGTACTTTGGCTCAGGTTTATTGGAGCTGTTTACCTTGGGAGAAACCATCTGGGAGGGCATCTTTTTACTGCACGCGTAGAACACCTCATAAAAGTATTTGCTTACTTTAAAGTTGGCAGTCGTCTCCATAGGGGCTTTGCGTTTGTTTATTTATCATAGCAGTAAAGTAGAGTCCCACCTCTCCGGGTACGGGCGTACAGCAGGAATATGGAACACCGCACCTCTCCGAGCTCGGGTTCTCAAGTGTGCAGTTAAAGTACAGGTTCCAGGACCAGTCGGTGTAATCGTTCCATCCGCAACATTTGAACTGTGAAGGGGAGAAGGCACAGGTATTTTTAGAAGAAAAGATCGGGCTGTCTGTTCCACCTTGTGATGTCGTGAAGTGGTAGTTTTCCAGTTAACAGCTACGTTTGACCATAAAGGTGCTTTTCTGGTGGAGGGTTCGTCACCAACTTCTCTCCGTGAAGATGTTGCGTGTAATGTTCCACAGTATGGCATTATATTTATTTATTTATCGCTACAGAGAGTGAACACGCCACAGGACCAAATTACATGTCAGATCTGTGGATAGGCGAGCCCACTCATAGTAAGAATATGATGAGAAGAATATGAAGAAGATTTTAAGTCAGTAAAATCTGATGCTTAAATGATACTGACACTGCTGCTTAAATAACACAAATGACACTGACACTGCTGCTTAAATAACACCATTTGCTTTATTACGCTACACACTGTGTTTTACCTATTTGTATTATATACAAGTTTACTGTACTTTTGCTGCGTGTATATGTGATGTTTCAGTCATGGTGTTTATTGTCTTGTTTATCTGATGTTTTATGTTCAAATCCTGTGTGTGCAACCTGTGCATATGTTTTTTGACAATAAAGATGACTTTGAACTTTGAATAAAAACCCATGTTATTGAGTTACAGTGGTCCCTCGCTCTATCGCGGTTCACTGTTCGCGGCCTTGCTGTTTTGCGTATTTTTAAAAAAAGATTTTTTATGGTGTAACATTTTTTTTATAGTGTAACATTGTGTTCTGCGTCCTGATTGGCTAAGAGACTGTAGACCTTTGCCGATTGATAGATGGGGGATGCAGGGGGGACCGGGACTAGCCCGGGACTAGACCGGGACTAGACCAGGACTAGACCAGGACTAAACGTGGACTAAAACAGGTCTAGACCAGAACTACACCAGGTCTACACCAGGTCTAAACCTGAACTGGTCCTGGACTAAACCAGGACTGGACCAGGTCTACACCTGGACTAAACCGGGAGTAGACCAGGTCTAAGCCAGGATTAAATCACCCCGTGTGGCTCTTTGCTGGTTCCGTGCGGCTCTTGCATTTGTTTGTGCGTGTTCGGTTTGTGGCTCGGGCTGCGGGGACGCCGTCCTGAGGGGGAGGCATGGTCCGGGCGCCGTGGTTCGATCTCGTGCTCGCAGCCCCGGCCTTGCGCCGGTCGTGCTGCTCTGTCACAGATTTGACCACGCGCACTTCTCCAAGGGGTTGGTGCGCGTCGCGTCCCGGGACATGGCAGTGCCGTTGGATGAGCCGCTCCCCTCGCGCGTCCAGTGGGGCTCCCGGCGGAGCCCCCACGCTTCACTATTAATACATTTTGTTGAAAATCTATGAAAGTTTGAGTGTTTAAACGAGAGAGAAATGTGAGAAAACGTTAACTCCAGTGTTTTAAGGTGTTTACAGCCTTAAAACATGTATAATAATTGTAAAATATAAAGTTGTCCTACTTAGCGGATTTCACTCATTAGGGGTTATTTCTGGAACCTAACCCCCGTGATAAACGAGGGACCACTGTATTAAGTTATTAAGAGCAAAATTGATATGTTTAATGCCATACCATGGAACATTCTAGACAAAGGAACAACATGTCCATGGAGACAAGCAGATGGTGGACCCTCCATCACAAAATTTACACAGTGCATCTTTAAATACAGTAGAGATTGGCAATTCCAGAGCCGAAACGATCCAAATGATTCAAGTGAAGGTGTGATCGGTTAGAATGGTTCTATACGCCCCTAATACTACGCTCTGTGCCTATTTACAGTCATGCAATTCATAATGTGATTTCATGCTAAGGCTATAAAAACAGTAAAAACAGTAATAAATATGAATTTACATAAGCCTTAAAAACAATTGCAAAGTTAAATACAGTTAAAAGTCTGATAAAACGTTTATTTTATTTTATTTTTCAGTAATGTTCCTGTCATTTCCTTCAAGGAAACTGTAATCATATCTGTATTCGACTACTAAGCCTGGGATCCATTATTTTAGTGATTGGTAATGCCTTCACCCACCACAGGGGATTTTGTGCTGTTTTTTCTCATTGCGTTAAACTTCGGCATGAGAGAAGCAGCACTCAAATCACTTGTGTTTTTTTCCCCCTTGTTTTCAGGTGAGGAGTACCTGTTACATATCAATAATATGCATATTGTTCAGGAATTTATCTCTTAAAATAGCATGTTGTAGTGAGGCTAGGGAGGCGTTTTGTTTTCTTTTTAGAGATTGGACCTGATGGGGTTTTTTTTGCATTGTGGCTCCGTCATTTTGTCCCCACAAGCTAATGTTACAAAGCCACATGTAAAATGATTGCATCAAACTTCAGCATGAGAAAAGCAGCACGCAAATCACCCTTGTGTATTTTTCCCCCTTGTTTTCAGTGCAACCTTCTCCACTTCCAGGGGTACAACAAACACGAACACAACAAACACAGCAGAACCAGAGGGGCATCGAGAGGGGACTGTATCCTCCCCCTCAGAAAAAGTCTCTTTGGCCAAACCACCTTCTCTGTGCAATCTGCCGATGACTGGAACACCACCCCCCCACCACAATCAGAAGCCTCCCCACTTACATCTCATTTAAATTCCAGCTAAAGAAATGGTTCACTGTCACCACTAATATCCACCTCCCGATGCCCCTGTCACCATCCTGCCTCTTGTGTGTTACTGTTGTTTGAATTTTGTTGTATAAGTGTGTATGTGTCTGTGTGTGACTGCACACAACGGTACGTGGTGTTTGTGGCTGAAATTGAATGCATGTGCCTGAATGTGGCTTTATGACTGTATATAACTGCATGGAGCTGTATGCGACTGTATGTAAGAATGATTTTAGAGTGTAAATAATAACCTTGTTTTTATTCTATTGGTTTTTACTTCCTGCAGGTTGACATTTTACACCTGTCCAGGGACTACAGATAAAAATAGCCCTCGAGCCAATTCTGGCATATTTACATGTAGATGTTTATTCATGTGCAGTGTCCCTGAAATAAATAAATAAGTTAAATAAAATTAATAAATGAAGTGGTATTACCACATGACATCACAAGGTGAAACAGAGTGTGATTTCTATTTGAATGAAGAACTCAGCCTAAATATGCAGGATTTGTGTGTTAAACGTGTGAATGAAACAAAACACAAATCCAGGTCTGTTTGTGATGAGGAAACATTAAAACATGGTCTGTGCAGTTCCATCCACGGCACTTGAACTGTGAGGGGGAGAAGGCAGAGGTATTTTTAGACACTCGGACTGCGCTGTACCACACATCCTATAAGACGGACCATTCCCCGAGGAACGCAGAGGCTCCGATGTGAGTGGGAACACATGGACAAATCTGTATAAGAATCCCACTGAGGAGCCACTAGAACTGTATGTTACATGAGGTGTACGTGATGAAATCTAAAACTGAACATGTGCACGGTTCAGCGGTGTAGCCGAGGTTCACCGAGTTACGATGAAAAACACATTGATCGAGTGTTTCTAAAATGCACGTACACACCTCTCCATATTGTATTCTGAACTAATTTGGTTACAGAACTCAAAGGGCCCATATCACGCTATTTTCTGATCTATGTTATAATTAGGGTGGTCAGTTTAATGAGTTAATTAGATTAATGAATTACACTGCAAATTAATGCGTTATAAAAATTAATTCAATTAATTATGAATGCGCACACATTTTATATTTGGCATGCGGTGAGCAAATCGCTGCTCGGGCCTTTGAACGGCAAGTTTATTTATAAAAAGAATGAAGATCAACAAGAACACGTAGATTTGGAGCTTCTGTAAAAAATAATTTTCCGATCACCGAAGCTGCTCCAGCCTGACGGATCATTTGAACGATAAACACGTCCGGACAAGTTCCATCCTTACTGATGATAGTGCGCACTTCACCAAACCACCAAACCACCAAACCACCAAACCATGCTCGCAGAATTTGGGAAACGAATGAGCAAAGCGACCACATGAAAACTGACAAACTCAATCACAAAGTGGGTTTGTTCGTTTGCTCACTCGCTCACTCACAATCTCTCTCACAATCTTAAAATGCGATTAATTAGATTAATTAATTACGAATCCTGTAATTAATTAGATTATTTTTTTAAATCGCCTGACAGCACTAGTTATAATGTTGTTTCTTCATCACAAACAGACCTGGAGTTGTGTTTTGTTTCATTTACACACATTTAACAATTAAATCGTGCAAATTTAGATGGTGTTCTTAGGGTTAGGGTTTCGAATGGAAAACACTGTTCCACCTTGTGATGTCATGGTAATACAGGAAGTGCTTCACTATGTTCAACACTTATTATTATTTTTTTGTAGGTCTGTTTTTTAATGAAGACACTCCTTTCAGATAATTTAAGATTGAAATGACTGAGTCTCAATCTCGATCACTGCTAGAAATATGAATTCACATTTTCTGTTCTTGTTCTTTGAGTTGTCATTTTACAGTTTGTACATTAAAATGGCAATATTTATTCAAAACAACTTCATAACAACTTCAACCCCAGTTACTTCCTGTTTAAAACTGTAGAATTGATTTGCCTGCCCCTAAAAACACCTTCACTAGAATTATTTGAATAATTTCAGCCCTGGGGTTGCCATTCTCAACTGAACAAAAGATAAAAATGTAGCTGTTAACTTGAAAAGCTTCATGACATTACTTTGGAGCTTTGCAGAATAATACTAAAGGTTTACAAACAAAATACAGCTCCAGGTATGTTTTGGTGAGGTGGCTTAAAGCTCACAAGAATAATATAGGACCTTTGATAATAAAAAATAAATAAATCTGCGCATGAACATGGAAACTTGCAAGAAGAAAACCTTTTTTTGACTAACAAAACTGCTTGTTATCCAGGCCCAACACTGCCTCTCCACCACTCGCCTCATGCATTAATTCCAGTCAGGCGCTCTCTTTGAGAAATATGCAGAGATGTTGCGTACGTGACATTGTCCTTAGTACCTCTTTTTGGACGTAATCCATCAGGTTCTGCAGATCCAGGTCATCGCGATAGTGCACAATGGCCTTCTTCACAAACTCTCCGAGAGCGTCTCTGGTCTGCAAACAGCCCCAACAGCAGCTTTAATAAGTGAATATATTACGAATGCATTATGAATACACTACGCCCGGGGTGAAGGCAGAGGCTGCACTCTTAAAACCATCATTAGGGAATTCTCCGAGTCATATGAGGCCAATTGTTCTTTTCCTGAACTTACCTCTTTCAAATTGTTTTCACATACACATAATAGACATATACACATAATACAGTGGTACCTCACTTTACGAAAGACCCAACAATTAAACTTTTCTCACATTTGTCTCTCGTTTAAATACTCAAACTTTCATAGATTTTCATCAAAATGTATTAATAGTGAAGCGTGGGGGGAAGGAGGAGGGCGGTGTGTGTGCGCGCCGACACGTGTGTGATAGTGCAGCATGACCCAGCGAGGGGCTGCGAGTACGAGACCAGTGCTCAAACCGTGCCTCCTCTAGACCAGGTCTAAACCAGGTCTGAACCAGGATTAAACCAGGATTAAACCACCACGGCTCTTGCCTGCGTTCGTTCATGCGCTCAGACTGCGTGCCGTCCCGAGGAGAGGCACATCTCCTCCCCTCCTCGCTGCTCGCCTCAGCCGTGACTCGTGAGGTACACCGGCAGAGCTAGCACGAAACCAGGAAATAGACCCGCACGCGGAGCTTTAATCCTGGTTTAGACCTGGTTTAGATCTGGTCTAGAGGAGGCACGGTTTAAGCATGGGTCTCGTGCTTGCAGCCCCGCGCCAGGTCATGCTGCGCTATCACACACGTGTCCGCCCTTCCCCCCCACGCACGCAGTCGCTGCTCGCCTCAGCCGTGACTCGTGAGGTACACCGGTGCTGCTGCTAATAGCAGAGCTAGCATGAAACCAGGAAATAGACCCGCACGCGGCGCTTTAATCCTGGTGTCCAGTCCTGGTTTAGTCCAGGTTTAGTCCTGGTCCAGTCCAGGTATAGACCTGGTTTAGTCCACATTTAGTCCTGGGTCTACAGTCTCTTAGCCAATCAGGACGCAGAACACAGTGTTACACTATAAAAAAAGTTACACTATTAAAAAAAAAAAACTTGCAACGAATCAGGCTTTTTCCATTGAAATAGCTACTCAACTTACAAAAAATTCACGTTACGAAACCACTTCTGGAACGAATTAATGTAGGCCGTTGCCGAAATGGGACAGGTCCAGCCCACAGAGCCGATACACGCGGCTAACGCTTATGCTAACAACATGCACCACGGAAATTAAGCACACGGATCAATAACCCTCGAATTGGGACATGACTAGAGTGTGTGCTGAGCGGTGAACAACATGGACGTTGTTGTTAGAAACAGAGGAACTTATACCGAAAAGAGGAGCCGTGTCAGTTGTGTGGAAAAAATCTGACGCTGATCAAGCAAACATATTTTGTAATGTTGCCGGGCTAAAGTTGTAGCGACTCAGACGTCACTCAAAGACGCGTTTGCTAAGGGGACCGCCTACGATAAGAAAACCAAACGGTGGAACGATATTACCAATGTTATTACTATCCATTTAAACACGGTAACACTTAGTCCTGTTGAGAAAGGAGCTTCAAGGAGATGATTAAAGCACTGGACCCAGATATGTTTTACCAAGAAGTCAAATTTACTGCAGTAATTATTCTCTAAATTATTAGGAAATGGGGTTAACACCTAGTCATGCATGAAAAAAAAAAAAAAAAAAACGTCAAATACCGTGATATCGGTATAATTTTGAAAAATACCGTGATATCAATTTTTGGTCAGTTCTTGCTCTACTTCTAAGTATCTCTAAACCCAAGCCCAGTTTAAACGGGGCTATTCTACGTATAAACTAGGGCAAAAAAAAACCCTGTATAGACTGATGAGTAATTAAGGATTTCACTGAATCTTGCGTTGTAAATGTTCATTTTGGATGTAAAAATGTGTTTGCGAGACTGTCAGAGGTAAGCCAGTGTTACCGCACGACACTGTTAGAAGGAAACCCATACAGATTAACATAAAAAACCAGCACTATCCCTTTAATATTTGAAATTTTGAAAAGTCTACGGAAAAAAATGAATGGAAAATTTACTAAGCAGGCATTATAGCTCTGCCAGTTCTAAACAAAGTGCCACCAATGGTACACAGACCACAGTTTGAGAAACTCTAGGCTATTCAAACTGTGGTGGGTGAAAACAGGCTAGTTAGAGACACTTTTTTTTTTCTATTTCATACATTCATTCGTTCATCTTTAAATTCCGCTTTTCCATTTTTCTGGGTCGCGAGCGTAGCAGTCCAAGCAGATGTGCTGCCCAGAACACAATGCTTTTTTTTTTTTTTCCATTTTCATAGCCGAAATAAGTTTTCTATAGGCTGAACATCTGTGTGACTTTTTTTTTAAATGAACTCATTTGGTTTTGTGCAAAGTTTAAAATTCAGTTTCACCGATTCTTCCCAAATGTTTCTTGATTCCATCTGATGCTTTAATGAATGAATTAATTAGTGTGTTTAATCAAGTGCGCGCTTTGGTTGGTTCAGATTAACCCTTCGCCCGCTGTAAAAGGCCAACGTGACAAAAGCAATTAAACTCAAATTCTAACCCTTATCAATGTGATTTAACCTGCATTAACATAACTTTTTGACGTAACTGCTCTTCATAATTATTCTAAAATCTGTGAGCCTGCGTGGACCCTCCTGTAATGAACACCGTCACACCGCACACAGCGTTGAATTGTTGGGGTGGGATTTTAGGCCAGGGCCGGACCACGATCAATCCAGGAGCATGCAGTTTTATTATTTGGTTTATACCACAGACTCTATAAAGAAGTGGACTGAGTGAGCGGCTCCAGTCAAATGAAACTCATTGAGGCTTGCAGTTATGGGAGGACGGCCGTTTTGGACTTTTCCAGAACGTACAGATTGCCAGTCCGCCCCTGTTAGCAACCAAAGAGCCAATCTTGAGTGAGGCTGTTGAAGGTAGCGCCCCCTCCGATCAAACCTGTTGCCAACACTAGCTGGAGCGATCTTGGAAAAAGAAGGCGCCTGAGTTATCTGTTGTTAATGTTCATATCTTGATTTATGGACAAAATGGGAAAATAAAAACACCAGGACCATGTAGATGGGGGTTAATATGAAGACAACCTCAGGGCTTCAAAAAATAGTGGATGCTTTTAAGAAAGGACTAAAAACGTTCCTATCCTGCTGATTTTAATCCGTTTATTGTTGTTTTTACTGTAGTACTTTAAGATCGCCTTCAAGTGTGCATTATACATAAAATTCATTATTATTTATTATTGTTATTATTTTAAGACTAAAATGACAAGCAGAGCAACCAACAAGTCAATCTGGAGTGAGGCTGTTGAATGTAACACCCCCTACAATCAAACACGAAAGTAGGCACCCGATTTGTCTGTTATTAAAGTCCATATCTTGATTTATGGAAAGAATAGCAAAATAAAAGTGGGTTAGTACGAACATTTTAAGACCAAAATGACAAGTCTGACAGCAGCAATCACAGAGAGACGGGTGACGATTTTTCTCTTTTTTTTTTTGTAATTTACATTTTATTGTTCAGCGGCAAACACAAGATAACATAAGACGGACACTACATATTATTAATCATATAATGAAAACCAAAATAGAAGCAATAGTAGTTAGTATCGATGCAGACTGGGTTTTTCTCTACAGAGTCCTACATAAATTTGGTTTCTATGAAAAAAATATTAAAACAATACAAACACTATACTACAACTCTACAGCAAGGATCAAGGTCAATGGACATTTATCAAATAGTTTCATATTAGAACGAGGAACAAGGCAGGGATGTGCTTGGTCGCCACTATTGTTTGCACTTTTCCTAGAACCACTCGTGAACTGAATCCAGAATCGGTGGAGCCAAAAGCGCGCCCATGCTCACTTCCTACTCGAAATGCGGTGGCGAGCAGGTTAGCTATGCCCAGTCTATGGTTTACAGTGGCCCCTCGTTTATCGTGGTGGTTATGTTCTAAAAAGCTTTATATTTTACAGTTATTCTGCATGTTTGAAGGCTGTAAACGCCTCACCACACACATTATACGCTTTTCTCAGACTGACATGAACATTTTCTCACATTTATCTCTTGTTTAAACACTCAAACTTTCATTTTCAACAAAAAAAGCACAGTATTACAGAATGAAACCAAAGATCAAAACCTGTTTTCAAGCCCTAAACATACAGCTCTGAAAAAAAATAAGAGACCACTGCATATGTTTGTGAAATCAGCATCTCTACATGTATTACAGCCATTCCATTCCAGCGTCTGTTGAATTCCAACACAAACACAAAGCTGAGCTACTTTAGTTCTTGCAGCAGGAGTGGAATAAAGTCACCCAAGAACAATGTGAAAGACTTGTGGAGAGCATGCCAAGACGCATGAAAGCTGTGATTAAAAATAAGGGTTATTGCACCAAATATTGATTTGTGAACTCTTCTTAAGTGTAAACATTAGTATTATGTTGTTTTAAAATGAATTTGATCTTGTTTCTTTGCATTGTTTGAGGTCTGAAAACATGTATCTTTTTTATTATTTTGACCATTTGTCATTTTCTGCAAATAAATGCTCTAAACGATAATATTTTTATTTGGAATTTGGGGGAAATGTTGTCAGTAGTTTATAGACTCAAACGAAAATGTTCCTTTTGCCTAAACACAAACCTATAAGTAGTAAAATCAGGAAAACGGATCATTTTGCAGTGGTCTCTTATTTTTTTCCAGAACTGTATTTATTTGAGAAATCAAAATATAAACATTTCCCTATACAAATATTAATATGATCGCTTTTAGAAATAACAAATTAAATTTTAATGATCAACCTACGAGCATGGACACATAAGAAATTATTAATAGTGACTCACATGTGTATTTCGTCGACATTGTGGGTTTTGTCAGGGAAAAAACTTGCAAACATACAGCACTTCAGCATCACACTGCGAGCGATCGAACATTTATATAAATTTGGCAAAACTGAACGCATTCTCTACTGTACAGGAGACACGGCACGGAGGAGAATGACGGACAAATTGGCAAAGATCTATTATTATCTTATTATTATTTTTTTATTAGTTAATTTGGAAAGGACAATGCATATTAATGAAGGCACAATTTGTATAAGATCACACAAACCGACGTAAATATGCCGGATTTAGCACAGTGCTAATTTTCATCCGCAGTCCCAGACATAAAGATATAGCATACAATAGAAAATATTTTGCAGTTGCGGACATTAGGCAATTTAGTACATGTGTTACGATCACAAACATCAGTCCCTTAGCCAATCAGGATACAGAATACAATGTGCATTGATCTTCTTCTTCTCCTTTCGGCTTGTCCCTTTTTCAGGGGTTGCCACAGTGAATCAACTTTTTCCATCTCGCCCTGTTTTCTGTATCTTCTACTCTGGCTCCAACTACCTCCATGTCCTCCCTCACTGCATCCATAAATCTCCTCTTTGGTCTTCCTCTTTGTCTCCTACCTGGTAGCTCCATCTCTAACATTCTTCTACCAATATATCCACTGTCCCTCCTCTGAACATGTCCAAACCATCTCAATCTGGCTTCTCTAGCTTTTTCTCCAAACCTTCCTGTCTGTGTTGTCCCTCTGATGACCTCACTCCTGATCCTGTCCGTCCTTGTCACTCCTAAAGAGAATCTGAGCATCTTTAAGTCTGCTATCTCCAGCTCTGCCTCCTGTCTTCTGCCTATTGCAAGTGTTTCTAATCCATACATCATGGCTGGTCTCACAACTGTCCTGTAAACCTTTCCCTTCACCCTAGCTGGCACTCTTCTATCGCAGATCACTCCTGACACTTTTCTTCAGCTGTTCCATCCTGCCTTCACTCTATTCTTCACCTCTCTTCCACAGTCTCCACTGCTCTGAACAGATGATCCTAAGTATCTAAAATCCTCCACCTTCACCACCTCTGCTCCTTGTAACTTCACTGTTCCACTGTTCTCCCACAAAAAAAAAAATTGGACTAAAAATATCCACGAAACAACGAGGCCGCGAAAGGTGAAGCACCACTGTATACACATGATGGCCGTTATTGCAAGCCTAATGTTTACTGGACACATGGAGCGGGCAAGAATAATGTTTAAATTACCCACTACACAAGCACTTTACAATATGAATTCATAATAGTGATGTATGTTTACCGTCTGAACAGATATTTGGGAGGTGTCCTATTACGGCAACGCTGCTGTGATAATAAACTCCTTTAGGATCAATATTGGAAGCGCACAGAGGTTTATTTGAGCTGCACCGGATAATTACACTAACCATTTGTTATTATAATGGGGTAATTTTCATCTTCTCTAATCGAGCCACATAAACAAAAGCCCTGAAGAAATATAAATGAAATGCAGGGAGGTGATTGAATAATAACGCGGCGCAGACTGGAGCCAGAGTGTATTCCGAAGGTGGTTGTTGCCGCGTTCGTTTAGCTCTTGTTGTTGTAAAATCAAGCACCTTTGTTGGACTAATGAAGCTTTGTGAGTTAATATCTGGCGTTCGTTATAAAGACGGAGCTTGACGAGTGTTAAATGCAAATCTGTTTAATTTCATATTCTCCAAAACAAGTGGGGCCAGGGGTCTACGGGCTGCGTTCAGACATAATGTATGCTAATAGAGCCGCGCTGTATGCATTATGAGCAGCTGAACTTTGAAATTTCATTACGCTCCAAATGAACCTGAGCTAGCGTTTAGCTCGCGGCGTTTTGCGTGTGGTTCATGTGGTACCTGGGTTATTCGTATATAAATACTGTCAAAATAGTTTGTTTTTCCATCTGTGCTCGTTAGAATGAGTTGGTTGTTCCACACTGGTTTGTCGTTTAGCTTGTGGGATAATCTACCGTCACACCTCACTGTGTCATTAGCAGTTTAAGGGACGGAGGCTGAAATTGAACATTTGGCTCCAGTTTTTGAATAATTTAGCGGTGGAAATGAGGCTTCGGGGGTTGTCGGCGGTCGTGTAGCTGTGGCAGAGAGGAGGCAGTACTGTAGGGCGATTTTCGAAATAAAAAAAGTGAGACACCCGAGAGTTTGGAGTGATTGGCAAAACTGTGAAAAGAGCGCAGATTAAGAATATTATTATGCACTTGGTTCATTCCTAACTGATTTACGCCTCTTTCATGATTCTTGTTTTTTTTTTTTGTTATGTATATTTGTGACTGAGCACCCGGAAAGAGGCAGAATTATTGAAACCCAGATAATCGAGTTTTTAGTTTTTTGTTTTTTTTTTTTCTCAAAATTTGTGATTTTTGGGGTTTTTTTGCAGAATGTTCTCGTTGAGATCATGAAGAAGCCACTCCATGTTTCAGATAACAGCACTGGCTGCTTAAAAAGCATACATTTTGTCTGTGAAATTGGCTTGTTTTTCGGAAAGAATCGAGGTGTGTCTAAATGACCTTTTTCTGCTAGGACTTAACCGGGTCGAAACTGGGACTAAACCAGGACTTAACCGGAACTAAACCAGGACTAAAGCAGGATTAAGCAGGACTAAACCAGGACTAAACCAGGGCTAAACCAGGACTAAAGCAGGACTAAAGCAGGACTAAGGCAGGACTAAACCAGGACTAAACCAGGACTAAAGCAGGACTAAAGCAGGACCAAACTAGGACTAAAGCGGGACTAAAGCAGGACCAAACTAGGACTAAAGCAGGACTAAAGCAGGACTAAACCAGGACTAAAGCAGGACAAAAGCAGGACTAAAGCAGGACTAAAACAGAACTAAAGCAGCTTCTAATTCTGACCTTTCCTGAATGTAAACACCACAGTGATGTCAGTGATGGGGGAGGGCTTAGCTTAATGTCGTGCAAATGAGTTCTGAAGTCCTGGACAAGGGGCTCTTTAATGTGGAATTTCTCAGAATGTTGTCTTCACAATGTGCTGCTTTCAAATGGCCACAAATTCTTCAAATGTTCTCAGATTTCCATGTGTAAGGCATCGTTGGAAAGCTTAGAATCTCTGGGACGACTTGTGTCCTGTTTTGCTGCGGTCGGTCACATTTGATTTCATAATTAACAAAAAAATAAACAATATTTGAACGATACATACAGACACAAGGAAGTAGGGTGGGTAGGCATGGGGGTAGGGTGACCAGATGTCCTTTTTTACTTGGGACAGTCCCAGTTTTGAGCCCTGTGTTCCCTGTCCCAGCTGATTTATCTCCCAGTTTTATACAAGAGATGCCCCAGGTGTCCCTATTTTGACCACTTTGATACCCAGACAGTAAAGACGGGACTATATTGTAATTGTTTAGCTAAAATATAGAAAATTGAGCTTGAAAATGACCATAAGAAAAGGCAAAAGGAGAAATTCAACTGGACAAATATTATTTGGTCAATACTGCGAAACATATTCGACTTTGTCCAGTTGACAAATTTGAATTCGTCTACCTGGACGACTGAGAGATTCTACACAGACCATAAGAAAAGAAAAGAAAAAGAAAAGCACCGTCAGAAGTTCCCCAGATTATGGCTGACCCACAAACTAAATTAAGAATGAACAATGTTACGCTCTCTTTTCACAGTTTTATTTATACCAACCATCCCAACCAGGGTGTGTCCCAGTTTTGAATGCTGAAAACCTGGCCACCTTACATTTTTACATTACCTTACAGACACTTGTTATAAATCTAAATATACATGTAAATGTAAATGCAAATGTGAACACAACCAACATTACACACCTACTGTTTATATGCACATCAGCATCCATGCCGAGGACTGTTTTTATATTAAAGTGTTGTAGTGTAAATCTTTACATAGTTATTCAAGTATATAGGTCCTGCATAAGTTGGCCTTGTGATTCCTTATGAAATGGGGGTTTCGAAAATTCTTGAGTTACAACAGACTGTCTCGCCATGTGTAATCTCTCTGTTAATCAGTCTTAGACTTAATTATCTGTGAAAAGGGCCTTTAGATCCTCCATGCTGTCGTAAATATTTTTGGGCTTAACTTGTTTTCCACTTGACATTTTACTGCTGATGACCCAGCCACAAACACCTGTCCTTGTAGAAGTGTTATATTTTGACTTATGTATTTGCATCATTCCTTTGCCCTTTGGCCCCCGAGGGGAATAAAAACTCTGTATGTTTTGTTATGGTTACGAGTCTAGAGACAGATGCCTCTGTCAGGGACAGCGGGTGTGATTGTGCACAGTTGCTTTTTTCAAGATTCAAGATTCAAGATTGTTTATTTGTCATACAGTGGTACCTCACCTTACGAAATTAATTCGTTCCAGAAGTGGTTTCGTAACGTGAAAAATTCGTAAGTTGAGTAGCTATTTCAATGGAAAAAGGCTGATCCGTTCCAAGGTTTTTTTTTTTAGAGTGTAACATTTTTTTTATAGTGTAACGTGTTCCTGATGGGCTAAGAGACTAGACCAGGACTAAAAGAACGTGGAATAAACCAGGTCTGGCCAGAACTAAACCTGGATTGGACCTGTTATTATTATAACATGGCAGTGCCGCTGGAGGAGCGCATTGCTCGTGTCTGCGCACCTTTAAGAGGCTGAGAAAGACGCTCTTTCAGCGGGAATAAGAGCGGGGCGGGGCGAGCTCTGCTTCTATCTGACCTCCAGAGCCGGGGGGCTGACACTGTGAGCTAACAGGCCGCTCTATCAGCGGGCAAGACCGCGGGGTCTCACTCAGGGTGGGCTCTGGTTCTATCTGACTTCCAGAGCGTGGCTCACACTATGAGCTGTGAGCCGCGCGGGCTCAGCCCCGAGGAGGAGGCACGCGGCGCCGCAGCTCAATCCCGCAGCCCCGGTGTAGCGCGGCCTTGCGCCGTATGGACGTTTTGATCCTTCGATGTCGGCTCTTCCTATCATTGTGAAGCAGAATTCACCAATTCACTAAGGGAACGTGACCGTCGTGAGACAGGTGAGTTTTACCATACTGTGTTGTTGTGTGTCCGCTCCCATTGCACGTTCGGCAGCGCTATATTGAGCCGTGTCCCCCCCAACACATTCCATTGAAAATCTATGAAAGTTCAAGTGTTTAAACGAGAGAGAAATGTGAGAAAAAAGTGTAGAATGTGTGGTGAGGCATTTACAGCCCTAAAACATGTAGAACAATTGCCAAATACAAAGTTGTCCTACCTCGTGGACCTCTCCCACCGCGGGCCAGCTCTGGAACCTAACCCTGTGTGTGTTGATAAAGTGTATTTACGTTTCGGGGCGTGCATCTGAGCGCGCATTAATTGAATTTTTGAGATTTGTTGTTTCTAAAGTGCTTTAAAAATAAAGTTGGATTGGATTGGATTGGAGATTTCGCGTTTCGTAACTTGAAATTTCATTCGTATCTAGAGACCAAAATTTGACGTGAAGGCGTTTCGTAACTTGAAATTTTCGTTTGTTGGGTCATCCGTAAGGTGAGGTACCACTGTATGCAGAATCAACACAGGGTCAACAATGCAATGAAATGCTTAGGATCAGAACAACCACTGACTCGCTAAGATAGTCCAATAGCAGCAATAATAGTACATGGTAAAAAAGTGTTGCAAAAGTGCAGGGGAAGAAGTAAACAATATAATAAAAATATGTAATAAAATGTAATAAAAATACAAAGTACAATGTACAAAGGTGCAGGTAGGATTAAATAAGGTGTAAATAGAGTATTTCACAGATTGCACATAATATGGTGTAGTATAAGTATTGCACTTGGGTTATTGCACATGTTATTGCACAGGTAACAGTAGTTTACAGTGAGGTAGTGACAAACATGATACATTCATACAGAGCAGCAGCAGTAAACATATTCTGCATAATGAAAAGTAGTTTAGTGCAGTATTATTGAGAGTTCAGTATTATTTAGAGTATTATCCAGAGTTCAGTAGTCTGACAGCTTGGGGGTAATATCTGTCTTTGAGTCTTTTTGTGCGTGCTGGCTCCTGTATCGTCTACCAGAGGGTAGCAGACGGATGAGTCCTTGTGCCGGATGAGTATGGTCCTTAGTGAGCTTAATAAATCAACTCTTTGATTCAAGACAATTTTCCATTTTTTAAATTCTTGTAGCTCAGAAATTCCACAACAGCATCATTTTATATATTCACCTTTACACATTTAAATTCTACATTTTTGTTGTTGTTGTTGTAATTTTGCTTTTATTATGATGATTCACTTACCTGGCCAGCCAAATGATATCTCTCTGTATTTCCTATACAGCGCGATACCATTTGGACACCCTCCCTCCACCCTCGCTCCTCCGGTTAAAAACGGACTCCGCGATTCTGATTCGTTCAAAGATGGTGACGTCAGTGCACCCGCCTTTGCCCGCAAAGTCACTCTTAGGCAGCGGAAGTTCCTCCTCAGTTTTGAATCAAGGTGGCGCAATCTCTGATTGGTTCACTTAGCTGTCTGTCTAAGCGCAACTGCAGCGCATTCTGTGGATCAAGCGTTACCAGACTCATCCGCTGGTACAGCGATGAGTCACGGATTCTTCCAGGCAAATGATTCACTTGTGAGTCAGTATATAGGCTACAGTTAATAAAAAGAGTTTATACAAAGACACTGACTACAGAGGAAATTTTTGTATACTAATCATTTTCAAACACATTTTTCTGTATTTCGCCTAAACCAGGGGTGTCAAACTCATTCTGGTCCGGGGGCCGTATCCAACCTACTTTGATCCCAAAGGGGCCGGATCAGAGAATTCATGACAAATATACCCCCAAAATAGCAAGAAGTCCAAATATTTATCCAGAGAAACACAAATCTATTACAGACTGCTGTTTCTTCAGTCCCAGTAATAATTCGTTTATCTTCTGTCTTCTCAATTCTCCGTTCAAGTTATTGTATTGTTCAAAACGCCGTGTCTTGTAGTGGCGTTTAAGATTATATTCCTTGAGCACCGGCACTTGTTGCAAACACACCAAGCATACAGGTTTCCCATTCACCTCCGTGAACAAATATGAATTAGTCAATTTTTCTTAGAAAATCCTGCACTCGGCGTCCACTTTTCTCATTTTTGACATTTTGCTGATGAGGGTGTCACAGTCAACAGTCAAAATGGTGGTCCTTCATTTGTGCCTGAAAAGCGGCGCAGAAAATTTCCAATATTTTAATAGAAAATTTAAATATTTTTAATAGAAAATCAGCTGAGTGCCATATTAAAGGTCTTGGAGGACCGGATCTGGCCCCCAGGCCGCATGTTTGACACCCCTGGCCTAAACAAATGATAATATCGGGTGTCAGATTAGTCTAAAATAGGACACCTGGGGGCATTTCTTGTATAAAATTTATACAAATCACTGGTTTTAACTCAAAACTGGAGCTAAGGGGAGCGTCTGGTCACCCTACTGTATTGTCACTGGACTTCTGATGGTTCTGTAGGCTACTGGTGGAAGCAAGTGGGTGCCTGAAGGGTCTCCTAGTTCTTGTAGCCAGATTTAGGATTTTTAGACATTATTTCTTTTGTAGAACTTTACTTATACTGCATCATTAAAGCCACCATGTAACGTTTACTTGTTAAAGGTCTGACATCAGCTGCTTATTTCCATGGAGATGATATTGCTTTGTCTGATGTACTACAGTCTGAGCTTTGCAGATGTAGACAGAATAATAATAATGGGTTTTCTAAAACGTGCGAATGAAACAAAACACAACCAGGTATGTTTTTGAGACGGTAACAACATTATAACATGACTTAAAGTGCCAGTTTTGCGTAATACAGAACCTTCAAGCCTACCTAACGTGGAAACCAAACAACTAATGGTGTAAAATGAAGCATAATAAAAGGTCTAAGTCCATGAAATGCTCTATCACATACCCCAAGTTTTCTAATAGTAAAGGAGATATTGTGGAGTTCCTTTTTATGCAGCTAGTAACGTTTAACACAACTTTCACTCCATATGTCTGTGTAGTCACTCTATAGCCTCCAGCTCTCTGCAGGAATAGACAGGCTGCAGTGTATGACAATTACGACAAAAAGCCTCAACCTTGTGCATACAGGAGCCCTACATAACCATTACCAGACCTCTAGAAAATGAAAACTGAAAGGTATTGTACTTTAGCTCTTAGAAAACTACATGTATCATCCAGGTCCTATGCTTTAAAGGGCTTATACTTGAACTTTAAGCCATGTTATAATGCTGTTACATCAACAAAAACATACCCGGAATTGAGTTTTGTTCAATTTTCACATTTGTGTAATCCTTTATTATTAGTTTTTCTACATCTCCAAAGATAAAAAAAAAAGCTCTGCTCCACCTTGTGATGTCATGAAGCGGTAGTTTTCAAGTTAATTGCTAACATTTGCCTTTTGTTTAGTAAAGATTGGCAATTCCAGGGCTGAAATGATCCAAATTATTCTAGTGTGAATAGAGGTGTATGGAGTTTGAAAACACAGTAGAGCATCTGCATTTCTACATGACATCACAAGGTGGAACAGAGTGTTTTATAATTGAGAGAAGCTTATCTCCAGATGTTCCACAGTGTAGCATTAAACTTATTTATCATTTATTAAAGACAACTAAGTGACTCCATCAGGCCAGGTCAGATCTGTAGAGGTGTTTAAAGGTTTTATTGAGCAATAAAAACTAGTGCTGCCAGGCGATTAAGAAAATTAATAAATCCAATTAACGCGTTAAACTGACAGCCCTAAATAAAAACACCTCTTACTGAATAACTGAAACATAGATGAATTTAATGCCATACTGTGGAGGTTTTCACGCTAAGCAATAACATCTCCACAGTGAGGGAAAGATTACATTTTGCACCTTTAAGATGGGAGTTTGAACAGTTATGGCCTATTGATACTTTGCAGCCGATGTCATCAATATTCCCGGGGGGTGTGAAGCTAACTGAAAGCACTACTCTGTTAGAAGCTCTATTACTCAGGTTAGACCTTAATCCGATCTTTGTTTTAACACAATCCGACCAGAAAGAACTGACTCAGCTGGAACTATAACAGGTGATCTGAGACTCTCACACATTAAATCGATAGTGTGTTTTTTTGTTTTTTTAAAAAATGTGATTCTGTATGGCTTCCCCTTCTACAGTGTCGTGAGATTAACACTGATTTACCCATGACAGTGTCATCTAGGCCCAGTTCTGTGCCGGTTCCATAGCTCACGAACGTAGTTCCGGCAAGTTACCGGGGACAATTTAATAAAGCTTGTTTTTCTTCTCAAAACAATATTTGTCCAAAAAGTTATATATTTACGTCACAAACAGTTGTTCGCTAAAAATTCAGCAGCCTAATTCGCATTGGTGCTATTTTCTCTGATTAGCTGTATTCGCATGTTCACTTGTAAACATTTGCTGATGGCGGATGTCGCCGTACCGCCTCCGTCGTAAACATCCGCTAACAAGGGAACATGCTAATACAGCTAATCTGCGCGCAATTAGGCTGGGGGGAAGGGAGGGGGGGCGCTTGAATTGCGTGCGGAAACCAAACTGTTTTGTCTGCAATGAATATGGGGAAACGTGGCGGTGACCATTGCACGTGTCGGGCTAACTCTATGTATTAATCGTGCTCTCTCACATCCCTGAATCTGAACTGTGGCGTGGAGGGAGGCAGGGCGGGGGAGTGGGGAGGAAATGAAGCGCTCTGATTGGCTGAAAGTTCTCTGTTTACATGCAGATCTGTGGATCTGTGTCTCAGCCGCAGAGTCAGTGAAAGTCAATGAAAACTTGAGTGAAACGGACGAAATGTGAGATCCATATGCGTAATTTAGAACAACAAAGCATACAAGCGAACAAGGAGGTCAAAATTGCGTGCCCGCTACGCAAAATGCGTACATGTTGGCAGGTCTGACTGCATCGGCAACATCTCTTTGGCTATGAATCTGGTGATGGCATTGGTTATGTTTTGCCATCGTTGACTTTTTCTGTCATACGGAAAATTCTTTTTGAGGGGGCGCTTGAATTGCGTGCGGGAGTTTTTTCCGCTGAAAACGCGCGGTGCCTGCATAACCTGAGCCACACAGACCGAATTTCTGGGCACAAAAAAAGAAAAAAAAATTCAGCGTGAGAAATGCCATGTGTGGCGTGTGAGCGTGAACACGTCGAATTGCGTGTGTCACACTCTCAATGCGTGAGACTTGAGAGCCCTGCTTTATTAAATGTCCCCGTGAACTTACCGGACCTACGTTCGGCATAGAACCATAGCAGAACCGGGCTGAGACGACGCGGTGAGCGGTAAGCCAGTGTTAATGCACGGCACTATTAGAGGGGAACCCATAGATTCACATAAAAAAAACCGCACTATCCCTTTAAATTACAGTCACAACCGAGCTCTCATCTTTTTGTTGAAAATCAAACTCCTAAACAGAACCATGAACGCTCGTACTCATCGCAGACTCCTGAAAATGTTTTGTTTATATTCATTTTGTATTTCTTTGAGTTTTCAGACAATCTTAAAACATTTTTTGTCTTTTTTGCTTGGCTAATGTATGCATAGTGTCTGCACTGGCAAAACGTATCGAAAGGCCAAAATGCAATAATAAAGACAAATTTCACATGTTTTGGCTTTGCTATACTCACACATTAGCGTTGTACATCATATTTTTAATGGCCTTCTGTTCATGGTACAGCCTGTTTTTGTTTTCCATTCCAAAGTATGCCTCTAAACATTGCGCATCAGAGGCCATGTCAATTTTCTGTAATAACACTGTTACATTGAGTGCACATGACGATTATGACTAACATTTGTAGCTTTTCCAGATGAAATGGAATTGGATAATTTACAGTTGCAGGCCTTGCTAACAGCACAATCTGCTGGCTGCACAGACCCACGGCTAATCATACGTGTAATATCACTTCACTGGATTCAGTTTTTAAGTAGTAGACGTTGAAAGCTCTGCAAACACGTCATCTGTGTTTTGAAGAGCTGTTTGAAGAAATAACACTCGACGCGGCATTGTGCTCACCATTAAAACAATCATTCTACATGTATCTGTGAGGTGGAATGAACCAAGACTGAACCACGACTGAACCAGGTCTAAACCAGGACTGAACCAGGACAGAACCAGGACTAAACCAGGAGTGAACCAGGACTAAACCAGGACTAAACCAGGAGTGAACCAGGACTAAACCAGGACTAAACCAAGACTGAAAGAGGACTAAACGAGGACTGAACCAGGACTGAACCAGGACTAAACCAGAACTGAACCAGGACATAACCAGGACTAAACCAGTACTGAAAGAGAACTAAACCAGAACTGAACCAGGACAGAACCAGGACTAAACCAGGACTGAACCAGGACATAACCAGGATTAACTAGGACTGAACCAGAACTGAACCAGGACTAAACCAGGACTGAACCAGGACATAACCAGGATTAACTAGGACTGAACCAGAACTGAACCAGGACTAAACCAGAACTGAACCAGGACAGAACCAGGACTAAACAAGGACTGAACCAAGACATAACCAGGATTAACTAGGACTGAACCAGAACTGAACCAGGACTAAACCAGAACTGAACCAGGACATAACCAGGACTAAACCAGGACTAAAAGAGGATTAACCAGAACTGAACCAGGACAGAACCAGGACTAAACCAGGACTGAACCAGGACTAAACCAGGACTGAACCAGGACAGAACCAGAGCTGAACCAAGACTAAACCAGTACTAAACCAGGACTGAAAGAGGACTGAAAGATGTCTAAACCAGGACTGAACCAGGACTGAACCAGTACTAAACCAGGAATGAAACAGGACTGAAAGAGGACTAAACCAGAACTAAACCAGAACTAAACCAGGACTGAAACAGGTCTAAACCAGAACTAAACCAGTGTCATTAGCCTGTTTTTAGCAGAGTATATAGATATATACACCCCACAGCTGCCGAAATGATTGCCAGGACTACACCAGGACTGGACCAGGACTAAACTAGGACTGAACCAGGACTGAACCAAGACTGAACCAGGACTGAACCAGGACTGAACCAGGACTAAACCAAGACTGAACCAGGACTGAACCAGGACTGAACCAGGACTGAACCAAGACTGAACCAGGACTAAACCAAGACTGAACCAGGACTGAACCAGGACTGAACCAGGACTGAACCAAGACTGAACCAGGACTAAACCAAGACTGAACCAAGACTGAACCAGGACTGAACCAAGACTGAACCAGGACTGAACCAAGACTGAACCAGGACTAAACCAAGACTGAACCAAGACTGAACCAGGACTGAACCAGGACTGAACCAGGACTAAACCAGGACTGAACCAGGACTGAACCAAGAGTTAACCAGTGTCACTAGTGGAGTATAAATCCATACATGCCGCAGCCGCTGAGCCGATCGCCTCCACTGATGGGTTTTTGTAATAAATACTCTAAAGCCACTCTCTCAACCTGGTCTGCCATCGTTCTCGGAAAAGACCGGGGAAATGGCACTTATTTCCAGGGCTATGGACGTCCTGGATGCGTGTCAAGTATTATTTCTCCCGTTCGTCTACGGCATCCAAGACGCATGTCTGAACGCAGCACATTGTCAACTTTCTCTGGCCATGGTCCTGAATCTGCCTAAAGAAGTCTGCTACAAAGTAAAACAATCTGGTTATTTCACAATCCCAACACACGTTAACAAAATAAACAGGAAACGTCAAAACTGAAGGCCCAGTTAATGAAAATTAAATTACATTAAGCTAGACGCCAGAGAAACAAAAGACCGAAACCAATGAGATAGTTCCGGAAAGTAGTTAGCTAGGTAGCTCCTCCCTACAGCAAGATATAAGCAAGTGTTTTACCAGTATTCTTATTAGAGCTGACGAAGCCTCTCGGATGAGCGGCGAAACGTTTTCAACCAAACAAACTTGGTCCAGTTGACAAATTGAACTTCTCCTGTTATCATGGATTCTACCTGGACGACTGAGGGACTTTTCACGTACATTAAGTTAAGCAAATGAAATTAAGTCCTGATTTAAACTGGTAGGTCTATAACATTTATTATAATTTTAGTCACACAAAATGCATAAAAACCATCAGTGGAGGTGATCTTTCTATTCATACTCTGCTAAAGACATGCTAATGACTCTGGTTTAGACCTGGTTAAAGGGATAGTGCTTTTTTTTATGTGAATCTGTATGGCATCCCCTTCACCAGTGTCATCCATTAACACTGTGCACCTATTAGTATTATTAGTATTATTAGTATTACTAGCCTTCACTGTAAACTAGCCCTTAAACATCCATTTACAAGTGAACAGGCTAATAATACTAATAGGCACGCAGTGATACGACTCGAGAGAAAATAGCACCATGCGAATTAGACTGCTGAATTTTTCGCAGACAACTGTTTGTGACGCAAATATATCACTTTTTGGACAAATATTGTTTTGAGAAGAAAAACAAGCTTTATTAAATGTCCCCGCTAACTTACCGGACCTACTTTCGTGAGCTACAGAACTGGGGCAGAACTTGGCTCAGAGGACACTGTCAGGGGTAAGCCAGTGTTAATGGACAACCCTAGTGAAGGGAATGCCATACAGATTCACATTAAAAAAAAAAAAGCACTATCCTTTTAAGCCATGTTTAAGTCCTGGTCCAGTGTTGGTTCAGTCCTGGTTTAGTCCTGGTTTAGTCCTGGTCCAGTCCTTGTGTAGCCCTGGCGATCGGCTCTGCGGTTACGGTGTGTATATATTTAAACTCCGCTAATGACACGGCGTAGATTTTCTTGTTCTGGTGTTTGTGGTTCTCTAAACGAAGGAGAATTTCACCCACAGTCCGAATTTACGAACGGTTACAAGTCATCCACGCATCTCTACTGTGCATAGTCGGACTAATGGGCTGTCGGACCAGTGATTCTCTTTTTTTTCGGCCTAATAGAAAGTTGGACTAATGGGATCTCTACTCGATGGTCCATTTTCGGACTATTGTGCTTTCGGACCAATAGGCGGACCTCGTTTATGACATCCGCTGTGCAAATTATCAATACATGGGTTTCAGAATGATGGAAAATTAGGACGGTTGCCAGAGTGATTAAGAATTTAAAATAAAATCTTATACCTTTTAAATGCAGCTGGAAGCAAACTAGTACAATGCAAAGTATCCATGGGTTTCAGAATGAGAAATTAGGAACGTTGCTGTAGCGATTACCAATTTCAAACAGAATATCTTTTGAATGGGTAAAACTCATACACATACTAATTATATGTCTAAGGGAAAAGTCCTCAAAATGGTGCATATATAACTGTAACTGGAAGCTGAATCCATATCCAGTATCACAGATCACAACTGTCCTTCGTAACAAGCCACAGCTCTGACACGTCTCCACAATGTGGCGTTTTAAGTTCACAAATCCACTCAATATAAAGCTGTGTCTTACTCAGAGACAGTCCCAGGAGTCTTACCAAAATGCCAAAATGCATGCACGTGCACTTTGTGCGACAATTATCTCCAACACTGGATAAGAATCAATGGCTCCGGGGGCCTCTCTGGTGGATGGGGTAGAGTTGGTGAAAACTTTAAACCAAATAAGACTGAACTTAAATAACGAATTGATACTCCAACCTGTAGCTCTCCACCCACTTCCAAGCAGCTCGCCAAGGCATTTACGTTGTTGAGCTACTTGGAAGGGGGGATTTATCTTATTATATTGTGGTGACAAGACTGCCTATCACGATTATGTATATGTAAATGTCATTTTGATGCTGAACTTTGTGCACTAATAACTGGATAAGGCCTTTTTAACAATTTTAACCATGTTCTCTTCTCCAGTGTTGCCAGCAGAGCGTGACATACAGTGAAGCATGAAGTGAAAGTGCACGGACTGACCATAGAGTACCGTGCTGGCTGTGTTCCAAATAGGAAGTTAGTAGATGGGCACTTCTGGCTCCTTCTGACCCTGGCTCGCACTGACCCACAGGCCACTCCTTTGAGGACAGTGAGGTACAGATCTTGGCCAGAGAAAAGAACTGTTTTGAGAGGGGAGTTAAAGAGGCTATTTTTGTCAAGAAAGAGAATCCTTCCTTGAACACAAATGGAGGTCTCAGACATCATTTGTCTCCATCTATAACTCTATCCTCAAACCTAAATCAAAATGAAGAATGTAGGGCAGCAGGTCTGGTCCAGAGATGTAAAAACACCCATTATGGCCCTGAATGGTTCTGCTAACAAGACCCCACACTCCACTCCCACTGCAGATCTAATAGGCCCACCTAACTAACACAAACTGTAAACAAAATTAGGTGTGGTAGTTTCAAAGTAATTTCAGTGTCCATCAGGGTCTGACCAGAACTGAAGAAGCAGCTTGGATGAGCTGCGAAACTTATTTGACCAAGTAAACTTTTGTCCAGTTGACAAATTGAATTTCTCCTTTTCCCTATTCTAATATGGAACTTGGCTCCAAATTCGCCCCTGTATGAAGCATTGTGAGCTTCATTTGACTGGAGCTGAACACTATGGGTGACGTCACTTCTTTATACAGTCTATGGCAATGACACATACCTGATCAGAGTAGAAGAAGCCAAGAACTGCGATCACCAGCTGAACGACGAAGACCAATGTCAGACTAAAAGAGAACTGAGAAATTAAACAGATTTTGTCTCATGTTTAATTTGTGACAGATTAAACAGAGCCATATATTAAAAGTGCGATGGGTTTTACGGTCTTAAGGAGGCGTATGTTCTCTCTGAGGGCTCCGATGCAGCCACAGAAGGTGATGAAGAACATAACCACGCCCACCACGATCAGGATCACCGCGGGGTCAATGAGAAATGTGTCCCGAACTGTGTCTAGGGCAAAATAAAGAAGGAAACTGCTCAGAATGTTGTCATACCTGTGAAATTAGAGCTTGTTTTAAGATAGAAGCATAGACTGTATATAAAAATGGACATAGCAAATAGGAAGTAAGCATGGCCAGGCTTCTGGCTCCATTGACTCTGGCTCCAAATCATTTTACATTGACAAACCGTCGCCTCTCTCTGTAACTGCTGCTGTCAGGCTCGTCATTTTGGTCTTAAATGTTCGTTTTAACCCGCTGTACATGATCCTGGGGTTTCTATTTCACCATTTTATCCGTAAATGAAGATACAAACATAAATTACAGACAAATCAGGTGCCGTCTTTCTCCGAGGTTGCTCCCACTAGTGTAAGTAACAGGTTTGATTGACAGCGTTGCCAAGAAGGGGTGTTACCTTCAACAATCTTGCTCCTGATTGGCCCTTTGGTATGATACTCCAGATTCGCTCCTGTAACTTCCAGCCTCGATGAGCTTCATTTGACTGGAGCTGAATGCTATGGGTGACGTCACACACGCTTAGTCCATTTCTTTATACAGCCTTTATACAGTAAAGGTACATTTCTTACACACACCTGTTGCTTTCTGGATTTTTGCGTACACCCCAATGGCAATAATCAACAATGAGAAAACCTGAGGGAAAAAGAAAACATTTATGTAAAAAAGTTCACTCGAATGAAGAAGAAATTCCGAGGATACATTGATGCTCTTGGTCTGTAAACTGAAACTCAAATTTTGCTCAGTTTCTTAACAAAAGAAATGCTATTTTGAGAACCCCACTTTTTTGGCTGCTGCTACTACACAGCACAAAATGTACAAGTTTTACTGTCATGTACTAGTAGTTCTGAGCTGCTCTAATGTCCAGATTGAAAGTAAAGAAAACTTGGAAAACTGGGAGTCAATAAGCAACAAATGTGGTCTCATCTCTCATATGTTTTAAAGGTGCGTTTTTAAAAAAAATGTTAATATGTATGGGTTCCCCTCTAATAGTGTCGTGCATTAACACTGGTTTACCGCTCACCGTGTCATCTGAGCCCAGTTCTGCACCGGTTCTGGAGCTTGGGAACGTAGGTCCGGTAAGTTTGCAGGGACATAATAAAGCTTGTTTTTCTTCTCAAAACAACATTTGTCCAAAAAGTGATATATTTGTGTCACAAACAGTTGTCCGCTAAAAATTCAGCAGCGTATTACGCATTTGCATATTTTTTCTCGGCTCGTATCACTGCGCGCATATTAGCTGTATTAGCCTGTTCAAAACAAGCTTTATTAAATGTCCCTGCGAACTTACTGGACCTACGTTCCTGAGCTCCAGAACCAGAGCTCAGACGAGCGGTGAGCCAGTGTTAATGCACGACACTATTAGAGGGGAACCCATACAGTTAAAAAAACAACAACGCACTATCCCTTTAACGTTTATTTATTTATTTATTTATTTATTTATTTATTTATTCGATATTCGACAGAGCATGTTAAAGGAGAATTAACGTTTTTTACAATCTGAGCCTTATTTCGGTAAATAAAAAAATCTCGGTTTCCGAGATTTATCCATAGTTTCGAGTAGATGCGGACGCCAGTGTGCATGTGCGGAGTCACAGCTTATTTCGCTCTCAGCTCTCGGGACCCAAACATGAAACGCAAAGCTGGATAAATCTCGGATTACAGGCCACTTTTGACTCAAACGAAAGTGTAGAGTAAGACATTGAGCTTCTATGATTTGAAAAGTGCCAAAGTTTGTGTTATTTGGAGACCGCAAACATTTGCCCCGAGAACTCATGTTACGGAGATCGCTTATCTAAAACATCTCCGGAAATGCTCCAAATGACACCAAAGTGCTATGGGTGAGTAAAACAACTTGTTTTATTACCGAAATAAGGATTTCAGATTTCAGAAGGATTTCAGATTGTAAAAAACATTAATTCTCCTTTAATGGACAAAAATGACACAACATGAATGTAAACACACTGGATTGTAACCTAAGATTAATTTCCATCCGTTGTTCCAAAAGGCTGGGGTCACACGGGGCCAAACAATAAAATATTGGACAGTTCCTATTGACCTACAGGTCAGATCTATGGAGAAGAAACCCTATTAATAGTGAGAATTATTGTTTTTCTGAGCTATAGAAACACCCGTAATGAACAAATGATAGATGTGTCTAATGTCATTCCATGGGACATTCCAGGCAAAGCAAGAGCATCTCCATGGAAACAAGAAGAAAACTGACCCTCCACCAGAAAAAGTTGCACAGTTCACCTTTAAATAATACTCAATATAGAGTCAACAGTCTAAACAGTACATGAATATAGAAAGTCCTTGCTTGCTCCTGCTGTTTCCTTTTTTACTTTGCTTTTTAATAATTTCATAATAATCCAACACCGGATAATGTGTCTACTTATGATTTTTCTTCAAGTAAACCAAGATTTTTAAACCATCTGATGAGCGAGCAGCATGTCGAGTGGAAGAAACCAAAAGAATTCTATCTCACGGCGCTGTCGGACCTATCCACATATTTAAAATTTGCAGTTACTTTTTCTAGATCCATTTTTTGATAGCCAGAGCTCTCCTCTAGTCCTTGGCTGTGTTCTTTACTACACAGCCTGTTATAGCGCTGGCTCGTTTTCATCCCATCTGGAAATGACACCACTCATTGCCCAGATTTATCCTATAGACCCTAACTGCCTTGTTATTTGTGCGTATTGAGATTGATAAGTTACCAACAGCAGCTATTATCTCACACATAAAACGCCCACAGCTGGAGAGAGGCACTTTTTTCTGCACTCTGTGGTTTATTTGTTAGTGTCCTGCTGTGTACTGTCATAAATGTTTGTGCAGTGTATTTGTTTGATTACATTAGAAAACAACGGAAGCTCGTGCCACATGGTTATTTTCATATACTGTGTACGTAACAAAAATATGTTTTAAAGGTTCTATATTACACAAAATTGTGTCTAACCGCAGGAAAACCAATACCAAGTCGTTGCGGAGGCGTTTTGAGTTATTCACAGATTCTGAAAGTACAGGTTCTAAGCTTTCCAATGATGTCTTACATGTGAAAATCTGACAATATTTTAAAAAGTTATCTCTATTTGAAAGCAGCCATAGCAGATCCCAGAAATTCCAGAAACAGCCTCTCAAAGTTTGGTCTCTTCAGCCCTCCTTGCCTAACAAGCATTTTTGAAATTAAAAATGTATGTTTTTAATGTCACTAATGCTGTTATCTGAAACATGGAGAGGCTTCTTCATGATCTCAACTAGCACATTATGCAAAAAAACGAAAATCACAAATTTTGAAAAAAAAAACAAACAACAACACAAAAAACGCATTTCCTGAGAATCTGTAATGCCGACATGTGCCCTCAGCTTCCGTGGTGGGACACATTTGTGTCTTGTGATCTTAAAGTCACAAGAGTCAGACTAGGACGAAACCAGAACTGAACTAAAACTGACACTAGATGCGGGCTAAACCAGTACTAGACCAGGACTAAACCAGAACTAAACCAGGACTAGACCAGGAATAAACCTGAACTGAAATTGATTCTCTAACATATACTATATATGTTTACACATCCATCCATCCATTTCTTCCACTTATCTGGCGTTGGGACTTCCAGATTTCCCTCACCACGGACACTTCCTCCAGCTCCTCCAGGGGGACCCCAAGGCGTTCCCAGGCCAGCCAAGAGATATAGTCCCTCCAGCGTGTCCTGGGTCTTCCCCGGGGCCTACTTCCAGTGGGACATGCCTGGAACACCTCCCGAGGGAGGCGTCAAGGAGGCGTCCAGAACAGATGCCCGAGCCACCTCAGCTGCTCCTCTCGACGTGGAGGAGCAGCGGCTATACTCCAAGCTCCTCCCGTGTGACTGAGCTCCTCACCCTATCTCTAAGGGAGCGCCCAGCCACTCTGCGGAGGAAACTCATCTCGTCCTTTCGGTCGTTACCCAGAGCTCATGACCATAGGTGAGGGGAGGAACGTAGATCGACGGTAAATCGAGAGCTTTGCCTTTTGGCTCAGCTCCCTCTTCACCACAACGGTCCGGTACAATGACCGCATCACTGCCGACGCTGCACCGATCCACCTGTCAATCTCACGCTCCATCCTCCCCTCACTCGTGAACAAGACCCCGAGATACTTGACGCATACATATACTATTATATGTAAAAAAAATATGTTCTACTTTTAAAGGTCCTGTATTACCCCAAATTAACTCTTGTGAGCTTAAAGGTCCCATGGCATGAAATTTTCACTTTCTGAGGTTTTTGAACGTTAATGTGAGCTCCCCTACCCTGTTTAGGGCCCCCCCCCCCCATGGTTAAAAGTTGCGAAATGTCTAAACTGAGCATTTGTGATCCTTTTCTGCCAAAAAAATCAGAGCTCAAACGGGCAATTTTGAACAAGGAAACTTATTGACGTCAGCTCGAAAAAAGAAATGCAAATGCAGTTCCACCCCCGTCTGTCTCTACTCAGCGTCTTTGTAAATCACGCCCAGAGAGTTTGGACTGCGGAGGAGCTACGCAATGCGAAATGCGTTTTTTTATTTGCCTGGAGGAACTTGCGAGTGTTTCTAGGCTCGGAAGTCCTTTATCTGAGCCTGTGGATATCTGAAACAGCAGTGGTTTAATTTTATTTTCTGTGGAAATGTGTTTATTTTTCAATGGAATGCTTCTCATCTCTCCCTTCGCACAAAAACACGGAAGTGGGTCAGAGCGCACAGGGCACAGCTGAAAAGGAAAGAGTGGAGAGTTTGGCCACGCCCCCACCCGCACTAGATTCATAGTGAAGGTGTATGGAGTTTAAAAACACAATGGAGTAATTCTTGTACATCACAAGGTCAGTGTTTTTTGTTTGAGAAAAGTCTAAATATGGAGGGTTTGTGTGTTAAACATGTGTGAATTAAACAAAATAACTCTTGGTAGGAAACATAATTATAACATAGATCAGAAAATATGGTAATTTGGGCCCTTTGTAGCTTACTGATAGTTTTAGAAAAGTTTGAAAACGTTGGTCCCCAAGATGAGTGACTTTGACAAATTCTCTGCAACATTCCTGCTTTCACCTTGACTGAAGCAAAAATAAGCTTTGAAAAGTTTTTGAAATATAGTTTGAAGTTTGTTTTATGACTTCAAAATGATAGCAACCAGAACTATAACCAGAACTTATTCATTCATTCATTTTCTTCTGCTTTTCCATTTTCTGGGTCGCGGGAGCAGCAGTCCAAGCAGTGTTCTGCTGCCCAGAACACAATGCACCAGCCCCCATAAATCCTCTCGCAGGTGGTTGGTCCACAGGAGGACGACCAGACTCAACCAGACCAGACCTAACCAGAACTTAATCAAGAATAAACCTGAACTGAACCAGGATTAGCCCAGGACTAAACTTAGACTGAACCAACACTGGACCAGGGCTAAACCAGGATTCTACAGGACTAGACCAGGACTAGACAAGGAATACACTCACCCTGAACCAGGACCAGGTCTAAACTAGGACTAATGGTAAATGGTCACATTTTTATGTAGTGCTTTTCCACCTTCAAGGCACTCAAAGCTCTTTACGGAACCATTCACCCGTTCACACACTCACCCGTTCACACACCAGTTTACGCAGGCGCGAGGGGCATGGTGGGTTAAGTGTCTTGCCCAAGGACAGATTAATCTGTGGAAGCTGGAATTGCAGTGAACAAACGCTCTACCAACTGAACTACTGGTGCCCCCTAAACCCAAACTGAGCCAGGACTAGACCAGGACTAAACCCAGACTGAACCAGGACTAGACCAGGAGTAAATGATGACTAAATCAGAACTAAACCAGGACTGAACCAGGACTAGACCAGGACTAAACCCAGACTGAACCAGGACTAGACCAGGAGTAAATGATGACTAAATCAGAACTAAATGAGGACTGAACCAGGACTAGGCCAGAGTTAGACCAGGAATAAACCCAAAGTGAACCAGGACTTGACCAGGACTAAACCAGGACTAAACCAGAACTAGACCAGGACTAAACCAGGACTAAACCAGAACTAGACCAGGACTAAACCAGGAGTAAATGATGACTAAATCAGAACTAAATCAGAACTAAACCAGGACTGAACCAGGACTAGGTCAGAGTTAGACCAGGAATAAAATAAACCCAAAGTGAACCAGGACTTGATCAGGACTAAACCAGGACTAAACCGGAACTAGACCAGGACTAAGCCAGGACCTTTATAAGACTAGACCAGAACTAATCCAAAACTAAACCAGAACTAGACCAGGACTAAACCAGAACCTCTACAGGACTAGACCAGGACGAGCCCAAGAATAAACCCAAACTGAACCAGGAATAAACCAGGACAAAACCAGAAATAGACCACGACAAAATCAGGACCTCTACAGAACTAGACCAGGATTAAACCAGAACCTGACCAGGACTACTTCTACAGTTCCAGACCAGGACTGGACTAAACCAGAACTAGACCCCGACTAAACCACGACTTCTACAGGACTAGACCAGGACTAAACCAGAACTAGACAAGGACTAAACCAGGACTATAACAGGACTAAACCAGAACTAGACCAGGACTATAACAGGACTAAACCAGAACTAGACCAGGACTATACCAGGACTAAGCCAGAACTAGACCAGGACTATACCAGGACTAAGCCAGAACTAGCCCAGGACTAGGCCAGGACTAAACCAGAACTAGACCAGGACTATACCAGGACTAAGCCAGAACTAGACCAGGACTAGACCAGGACTAAGCCTGTACTGAAAATTCTAGTTCGGCTCAAATTCTCTGCAACATTCCTTTCACCTTGATTCTAAATCTCAAAACCATCTTTGTAAAGTTTTGGAAATATAATTAGTTTATTTCATGACTTCGAAACGACAGCACCTGCGTGACCATCTGCCACAGTAAATCGTACACAGCGCCCCCTCCTAAATTCTCTGTAGTGTATGTGAGAAACATGTTTGCAAAATGTGCTGTTTATAATTTCTTGCCTTCCAAAACCCTCATTCTCAGCCAAGAGGGATAACTTTGGGATAAGTGGCCACACACGAGTCCCAGATGCTCATGACATTTGCTTTATGTGTTTGTGCATCAGTGGAAAGACATAAAACAGAATACTGACATTAATCAATACATTTGGATGGAGTCCTCGTCGAAAATCAAAACAGCGGCAGATTGTATAAGAAATTACTCATTCATTAAACTTCTGCTTACTCTTGCTCGTGTGTATTCCAGCTGAATGGTTCTATGCTGTGCGCTCTACACACTGGCTACACGTTTATATAGAAATGGTTCCGTTTACCATTTCCTCTTCAAACAGATTACACTGTGTTTCCAATGTACAATGTACAACTTTAAACTCCCATATGACGCCATTTTCTGACCTGTGTTTAATGCATCGAGTGGAGGAGTTCAAGTATCTCGGGGTCTTGTTCACGAGTGAGGGGAGGATGGAGCGTGAGATTGACAGGCGGATCGGTGCAGCGTCGGCAGTGATGTGGTCGCTGTACCGGACCGTTGTGGTGAAGAGGGAGCTGAGCCAAAAGGCAAAGCTCTAGATTTACCGTCAGTCTACGTTCCTCCCCTCACCTATGTTCATAAGCTCTGGGTAATGACCGAAAGGACGAGATCGCGGATACAAGCGGCCGAAATGAGTTTCCTCCGCAGAGTGGCTGGACGCTCCCTTAGAGATAGGGTGAGGAGCTCAGTCACACGGGAGGAGCTCGGAGTAGAGCCGCTGCTCCTCCACGTCGAGAGGAGCAGCTGAGGTGGCTCGGGCGTCTGTTCCGGATGCCTCCTGGACGCTTCCCTCGGGAGGTGTTTCAAGCAGGTCCCACCGGGAGGAGGCCTCAGGGAAGACCCAGGAAACGCTGGAGAGACTATCATTGTGTGCACGTGGACGAGTGTAATCCGATTATAAACTGATTGGGATTGTATTGGATTCATGTGCACAGGTTAAGGATCGTATAGGGATTGGTTTCCGGAATCCGACTGGAACCCCTTTCTTAGGCTGATAGTAATCCGCTTGGCGTCGCCTTGTGCACGATATCGGATTGGATTGTGTAGTTGTGTAGTTGTGGTTCTGCTGAAAATCAGTTTCAAAATGTTACGGTGTAAACAAACTGATCAGTGTTGGAAGGTTAAATAAATAAAAAAAAAAAACATATTTGTAATCGATAAAAATTTTGTTTTTGAATAATTGTGAACTGTTGATTGATTGTGTTGACTCATTTTAAGTAAAATAATCATCAGAAAAATTCACTCATAACATAAAAAATTAAACTAATATGCCTTGTTTCTACCAAAATTTACAACAAAAAAAAGTACAATTTTAGCAGGCCTGGACTGGTAATCGGGCACACCGGGCATTTTCCCGGTGGGCCGACAGTCCTAGGGGCTGATGCCCTTCTTCTTTTTTCTTTTTTTTTTACTTAAGAGACCGGCCCACAATTTAGGACTGAACCAGGACTGAACCAGGACTAAACCAGGACTACATCAGGTCTGAACCAGGACTAAACCAGGACTAAATCATGTTTGAACCAGGACTAATCAGGTCTAAATCAGGACTAAAACAGGTCTGAACCAGGACTAAACCAGGACTAAATCAGGATTGAACCAGGACTAATCAAGTCTAAATCAGGACTAAAACAGGTCTGAACCAGGACTAAATCAGGATTGAACCAGGACTAATCAGGTCTAAAACAGGTCTGAACCAGGACTAAACCAGGACTAAATCAGGACTGAACTAGGACTAAACCAGGACTAATCAGGTCTAAATCAGGACTAAACCAGGACTAATTATGAGGGGCCGGTCTAAGACAAAAATGCCAGGGCCATTTTTTTGTCCCAGTCCAGACCTGAATTTTAGTATTTTTAAGCCAACTTTGACTTCTTGGTTGGAAATCAAGACATCATGACTGTTACCTAAAAATGTAAAATGGGCCAAAACTACTCCTCTAATGTACACAGAGATTACGATTTGACAAGTAAATGTAAGAAAACACCTTTACTCTGTTGAAATAATGTTTACAATATCTGTAAACTGTGTAAATTGTGCCGGTCTTTTGCTGTTTTTCTGCTGCAGGCTTCATCTCCCCTCTTCATTTCCCTGGAGATGTAATTGTTTTGCCTTGAACGTGATACAGTATAGAAATAAATTTGGTTACTGGTCAGATCTATGGTGAAGCAAGCCTGCACATTGTAAGTTTCTAAAGGTATTTTTGAGTTATAAAGCACTTGTAATTAAATGTGTGCATGGCAGGTAGGTTTAATGCCATACTGTGGAATATTCTGTGCAAGGATATAACATCTCCATGGAAACAAGCATGTAGCCGGCCTTCCACTTTGGAGGTTAGGGCACCTTTAACACACAAACCCTGCATATTTAGGTTGAGTTCTTCTCTGAAACTGAAAAAAACTCTTTATGTGTGTGAGCTGGATGCATGTGTGTGTGTGTGTGTGTGTTTGTGTGTGTGTGTGTGTGTGTGTGCGTGTAAGCTGGATGCATGTGTGTTTGTGTGTGTGTGTGTGTAAGCTGGATGCATGTGTGTGTTTGTGTGTGTAAGCTGGATGCATGTGTGTGTGTGTGTGCGTGTGTTTGTAAGCTGGATGCATGTGTGTGTGTGTGCGTGTGTGTGTGTGTAAGCTGGATGCATTTGTGTGTGTGTGTGTGTGTAAGCTGGATGCATGTGTGTTTGTGTGTGTGTGTGTAAGCTGGATGCATGTGTGTGTTTGTGTGTGTAAGCTGGATGCATATGTGTGTGTGTGTGTGTGTGTGTGTAAGCTGGATGCATGTGTGTGTTTGTGTGTGTGTGTGTTTGTGTGTGTGTAAGCTGGATGCATTTGTGTGTGTGTGTGTGTGTGTGTGCGTAAGCTGGATGCATGTGTGTGTGTGTGTGTGTGTAAGCTGGATGCATGTGTGTGTGCATGTGCGTGTGTGTGTAAGCTGGATGCATGTGTGTGTTTGTGTGTGTGTGTGTGTAAGCTGGATGCATGTGTGTGTGTGTTTGTGTGTGTGTTTGTGTGTGTGTAAGCTGGATGCATGTGTGTGTGTTTGTGTGTGTGTGTGTGAGCTGGATACATGTGTGTGTTTGTGTGTGTGTAAGCTGGATGCATGTGTGTGTGTGTGTGTGTGTGTGTGTAAGCTGGATGCATGTGTGTGTGTGTGTGTGTGTGTAAGCTGGATACATGTGTGTGTGTGTGTGTGTAAGCTGGATGCATGTGTGTGTGTGTGTAAGCTGGATGCATGTGTGTGTGTGTGTGTGCCTGTGTGTAAGCTGGATGCATGTGTGTGTGTGTGTGTGTGTGTGTAAGCTGGATGCATGTGTGTGTGTGTGTGTGTGTGTGTGTAAGCTGGATGCATGTGTGTGTGTGTGTGTGTGTAAGCTGGATGCATGTGTGTGTGTGTGTGTGTGTAAGCTGAATGCATGTGTGTGTGTGTGTGTGTGTGTTTGTGTGTGATCTGGATGCATGTGTGTGTGTGTGTGTTTGTGTGTAAGCTGGATGCATGTGTGTGTGTGTGTGTGTGTGTAAGCTGGGTGCATGTGTGTGTGTATGTGTGTGTGTGCGTGTGTGTGAGCTGGATGCATGTGTGTGTGTGTGTTTGTGTGTGTGTGTTTGTTCTTTTAAATGCTGAGTGCAAACATTAATAAATGATAATAATAATAATAATAATAATAATAATAATAATAATAATAATAATAATAATACAAAAAACACAATTCCGCATATGTTTTTGACAAGAAAATAACAGAAAACTGCGTAAGATGGCAGCTTTATTTGCATTATGTAGTGGGCGTGATGTCTCTTTGTGTCATCCAAGTGTAAAAAGCAACACATGTAAATGAAGTGGATAGCCCTGAGTTGCCATGTAAACATATTTCAGAACCGCCCGAGTGATGCCCCAGCTGCTGGTATCACTCTGCAGAGACTGTGTGTTTATACAAGCAGGACGCCGCTCTGAGCCGGCACCAAGGTGAAGAACGCAAAGGCAATTAGTCACCTGGGAACAAAAAGGAAGCGCACGCAATTGTGTTTCGAGGTCACGTAAAGGAGGGAATTAGCATAGACCAGACAATCAGCAGAAAGCTAATGCTACTACTGAGTTTTATCTGGCGGTGAGTTGCGTTCTCAGCATTCTCTATTATATTCTAGCACCCACCGCCATCTGCCAGATCTCATTAGAACACACACTCAACAACGTCGCTGTGCAGCTCAATATTTTAGAACATTAGAGGTTTTTTTCAGCTTTTGTAATGTGCAACAGTCACCTCAGAGACTGTCCCACTGTTTATGTTTATAGGCCCATTGTAGCCCAGCGCTTAGTGGTGATGATGCTAGGTCAATTTCCTCTTGAATTAAGCCGTCGAATCATCTGGAGTAGAAATTACATTGTCCTCGTCTTTCAGCTGGCTCTCATTTGAATAAAGACCGAAGTGAGTGGAAATGAAGTATGAATGGGAGCCCTGGTACGGTAAAAAGCAAAAATAAGAATCTGGAACTTTATAATTGCCACATATGTGATTTTGTACTGAAATGAAAGAGAATAAAAAAAAAAAATCGTCCTCTGCGTCTTCCAAAGCAGGCACGTCAACAGAAATTTGAGGGCCTGGGAAAGAAGCATCACATGGGCCCCCCTCTAATATAAATTCATAAAAAGAGGGGCCCCGGGACAACAGACCCTTTTGTCAACCTCCTATCAACTTCCCTGCTCAGGAGCGATGGACAGTGGGTGGAGAAGGGTGACCCATCTCCGTGATCTTTTTGCTAGGCTTGGTCAGGACTAGAAATCAACCAATATTGATGTTGATGTCGATTGTGTAGAATCCAGAGAAACCATCCATCCATCCATTTTCTCCCGCTTATCCGGGGCCGGGTCACGGGGGCAACAGTCTAAGCAGGACTCCCAGACCTCCTTCACCGCGGACACTTCCTCCAGCTCCTCCGGGGGGACCCCAAGGTGTTCCCAGGCCAGCCGGGAGACATACACTGAGTGCACATGGTAGGATCGGATTGGATTTCTCCAAATCCGATTCCGTTACTCGGCGGGTGGTCTCTCCTTAGATTCCAGTGCACATGAAACTTGTGTGATCGGATAATGGTCAGCGACCTGGCCGGCTCGGCTACGCTATGTGGCGCTGTAGCCCAACTACTTCCGGGTGATGGCTACTCAATAAAAACACAACAAACTATGTGGCGGTATACAAAGATGGAGATTGAGGAGTTTGACGGAGCAGCATTGGTGTACGTGTTGTGCATTCTTTCTTCACAGCTATGATTTCGTCTGACTTTTCCGGCGACAATCACTACTTATGACGGCGTTGGCGCCTCCTGCCACTTACGGGTGAAATCCCTGGCGCAAACTCACGCGCATATTGTGTCCAAGGCTGGCTCCTCAAATCCTGTTGTTACTGATGTTTGGACTCACAAAGCACCTGTAATTTGTCTTCCCTGATTTGCCTTGGCTACACCTGTGTGCAATAAGCAGATGAATGCATTATACTACCACTATTTTACACATTCATTTGTTGTAAAAATCAAAGACTGTATACAGAAATGGACTACAGCAGGGGTCTCCAGCCTGTAGCTCGGGAGCTACCAGTAGCTCTCCACCCCCGTCCAAGTAGCCCGCCAAGGGATTTATGAATTCTGTTAAGTAAAATTTGATCAGTTTCCACTGTAAATGAATCATTTTGATGCTTAACTTGGTGCACTGATAAATGGATAATGGTTTATGTTTTATAAGCATATAACTGTTCTCCATCTCACTGTGGCTCTTATATTTACTTTTTTGTGACTACTGAAATTGGAAGCTCTCTGGCATTTTTAATTCGTAAAGGTAGCTCACTGGAGAAAAAAGGTTGGAGAACCCTGGACTACGGGAATGTGACATCACCCGTAGCGTTCGTTATAGTTATAGAAGCGAATTTGGTATGTTTGATTTACAGACAAAATACAGAAATAAAAACACTGGGATCATATAGAACAAGTTAATGTGAACATTTTAATCCCAAAATGAGGAGCCTGACAGCAGCAATCATTTGTAGTAATACCACAGACTGTTTAAAGATCCCATGACATGGTACTTCTTGATGCTTTTATATGGCGCCTTAATGGTTCCCTAATACTGTAAATGAATCCTTCTTTAAAATCAACACTCAGTGCATGAGAAAGACCCATGAACACAGACATGGTCAAAAAATATTTCTCTGAACAACTCATTCTGGGCGTTGTTGCTTGAATGCAAGCACAGAGATAGGTCAGAGCTGCGGGTGGGGGGGCAAACTCTCAGCTGGTTCCTTGTTTTAGCGGTGCGCTGTGCGCTGGCCCCACTTCCATGTTTTAAGCGCGAAGGAAGAATGGAGAGCCGTTTCAATGAAAAAAACACATTTTCATAGAAAAAAAATTAAACCACTGCTGTTTCAGAGGTCCAGAGGGTCGGATAAAGGACTTCCGAGCCTAGAAACACTCGCACGTGCCTCCAGGCAAATAAAAAAATGCATTTCGCAGCTCAATATTTTAGAACATTAGAGGTTTTTTTCAGCTTTTGTAATGTGCAACAGTCACCTCAGAGACTGTCCCACTGTTTATGTTTATAGGCCCATTGTAGCCCAGCGCTTAGTGGTGATGATGCTAGGTCAATTTCCTCTTGAATTAAGCCGTTGAATCATCTGGAGTAGAAATGACATTGTCCTCGTCTTTCAGCTGGCTCTCATTTGAATAAAGACCGAAGTGAGTGGAAATGAAGTATGAATGGGAGCCCTGGTACGGTAAAAAGCAAAAATAAGAATCTGGAACTTTATAATTGCCACATTTGTGATTTTGTACTGAAATGAAAGAGAATAAAAAAAAAAAATCGTCCTCTGCGTCTTCCAAAGCAGGCACGTCAACAGAAATTTGAGGGCCTGGGAAAGAAGCATCACATGGGCCCCCCTCTAATATAAATTCATAAAAAGAGGGGCCCCGGGACAACAGGCCCTTTTGTCAACCTCCTATCAACTCCCCTGCTCATGAGCGATGGACAGTGGGTGGAGCCGGGTGACCCATCTCCGTGATCTTTTTGCTAGGCTTGGTCAGGACTAGAAATCAACCAATATTGATGTTGATGTCGATGGTGTAGAATCCAGAGAAACCATCCATCCATCCATTTTCTCCCGCTTATCCGGGGCCGGGTTGCGGGGGCAACAGTCTAAGCTGGACTCCCAGACCTCCTTCACCGCAGACACTTCCTCCAGCTCCTCCGGGGGGACCCCAAGGTCTTCCCAGGCCAGCCGGGAGACATACACTGAGTGCACATGGTAGGATCGGATTGGATTTCTCCAAATCCGATTCCGTTACTCGGCTCGGCGGGTGGTCTCTCCTTAGATTCCAGTGCACATGAAACTCGTATGATCGGATAATGGTCAGCGACCTGGCCGGCTCGGCTACGCTATGTGGCGCTGTAGTCCAACTACTTCCGGGTGATGGCTACTCAATAAAAACACAACAAACTATGTGGCGGTATACAAAGATGGAGCTTGAGGAGTTTGACGGAGCAGCATTGGTGTACGTGTTGTGCATTCTTTCTTCACAGCCATGATTTCGTCTGACTTTTCCGGCGACAATCACTACTTATGACGGCGTTGGCGCCTCCTGCCACTTACGGGTGAAATCCCTGGCAAAAACTCACGCGCATATTGTGTCCAAGGCTGGCTCCTCAAATCCTGTTGTTACTGATGTTTGAACTCACAAAGCACCTGGAATTTGTCTTCCCTGATTTGCCTTGGCTACACCTGTGTGCAATAAGCAGATGAATGCATTATACTACCACTATTTTACACATTCATTTGTTGTAAAAATCATAGACTGTATACAGAAATGGACTACAGCAGGGGTCTCCAACCTGTAGCTCGGGAGCTACCAGTAGCTCTCCACCCCCGTCCAAGTAGCCCGCCAAGGGATTTATAAATTCTGTTAAGTAAAATTTGATCAATTTCCACTGTAAATGAATCATTTTGATGCTTAACTTGGTGCACTGATAAATGGATAATGGTTTATGTTTTATAAGCATATAACTGTTCTCCATCTCACTGTGGCTCTTATATTTACTTTTTTGTGACTACTGAAATTGGAAGCTCATTTTTATTTTGTAAAGGTAGCTCACTGGAGAAAAAAGTTTAGAGAACCCTGGACTACGGGAATGTGACATCACCCGTAGCGTTCGTTATAGTTATAGAAGCAAATTTGGTATGTTTGATTTACAGACAAAATACAGAAATAAAAACACTGGGATCATATAGAACGAGTTAATGTGAACATTTTAATCCCAAAATGAGGAGCCTGACAGCAGCAATCATTTGTAGTAATACCACAGACTGTTTAAAGATCCCATGACATGGTCCTTCTTGATGCTTTTATATGGCGCCTTAATGGTTCCCTAATACTGTAAATGAATCCTTCAAAATCAACACTCAGTGCATGAGAAAGACCCATGAACACAGACATGGTAAAAAAATATTTCTCTGAACAACTCATTCTGGGCATTGTTGCTTGAATGCAAGCACAGAGATAGGTCAGAGCTGCGGGTGGAGGGGCAAACTCTCCGTTGGTTCCTTGTTTTAGCGGTGCGCTGTGCGCTGGCCCCACTTCCATGTTTTAAGCGCAAAGGAAGAAAGGAGAGCCGTTTCAATGAAAAAAAACACATTTTCATAGAAAAAAAATTAAACCACTGCTGTTTCAGAGGTCCAGAGGGTCGGATAAAGGACTTCCGAGCCTAGAAACACTCGCACGTGCCTCCAGGCAAATAAAAAAATGCATTTTGCATTGCGTAGCTCGTTCACGGTCCAAACTCTCTGGGTGTGAGTTCCAGAGAGTGTGGGTAGAAAAACAGACGAGGGGTGGAACTGCATTTTCGGTGTGACGTCAGAAAGTTTCCTTGTTCAGAATCGCCCGTTTGAGCTGTGTTTTTTTCAAACGCAGAAAAGGACCGCAAATGCTCAGTTTAGACATTTCGCAACTTTTAGCCATGGGGGGGGCCCTAAACAGGGTAGGGGAGCTCACATTAACGTTCAAAAACCTCAGAACGTGAAAATTTCATGCCATGGGACCTTTAAAGAAGAGGATTAAGGCTGCGTCCCATTTCTCTGTCTTACCCCTACCCCTTGGATTTGTGCGTTCAAGTGCGTTTTGATCAAGGGCTCGGGCCACGACCTCGGGCTACATACTCCTTGAAACGAAGTAAGCTCTCGACCAGACTTGAAACGAAGGGGTACGCCTACAAGCTCAGGCAGGTTTTGGGATCAGGATGGCAGCGTCACATCGACCAGCCAAGGAGTCTCATAAATGTATTTTCAGCAGTTGTAATTATCGATTAACAGTTTAACATGGTTTACAATTATGACGCTTATGTTCTACGTTACTTTTAGTGAACTTGTTGCTGTGTCTGTTTAGGCGACGTTATCGTTTTCCTCGAACTTTCATGCATAAACAAGCTAGTTTTTTTGTCGAGTTGAGGTACCCAATAATCCTTGGCATTTTTTTTTATGTATGTTTGCGTCAATTGTTGTCGCCTAGCAGCCAGGTAGAGGCAATGGACGATGACGCAAATGGTAATCGAGTGGTGTCCCCTCTCAGCTTGGTATCGAGGGGCAAGACAAAGACGTAGATAAAGGGGTCGGGGAAGGGGTAAGACAGAATAATGGGATGCAGCCTAAGTGAGAGTGACGTCACCCATCGCTCCAGTCAAATGAAGCTTATCAAGCTTCATTTGAGCTTCATCTGCTGCTTTTATTACTGCTGCTAATATCTGATCTGACGTGACTAGTGTTTTAGCTTTATTTATGTGTTTATGGTTACTGTAGTGGTCAGGTATGATGTTATTTGTTGTACCTGAGCATAGTGAAGAAATGTTAAATCAATAAAGCTTTTCAGGTGCATGCACACGCTTATATCGACACTGAGGTCATCTATTTGTGTATTATTTGACCACTGGAGTCATACAACTGTTTCAATGCTCATACTGATAAATGTTTCATATCGCCTGCACGGGTATTAGAGCGCAGTGTGTCTCTTCTGGAATGTGGGCAGGTTGACCGGAGGCCGAAAACGGAGATAAGGAGTGAAAAGGAGTTATCACGTGCTCAGCAGCAAATGTGGGAAAGCGAGGAGGAGCCCGAGCAGAATTTTATCAACATATTATTTGCATATTTGCGTATTCATATTGAATTTTTATCTGGGGTTGAGGGAAAGGTGAGCAGTCGGTCTGAAGCTCCTGACGTAAGCCTTGCATATTGTGGCTACCAGGGAAAGACTGACCCAGAGCTCTGTATTACTTTTTGTTAGGGGAATAAACTTTTGGTTAATTTGAACTTTTTGAATCTTGGTCGTCTTTCGATAGAACGCGCATAACATAAACGTTGTCCTGTCTTGTCCCATGACATGGTACTTCTTGATGCTTTTACTGTATATGGTACCTTAATGGTTTCCTAATACTGTAAATGAATCCTTCTTCAAAATCAAGCCTCAGTGCATGAGACTGACTGTCTTCATGAGGCTAAATATCTCTCTGAAACGCTTTATTCTGGGCGTTATTGCTTGAATGCAAATGAGGAGGACAGAGACAGGCCAGTGCAGCGGGTGGGGGTGTGGCCAAATGCTCCGCTGTTTCCTGGATTAGCGGTGCGCGGTGCACTGGCCCCACTTCCGTGTTTTAAGAGCGGAGGAAGATATGACACGCTTTCCATTAAAAAAACACATTTCCACAGAAAATAAAATTAAACCACTGCTGTTTCAGAGGTTCGGAAGCTCGGATAAAGGACATCCGAGCCTGGAAACACTCTCACATGTTTCCAGGCAAATAAAAAAACGCATCTCGCATTGCATAGCTCGTTTGCGGTCCAAATTCTCTGGGCGTGATTTCCAGAGACGGTGTGAACATCCAGACGGGGGGTGGAAACCTTTCAGTGAGTGCGACGTCAAAACGTTCACTTGTTCAGAATCGCCTGTTTGGGCTGTCTTTTTTTCAAATGTGGAAAAGGATCGCAAATGCTCAGTTTACACATTTCGCAACTTTTAGCCATGGGTGGGGCCTAAACAGGGTAGGGGAGCTCACATTAACGTTCAAAAACCTCAGAAAGTGAAAATCTCATGCCATGGGACCTTTAAGATGTGTGTAGAATCCCTCAGTCGTTTCGTTTTCAGATGGTCAACTGGACAAAAGTTTATTTGGTCAAATACTGCTTATAACTGGTTGCAGGGAGGAGCTAATGAAATTACTGAGTTTCATAGTAATTTCAGTTATAAGCAGCGTCTACCAGCACTCAAGCCAGAACTGAAGAAGCAGCTTGGATGAGCTGCGAAACGTATCCGACCAAATAAACTTTTGTCCAGTTGACAAATTGAATTTCTCCTTTTTGCCATTGTCCTGTCTTGCACTTTAATGTTTGTCCAGTCTTGTCTGTGCATGGGACAGAGAGAAACATAATTTTGATTCGATTTCGTTGTGAACAGTTGACAAAGTTGTAGTAGTACTTTTTTACTTTCTACTTTTTATTATCCCTGTAGGGAAATTGTCCTCTCCAATTCACCCGTCCTTTCAGGAGCAGTGGGCAGCACATGGGGCGCCTGGGGACCCATCTCCGTGATCCGCTAGGCCTGGTCAGGACCTCAGCTGGAGGATTTTTTACCTATGGAGCATGTTTTTGGGTTGACTTTGAGGCTAGAGGTTACAGGGCGACTTTGGAGCCGTATTAGGAGTAGGAATTGATTTACGGACAAAATAGCAAAATAAAAACAACAGGATCACGTAGAGCGGCTTAATACAAACATTTTAAGAGCGAAATGAGGAGCCTGACAGCAGCAGTTACAGAGAGAGGGGTGACGTTTATTCAATACAAAGTGAATCGGAGTCGGAATCGATGGAGCCAGAAGACCACCCATGCTCACATCCTATTTGGAGCACGACGGCAAGCAGGTTAGCCATGTCCGTTTATATATACAGTCTACAAGTAACACTCACAAAGGCCCATTCATCTTATTTTGGCAAGAAATGCTACATGAAAATGAGATCAAAATCACTATTATCCAGTTTTTTCTCGCACGGTGCTTTATATTTGCATGAGCGTTTCCCAGTCCCTGGTGTATATTTATTGAGTGTGAACAGGCATGTTCATTCATTCAGGAAAAGTAAATTGTTAGTTTTGAAGTGGCGCTGTATCCTCGGCACAATTTTGAAATCTGTGCACTTGAGAAGACAAAAACTGACACTTCAAAGCACAAAAGATGATGCAAAAATACTAAACTCTTCAGACAATAACTGATATCTTCAGTTTCTGCTAGTTTGCTCGTATAAAAAAAAAAACATGCCATCAGTGACTTTTAGTGAATTTTGCTTGTGAGGCAAACTGAGTAGAATGAAAAAAACAACAAAACAAAAAAAAAACTTTAAAGGGCCCGCATTACCCTATTTTCTGATCTATGTTATAATGTTGTTTCCTCGTCACAAACAGACCTGGAGTTGTGTTTTGTTTCTTTCACACATGTTTAACACATAAACCCTGCATATTTATTTGCTTCTCTCAAACAGAAAACACTCACTTCCACCTTGTGATGTCATGTGGCAATACAGGAAGTGCTTCACTGTGTTTTGAAACTCCATACATCATCCATCCATCCATCCATTTTCTTCCGCTTATCCGGGGGCCGAGTCGTGGGGGCAACACTCTAAGCAGAGACTCCCAAGCCGTGTCTCAATTCCCAGTGTGCACAGTTCGGAGTGTGGTTTTAAGGGCACTCAGGACTGTGCATATTTGCGACTCCATTTTCTCCTGTAGAAGAAGTAGTGCGCGGTGCATGCTGGGATATATGACTGCGTGAAGTGTGCATGGATGCACAGTTGGTTCATGCTCAGATTTCCATGGAACTGACTGCGGTTTTCAGGGTGCATTTTAAGTATGCATGGGATAAAAAAGAAATGGGACAGCAGTTGTAGCGCCGGAAGTGACATATGCGCCTTTAAAACCACACTCCGAACTGTGCACACTGCGAATTGAGACACGGCTCCACACTTCCTTCACCCCGGACACTTCTTCCAGCTCCTCCGGGGGGACCCCAAGGCATTACCAGGCCAGCCAAGAGACATAGTCCCTCCAGTTTGTCCTGGGTCTTCCCCGGAGCCTCCTCCAAGTGGGACATGTCCGGAACACCTCCCGAGGGAGGCGTCCAGGAGGCGTCCGGAACAGATGCCCGAGCCACCTCAGCTGCTCCTCTCGACGTGGAGGAGTAACGGCTCTACTCCGAGCTCCTCCCATGTGACTGAGCTCCTCACCCTATCTCTAAGGGTGCGCCCAGCTACTCTACAGAGGAAACTCATTTCGCCCGCTTGTATCCGCAATCTCGTCCTTTCGATCATTACCCAAAGCTCATGACCATAGGTGAGGGGAGGAACGTAAATTGACGGTAAATTGAGAGCTTTGCCGGTTTCACTGCCAACACTGCACAGATCCACCTGTCTCACACTCCATCCTCCCCTCACTCCTGAACAAGACCCCGAAATACTTGAACTCCTCCACTTGAGGCAAGGACTCCATACACCTTCACTAGAATCACCTGGACAATTTCAGCCCTGGAATTTTCAATCACTACTGAACAAAAAATAAAAAGTAGCTGTAAACTTGAAAACTACCACTAGACTTATAATAAAGAGTTACTCAAACGTGTGAATGAATCAAAACACAACTTCAGGTATGTTTTGTAGTCGTTATAACATGGCTTAAAGCTTAAAGAGTCAATTTTGCGTAATATAGGACCTTTATGGCACGCATGTTCATTTCATCGTAAAGAGTCATGCCATGTTTCATTTAAGTTTGTATTTATTTGATGGTTTTAAAAGTTCAGTTTGAGTAAATAACTGTTGAGAAGAAACTCTGACACTCAGGTCTTTGCACATTTGAAGAGAACTGACAGTGTATTGATGCAACAGTCTTCAAACACAAAGATGAAACTGTAAGAAGCCGAAACAGCAGGAGGCACTGCAGGGTCTGACCGACTCAAACCCAATAATCTCATAAATCAGTTAGATTTGATAGCTGATAGGGTGTTTTCTTCTTATATTAACAATTTAAAGTCCTATGTGATGCAATATTGACTCACTTTAAGCCATATTATAATGTTGTAACCTCCTCAGAAACACACCTGGAGTTGTGTTTTGATTCATTCACACAGTTTTGAGTAAACCTTGAGTCTGTCTGTATCTCCAAAGCTCAAACTGCTCTGTTCCACCTGTGCAGTGATGGCACGAAGCAGTAGTTTTCAAGTTAAGTTATCTTTAAGTTGATCTTTTTCTTCGGTAAAGATTGGCAATTCCAGGTCTGAAATGATCCAAATGATTCTAGTGAAAACACAGTGGAACACAGAGTTTTCTGTTTGAGAGAAGGAAACATACTGAATGAACAACAGCAATGTTTTACTTTTTTCAGTGTACATTTATATAATTATGCTTTATTTGACACCAGTCGCTTTCAATCTTTTTTGCTACTTATTTAGAATGATTATTATCGCGTGAAAAGTCCCTCAGTCGTCCAGGTAGAATCCATGATCAAAGGACAAATGACAAATTGAAACTTCTCCTTTGATCAATTATTATTATCATTTAGATGTGAGAATCCCTCAGTCTTCCAGGTAGAATCTGCAGCAAAAGGAGAAATTCAATTTGTCAACTGGTCAAAAGTTTATTTGGTCGAATATGTTTCTCAGCTCATCCAAGCTGCTTCTTCAGTTCTGGTCAGACGCTGGTGGACACTGCCTATATCTGCCTGAAGGGGGCGCTAACTACAATGAAATTACTCTGAAACTAACACACCTACTTGTTTACAGTTTGTGTTAGTTAGGTGGGCCTGTTAGATCTGCAGTGGGAGTGTGGGTCTTGTTAGCAGAACCATTCAGGATCATAATGGTGTTTTCACACCTCTGGACCTGACCTGCTGCCCTATTGTTTTCTTTGTTTTGATTTAGGTTTGAGGACTTCAATTTTCCATCCATACATCGTGGGGGCAGCAGTCCAGTCTGCTGCCCAGAACACAATGCACCAGCCCCCATGAATCCTCCCACAGGTGGTGGGTCCACAGGAGGACGGCCCACATCACTGGCCTCCATGCTCTCTCCGTCACCCCACAACTTCTCTTACTGTTATACACCAGCATCATACAACCCATCCTTCTCTACTGCTCCCCCTGTTACTTCAACATGCTCTCCATCACCAACAGAAACAAACTCACCAAGGTCACCCGCACAGCATCCAAAATCATCAATCGGCCCATCACAGACCTCTCACATTTTAACAATAAATCCATCACACGTATGGCCCGGACAATTATCAGAGACTCAGATCATCCATTACATCACCACTTCTGCCTGTTGCCCTCTGGCCGCAGGTACAGGACTCTGAGGTGGAAGCGGGCACGCTTCAGTAAAAGCTTTGTGTCCTCTGCCATTGCTGCACTTAACAACAATATGTAACCATCCTATCCACTCCTCATTTGCATGTGTGATGTCCTGTGTGTAATGTCCATATGTGTTTTTGTTTGTTTTGTTTTTTGACAGTGTCTGTGGAAACAAATTTCCCCTCGGGGACAATAAAGGTCTGTCTGTCTGTCTGTCTGTCTGTCTGTCTGTCTTGATGCTTCTGTCATGGGGGCTACCAGTGTCCACAGACACTGGGGGCGAGGTGGGTTATGTGTCTTGCCCAAGGACACAACGGCAGCACTCATCTGTGTGGGAGCTGGGATCGCAACGGATCATCCCGTCGGGAGCGGAATTCGAACCACCAACCCCTGAATCTGTAGGCAAATGCTCTACCAACTGAGCAACTGCCGAGTTTTGAAACTGGTTTGAGAGGGGAGATAAAGAGATTTCAAGAAAGAGAATCCTTCCTTGAACAAAAATGGAGGTCTCATTTGTCTCCCATTTATAACTCGATCCTCAAACCTAAATCAAAACAAAGAAAACAATAGAGCAGCAGGTCAGGTCCAGAGGTGTGAAAACACCATTATGGCCCTGAATGGTTCTGCTAAGAAGACCCACACTCCACTCCCACTGCAGATGTAATAGGCACATCTAACTAACACAAACTGTAAACAAGTAGGTGTGGTAGTGTCAGAGTAATTTCATTGCAGTTAGCGCCCCCTTCAGGCAGATATAGGCAGTGTCCACCAGCGTCTGACCAGAACTGAAAAAGCAGCTTTGATGAGCTGCAAAACGTATTCGACCAAATAAACTTTTGTCCAGTTGACAAATTGAATTTCTCCTTTTGCCTTTATGATCCTTTATATTTTTTTTTACTCTTTGTTATTATATTATATTGTGATTATGTGAGCTACTGTGTCCAAATAATTTCCCTTGTGGATCAATAAATAAATAAAGCTAGTAGTTCATTTGTTTACCTGTACAGTAGCTATTGTGATGCTCACAGCTTATTAGAATTCTCACTGACCCCAGTCTCAACTCTAATAGCGCTTCTGAGAGAGCAGTGCCTTTAGTTAGCATCCCACGGGGAAAGTTGCTGACATCAGCTGCACGGTCTCAATACAGGGCTGAGCTGAGGGGACAAAGAGCTGATGGATACTGCCTGTCCAGTGTCCGCTCCGATAAACAAAGTCAACACATTCGACCAGACACACACACACACACACACACACACACCTGCCTCATTACTGCTGATGCTCCAAACACCACAGCTTTCTTTGCCCTGCACCACTGGGTAAATACAGAGACGAGGAGCCCCATACGCCCTAATGACGACTGTAATGGAACCTATCTTGTTTTACACTCATTCCTAACACTCGCTTTTAACATTTGTCATGGGTTTGTAGTCCGCAGAATAGGTTTTTTTTTTGTTCCAAAGGTGCATTGTGTAACTTTTTTATGGATGTCATTGCGCTGTCTGGAATGTTCCACAGTGTGACATTAAACAGCTCTACTTTACATTTATTAAAAGTTCCATTTTCTGGTCTATGTTCTAATGTTGTTTCCTCATCACAAATACGAGGGTCATTCAAAAAGTTCTAAGACAAATTAGAAAACAACTTTATTTTTGAATGTAACAAAATTATTTTTCTACATAACATCCACCTACGTCAATACACTTCTGCAAGCGATGTTTCCACCGAAAAATTCCTTCTTGATAGAATTCTGTCTAGTCGACCAGGTCACAACTCTTCTCCCTCTTCGCTTCAAGTATGGACTGAAATCTTGTTCCTTTTAAATGTTCCATCAACTTCGGAAATAGGAAAAAAAAAACATCCATAAACATTGTGCAAAGCTTCAATAATTTCTTTAGGTTTCCACTGAAGTTTTGTTAGAAATGTAATGTTTGCTCGGACTTCAGATTGGGAGTCCCACTGGATGCACGAGGAGCTGAGACATGAGTCACTGGATCTGTAGGAAGTCCAGACCGGGACTAAGACATGAGGACCAGACTGGGACCAGACCAGGACTAGACCGGAACTAGACCAGGACTAAACCAGGACTAAACCAGGTCTAAACCAGGTCTAAACCTGGACTAAACCAGGACTAGACCAGGTCTAAACCAGGATTAAACCACCGCATGCGACTCTTTGCTTTGTTTCGTCACGAAACAAGGCAAAGTTTTAAAAAAAATTGTAAAATATAAAGTTGTCCTACTTCGCGGATTTCACTTATTACAGGTTATTTTTGGAACCTAACCCCCGCGATAAACGAGGGACCACTGTATTTGCGTATCCACGGTCTTTCAGCAGCTAAAGTATCCGATCGCATTCTGTACATGAGCTCGGGAGGAATGGACGTCATTTCCTTCCGTAGATTTTGTCCATTTTCACTGTCCTTATCCTCTTCAAATGCAGCGTAAATATTCACGAGCTCCTCGCAGCGGATAGGCAGAAAAAGAAAACAAAAGAGCGCTAATGTCACATGAATGGTCAGCAGCACCAGTATGGTAGTTATCCTAATTTACACACGCACACGATTCTTTCTGAAAAACTAGCAAATTTCAAAGACAAAATGTTCGGTTTTAAAGCAACCAATGCTGTTATCTGAAACATGGAGCGGCTTCTTCATGATCTCAACTAGCACATTCTGCAAAAAAACAACAACTGAAAATCACAAATTTTGAAAACTGAAAGACTTGTGACTGATTTTCAGGTGGTTGGTCACAAATGTCTTTATCGTATTCCATCATTGTGGTCCTTGCTGGTGAATGCGTCGTTAAATGAGGGAAGTGGCGCGTGGGTTTTAGGAGCGAGTGAAATGGGAATGTTACAGTGAGGAGCAGGTGTTTTATGGTTATAGAGAAGATTGGGGCTGATTAGGTAAGAATATACCAGTCACTTTACACAGCAGCGATGTACCAGCAGTCTGTGTACCCCCGTCTGACTGGAAAACATGAGCAGAATACGAACTTTTCCTCAATTATAATAAAATTGGTGCTTGATTGATTTTGTTCAGTCTGGGTTTGGCGTCTTCAGAATGCGCAGATGCTTTTCATTGTTTCTCCATATGTCTCTAACTTTTACACAAACCAATTACATTTTTACATAGTTTGTGATTTAAAAAGATAAAATGAAAACAATTATTTACAATAGTGGAGCAGAACTTCTAACATTAAGCTGTTTTCTGATCTTATCAGGTCTGTTTCCTCATCACAAACAGACCTGGAGTTGTGTTTTGTTTCTTTCGCACATGTTTAACACATACACCTACACATTTACGCTGAGTTCTTCTCTCAAACTGAAAATGCTCTGTTCCACTTTGTGATATCAAGAGCTTCACTGCGTTTTTAAACTCCATACACCTTCACTTGAGTCATTTGGATGATTTCAGCCCTGGAATTGCCCATTTCTCCTGAACAAAAGGTAAAAAGTAGCTGCTAAAATGTGCACTACGTACCTTTTCGTCTGGGGGTTCAACACATTCTTGTTTCTATGGAGATATCATTGCTCTGTCTGGAATGATCCACAGTATGATTTTAAAGCTCTACCTTAAAGGGATATGCCACCCCCAGGTCAAATTTGGGCATCTCCCCACAGTCCAGAGACTAAAATAAGTGGTGGAAAGCGTTTTCCTGCTCACCCAGCCATTGTCCGAGTCTGTCGCCACTGACCGCCGCGGTATCTGCAGCTACTCCGCCTTAGACTGGAGTCTAACGTCGCCAGAGAAAGATTTCGGCCAAAAGGAATTAATTTGCTCGATGCGTTTCCCAATTACTTTCTGTGTAGTGCACATTCATATCGAGTGCAAATAAATGTGCAAATCAACACGGAGAGCTTGCCTTGGTCATTTTGGGTGGGAACTATTTTCCAGTGCGGAAGAATACAGCCGAATCACGCACCACGTTGTGCAACAGGGGAACTCCCTTCCCGGTGCGTAACTGGGATTCCCCTGGCAGCGTGATTCAATTGCAGGTGGATTTATAGCTCAAAAATACCTGGAAAAACAGGCATTCTGACTGAGCGGGGTCGCCTCTCCACAGATCTGACCTGTAACTTGGTCTGATTTGGCTGTCATGACGATAGAAAGATTTAATGCCATACTGTGAAACATTCCAGACAAAGCAATAACATCCCCATGGAGAAAAAACAGGTTATTGACTCTGTGAAGTTACACAATGCACCTTTAACTTGAAAACTACCACTTCATGACATCACAAGGTGGAACAGAGCATTTTGAGCTTTGGAAATGTAGTGTTAAAAAACACGTGTGAATGAGACAAAACACAACCTCAGGTGTGTCTTTAATGAGGTAACTGTATTTTAACATGGCTTAAAGCTCACAAGAGACAATTTTGTGTAATATTAGCAGTTACTTACGCCGAGTGGACAAATTTAGAAAAGGCGAGTTATTTGTACTGCGTCTGTGTAATTGGATGTTAGAAAAAATGAAATATATTGACTTGTCATTTTGGTCTGCCAGAGCTTTTGTGAGACGGTGACATTCCCATAATAAAGACATAATGCAGCCCCTGCTTAGCTTACAGATTTTAAATTTCCATCGTGATTTTTATGCTCTGTCAACGTAAAAAACGTGTTCGCCTGAAGCTTTTGCGGGTAGATAAAAAAAACATTTATCTTAGAGAAGTTGTCACTGGGTTTATTGGCTCATGAAGAGGCCTTATTACTTTCGACTTACTCCTTTTTGACTAGAGTAAATAAAAGCTGAAAAACACAAGGCTTTAAAGGTGCAATGTGTAACTTTCTGGTTGGGGAAATCCATCACATACTTGTTTCTATAAATATGTCATTGCTCTGCCTGGAATGTTCCACAGTGTGACTTTACATACTTTATTCAATTACAGGTGGTTTTAGAGCTCAGAAAAACAGGTATTCTGACTGTGAGTGGGGTCGCCTCTCCACAGATCTGACCTGTAACTTGATCTGGTTTGGCCATCATGAAGATAGAAAGGTTTAATACCACACTGTGAAACATTCCAGAGAAAGCAATAACATTTCCATGGAGAAAAGTGATTTGACCCTCTAAAAGAAAAGTTACTTAAAGGTCCCATGGCATGAAACTTTCACTTTCTGAGGTTTTTGAACGTTAATGTGAGCTCCCCTACCCTGTTTAACTTACCCCCCCCATGGTTAAAAGTTGCGAAATGTCTAAACTGAGCATTTGCGATCCTTTTCTGCGTTACAAAAAATCGGAGCTCAAACGGGCGATTTTGAACAAGGCACCTGATTGACATCAGATCGAAAAAAGAAATGCAAATGCAGTTCCACCCCCGTCTGTTTGTACTCAGCGTCTCTGTAAATCACGCCCAGACAGTTTGGACTGCGAATGCGCTAGGCAATGCGAAATGCGTTTTTTTATTTGCCTGGAGGCACGTCCGAGTGTTTCTAGGCTCGGAAGTCCTTTATCTGAGCCTCTGGACCTTTGAACAGCAGTGGTTTGATTTTATTTTCTGTGGAAATGTGTTTATTTTTCAATGGAACGCTTCAAATCTCTCCCCCCGTGCAAAAACAAGAAAATGGATCAGCTGAGAGCTGAGAGCGAGAGCGGAGAGTTTGGCCACGCCCCCACCCTCTACTATAGGCCAGCTCTTTTCTCCTCATTTGCATTCAAGCAACAACGCCCAGAATAAAGTGTTTGAGAGAGATATTTATCACTCTTTCTCATCTTATCTCTGTTTCTCATGCACAGAGTGTTGATTTTGAAGAAGGATTCATTTACAGTATTAGGGAACCATTAAGGAGCCATATAAAAGCATCAAGAAGTACCATGTCATGGGATCTTTAAAATGGGCCTGGACAAACAAAATACCTTTATTATGCCAAATTTACTATTGTGAGTTTTTTTTGTTTCATTCACACGTTTGAGAAACCATTTATTATTAGTCTATCTACATCTCCAAAGCTTTAAATGCTCTGTTCCACCTTGTGATGTCATGTTAACAGCTCCTTTTACCTTTATTTCAGTAGAATTTGGCAATTCCAGGGCTGAAATTATCCAAATGCTTCATCCAAATGAAGGTGTATGGAGTTTAAAAACACAGCGGAGCACTTCCTGTATTACCACGTGACATCACAAGGTGGAACAGAGTGTTTTCTGTCTGAGAAAAGAACTCAGGGTAATTTTGCAGGCTCGTTTGTCATGAGGAAACAACATTATAACAGATCAGAAAACAGTGTAAAATGAGCCCTTTAATTAAAATAAGTAAATAAAATAAACCAGATGCTGCCTACTTTAGATGTTCTGCACCACTATTGTAAATAAATCTTTTCATTTTCTCGTTTCAGATCACAAATTATGTAAAAATGTAATTGGTTTGTGTAAAAGTTTGAGATATACGGGGAAACAATGGAAAACATTCTGAAGACACCAAACTGGATACAACATTAGACTGAACCAAGGTTATTATAGTTAACGAAAATGAATGAAAAAACGAAAACTAAAATTGAAAAAATATTTTCATTACCTGAAATAAATACAAACAAATTAAAATAAAAAAAAATTATAACTGAAACTGTATTGTGTGTTTACCAAACTAACTAAAACTAACTGAAATTATAGATAAATCGCTCTTCATTTTCACCTTCGTCAGTTTATTTCCAAGCATTTTTGGAGTTGGTAAATGTGGAAGTTTTGGTGTGTATTTTTATTTGTTTTTGCACTTAAGGCTGCAGCTTGTGGACTGCTTTGGTTGTTGTGGGGCTAAACCTGAATAAATGTTTTAGAATTGTATTTGTTTGTTGTAAGTTTGATAACACAATACTTTCTTTTTGAATCCTGCACTTGACAAATAACCCAAAGTGTAACCCAAAAACTAAAACTAATAAAACCTAAACAAAAACTGAGCAGTTAGGAAAAACTAAAACGAACTAAAACTATCAGAGCCGCTCTAAAAACGAATTAAAACTCACTGAGTTAGAGGGGAAAAAGTCAAAACTAACTCAAATTAAACTATAATGAAAAATCCAAGACTATTATATAACCTTGGACTGAACGAAATGAACCAAGCACACAATTTCATTATAACTGAGGAAAAATTTGAATTTTCCACGTTTTCGAGTCAAACGGGGGTACACAGACAGCTGGTACATCACTGCTGTGCAAAGTGACTGGTTTATTCTAATCTAATCAGTGTGAATGAAAACAACTCCAGAAACATTATAATATACAACAAAAAATAGAAAATGAATTTCTCCTTTTGCCATGGATTCTCCCTGGACGACTGAGGGATTCTACACACATAAAAAATAGAGTAAAATGAGCCCTTTAAGTGTAACTACATTCAGTTATTCACGCTAATTATTGATTTAAAAACATCTGATAAACAAGACAATAAACACCATGACTAAAACATCACATATACCTGTAGCAAAAGTACAGTAAACTTGTATATGATACAAATAGGTAAAACACAGTGTGTAGCGTAATAAAGCTCAAATGTTGTAATTTAAGCAGCAGTGTCAGCGTCATTTGTGTCATTTAAGCAGCAGTGTCAGTGTCATTTAAGTGTCTTTTAAGCAGCAGTGTCAGTGTTGTTTAAGTGCAATTTAAGCAGCAGTGTCAGTGGCATTTAAGCAGCAGTGTCAGGGTCATTTAAGTGTCATTTAAGCAGCAGTGCCAGTGTCATTTAAGTGTCATTAAGCAGCAGTTTCAGTGTCATTTAAGCAGCAGTGCCAGTGGCATTTAAGTATCATTTAAGCAGCAGTGCCAGTGTCATTTAAGCAGCAGTGTCATGGTCATTCAAGTGTCATTTAGGCAGCAGTGCCAGTGTCATTTAAGTGTCATTAAGCAGCAGTTTCAGTGTCATTTAATCAGCAGTGTCAGTGTCATTTAAGTGTCATTTAAGCAGCAGTTTCAGTGTCATTTAAGCAGCAGTGTCAACATCATTTGAGTCATTTAATCAGCAGTGTCAGTGTCATTTAAGTGTTTTAAGCAGCAGTGTCAGTGTTGTTTAAGTGGCATTTAAGCAGCAGTGTCAGTGTCATTTAAGCAGCAGTGTCAGGATCATTTAAGTGTCATTTACGCAGCAGTGCCAGTGTCATTTAAGTGTCATTACGTAGCAGTTTCAGTGTCATTTAAGCAGCAGTGCCAGTGACATTTAAGTGTCATTTAAGCAGCAATGTCAGTGTCATTTAAGCAGCAGTGTCAGTGTCATTTAAGCAGCAGTGTCACTGTCATCTAAGTTTTGCTTGATAAAAATGTTGAAACAGAACTTCAAAACAAATGTATTTTCTCTGTTGCCATGCAGTTTCCAGTGACAGTGTTTTCCTGTTTCTGTGCTATTACTTCTGTGTACAGTGAAGTGTAACAGAGCCTGTGTGGGTCCTTCAGACGCTCATCAAACCCGGCCCAAAAAGATGATTTGGCCGAGAAAAGTATCTGTGTGGTCTCATATGACTTCTATCAGACTAAAGTGTTCACAAGGGGAGGCTCCATTTGATCTCTGGATTACATTTCTTTATATATTATTCATTTTTGGGGTCTGGGCTTTTCTTTTTGTTCCACTGAATATGAGGTTTTATTTAAACTGCACCACAGCGAAAGCCGTTTGTAGTGAGGCAAAACACACACACACACACACACACGGAGGCTTTGTGGTATCTGAACAAATCCAGCTTTCACTCACCCAGAACAAGAAGCTGAAGAAGAAGAGGAAGTATCTGATCCAGGGGTTGACGAAGGAGAAGGTCTCAGCTCGTTTTAGGTTTAAATCTCTGTCCATGGTGACGGTTGTTGTGGATCTGTCCAGAGCTGCTCCCGGACGCCATGAGCCCCAGAGTGAAGAGGAGGAGGAGGGGTTAGAGAGAGGGGAAACAGGTGCAGAGTGTGTGTATATTTGTGTGTGTTTATGTCTGTGTGTATGTAGTGTCTCTGCATGTGTGGTTTAGTTTAGTTTAGTTTAGTTTAGTCTTTATTTGAAGGGACAATGTACAGAGCCATTATGTACAAAGACAGAGATGTTCTGCACCAGAGTATAGCTACGAAGCTAATTTCCATCCGCAGTCCCTGGTTACATGGATAAAAAACAACGGTCTATATCATTAAAAACAATCAAAGATTTTCTCTTAAAACACACACATACACACACACAGCATCACACATTTAACTTTGACACACATCTCATTACGCAGTAACACAGCAAAACATAATATACACCCACTAACATGAACCCAAAACACACAATCACACACATCCATGTACTATTTACACCCCATATCATTCACAATAACCATAACACATTAAAAACATCATTCTTATTTTTGATTTCAATGCTGTATTAACGGATGAACGGATTCACTTCATCCGTTCATCCGTTAACGGATGAACGGATGAACGGAACACACACTTACTTATGTGTGTGTAAGTGTGTATGTAGTGTGTCTATATGCGTGTGTAGTGTGTGTGTATGTGTATGTATGTATATGTAGTGTTTTTTGTGTGTGTAGTGTGTATGTTTATAGATAGTGTCTGTGTGCGTGTAGTGTGTGTTTGTGTGTGTAGTGTGTGTCTATATGCGTATGTAGGGTATGTGTGTGTAGATAGTGCCTTTGTGTTTGTACGTAGTGTCTGTGTATGTGGTGTGTGTGTAGATCGTGTGTGTAGTGTATGTGTGTGTGTGTGTGTAGTGTGTGTCTATATGCGTATGTAGGGTATGTGTGTGTGTGTAGATAGTGCCTGTGTGTTTGTACGTAGTGTCTCTGTGTGTGGTGTGTGTAGATCGTGTGTGTGTGTAGTGTATGAGTGTGTATATGTAGTGCGAGTGTATATGTGTGGGTGTGTAGTGTATGTGTGTGTGTGTACGTAGTGTCTGTGTGTGGTATGTGTGTGTAGATAGTGTCTGTGTGTGTGGTGTGTGTGTGTAGATAGTGTGTGTGTGTAGTGTATGTGTGTGTATATGTAGTGCGAGTGTATATGTGTGGGTGTGTGTAGTGTAATTGTGTGTGTACGTAGTGTCTGTGTGTGTGGTATGTGTGTGTAGATAGTGTGTGTGTGTGTGTAGTGTCTGTGTGTGTGTGTGTGTGTGTGTAGTGTCTGTGTGCGGTGTGTGTGTGTGTAGGATTACACTGGAGGCCTGGAGCTTTGCAGGACTTTGTGACTCTCACATGTTTCCTGTTTCGCCAACTGCAGCTGCGTCTGTTTTCCTCCAGGTTTTTGAAATAGTCAAATAACTCAACAATATTTTGTGTATTTTATATTCAAATTCTCAAAGTATCCGCATTTTGCTTTGTCGACAGTCTAAGGCTACGTTTATTATATTCAAAACAGAAGACGCAAAAGTGGCGTCTCGTCTTCAATTTTTCATCCGCGTTTATACGAAGACGCAAAAGGGGACGCAAAAGCCAGCGAAGGGAGGCGCTGGACTGAAAAAAACAACAACAAAAAAAAACATCACAACAGCATCAAGGTACATTTCTAACCACGACTGTACCGGAAAAGAGAAAGGAAAACTTCAAAATAAAATGTTCTAGTTGCGTTTTAAATGAGTTGTTAAGTTCCGCTCCAAACATTTCAGTGACTTGTATTTTTGTTTACATGTTTTTGAATATTGTACTGAAAATAGTTCCATTACAGGAGGATTACAGTGAATTAGAAAATATAAAATCACATCGGGTTTTACATTTGAAGTGCCTCATGCGGAAGTCGCTTGTCTTGGCGTCTGTGTGGCTGTGAGAGTGTGAGAAACACTTGTACGCCGTAGACGTGTGTGGGTGCGATTTATACAATTGTTGAAATGACTCTTGTATGTTGACTAGAGCTGCTAGCGCAGCTTGAACATCCGTGGTATCAAGGTATGCTGCATCTATGTGACGTAAACGCGTACGCGACGTGAGCAGATCTGACCAGTTTTGCGTCTTGTGCAGTTTACACGGAGACGCTACAGCGGAGCGTATTTAACTTTTCCACTCTGGAGGGTGGTTTCAGATTTTTGCGTTTTTAGGTCCCAAAAACGCCGTCACCGTGTAAACGAAAGGCACTTCCGATAAAATATTTTGTCGTTTTTACCCATAAGCGTTCTCGTGTAAAGTTATTTTGAGTTTATTTTAGATTTTATTCATTTCACGTGTCATTCATTGTCTCGACGCCTCTTTTGAGAAACTAAATTGTAAATAATCATTGAAATACAAAAGAAAAATCAATGAAAGTGTGTCCCAACTTTTGACTGGTGGCGTGGGGAAAATTAACTACAATATGGCATTGACATTGACATTAAGAGGCATTGTAACTTTTTATGGGTGTTGTTTGTAATTAAAAAAAAGAATAATAAATGAAAAAAAAAACATAAAAAAATAAAAATAAATACACACAAAAATAAATAATTACATTAAAAAAAAAAATACATACATAAATAATAATCGGGACACAACAACAGTTTTTGCCACTGCTCCCCTCCTAACTTTTTCATATTTTTAACACAGTAAAAATGCAGTACAGACCCTTTATTGTCAGAATAAACAAACAAAGAAAATATATAAAAATTGCTTTACAATCTCCATCTGGAGCAGGGCTGCAGAAAAAGAACCATCAACTCCACTGTTCATGACAATTTTCCACGGTTAAAGGTTGGGCACCACTTCATGGAACACAAACCATACGGTAATTACATTTTTGACACCAATTTCAACACTTTAAACGGGAAAAAAGGAACAAACAAATGTAATATTATGATAGCCCGTATATTGGGAGTGACAAGTGCGGGTTTAAAGTGAACTGAATTGCCTGGACTGAAAAGCTTTTGTTATTTTCAATTGGAAAAACGACATCAGATTTGGCGATCAAAAACAAGTGCTTTTGTCCGCGAACAGTAAACAACTCACCAGTCAATACAACAAAAGAGGAAAATCAGAAGTGCTTTAAGTGGCATTTTAAAACTCTTAAATTAATAATAACCGGATAAGATACTCCGGATCCCGCCACGAGACTGGATCCACGAGAACGAGGCAAGACAAAATGAGACTTTAGCATAATTTAGGATACATCAGGGGTGTCAAACTCATTTTGGTCTGGGGGCCGTATCCAACCTACTTTGATCCAAAAGAAAACTCATGGTATGAGTTTATGGTGTGGTATATCCCCCAAAAATAGCAATAAGTCCAAATATTTGTGCAGAGAGACGCAAATCTATTACAGACTGCTGTTTCTTCAGTCGCAGCAATAATTCGTTTATCTTCTGTCTTCTCAATTCTCTGTTCAAGTTCTTGTATTGTTCAAAATGCCGTGTCTTGTAGTGTTTAAGATTATATTCCTTGAGCACCGCCACTTGTTGCAAACACACCGAGCGTACAGGTTTCCCATTCACCTCTGTGAACAAATAGGAATTAGTAAATTTTTCTTGGAAAATCCTGCACTCGGCGTCCACTTTTCTCATTTTTGACATTTTGCTGATGAGGGTGTCACGGTCAACAGTCAAAACGATGGTCCTTTAAGAGCGTTTGGAAAGAGGGGAGTCTTCATTTGAGCTGTTCTGGTGGGAGGGGCCACGCACCTCTGGCCACGCTGGAGACGCTGCTATGCTAAACTGTGCAGAAAATTACCAATATTTTAATAGAAAATGTAAATATAATTAAAATATTTTAATAGAAAATCAGCCGAGGGCCAGATTAAAGGTCTTGGAGGGCCGGATCTGGAATACATCGTCGTGCAATCCATTTCCCAATTTTGGCTTCACTATTTTTATTTATTTTATGCAGTACTTTAGCAGCCATTGTACTACAGCTTTTGGCTACTACAGCTTCTCAAACTGTAGCTCACCAGCTCTGAACTCTATTTTGTCCAAGACAAAGGTAATTTCATGGGGCGGGGGGAGCCAAAAGGAGAAAATTCAATTTGTCAACTGAAGAAGCAGCTTGGATAAGCTACGAAACGTATTCGACCAAATCAACTTTTGTCCAGGTGACAAATTGAATTTCTCCTTTTGCCGTGGATTCTACCTGAGACTGAGGGATTCTACACACAATCTTGTGGCAATTTTGTCTCATGAGATCTTGTCCCATCACTAATTTTTAATTTAAACAGCCTGTGTTCGGCTGACGGGGCATCCAGATTTTGTGGGATTCTTCTGTATTTTATCTTCTGTATATGAACATTTTGGAATTTTAAAATCGTCAAAGCACCTGTGATGGAATTCTATTCCTGGGTAATGACGATGGCGTAGTCAGAAGGATGTTTTCGATTTTTTAATTATTGATGTTCCCAAAAGTTTGAAGAGTGCTATATACGAGGGTCATTCAAAAAGTTCTAAGACATATTAAAAAACAACTTTATTTTTGAAAGTAACAAAATTATTTTTCTACATAACATCCACCTAAGTCAATAGACTTCTGCAAGCGATGTTTACACCGAAAAATTCCTTCTTGAGGCCTGAAGTGTGTCTTATCTGGAGCTTGTCTAGTCAGCCAGGTCACAACCTCCCTCTTCACTTCAAGTATGGACTGAAATCTTGTTCCTTTTAAATGTTCCTTCAACTTTGGAAATAGGGTGGGGAAAAAAAACATCCATAAACATTGTGCAAAGCTTCAATAATTTCTTTAGGTTTCCATTGAAGTTTTGTTAGAAATTTAATGTTTGCTCGGACTTCAGATTGGCTCATTTTGGAAGGTCAAAAAAGTGGGTTGTGCAATATGTAACGTAAATCTCTGAATAACAAAGCTAGAATGCCGAAACTTGTCAAATGTGTTTATAAGTTATCAGTGGTACGATTCAAGGTCAATTTTGTTGAACTAGTTCGACTCATTTTGAATTTATGGCATTTGTCTTAGAACTTTTTGAATGGCCCTCATACAAGACAGTGAAACAAAAAGATATTTACAATATGTACATACGACCACAGAAATCTTCATAAATCATCAGCTCGGTTGTTCCCTTCGGTATACAATACTGTACCAGACTGACTGAGGGAGGGAGAGCGGCTCTTTTATCCACCAAGGCTCCTCCCCCGAGCCAATTAACACAAGAATACTGGTTTTAACCGCTAAAACACAATTAACGATAACAAAAATATAGAAAAATACATGAAAATACATTTTACAACATGGCCATGTCTCTGCGCCTGTAGAAGAACCAGGAAAAATAATATGGATAATTTACTGTGACGATAGAAACAGTAAGTGAATGAGGCGTTTGGTTTGACAGTGGGATTGCAAACAGGAGATGTATCCTGGTTTGAAGTTCATTGGAAAACAAAGTTATGGATGATCAAAGGAGAAGTTCAATTTGTCAACTGGACAAAGTTTGTTTGGTTGAAAACGTTTCGCCGCTCATCCGAGAGGCTTCGTCAGCTCTGGTCAGCACCAGAGCTGACGAAGCCTCTCGGATGAGCGGCGAAACGTTTTCAACCAAACAAACTTTGTCCAGTTGACAAATTGAACTTCTCCTTTGATCATGGATTCTACCTGGACGACTGAGGGACTTTTCACGCAAAGTTATGGATGATTTACCAGTGGACTTGTGTGCACCAAGACGACTGTGGTGGTGAACGGACGGTAAAAAGAGCAGAGCAGAACAGAGCGGACAGACGGGGAGCGGGACACGGAGTGGAAAACAGAGCTGAATGAATTTGTGGTGTGCACAGTTCGGAGTGTGGTTTTAACAGCGCATAGGTTACTTCCGGCGTGACAACCGCTGTCCCATTTCGTTTTTGTCTCATGTGCACTTAAAATGCACTCTGAAAACCGCAGTTGTTTCCATGGAAATCGGTGCGTGAACCAACCGTGCATCCATGCACACTTCGCGCAGTCATATATCCCAGTATGCACCACACGCTACTTCTTCTACGGGAGAAAATGGAGTCGGCGGCTGCATCTGGTAGTTGTGGGCCCTGTCCCATTGTGCAAGTATGCACAGTCCGGAGTGCCCTTAAAGTGATGTTCACCTTCAGCGGATGTCTACGCCGAAGTTTACAAGTGAACAGGCTGATAGAGTTAACATGGGCGTAGTGATACGAGTGGAGAGAGACAAACAGCGAAATATGCTGCTGGATGTTTCGTGGACAACTGTTTCGGACGCAAATATATCACCTTTCTAACAAATGTTTTGTTTTGAGAAGAAAAACAAGCTTTATTTCATGTTCCATTGAAGTTACCGGACCTAATTACCTGAGCTCCAGAAAGCGAGCCGAACCGGGATCAGCTGAGAGTGTCAGAGGTAAGCCGGTGTCAACACACGGAACTTTTAGAAGGAAACCCATACAGATTAACATAAAAAACAACAACAACGCATTATCACTTTAAAACCACACTCCGAACTTTGCACACTGGGAATTGAGACACGGCTATTGAAAACAACACAGCGCCATCTTTGGATCAGCATCCATTATTATTATTATTATTGCTGGTTTCAAACGACATCACAACATTCTGTTGGCCAATACTGTTTAATATAGAAGGGGAAAGGTAAAATTAAAGGAAAAGTAACGTTTTTTACAATTTGAGCCTTATTTTGGTAATAAAACAAGTTGTTTTACTCACCCATAGCACTTTGGTGTCATATGGAGCATTTCCGGAGATGTTTTAGATTAGCGTTAGGCGTTAGCACTTTTCAAATCATAGAAGCTCGATGTCTTTAGTCTACGATTTCGTTTGGTCAAAAGTGGCCTGTAATCCGAGATTTAGCCATAGTTTCGAGTAGATGAGGACGCCAGTGTGCATGTGCGGAGTGTGCTCTCAGCTCCCGGGACCCAAACATGAAACGCAAAGCTGAAAACTATGGATAAATCTCGGATTACAGGCCACTTTCGATTCAAACGAAATCGTAGACTAAGACATCGAGCTTCTATGATTTGAAAAGTGCTGAAGTTTGTGTTATTTGGAGCCCGCACGGGGCATATTACATGCTCAGGGAATGCCCCGAGCTATGGCTATAAGTCGCGCTAGGCTAACGGAACATCTCCGGAAATGCTCCATATGACACCAAAGTGATATGGGTGAGTAAAACAACTTGTTTTATTGCCGAAATAAGGCTCAAATTGTAAAAAACGTTACTTTTCCTTTAATATTATTCAACTGCAGATTTTTGTTCTAATACAGTACGGTCTTGGGTCTAGTCAGTAATAGAAATGATCAGGGTCTATATTTGGGAATTTGCCTTTCTGATAATGTATCCCTCAGTCGTTCAGGTAGAATCCATGGCAAAAAGAGAAATTAAATTCAGGGCTCTCAAGTTTTGAGCGGGGTCGTGCGTGAGACTGTAATTTCCGAGGACGGGGGGTAGGGAGTTATATAAATGAAGTTATTACCTGATGGTTCTCAGTTTGTTTTATCATCACCGCACTTTGTCAGTGCGCGCTGAGAGGGGCGGGGAGGAGGGACCGGGGCGGGGCAGTGTTGCCAACTTAGCGACTTTGTCGCTATTTTTTAGCTACTTTCTGGACCCCCCTAGTGAGAAAATTTGACAAAAGCGACTAGCGACAAATCTAGCGACTTTTTTGGTGATCAGAGGCTCCAAGATCGCGGGAGGGGGGAAAAAATTATTGCGCCGTTTTCTCTCTTTCCCCGTTCAGAGAAAGAGACAGAGAGGGACCAGGTGGGGCAGTGGAAGAGAGACACAGGCAGAGAGGGGCGGGGGCGGAGTTGAGAACAGCGTGGACTGTCAGACAGACACGGCGCACACACACTCACCAGTCTCTCCTCTGCTCCCTCCCATCTCGTCAGATCGCCTCGGAGTCTGGTCATTCCTCTCTCTGTTTCTGTCATTCACTTTCTCTCGTCACGTGCATATCCCTCGTGGCACCGGGCTCAGGACGTGCCCGGGAGACGGCGCGTCTGCTCCGGCCTCCGCTCGGAACGTGCGCCCGGAGCAGGGGGAGTTTTTTTTCGCTGAAAACGCGCGGAGCCTGCATAAACTAAGCCACACAGACCGATTTTCTGGGCACAAAAAAAACAAAAAAGAAATCAGCATGAGAAATGCCATGTGAGGCGTGTGAGCGTGTGAACACGTCGAATTGCGTGTGTCACACTCTCAATGCGTGAGACTTGAGAGCCCTGTCAATTTGTCAACTGGACAAAAGTTTATTTTAACCAAATAAACATTGGGTCTTTCAGCTTTGTTTCTACCTTGACTGGCATCCCTTTTTGATATTCTGTGGTATACTGTGGTCCAAAGCAAGAAACATTATCTGACAGAGGCTTTTTGCCAAAACTTAAAAAAACAAAAACAAAAAAAAAAACCTTTTGGACATCGGTCATTCGGTGAGTGTGCAATGCATTTGTTCACTTTTAAACTGCTGCTCCTTGCATTTGTACCGCTACAAGAATTTTGGCGTGCATTTTCTGTCATTTGAGATCCCTTTTTGACATCGCTTTGACAAAGGCCCCATTTAACCTGAGTTGCATTGCACAAATTTTATCTTTAAAAGCAGTTGCATCACAGCGGAAAATAAACCCAGACTGACAGTTGACGAAATACGGACAATAAAATGTTCGTGAAGCATTACATCTGATACACTTAAACAACTCCCACTTTCCCCAAGTCTCCAAAACACAGACAGGCTGCCTCAAACCCAGGCTCGGGAATCTATACTATAAGAAATATGGGACAGAGTGCGCAGGGAGAAGACGGATCGCCTGCCTTGGATGACGTGAAGAGTCATCCGAGGATACGCAATCTCGGAAAATAGAAATACAACCTCTGAAACTTGAAAAAGTAATTCATTACATCCACGCACCACCTCATCATTTAGATACATAGCTCTCGTGTCCTTGCATGGGAGTTTTGAATGACAGGCAGGCTTGTGTCCCCCGTGAAGGAAATGAAAGGGCGATGAATGGCCCCGTTGGAATTTTCAGCTTCGGCAAAATAATGAGCTTGATCTACTTTTTCTGATTTCAAGGTGCACTCAGTAGCGTAACAAGGTAGTCACGGGCCCAGGTGTGACATTTCATACCGGGCTTCCTAGTGGTCCACCTCATACTCGAGGCTCTAATGCATGCAATACAATCCTCTAAAAAAAGACCAGAAGCACAGAGGTAGTTTATATACATTATATACATTATATTGTAAATAAAAAAACATACACCACGACACTGGATCCATTGCACAAAAACATTAAACATTAAAAATAATTGTATTAATACAGGGTAATCAGATACTGCAGTAACATAAACTTTCATGGAATTATGGGAGCATTAAAGATCCCATGACATAGTACTTCTTGATGCTTTTATATGGCTCCTTAATGGTTCCCTAATACTGTAAATGAATCCTTCTTCAAAATCAACACTCAGTGCATGAGAAACAGAGATAAGATGAGAAAGAGTCATAAATATCTCTCTCAAACTCTTTATTCTGGGCGTTGTTGCTTGAATGCAAATGAGGAGAAAAGAGATGGCCAATAGTAGAGGGTGAGGGCGTGGCCAAACTCTCCGCTCAGAGCTCAGAGCCCACAGCTGATCCATTTGCTTGTTTTTGCACGGGGGAGAGATTTGAAGCGTTCCATTGAAAAATAAACATATTTCCACAGAAAATAAAATCAAACCACTGCTGTTCAAAGGTCCAGAGGCTCAGATAAAGGACTTCCGAGCCTAGAAACACTCGGACGTGCCTCCAGGCAAATAAAAAAAACGCATTTCGCATTGCCTAGCGCATTCGCAGTCCAAACTTTCTGGGCGTGATTTACAGAGACGCTGAGTACAGACAGACGGGGGTGGAACTGCATTTGCATTTCTTTTTTCGATCTGACGTCAATAAGGTGCCTTATTCAAACTCGCCCGTTTGAGCTCCGATTTTTTGTAACGCAGAAAAGGATCGCAAATGCTCAGATTAGACATTTCGCAACTTTTAACCATGGGGGGGGTGTCTAAACAGGGTAGGGGAGCTCACATTAAGGTTCAAAAACCTCAGAAAGTGAAAATTTCATGCCATGGGACCTTTAAAAGCGCTGATACCTTAAAGGGATAGTGCGTTTTTTTTATGTTAATCTGTATGGGTTTCCTTCTAAAAGTTCCGTGTGTTGACACCGGCTTACCTCTGACAGTCTCAGCTGATCCTGGTTCGGCTCGCTTTCTGGAGCCCACGTAAGTAGGTCCGGTAACTTCCCTGGAACATGAAATAAAGCTTGTTTTTCTTCTCAAAACAAAACATTTGTCCGAAAGGTGATATATTTGCGTCCCAAACAGCTGTCCCAAACAGCTGTCCACGAAACACGAGTCGACAGACACGTATTGTGTCTGTCGACTCGTATCACTGCGCGCCTATTAGCTGTATTAGCCTGTTAACCTTTAGCGGAAGTGTACGGCAGATGCGGTCCGCCGTAAGGGGAAGTTTACAAGTGAACAGGCTAATACAGCTAATATGCGCACAGCTAATATGTTCTGACCGTGAGAGAGAGCGGATGTGTTTTCGCTTTCCTCTTCCTTATCTATTGCTCTGCTGTCTGCGTGCCTCTCTTGTTTTTTGTCATTTTCTCGCTTTTTGGAGCAGATTTTCCAAATTCCTAAAATATGGATGTGATCAGCTGGACCCTCAACACGATTGATACTCTTTTTTCACGGAGGAGTGCCGCTCCGGGAGATGCGGCGTGTCCGGATGGTACTTTTGTTGCTGGATATGCGAGGGACTCGTATCGTGCGTGGCAAGTCGTATGTCTGGCACCAATGTACCTGGAGGATGTGGAGGATATTTAACATCAAAAAAACCCACTATCCCTTTAATATGATTGAAATATGCAGCCGCCATTCATTCGAAAAATCAGCCTACCCAGAATTCATTGCTGTATCTCAGTAGAAACAAAGATACTGGCGTAAGATGACGACAAAAAGCGAACAAAAATAATTTATTTAGCTTTTTATTTGATTGTTGGATTATTAATAGTGAGGTTTATTAAAAAAAAAAAAAAATCATTCATCTTCTTCCCCTTTATAATAATAATAATAATGCTATAATAATGCGTGGGGGTGCACTGTAAGGCCCCGCAACTTCTTTGTCTCCATGGAGATGTTAACGCTTTGGTTTAAATTGTCCACAGTTTGGTATTACACTAATCTGTCTTGCATTCAACTACAGGTTATTTATTGCTCAAAAATATCTTAAAAACAAATTCTTACTACTATTACGACCCCTCTCTGACCCCTACGACCCATCTCTGCGAGGAACAGGGGAATTCACAAAAGAACCAAGATGTAAAATGGCAAAACTAAAGTTATCATTTATTTAAAAGGAAAGTTAAGGTAAAACTAACAAAAAAGAGGCTCTAAACAGAGTGGTGCAATAACAGAAAAACAAACCGGTGTCAGAAGTCACAAAGGACTTCTAGTGTCTAAAAGTTCACAAAGTTACACAAATCGACACAGGAAACAAACAGCAAATGTGGCATATATACCACTGCACCTCATGTATATTTTATGTATACTGTTGTTTTGGCTTAGTACTTTAACTCGCACTTTATACACAGAAAACTTTAAACTGCGATAAGTTTTCTAATGGGATCTCAGGGATGTGTGAATCAAAGTTATTATAGTTAACGAGAATGAACGAAAAAATGAAAATTAATATAGAAAAACTATTTTAGTTGAAATAAATAAAAACGACAGTTAAAAGAACTAACTGAAACTGTATTGTGTGTTTACAAACTAACTAAAACTAACTGAAATTATAGATAAATTGCTCTTCCTTTTTGTCTTTGTCAATGTATTTACAAGCCTTGGCCAAGCCATGTGCTTATATCCTCGGACTTAAAGGAAAAGTTTTTTACAATTTGAGCCTTATTTCGGTAATAAAACAAGTTGTTTTACTCACCCATAGCACTTTGGTGTCATATGGAGCATTTCCGGAGATGGTTTAGATTAGCGTTAGGCTAACGCCGTTAGCCTAGCGCGACTTATAGCCATAGCTCGGGGCATTCCCCGAGCATGTAATATGCCCCGTGCGGGCTCCAAATAACACAAACTTTAGCACTTTTCAAATCATAGAAGCTCGATGTCTTTAGTCTACGATTTCATTTGGTCAAAAGTGGCCTGTAATCCGAGATTTAGCCATAGTTTCGAGTAGATGAGGACGCCAGTGCGCATGCGTGGAGTGTGCTCTCAGCTCCCGGGACCCAAACATGGAACGCAAAGCTATAAACTATGGATAAATCTCGGATTACAGGCCACTTTTGACCAAATGAAATCGTAGGCGTTAGCCTAATGCAAATCTAAAACATCTCTGGAAGTACTCCATATGACATCAAAGTGATATGGGTGAGTAAAACAACTTGTTTTATTACCGAAATAAGGCTCAAATTGTAAAAAAAAACGTTACTTTTCCGACCGCACTTTGTAACGGAGCTCCGGAGAAATGGACCTGTCCTGAACGTCTCCCGAATGTGTCATGTGTCCAAGGATTGGCAGGCGTGCGAGCGTGGGAAAATATGTTGATGTATACACGCCCCGTTTCTTTCCGAAAAACAAGCCAATTTGAAATAAAAAAAATTAACGTCACTAATGCTGTTATCTGATACATGGAGTGGCTTCTTCATGATCTCAACTAGCACATTCTGCAAAAAACTAAAATCACAAATTTTGAAGAAAAAAAAACTTCTAATGCAAATTTCTCCGTTTCACTAATGACGACAAGTGGATGGTTTTAGTGTGGTCGGACACAAGAACGGCAGTGCAATAATGTACTGATTGACAAGGCAGAAGGTTATCTGTTTATAAGAGTGAGTTGTTGTACAGTTGTAGGGAGTATTATCTCCTCTGTCCCTCTATGGTCTGGTGCAGTGGGTGAGCAGGAGTGTCCATGATGGAGAGCAGTTTGTCCAGTGTCCTCCTGGGCATATTTATGGGCATATTATGGAACATTCCTATGGGCAGAAATATGTGCCACCAGAAACTGAATATGAATCACATAATTTGAAATTGTATTTTTTAATTTGAATCATTGCATTGAAAAATTGAATCTGAATAGTATAATTTGAAATTGAATTTATTAGTTTGTAACAGGAATCTAATAAAATTTGAAAATTCACTCTTTTTATATGCTCATGTTCAGTCACTGCTCAGAATCAAAGACATTTATTGTGCAGCATTCCTGCGCCTTTTAACCTTACAGTGTTGTGTTTTTTAGTTGATTGTACATACTTATTATTATTATTATTTATCTTAATTTTGATGCATGCTCATATTTTCCAACTGTTTCTGAAACTTGTGTTGTGACACTGCAATTTCCCCATTGTGGGACAAATAAAGGATTATCTTATCTTATCTTAGTCCTCGAAATTCCAAATTCATTTCTCAAAACTCAATTTCTCAACTCAAAATTCAATTTACTGTGACAAACATCCGGGTAGTTTAAGGATGAAGGAAGAGCAATCGAGCTCAGATATACAGGACGACAGGACCTTGTGATAGCCTATTGAAATAGTATATAGTATTTCAATGAGTGCAGATGTTTGGTGCTGATGAAAAGCTAACAACATAGGCTAGATGCTGGCTACATGCTAACCGTAACAGTATACATAAACAAGCTAACGAAAGTATTGTTTCCAGACATTAACATTTCAAACTAACCATTCAGAGACGTCCTGCTGAAGCCGCTGAGTTGCAACTTCTTCATGTTCAGGATCAGACTCGGCCCATACTGAAAAGTTTTTGCGAGTCTCGGTGTAGCAGCAGACAGAGGAATCCTGTATATCTGAGCTCGATTGCTCTTCCTTCATCCTTAAAGGGATAGTGCCTTTTTTTATGTTAAAGGTCCCATGGCATGAAATTTTCACTTTCTGAGGTTTTTGAACGTTAATGTGAGCTCCCCTACCCTGTTTAGGCCCCCCCCATGGTTAAAAGTTGTGAAATGTCTAAACTGAGCATTTGCGATCCTTTTCTGCGTTACAAAAAATCGGAGCTCAAACGGGCGATTTTGAACAAGGCACCTTATTGACGTCAGATCAAAAAAAGAAATGCAAATGCAGTTCCACCCCCGTCTGTCTGTACTCAGCGTCTCTGTAAATCACGCCCAGAGAGTTTGGACTGCGAATGCGCTAGGCAATGCAAAATGCGTTTTTTTATTTGCCTGGAGGCACGTCCGAGTGTTTCTAGGCTCGGAAGTCCTTTATCTGAGCCTCTGGACCTTTGAACAGCAGTGGTTTAATTTTATTTTCTGTGGAAATGTGTTTATTTTCAATGGAACGCTTCAAATCTCTCCCCCCGTGCAAAAACAAGGAAATGGATCAGCTGAGAGCTGACAGCGGGAGAGCGGAGAGTTTGGCCACGCCCCCACCCTCTACTATTGGCCAGCTCTTTTCTCCTCATTTGCATTCAAGCAACAACGCCCAGAATAAAGTGTTTGAGAGAGATATTTATGACTCTTTCTCATCTTATCTCTGTTTCTCATGCACTGAGTGTTTATTTTGAAGAAGGATTCATTTACAGTATTAGGGAACCATTAAGGAGCCATAAAAAAGCATCAAGAAGTACCATGTCATGGGATCTTTAATCTGTATGGGTTTCCTTCTAAAAGTTCCGTGTGTTGACACCGGCTTACCTCTGACAGTCTCAGCTGATCCCGGTTCGGCTCGCTTTCTGGAGCCCACGTAAGTAGGTCCGGTAACTTCCCTGGAACATGAAATAAAGCTTGTTTTTCTTCTCAAAACAAAACATATGTTAGAAAGGTGATATATTTGCGTCCCAAACAGTTGTCCACGAAACATCCAGCAGCGTATTTCGCATTTCGCACTTGTATCACTACACCCATGTTAACTCTATCAGCCTGTTCACTTGTAAACTGTAAACTGTGTAGACATCCACTGAAGGTGATCAGGCTGATAGAGTTAACATGGGCGTAGTGATAAGAGTGGAGAGAGACAATACGCAAATGCGAAATACGCTGCTGGATGTTTCATGGACAACTGTTTCGGACGCAAATACGTATATCACCTTTCTAACAAATGTTTTGTTTTGAGAAGAAAAACAAGCTTTATTTCATGTTCCAGGGAAGTTACCGGACCTACTTACGTGGGCTCCAGAAAGCGAGCCGAACCGGGATCAGCTGAGACTGTCAGAGGTAAGCCGGTGTCAACACACGGAACTTTTAGAAGGAAACCCATACAGATTAACATAAAAAAAAAAACCCGCACTATCCCTTTAAACTACCCGGATGTTTGTCACAGTAAATTCAATTTGAATTTTGAGAACTGAACTTGAATTTCGAGGACTGAACATGAGCATATAAAAAGAGTGAACTTTCAAATTTTATTAGATTCCTGTTACAAACTAATACATTCAATTTCAATTTCAATTTCAATTTCATTTGGCGGCACGGTAGCTGAGTGGTTAGCGCTCTTGCTTCACAGCAAGAAGGTTCCGGGTTCGATCCCCGGGTCGCCCAGGCCTTTCTGTGTGTGTTCTGTGTGGGGTTTGCATGCATGGTCTGGGTTCGATCCCCGGGTTCTGTGTGGAGTTTGCATGTTCTCCCCGTGTCTGGGTGGGTTTCCTCCGGGCACTCCGGTTTCCCCCACCAACCCCAAACATGCACAATAGGTACCTCCAGCTTAGGTCCTGACCAAGCCGAAGCAAGAAGATCATGGAGTTGGTCCCCGGGCGCCCTAATGTGTGTGCTGCCCACTGCTCCAAATATATGTGTGTATATACGTATATAGGATGGGTTAAAATGCAGAGAAGAATTTCTCCAGTGTGAGATCAATAAAGTCACTTCACTTCTTCTTCAAATGCTACTATTCAGATTCAATTTTTCAATGCAATGACTCAAATTTTAAAAATACAATTTCAAATTATGTGATTCAAATTCAGTTTCTGGTGGCACATATTTCTGCCCATTCATTCCGGGCACATCAAGCATGTGGCGAACCCTCCATCAGATAAGTTAGACAGTGCACCTTTAAGTTTAATAATTAACGCTGTTCTGCCCTTTTGAAAGTCCCACGAAAAGCCTTGAATAACCTGTATTGAGTGTATGTCAAAGCAGAGAGACATAATAAAGCTATAGGACTTAGAAGTCATTAGAAGAGCTATTACAGTTCACACTACACACAGCTGTCTGCCTCATGATTGGGAACTCTCTGCCTCTGTATTGATTCTCGTTGGATAGCGATAAAAGGAGTCAGGAGAGAATGCGCCGAATGATCTGTCAACGTGATTGGTCCACCGGGTGCTCTACACAACACAAGCGCACAAAAAGACAAGAGAGGTGATGCAGGGGATGACTGGACAAAATGAGTTTCGAAATGGATGTTCAACTTAAAGCAAACCATAAAGAGCCAAAGATCGAACCTTAGACGTGATCTGCAAGAATCAGGCTATAAAGAAAACATTGCAAACTTTAGATGGAAAGCTCAAAGGTCCGATATGACGCAAAACTGCCTCTTGTTGAGCTTTAAACCATGTTACGACGTTGTTACGTGAACAAAAACATACCCGGAGTTGTGTTTAGTTTCATTCGCACATGTTTGAGTATCCCTTTATTATTAGCAGAGGTGTGGACTCGAGTTATGTGACTTCAACTCGAGTCAGACTCAAGTCACGGATTTGATAACTTTAGACTCAACTCGACAAAATGTACAAACACTTGCAACTCGACTTGGACTTCAATATCAATAACTTGTGACTTCACTTGGACTTAGGCCTTTTGACCTGTGATGACTTGCTAGGTCCAATGAAAAAAAAACAAAACTCTAAAAGTATGTTGATAAGGACCGCACTCGTTGTACTTGTGAATCTGCGAAAATGTATGCAAAGAGCATGTGTAACATGTTTTTCACACCTGGATCCTTTCATTTTTTTCTAATGTTATTTGATATGGTGTAAAAAGGTAAAATGAATACAGATCTTGCAGACATTATATGATTTGCAGAAATGTTATTTCTTTGTAAAGGGGACTCGAAATAACTCGAAACTAAAATGCTAGGACTTTGGACTCGACTTGAGACTTGTGAGCTTTGACTTTGGACTTGACTCGGCACTTGGATACTCTTGACTCGGGACTTCACTCGGACTTGAGTGCAAAAGACTTAGACTTACTTGGGACTTGCCCAGCAATGACTTTGTCCCACCTCTGAATTAGTCACACTACATCTCCAAAGCGCATAATGCTCTGTTCCACTTTGTGATGTCATGAAGTGGTAGTTTTCAAGCTAACAGCTTCTTTAACCTTTTGTTTAAGCTTAAAGTGCGTTTTTTTTTTTTTAAATGTTAATCTGTATGTCTTCCCCTTCAACAGTGTCCTGACAGTGTGATCTGGTCCCGGTTCTCCTCCGGTAACGTAGCTCGGTAGTTCCGGTAAGTTCGCGGGGACAATTAATAAAGCTTGTTTTTCTTCTCAAAACAATATTTGTCCGAAAAGTGATATATTTGCGTCCCAGACAGTTGTCCGCTAAAAATTCAGCAGTGTATTTCGCATTTGCATATTTTCTCTCTCGATTCGTATCAATGCGCCCACGTTAGCTCTATTAGCCTGTTAACTTGTAAACTTCCGCTTACGGGGGATGTCGCCGTACCGCATCTGCCATAAACATCCACTTAAAGTTAAGTGGACAAATGTTGTTTTGAGAAGAAAAACAAGCTTTATTAAATGTCCCCGCGAACTTCCCGGAACTACGTTTACGAGCTACATTACCGGAGCAGAACCGGGATCACATCGCGCTGTCATGGGTAAGTCAGTGTTAATCTCAGGACACTGTTGGAAGGGAAGCCATACAGATTAACATAAAAAACAAAACAAAAACTGCACTATCCTTTTAACTTTAACTTTTGTTCTATAGAAATGGGGAATTCCAGGTTTAAAGCGATCCAAATTATTCTAGTGTAGGTGTGTGGAGTTTAAAAACACACTTCCTGTATCACCACATGACATCACAAGGTGGAACAGAGACCCCAGCCTACATATGCAGGGTTTGTGCTTTAAACATGTGCGAATGAAACAAAACACAACTCCAGGTCTGTTTGTGATGAGAAAACAACATTATAACATAGATCAGAAAATAGCGTAATATGAGGCCTTTTGGGTCATATTATGCTCATATGGATAACTGCACATCAAACTAGCGAGCTGCAGATTTTTGTAAATATTAGATTAAAATGACTACACAATGCTGCTTAAACCAACACGTATCACCAATTAAGAAAATAAAGTGATTAAAGATTCAGGATTCACTCCAAATACAAATTCAAGAGGGTAAATGAGGAGGAGAAACAACTAGAACATGGTTAAAAGCTCTGAAAAGTCAATTGTGCAATCAATGAAACACAGTGTGGGCTACTATACACAAACTAATGAAGCCTGAAAGCAGCATAAAAGTCATTATCCATAAAATCCTAGAATTCATTGTCCTAAAGATGTAAAAAAAAAAAAAGATCTATGTTTTATCCATGCATTTATCTACAAGTTTAAAGGGATATGCCACCCCCAGGTCAAACTTGGGCATCTCCCCACAGTCCAGAGACTAAAATAAGTGGTGGAAAGCGTTTTTCTGGTCACCCAGCCATTGTCCAGGTCTGTCGCCACTGACCGCCACGGTATCTGCAGCTACTCCGCGTTAGACTGGAGTCTAACGGCGCCAGAGAAAGATTTCGGCCAAAAGGAATTAATTTGCTCAATGCTTTTCCCAATTACTTTCTGTGTAGTGCGCATTCATATCAAGTGCAAATAAATGTGCAAATCAACACGGAGAACTTGACTTGGTCATTTTGAAGCACACACCACGCTGCGCAACAGGGGAACTGCCTTCCTGGTGCGTAACAGGGTTTCCCCTGTCAGCGTGGTGTGTGCTTCGGCTGTCTTTTTCCGCACTGAAAAATAGTTCCCACCCAAAATGACCAAGTCAAGCTCTCCGTGTTGATTTGCTCATTTATTTGCACTCGATATGAATGCGCACTACACAGAAAGTAATTGGGAAAAGCATCGAGCAAATTAATTCCTTTTGGCCGAAATCCTTCTCTGGTGACGTTAGACTCCAGTCTAACGCGGAGTAGCTGCAGATACCGCGGCGGTCAGTGCTGACAGACCTGGACAATGGCTGGGTCACCAGAAAAACACTTTCCACCACTTATTTTAGTCTCTGGACTGTGGGGAGATGCCCAACTTTGACCTGGGGGTGGCATATCCCTTTAAGGTTTTTATATATTTGTCTTGCCTTGCCTCAAGTGGAGGAGTTCAAGTATCTCAGGGTCTTGTTCTCGAGTGAGGGGAGGATGGAGTGTGAGATTGACAGGTGGATCGGTGCAACGTCGGCAGTGATGCGGTCGCTGTACTGGACCGTTGTGGTGAAGAGGGAGCTGAGCCGAAAGGCAAAGCTCTCGATTTACCGTCGATCTACGTTCCTTCCCTCACCTATGGTCATGAGCTCTGGGTAACGACCGAAAGGACGAGATCGCGGATACAAGAGGCCGAAATGAGTTTCCTCCGCAGAGTGACTGGGCGCTCCCTTAGAGATAGGGTGAGGAGCTCAGTCACACGGGAGGGGCTCGGAGTAGAGCCGCTGCTCCTCCACGTGGAGAGGAGCAGCTGAGGTGGCTCGGGCATCTGTTCTGGACGTCTGGGAGTCCCTGTTTAGACTGTTGCCCCCACGACCCGATCCTGGATAAGCAGAAGAAAATGGATGGATGGAGGTCGTTTAAAAATAACAGTGAGAAGGTCTTATTAATACCGTGAACCAATCTTGGTTTAGTTTTTTGTTCCATGCGTGATAAAAATATGAACGTTTATGGTCCAGATTGTAAAGTCACTCAAAATAGAGACGGCAAATTTTAGAAGTAATGTAGTTCTCTTACTCAATTCACTTGATGATGCACTTTGTAACTAGTTTAGCACTCACTTGCCCAAGTATGTTCCACTTGGCAGCACGGTGGCTGAGTGGCTATCGCTCATGCTTCACAGCAAGAAGGTTCCGGGTTTGATCGCCCAGGCCTTTCTTTGTGTGTTCTGTATGGAGTTTGCATGTTCTCCCCATGTCTGGGTGGGTTTCTTCCGGGCACTCCGGTTTCCCCCATCAACCCAAAACATGCACCATAGGTAAAATCCTCCAGCTGAGGTCCTGACCAAACTGAAGCAAGAAGATCATGGAGATGGTCCCCGGGTGCAGTAATGTGCTGCCCACTGCTCCTAATAACAGGATGGGTTAAATGCAGAGAAGAATTTCTCCTGTGTGAAATCAATAAAGTGACTTCTTCTATAAATTCTTCTTCTAAACTATTCTGTCGCTGTAGCTGTCGAGTTGCAGATCAGGTATGCGGAGAGCAGCCCCTGATCACAGTAAGAATGCATCTTTTTCAAGGTGCCAAGGTGCTTCTGAGTAAAAAAAAAAAAAAGACAAAAAACCCACACGTTTTATTAGTTTAATGCCGTACAGTGGAACATTAGAGGCAAGGCATTAATATCTCCACAGAAACAGGAGGAAAGACTCAAAAGTTCACTTCTCGTTTTGTACTTTTTGTTTTGTTTTGATCTCGAGCTGTAGGAGACAGTAAAGGGTAATAAAACCTGATCTCTGCTTCACCCACACATGTAATCTCTCCTGTTGCTGATGAAAAAAGAGGGCACTGAGTTCTTACATCTGTCTTCAAGAAAACTCAAAAATAATGCTCTAAATTAGACAGAAGTGCAGTGACAGTTTGATAAAGGGCCCAGATTACACTTTTTTCTGATTTGTTATAATGTTGTTTCCTCATCAAAAACACAAAAACCCTGTGTATTTATTCCGAGTTCTTCTCTCAAACAGAAAACACGCTGTTCCACCTTGTGATGTCATGTGGTGATACAGGAAGTGCTCCACTGTGTTAATAAACGCCATACACCTTCTCTAGAATCATTTGAGAATATTGTTGCCTCCTGGAGCTGGAGTTGTGTTTTGTTTCGTTCAGGCATGTTTTATTATTAATCCTTTATTATTATCTGTCCAGCTCAAAATGTTCTGTTCCACGTCGTGATGTCATGAAGTGGTAGTTTCAAGTTAAGAGCTTTTACCTTTTGAAACTCCACAGCTGAAATCATCCAAATGACTCCAGCGAAAGTGTATGGAGTTTAAAAACACAATAGAGTGCTTCCTGTATTATTACATGACATCACAAGGTGGAACAGAGTGTTTTGTGTTTGGGAGAAGCACTAAATATGCAGAGTTTGTGTTAAACATGTGAATGAAACAAAATGCAGCTCCATCCATGTTCTAGGATTAGGAAATAAAACTATTATATCAAAAAATTGTATAATATTGACCCTTTAATTGATTCTCAATTAAAAACTTCCATCCATCCATCTTCTTCAGCTTTTCCATTTCTGGGTCGCGGGAGCAGCAGTCCAAGCAGAACACAACGCACCAGCCCCCATGAATCCTCTCACAGGTGGTGGGTCCACAGGAGGACGGCTCATATGACAACAGGCCTTAAAGGAAAAGTAACGTTTTTTTACAATCTGAGCCTTCTTTCGGCAATAAAACAAGTAGTTTTACTCACCCATAGCAGTTTGGTGTCAATTGGAGCAGTATCGCAGAACTTATGTTGAGCCGTTCTGTTCTACTAATGATCCCGTATCCGTTAGCGTGAGTGCTCGGGGCACTGATTTGCGGTGTCCAAATAACACAAACTTTAGCACTTTTCAAATCACAGAAGATCGCTGTGTCAGCGTAGACTTTTAGTAGATTCCAAAACGGCCTGAAACCCGATATCGCAACAGAAAAGTAAAGTTCAGAGCGGTGTTAGCTTCTTTCGGACTAGCGGTATTTACAAAACAGCTGAGTTCACGCATGCGCACTGTCCTCTCTGATGACGTCATCAAATGAAACTATAGCTGCATATCGGGTTTCAGGCCGTTTTGGAATCTACTAAAAGTCTACCCTGACACAGCGATCTTCTGTGATTTGAAAAGTGCTAAAGTTTGTGTTATTTGGAGACCGCAAAGTAATGCCCCGAGCATATGATACGAGCACCATGTTAACGGATACGGGATAATTAGTAGAACAGAACGGCTCCAACATAACTTCTGCGATACCACTCCAATTGACACCAAACTGCTATGGGTGAGTAAAACTACTTGTTTTATTGCCGAAAGAAGGCTCAGATTGTAAAAAAAACGTTACTTTTCCTTTAATGTACTTCTGCCATGGGGGTGTCCATGGCAGAAGTGTCCACAGACACTGGGGGCGAGGTGGGGTTGAGTGTCTTGCCCAAGGACACAACGGCAGCGCTCATCTGTGGGAGCTGGGATCACACACGGTCAACCCGTCAAGAGCGGAATTCGAATTGCCGCTCTACCAACTGAGCTACTCCTGCCCCAGTTAAAAGTTTGTTGCTCTGGGTCAAAAATGTACTTATGATTTTCACTAAATGAGAGAGACCTTATAGTACCTATTTTTCAATTTCAATTCAATATTTTTTTTGGTTCACAATTATACTATAATCTACAATATACACAATATACGCAAAGGTGTATGTAAGTACATATGTAAGTATGTACAGACCTTTAACATATTCATATTTAACATATTTAACATATACATATTAACATATGTATGCCAATATGTGAAAAACTGTGAAAAAAATATGGACACCCAAAGAAGCTGTGCAATCTCATAGAATGGGGTCTATCACTACTGTGTAGTTCATTTAATGGATTGACAGATTATTTGACAGATTCTGTTTTTTTAAAGTACAACAAAAAAGACAACATATTATTATTATTATTATTATGTATTTGTTTATGTAACAACAACAACAACAATAATAATAATAATAATAATAATAATAATAATAGTCTTATTATTATTATTATGTATTTATTTATTACTTATTTATTATAATTGTTATATATTTTATTATATATGAAGTAACGTGTTTTCCATTTTTCTTTTCCATTAATTAGATTTATTTTTGTTGTTCAGTTATTTTATTTTATATTTAATTAATACATTTCATTATTTCTATATGGGTTTTGGTAACAATCTATCAATCTAGATAGATAGATAGATAGATAGATAGATAGATATTTAGATAGATATATTAGATAAAACAGATATACCGGGAGTCAGGATATGGCACTGCATTCCTTTATTATGACACAGAGAAATCCTTCGCAAAAAGAAGTTGAGTCACACTCAGTCAGTCAGTCAGGCAGTATAATTTTCCAGTAGCTTACGTTTTAAATTCATTTTAAATATAGATAATGAGGCAGTGTGTTTAATGTCATTATCTATCCTTCAGGATTTAGCCAGTGCCCTTTTATCGTGTGAGTCACGTCTGTTCGGTGATGGAGTCGTCTGTACCGCTCACGTCAAACAGATCGGACTTTTTCTGGGGAAAGACGACAGACTGAGAACAGATAGCGGTTGTACATCACCGCCCGTGCAGGTTAACTACTTGAATAATGCTGTGAGCGGACGTTTTAAACCCCAATCAACATGAAGACTTTTCCAACTTCGTGCTCCATCTGCTTTTTCCACCTCAGCCTGAAAAAACAAGTCATTAAAGGGCCCATTTTTCACTATTTTCTGATCTATATTATAACGTCGTTTCCTCATCAAACATAAACATACCCGGAGTTGTGTTTTGTATCATTCACACATGTTTAACACACAAACCCTTTTCCACCCTGTGATGTCGTGTGGTAATACAGGAAGTGCTCCACTGTGTTTTTAAACTCCACACACTTCACTAGAATCATTTAGATAATTTCAGCCCCAGAATTGCTTATCTCTACTGAATTTATTTTTTTGATCAATAGAACTTTTTGGTTGGGGGTCTGTCACCTGCTTGTTTCTATGGAGATGTCATTGCTCTGTCTGGAATGTTCCACAGGATGACAAACCCCATATGCTGGGGACGGCCCGTGCATGGGCCTACCTTAGATCTACCTTAGATTTATTCAATTACAGGTGGCTTTATAGCTCAAAAAACTAGAAAAAACAGGTATTCTGACTGTGAGCAGGGTCGCCTCTCCACAGAGCTGACCTGTAACTTGGTCTGGTTTGGTCTCCATGATGATAGAAAGGTTTAATATCATACTGTGAAACACTCCAGTATGATATTAAGCTCTCGATTTACCGTCAATCTATGTTCCTCCCCTCACCTATGGTCATGAGCTCTGGGTAATGACCGAAAGGACGAGATCGCGGATACAAGAGGCTAAAATAAAATAAAATAAAATAAGGTTCCGGGTTCGATCCCCGGGTCGCCCAGGCCTTTCTGTGTGTGTTCTGTGTGGAGTTTGCATGCATGGTCTGGGTTCGATCCCCGGGTCGCCTGAGCCTTTCTGTGCGGAGTTTGCATGTTTCTCCCCGTGTCTGGGTGGGTTTCCTCCGGGCACTCCGGTTTCCCCCACCAACCCAAAACATGCACCATAGGTACTCCAGCTTAGGTCCTGACCAAGCCGAAGCAAAAAGATCATGGAGATGGTCCCTGGGCGCAGTAATGTGCTGCTCACTGCTCCTGATAACAGGATGGGTTAAATGCAGAACTGGAATTTCCCCACTGTGGGACTAATAAAGGCATAGCTTTCTTTCTTTCTTTCTAAAATGAGTTTCCTCTGCAGAGTGTCTGGGCGCTCCCTTAGAGATAGGGTGAGGTGCTCAGTCACACGGGAGGGGCTCAGAGTAGAGCCGCTGCTCCTCCACGTCGAGAGGATCAGCTGAGGTGGCTCGGGCATCTGTTCCGGATGCCTCCTGGACGCCTCTCTCGGGAGGTGTTCCGGGCATGTCCCACCGGGAGGAGGCCACGGGGAGGGACTATGTCTCCTGGCTGGCCTGGGAACGCCTTGGGGTCCCCCCCGGAGGAGATGGAGGAAGTCTGGGAGTCCCTGCTTAGACTGTTGCCCCCACGACCCAGCCCCGGATAAACGGAAGAAAATGGATGGATGAAAACATCCCAGACAAAGTACTCCATGGAGACAAGGATTTGACAGACCCTCCACCAGAAAAGTTACACAATGCACCTTTAAGGTCAAAGACAGCGGCGTCATGACATCACAAGTTGGAACAGAGCATTTTGAGCTTTGGAGATGTAAAAAGATGTAGATGATAATAAAATGATCCAGAAGAAACAAGAGTTTTTGTACTTCAAATATGAAAATACATCTTGCTACACTTAAAGATACACTATGTAACTTTCTGGTGGAGGGTCTGTCACCTGCTTTTTTCTATGGATGGATCAGCCAGAAATGTTCCACAGTGTTACATTAAACAGATCTACCTCACATTTTTCAATTACAGGTGGTTTTATAGCTCAAAAATACCTAGAAAAACAGGCATTCTGACTGTGAGTGGGGTCGCCTCACCGTTGACCTGACCTGGAACTTGGTTTGGTTTGGTCTCCATGAAGATAGAAAGGTTTAATGCCATACTGTGAAACATTCCAGACAAACCAATAACATCTCCATGAAGAAAAGCATTTGCTGGACCCGGAAGAAAACACAACTCTTTGCACTTAAAATAAGAAATAAACTCTAATGATGCTTGAATTAAGAAAAACACACTTATTGGTAGATCATTTTATTTATCAAGTTGAATCTACTCAGTAAAATGTTCTTAATTTAAGTCATTTTAATCTAACCCCGGATATTGCTTTTTACTGTGTCATTTCCCTTGTGGATAAATAAAGCATACAGATAGAGTTACTCATGTGTGAATGGAACAAAACTCAACTCCAAGTCTGTTTGTGAGGAAGTGACGACATTATAATACATGACTCAAAGATCACAAGTTTGCGTAATATCAGACTTTAAAATAAGTTGATATATTGGAATGCATACAGACATTTCTACGGCAACGAAAATGGGTCATATCCCGCTAAGATTAAAGTACGCTGTAAAATAACATGGCTGCAATGATGTTCTAGACTCCCTATCACACTTAGAGCGGGGATATCGTTTATAAAAATAGAGAAAAGATGTCGTCCGTTCTGCGGAGAAGGCAGACAAATTGGCGACGCTTCCCTCTTTCATCATTCCCTTTTATTCTTAAAAAAGCTCTAAGCAGTAGCCGCGTTATATCATCCAGCTTCTAAAGGACACGTTCTGTAATTTATTTTTAAAGAGAGCGAGACTTAAAGCCTGCCAAGATTAGTCCCCATCCCCATTAAAGGTACGTAACTCTTCTGGTGGAGGGTCCGTCAAACGCTTTTCTCCATGGAGATGTTATTGCTTTGTCAGGAATGTTTCACAGCGTGGTATTAAACCTTTCTATCTTCATGGAGATCAACCAGACCAAGTTACAGGTCAGACCTGTAGAGAGGCGATCCGCTCCAGAATGCCTGTTTTACTTGGTATTTTTGCGCTATAAAACCACTTGTACCTATATCAATCAGAATTAGTCCAACTCTTGCTTTTTTTAAAACACATCTTAAAATATGGCTGAAAAGGAATCAAAATCATATAATACAATAGCCATGACATACAAGAAGCACACACACACACACACACACACACACACACACACACACACATACACACACTTACACGCACACACTACAAAAATCCACACTGTAAATAGAACAGGCACCTTAATAATCAGCACCTTATTACGCACACTGAGAAGCACCTTTTAATCCGCACTTTAGGCTAAGCCCATCAATTGTATTTTTACTGTAATTTATTGAATTATAGCCTACTATTGTATAGATACTAAATAGTTTTTATGTTTGTGATCGTAACACATGTACTAATTTGTCTAATGTCCGCAACTGCAACATATTTTTTATTGTATGCTATATCTTTATGTCTGGGACTGCGGATGGAAATTAGCGCAGTGCTAAATCCGGCATATTTACGTCGGTTTGTGCGTTCATTAATATGCATTGTCCCTTCCAAATAAATGAATAAATAAAATAAAAAATTGTGTAAAGTATGGGGGGGGGAGGATCTTTGTTGGGTGGGAACACTACAGACAGACTCCGGTTAGAGAATCTTGATCAGCTTTAATGGGTTTTAAATTGAACATATTCCAGGTGATCATTAGGACGGTGTACGCATGAATGTGTGGTCTGGAATAAACAGAAAAAAAAACAAGAAACGTGTAATAAGTGGATATTATAACAATAAGTATACGATGAATAATATTAAATATACTTAGTGGAAATACACACAGGACATGTATACAGAGGGAATAGGCAATAAACATAGGTAACTGAATATAAATGAGGGTAAACACAGCAGAAGACTAAGGCTGTGTCCCATTACCCCTTTGCCTACCATTTATCTACGTCTTTGTCTTGCCCCTCGATACCGAGCTGAGAGGGCTCGGGGTACAAATGTTCCCCTAAGAAATGGGACACCACTCGATTACCGTTTGCGTCATCGCCCCTCGCCTCTACCTGAGCTGCTACGTCTACAAAGGCGACAACAACTGACGCAAACAAACATAAACAAATGTCAAGGATTATCGGGTACCTCAGCTCGACAAAAAAACTAGCTTGTTTATCACGAAAGTTTTATGAAAACGATAATGTCGGCTAAAGAGACACCGCAACAACAGTTCACTAAAAGTAACGTAGAACATAAGCGTCATAATTGTAAAACTGCTAAACTGAAGACGTCAGAGCTGACGAAGCCTCTCGGATGAGCGGCGAAACATTTTCGACCAAACAAACTTTGTCCAGTTGACAAATTGAATTTCTCCTTTATCATCAACCTGCTAAACTGTTAATCAATAGAAGAAGAAGAAGAAGAAGAAGAAGAAGAAGAAGAAGAAGAAGAAGAAGACAGACTTTATTCATCCCCGTAGGGAAATTATTTCTCTGCATTTGACCCATCCTTCAGGAGCAGTGGGCAGCTCGTCTTTCAGGCGCCCGGGGACCCATCTCCATGATCTTATTGCTCGGCTTGGTCAGGACCTCAGCTGGAGGATTTTACCTGGAGCATGTTTTGAGTTGATGGGGGAAACCGGAGTGCCCGGAGGAAACCCATCCAGACACGGGGAGAACATGCAAACTCCACAGAGATCGAACTCAGACCATGCATGCAAACTCCACACAGAACGGCCTGGGCGACCCGGGGATCGAACCCGGAACCTTCTAGCTGTGAAGCATGAGTGCTAGCCACTCAGCCACTGTGCCGCCAATAATTACAACTGCTGAAAATACATTTATGAGACTCCTTTGCTGGTCGATGTGACGCTGCCATCCTGATCCCAAAACCTGCCTGAGCTTGTAGACGTACCCCTTCGTTTCAAGTCTGGTCGAGAGCTTACTTCGTTTCAAGGGGTATGTAGCCCGAGGTCGTGGCCCGAGCTCTTGATCAAAATTAGAATCGGGACACCCCTTGCCCTCACACGAACACGCAAAACCAAGGGGTAGGGGCAAGACAGAGAAATGGGACACAGCCTTAGTCCGACCGTCACGTGACAAAGGAGAGGCACTAATTAGGCGAAGGTTTATGTGGAACAAAAACACAATTTTAGCAAAATATATTCTCAAAAGCACACTCAAAATAATAGTAATACAGATTAAACATCATCACAAACTTACTTGGACTTCAAATAACACACAAGGAACAAAGAACACCGCCCTTTCTCTCTCGAAGCAGAGCACAGCTGAATCATTGAAGAGCACAGAGCTGCCTGGATGTGCACTCGCAACGCTCGTGATGGGGCGTTCACAGGAACTCTGTAAAAGTGTCGAGTGCATCGGCTTTCGGACAACTTTTAATTGAATAAACGTAAGGTGGAGCTGTTTAATGTCATACTGTGGACCATTCTAGGCCAGGGGTCGGTTACCCGCGGCTCCGGAGCCACATGTGGCTTTTTGATCCCTCTGATGCGGCTCAGTACAGCGGTCCCTCGTTTATCACGGGGGCTACGTTCTAAAAATAACCCACGATAAGCGAAATCCGCGAGGTCGTCAGCTTTATATTTTACAATTATTCTCCATGTTTTAAGTCTGTAAATGCCTCACCACACACATTCTACACTTTTCTCAGACGTTTTCTCGCATTTCTCTCTCGTTTAAACACTCAGACTTTTGTAGATTTTCAACAAAAAAGCACAGTATTAGAGAACGAAACCAAAGTGTATTTCGTGTGTATTTCACAGTTCTTATGACCGAGCCTCTTCGTCCTGGCGCCGCTTCACTGTGGCGGGTTTTGTCGGGGAGAAAACTTGCAAACATACAGCACTTCAGAGTCACACTGCAATCCAACATTTATATAAATCTGACAAACTGAACGCATTCTGTACAGGAGGCACGGAGGAGAATGACTGACGAATCGGCAAAGGTCTACAGTCCCTTAGCCAATCAGGACGCAGAAATGCGCGTTGATACACTACAAAAAAAAAATTGGAATTAAAAAAAATCTGTGAAACAGCGAGGCCACGAAAAGTGAACCACGATATAGCGAGGGACCACTGTATTTAATTAAAATGTATTTTATTTTAGTTCATTCATTTTCAAAATGTAATTCTATGGCACAAAGGCAAAAAAAGACGTTATATGCAGTGTTATTTCATTTTAAATTTCAAAAGGGTTTTGTGGCTCTGTGTTTTCTTTACTGTGTGAAACGGGTCCAAATAGCTCTTTGAGTGGTAAAGATTGCCGACCCCTGTTCTAGGCAAAGCAATGACATATCCATGGAAATGAACAGGTGATGTACCGCCAACTAAAATGTTCCACAATGCATCTTTAAGAGAAACGTGCCTATACATTGGATTTGAGGTGCGGAAACAAGAATATCAGAAAGATAACAGAAGAAATAACGATAAAGATTAGGAACATTTCTGAACACTGTAATCTGTCTTGTTGTGTTTCTTTGTATTTTTTCAGTAATGCCACACAGATGCATCCAGATGTTGTCAGAATCCTGTCTTTGTTGTTCCGATGATTTGAATTTGAAAGTTTTGTCATTATTTGCGTAAATTTCACTTGACAGGTAAAATGATCCAGATGAAACAAGAGTTTTTGTACTTCAAATATGAAAATACATCTTGCTACACTAACGTTCTGGTGGAGGGTCCGTCACCTGCGTGTTTCTATGGATATATCAGTCAGAAATGTTCCACAGTTTTACATTAAACAGATCTACCTCACTTTTTTTTTCAATTACAGGTTGTTTTACAGCTAAAAATACCTAGAAAAACAGGCATTCTGACTGTGAGTGGGGTCGCCTCACCATTGACCTGACCTGGAACTTGGTCTGGTTTGGTCTCCATGAAGATAGAAAGGTTTACAGTGAACCCTCGCTGTATCGCGGTTCACTCTTCGCGGCCTCGCTGTTTCGCGGATTTTTTTTCCAATTTTTTTTTTTTTTTTTTTCAATTTTTTTTATAGTGTAACTTTTTTTTTACAGTGTAACATTCTGTCCTGCGCCCTGATTAGCTAAGAGACTAGACCAGGACTAAACCAGGTCTAAAGCAGGTCTAAACCAGGACTAAACCAGGTCTAAACCAGGACTAAACCAGGTCTAGACCAGGGATGGTAGGGACAGAGTCTCAGATTTCCTTCACGAGAGCGCCTGGGTGACAGGAGGTGTGGCCTTTGTTTACTTGCACGAGCCATGGAAGAGAGTGCGAGCCGGACAAATGGAAGAGCCAAGAATCAACATGGAGCGTCCGGGGGAGCCGCAGCGGGGAGAGGACACTCGCGCGCACAGAGGAGACAGTGGCTCTTCCCCGTGAGAGGACGAGAGGACGAACCCAATACTCCACAATACTCCACAGCTCTGTGGAGTATTGGCGACGCATTGATAGCGGACTGATTTTGGAGCCGGGGTGAAATGCAACCAACTCTTGTGAGCGCAGGTTGGTCTTACCTGGTCTTGTGGTGCTGTTAGCGGTTTGGCACTGTTAGCATTGGCTTGAGTCTTGCCCAAAATGATATCCAGGTCGCTTTCCACTCGACTTTCGCACATGGCATGGATATGTGGTACCAAAACAAACGCACGTGTCCGCGCGCACGTGCCCGCGCGCACGTGCCCGCGTGTCACGTGCCCCCGCCCCACTATTAATATATTTTAATGAAAATCTACAAAAGTTTGAGTGTTTAAACAAGAGAAAAATGTGAGAAAATGTTAATACCAGTCTCAGAAAGGTGTATAATGTGTCTGGTGAAGCGTTTTCAGCCTTAAAACATGTAGAATAATTGTAAAATATAAAATTGTCCTACTTCGCGGATTTCACTTATTGCGGGCTATTTCTGGAACCTAACCCCCGCGATAAACGAGGGTTCACTGTAATGCCATACTGTGAAACATTCCAGACAAAGCAATAACATCTCCATGGAGAAAAGCGTATGACGGACCCGAAGAAAACACAACTCTTTGCAACTCTTAAAATAAGAAATAAACTCTAATGTTCCTTGAATTAAGAAAAACACACTTATTGGTAGATCATTTTACTTATCAAGTTGAATCTACGCAGTAAAATGTTATTAATTTAATTTAATTTTAATCTACCTGGATATTGGTTTTTACTGTGTCATTTCCCTTGTGGATAAATAAAGTCTGTCTAAGTCGAAGTAGGCAGATAAAGCCATACTTTGGAATATTCTCCATGCAGATAGCTACGTTTTATACTATACTGCGGAATATTATAGCCAGAGGAAGAACATTTCCATGGAAACGAGAAGGAGTTGGCTCCTCATAGATCAGGGGTCGGCAACCTTTACCACTCAAAGAGCCGTTTGGACCCGTTTCACACAGTAAAGAAAACACTGGGAGCCACAAAACCCTTTTGAAATTTAAAATGAAATAACACTGCATATAATGGCTTTTTTGCCTTTGTGCCATAGAATTACATTTTGAAAATGAATGAACTAAAATAAAATACATTTTAATTAAATACAGTGGTCCCTCGCTATATCGTGGTTCACTTTTCGTGGCCTCGCTGTTTCGTGGATTTTTTAATTCCAATTTTTTTTATAGTGTATCAACGCGCATTTCTGCGTCCTGATTGGCTAAGGGACTGTAGACCTTTGCAGATTCGTCAGTCATTCTCCTCCGTGTCTCCTGTACAGAATGCGTTCAGTTTGTCAGATTTATATAAATGTTGGATCGCAGTGTGACTCTGAAGTGCTGTATGTTTGCAAGTTTTCTCCCCGACAAAACCCGCCACAGCGAAGCGGTCATAAGAACTGTGAAATACGCGCGAAATACACTTTGGGTTCGTTCTATAATACTGTGCTTTTTTGTTGAAAATCTATGAAAGTTTGAGTGTTTAAACAAGAGAGAAATGTGAGAAAACGTTAATTCCAGTCTGAGAAAAGTGTAGAATGTGTGTGGTGAGGCGTTTACAGCCTTAAAACATGGAGAATAATTGTAAAATATAAAGCTGACGACCTTGCGGATTTCGCTTATCGTTGGTTATTTTTAGAACCTAACCCCTGTTATAAACGAGGGACCGCTGTACTGAGCCGCATCAGAGGGATCAAAGAGCCGCATGTGGCTCCGGAGCCGCAGGTTGCCGACCCCTGCCATAGACTAAGTACGAGTCAGGTTTGTGGAGATGAAAGCCCACTCACAGTAAGGATGCAGGTTTGTGTTTGTTTTTCATTGCAATAAAGACCAGCTAAAATGAAAAAAACAAAACAGTTCTATGTATGTGTATTTTTAGGCTAAAAAGTGACATACTGTGGCTTTAAGTAGTTACTATGCCTGAATAATTCTAATGAAGCCATTTTTCTTTATTTGTGCTTCATTAAGGCTAATTAAGGTGAAGCCTTTATAAAGTGTTTTTTTATTTTTATGTGATTAATTAACTTTAATTTACCACTAATTTCAGTTCAATTATTTGAATGGATTGCACAGTGGCATAGTGGCTGCTGCATCTGCCTCACAGAAAGAGGGTTGGTGGTCTGATTCCCAGAGCAGGTGGAGTCTTTCTGTGAGGAGTTTGCATGTTCTCCCTGTGCCTGATGTGCAGATTTCCACCCGGTGCTAGTTTTTTCTACCATCAGAAATGTAGGCCACAAGAGGGTCCTCTGGGATCTGCATCACAGAGGGACTTTCCTGGAAAAATACATGTTTTCCTGGATACATAAAGATTAAATCATAAAAAGAAAACCAATTTGTTATGCAATTCCTGTTGTCCAAGTATAACACCGGTGTAAACAAACATATATATCACCACATGACTCTTCTGAAGGATGTGGACCTCCTCATGAACCTCTTTGAAGGATCATCATATACAGAGAAAATACTGGAGCACAAAGGTAAACATGTTATTCCAGTGTATTTATGAATCAATCCACACATTTAATTAATATAGTGGAGGGTACGTCACCAGTGTTTTTCATGTAGATGCATCTCCATGGTGACATGGACAGGCCTTTGCAGGTCATATCTATGGAAAGGCGAGCACGTACAAATAAGAATACAAGTATGAATGAATGAATGAATAAATGTTCTAAGACAATACCTTTTATTTCCATACATCCATTTTGTTCTGCTTTATCCGGGGCCAGGTCAAGTAGGCAGCAGAGACATAGTCCCTCCAGTGTGTCCTTGGTCTTCACCGGGGCCTCCTCCTGGTGGGACATGATCACCTCCACAGGAAGTCATCCAGGAGCCATCCGGAGCATCCTGGTTTAGTCCTGGTTTAGTTCTGGTTCAGACCTGCTCCCAGTGCATGTTGCAGGTTCTGGTTCTGGTTCTGGTTCGATGAAGCCATCAGGACAATATCATCTGCAAACAGCAGAGATGAGATCCTGTGGTCCCCAGACCGGAACCCCCTCCGGCCCCTGACTACGCAGAGAAATTCTGTCCATAAATCCACCGGTGACAAGGGGCAGCCCTGGGGCATGCACTGAGAACAGGTCTGACTTACTGCGGCAATGAACACAACTGCTCCTCCGGTCGTACAGGGACCGGGCAGCCCTTAGCAAAGAGCCCCGGACTCCCTGAGCGCCCCTCACAGGACACCACAAGGGACACGGTTGAACGCCTTCTCCAGATCTACAAAGCACATGTGGACCGTGGCAAACTCCCCTGAACCCTCAAGCCCCCGATGGAAAGTACAGAACTGTTCCAGTGTTCAGAAACCGAGACGAAAACGGCACTCCTCCTCCTGTGTGCTTGTCCTTTTATCTATTATACAAAAGTTAAATAAAATCCCATGTAGAGTCTCACCATTTAGTGCAACTTATGATGTAAAACGTGCTTGTAGGAGAAACTGGGCTGTTTAAAATGACAATGACTTTAAAGGGAATACATCAAGAGAACATGAAAGCCAATGAACACGCTGCACAGTAGGGTTTTTCAGACACTTTCCTTTATTTAAAAAATAGTTGATTTGCTGAGAATAGAGAATAGAAGGTAGTGCACTAGGCTATAGTTGATATAGGTATTAGTGCTTTGTTCACATGTAGCAAATATTAAAACTCCACAGGACACGGCTGGCAGCTATCAGGAAGTGGCACACAACATCAAACACACCTCCGCCACTCACGGACCGGAGAGGATTACAGGAGATTATAGAAATCATACGTGGAAGGTGCAAGAAGAAGAAGAAAAAGAAGAAGGAAAAGGAGAAATAATATAAAACAGAATTAAACTCTGGATTCTATGCAATGTGTCAAAACATCTCACAGCAGACAAACCCAAATAACAGCATGGGCCTTCTTCTTCGAGCGAGAGTGACTATTTTAAGAAAAACAAAATACAAGAAAACAGTGTCTTTGCAAATCATATACACATGTAATATACTCAGACATAAGAATATATAGAAAATAGTGGGCAGGTGGTTGGCATTTGACAAGCAGGATTTTTCTATTCATAGCAAGAAGCAATTTATTCTCCCTATTTCCAATGTTGGTAGCACCAGGACCTGTTTTTTGCACGGTTCTCAACAAGATCATGCCTTAATACGTAGATGTATTTGCGTTGGCAGTTCAAAGATTTATTTTTATACATCTTGAGAATTGAGTGTGGCATATTGTTGGTAAAAGGTTGTGCAAAATTGACTCTTGTGAACTTTAAGCAACATTATAATGCTTATAAAGCCAACTAAAAACAGACCTGGAGTTGTTTTGTTTTGTTTTATTCACACATAACTTGAGTAATCCTGGGTTTATTCGTCTGTCTGCATCTCCAAAGCTCAAGATGTTCTGTTCCACCATAGACTGTGTAAAGAAGTGGACTAAGTGAGTGTGACATCGCCCATCGCGTTCCGCTCCAGTTAAATAAAGCTCATGATGCGAGAGGTTACAGGGGCGAATTTGGAGCCAGAATTGTTTTTTTTTTAAGGGAAATAACGGAAAAAAAAGACTGGATGACTACACACAGCTACCTTTTACCTTTAGTTGAGTAGAGATCGGCAATTCCAGGGCTGAAATCATCCAAATTATTCAAGTGAGGGTGTATGGAGTTTAAAAACACAGTGGAGCACTTCCTGTATTACCATATGACATCACAAGGTGGAACAGAGTGTTTTCTGTTTCAGAGAATATGCAGCCTAAATAAATATACAGGATTTGTTTGTTGTTTGTTGTGAATGAAACAAAACCACTGCAGGCATTTTCATAATGACATTGATCAGGAAACGGCGTAATACGGGACCTTTAAAGCCAACTCTCGATTTTGTATTATTTAGTTTAAACTGCCCGTGGCTATGTTAAAACAGAATGACATTTTTGCACCGTACTGAGCAACAGTGCATTGATTAATCCTGTGAACGCAAATGCCAACTGGTGTCAAACGTTACAATCAACAGTACAGTTGAGGAAAAAAAAGGGGAAAACAAGGTATAAAAATCAGCCCTGAACAGCTGATTATAAAAACAAAATTACAAAATTATCTATAACATGGCATTCAATTGAGACGGTAAATCAAAAAAAGCAGGTCGCAAAGGGGAGTAAGCGTCAAAATGAGCAAAAGAACAACATTACAACACGCAGACAGAAAATGCATACTCATAAAAGATTTAGCAGCAAAACAAAATATTCTTCAATGGATTATTCCTGGATTTTCACCCCCCCGAAGCGAGTTTACGGTGTGATTTACAAAAGCGATATTCTCCGGGCTGTCGACTACCTTCCAGCAGCTTTGCGAGTAGGCCGTATTTTTGCCATGTCATCGCCTCTAGCTAACCGTGTGCAGCAAATAAGCAATACGAGACCACGGAGGAAGAGAAGATGTAAGTGGCTGTCATGGTCTTCTACCCCGGTGGACACAACAAGGGGAATCTGAAGCATATGGAGCGCGGCAAGGGACAAAAATCACACTTAAAAAAAGAAAAAGAAAAAACACCCCAAAATATTCCAATCTGTAACCTTGCCCAAAGCAGCCACGTTCCAAGGCTTGTTACGCTCAATTTTGGTGATTTCCATGCCTAATTGAGACAGAAAAAGTCTGGGATGCCTTGTGGTGTTCCCCCCAGGCATACAAGCTGCCAGACTGGTGCGTGTCTAATAAGAATATTCGACTTTTTATATTAGATTTGATGTCTTTTTTAAGCCATAATGTTCAGAGACAAAGCAGCAAACTGTCACTCTGGGTTTTGTTGCGTTCATATTTATAACAGACAGGTTTCGCCCAATGATCCATCTCTGAGTTTTGATCCTAACTCCAGCAGACAAACTACCCCCCTTCGGAGCTGTCAGGAGCATGGCAAGTTTATTACAATGTGGGATTTTGTGAGCTGGCAACTTAATTTCAACACATAAATCATGTTGGTGTATTCCTAGAGAAGGGCCCTTTGGAGCCGGCAGAGTGTGTGCTGGTCACTCAAAAAGATAAACAATAGTTGGTATGGGAACGAAGACAAATGAGAAGTACTGTCTCATTTTGAATTTGTCCGAAGCAACCATAGACTGTATAAAGAAGCCGACTAAGAGAGTATGACGTCACCTTTAGCGTTCAGCTCCAGTCAAATGAAGCTCACCGAGGCCACAATTATAGGCAGTGATGTGTGGTGAGGGTCACGGCTGGTGAGGCACTGACGTCGTCACAATCAGATTTACAATTCTGTAAACCAGGGCCAGTTTCTCTCCCTGTAAGTGACTGGAGCTCAGAATATTTTTGATGTGAAGCTGAAAATTAATTATTATTGTTCAGTGCATTTACCAGAGCGCACCGAGTAGCGTCATAAATTAAAATAGCGACGTTTTTAGCTAGTTGAGATCATGAAGAAGCCACTCCATGTTTCAGATAACCGCATAAGTGACGTTAAAAACATAAATTTTAAATTTCAAATTGGCTTGTTTTTCGGAAAGAAACAGGGCGTGTATAAATCAACATATTTTCCCACGCTCGCACTCCCGCCAATCCCGTTGTGAGAAGCGCCGATGTGTTTTCTCCTGTTCCCCTCTCAGCTGTGAGGAGCTTGTGCATATGTAAGCGGCGCTACAGGACATGAAAATGGACTTTTAACTTCTACTTGGACACATGACACGTTCGGGAGACCTTCGGGACAGGTTCGGGACACGTCTGTTTCTCCGGAGCTCGAGTACAGAGTGCGATTTGGCTCCGAAACACACGTGGAGATACGCAAATTATCTGAAAACACTGCAACACGGTCACAGTCATAATCTCTTCATATCGTATCTCGCTGTCACTTATTCTAATCCGCTGCTCCAGGAGTCGCAGAAGAATCCCTGCGCTCACGAGTGCCTCTACCATGAGGCCAGGTAACTACGAGCCTCACCCGGCGCCGTTTCACCACCGCTTCAGCACAGAATCTGTCACTGCTGAGCTACAGCACAGTCAGTTCATGTGAGGAACGAATGGCTGGTGCCTCTTTGCACGTCTCTGACCACTATTTGAACGGTAAAAGCGAAAATTCAGAGATTTTGAATAAAAAAAAACTTAAAATTGCGACGTTAAATAGAAAATAACTTTATAGTAGAAATCATTGGATAAATATAAACATTAAATTTTTCGTTTTACTTTTTTTTCCTCTGTGATGACACCTCCCCTGACTGCACGTCACTGCTTGTAGGGGCATGTTCCATGTTAGGAATAGGAATTTAAGGACAAAATAGTGAAATTAAAACACTGGGATCATGATACAAACATTTTAAGACCAAAATGAGGAGCAGTTACAGAGAGAGGCGACGTTCTTTTAATACAAAGAGAACTGGAGCCAAGTCGATGGAGCAGGAAGCGCACCCATGCTCACTTCCTATTTAGAATGACGTGGCGGGTTCGCCTTGTCCATACAGTCTATGGAAGCAACATAAAAGGTTGCAAAAAAATGTCATACATATGTTACTAAAAATTTTACTTATTTTTTTTTTTGTTGCACCTATAAAATTCAAAATTACATCCTACAGAAAAGTGAAAGACATCTACTAAAAGTTGAAAGTCTGAAATACAATAAAACCCTTCAGCCTTGAATCTCAATGAAGTCAAATTGGGCTACCGATATTGTAACAAGAACAACAAACAAATGAACGAGCCAAATGTAAATCGCTGCATTCGCAATTTCCTCTTTCAGCCGCAGCTCTGGCGTGCGTAAACACGACTGAACGGCTCGGATAAAGAAAGTAAAGTCGCCCAAGACATGTGTGAATATAAAACACGGTGAATGTAGTGTGGAGTGTTTTAGCGTCCTGCAGGGAGGAGCAGTAAACAGACCGTCCTACAGGGCACGTCGCCACACCGAACCGCCTCGGCTTTAATGTGCCTACACCGCCCCCTCCATCACGCCCTCCACCTCTCCTCGAGCCTCCTATCTCTATTCCTCCCTCTCCCTCGCTTCCTCACCTTCCCCTTCTGCCTCCCTCTCCCACTGTCCCCCCTCTTCCTCCCTCTCTCCTCTCCCTTCCTCCCTCCCTCCCTCCCTTCCTTTCTCCCTCCCTCCCTCCCTCCCTCGCTCCCTCCCTCTCTCCTCTCCCCTCCCTCCCTTCCTTTCTGCTTCCCTCCCTCTCCTCTCCCTCCCTCCTTTTCTCCCTCCCTTTCTCCCTCCCTCTTTCCTCTCCCTCCCTCCCTCCCTCCCTTTCTCCTTCCCTCCCTTTCTCCTTCCCTCCCTCCCTCCTTTTTCCCTCCCTCCCTTCCTTTCTCCCTCCCTCTCTCCTCTCCCTCCCTCCCTCCCTCCCTCCCTTTCTCCCTCCCTCCCTCCCTCCATTTCTCCCTCCCTCCCTCTTTCCTCTCCCTCCCTCTCTCTCTCTCCCACCCCCTCCCTCCCTCTCTCCCATCCCTCCCTCCCTCCCTCCTTTTCTCCTTCCCTCCCTTTATCCCTCCCTTTCTCCTTCCCCCTCTCTCTGTGGAGACAAAGTGGAGGTTTTCAGGATCGCTCCTGAGGTGTTGTGGCGTGATGTCAGGCGTGATGGAGGTTCTATGTGCTGTGCATCGAAACTCGCCCATTTCAGTCATTTGGGGCAGTTTGGAGTTGGATAGAGGAAGACAAAGCTTTGAAGAGAAGAAACAGAACGTGATGGCGACACCGAATGAGCCACAAGAATCGAACGGGACCTGTGTAAATATACGAGCAGAAAAATAGTTCTGCGCAGCCATTTGAGCCAATTATTTAAGCACTGTGATCATTCTGCAGTAGGAAATACACCAACCTTTAACACATTTGATAACTGAAATAATGTATTTTTTGTCTTTTTTGAACTTGATATAAACTTATTTTTATTGCAAAAGTGGATGTGTCATTTAGTAGTTTTTTTTCTTTTTGGAAGTACAGTTTTATGATTTGGTGAAATTGGCTGGTCGTTTGTTTACTGCTGGAGTGTCTAAACCTGAAACTAAACCTGAAGTGTTAACACAAATTTAAGTTGTGTATTAACTCATTTATGTTTATTCTGTCAGTCTCCCTTCAGAAATATTATAATAAGCTTTGGGAGTTTACTTATTAAAGGTCTTTTATTACACAAAACAGATTATTGTGAGATGTAAGCCATGTTTTAACGCCGTTACCTCATCAAAAACATATCTGCAGTTTTGATTTTTGTTTCATTCTCACATGTTTGAGCAGTCCTTTATGATTAGTCTGTCTACATCTCCAAAGCTCAAAAAAAAAAAAAAAAAAAAAGCATTGTTTTCAAGTTTACAGCTCCTTTTACCTTTAGCAGAGATTGTAAATGCCTGGGCTGAAGGAGCACTGGAGCACTTCCATCACAAGGTGGAACAGAGCATTTTGAGCTTTGGATATGAGGTTTGGAGTGTTTTCAGTTTGAGATTTAAGGGCCGGTTTACACAAGAACGGGTAAAATCGACAAAATATTTTATCGGAAGTGCCTTTCGTTTAGACGGTGATGGCGTTTGGGGGGTTTAAAAACACACAAAAAACCTGAAACCGTCCTCCAAAGTGGAAAACTTGAATCCGCTCCGCTGTAGCGTTTTCGTCTACACTGCCCACAGTGGTGAAAGTAAGCCGGTGCGCACCAGAACAGCGCACCGGTATAACATTCTCAGCCGGTGCGCAGCACCGCTAAAAGAATTGAAACTGAAAAGAATTGAGAACTGAAAGCTACCCGAGTTTCGGGCCGAAACTCTCGTGCAGAGATATCCGCAGTCTGTTACACAAGGATTGTCAAACTTATTTGACTGTAGCCAGAGAAATAACCTAGATGGTGTGGTGGCTGAGTGGCTAGCGCATTAGTTTTATAGCAAGAAGGTTCTGGGTTCGATCCCCGGGTGATCTAGTGGGTTTTTTTTGTTTTGTTTTTTTTAAACGGTAGTGATGCACTGGACATTATAGCACCTGTAAGAAATGAAAACTACTTTCACCACTGACTGCCCAAGACACAAAACTCTGGTCAAATCTGCAGAAGTCGCGTATGCATTTATGTCACATCGGTCCATATATCAGTGTACTTTGTTCTAGTCTAACGTGGTCTGAAGCAATAGTCGAACTTCTTCGTCTGACCACATGAAGTCATTTTCATGAAGTTTTGTTTTGCTTTTCGCGGCGCAGATGAGAAGAAGGAAGATTCTACACATCCGAGCGGACATAGTGATAATATCACCTAGCCGCCTGGCATGCATACCCAATCGAATTCCACACAGTTTTGCACGCAGATTTCCTCCCAAAAACTCTCGTCTAAAGGCGGAAACAGTCTGAATATGCAGGGTTTGTGTGTTAAACGTGTAAAGGCTCACAGAAAATCTTTTTTGGGGGGTGTCAATAAAGGGTGCGCTCACTTTGCAAAGCGTGTCCTTGTTTTGTGAAATCGCGTCCTCATTTTATTAATTTGCGCGTCCGTATAAATAGAGCGTGCACTCGTTTACCTAAATTGTGGAGTCGTCTTACCAAAACTGTGTGCTCGCTAAAATTGAGTCGTGCCCACGTTATAAACCTCGTGAGCACAATTTAATAAAGCGTTAATAAAGCGTGGCCACAAATTCAAAATGAGCACACATTTTATACATCTTCTGTACATATTTTGAGCAAATTTAAACAAGAGCACATTTTAGATAGACGAGGGCACGACTTCATACAGCGAGCGCACGATTTAGTAAACCACGGTGCACAATTTAGGTAAACGAGCGCACATTATATTTAAACGAGCGATTTAGTAAACTGAGAGCACGCTCTACTTACACGAACGCACGACTTAATAAAGTGAGTGCACGCTTTGCAAAGTGAGCGCGCGCTTTCTTGCCATCCCTGAGCCCTCCCGGGTTCCGCATAAATGTGTAAATGAAACAAAACACCACTCCACGTCTGTTTTTGATGAGGAAACAACATCAGAACATAGATCAGAAAATAGCGTAATACGAGCCCTTTAAGCACTGTCACAACAAGTTCAAGCAAAAGTTCAGTCCAGTACAGAGATGACCCCAGCTACCAATCACATGTGGCGTCCTGACCGAGCAATGACCAAAGAATAAATGGCTAAGACCTCGGCAATATTGAACAGAAAGCTTGAGCTGTCTCTGCGAACACAATTGATGAGAGTGGCCGGCCAGCATGTCGTCTAGCCTCCTGCCCCTCGTGCCCTTGCTCTAAAATCGGTGTGTTTTATAGTCCACAGCCCGGACAGTAATAAAAAACGGGAAAAAAATAAATAAAATCCCAGGCGATAGGCTACGGAGACACACAATACAGTCTGGACTCTCCAAAGGGGAGTTTAATCACCACGATCTTCTCATTTGACAGCCATTTTGAACCGTTTGTATGACCTCGCTGTGTTGGAACAGGGACCGTTGCTGCACTGTGGTTCGCAGACTTCCCACTGGACTTTGCATCAGAATTTATTATTTAGATATTACGGCAAAAATACAGGTTAAATGGAATCCGCCGACACAATAACGCTCATCTGTAATCCTGCCGACAATGCCGATTTATGCAACTTGAAGCAAAAAAAAAAAGCAAAAAATAGAAAACAAGATGAAAGTTGGCATACATTAAACATCCTCCCAATGTATACCGTATGATGCAATCGAATACTTCAAAACCTCAATCACACACACTTACACACACACTTACACACACACACACAGCATGACATACTTTCAAAATAAAAGGAAAGGAAAGTTAAACAAGTAGAAAACTGGCATGCCATGTTGAAACATTTACAATGGGATTTATTACGCGAATGCTCCATATAAGGTGGAGGATATAGCAGTTCTTAAATATTCTCTGTCCCTCGGATTGGAGGGGTGTGAGCATTAGTAAAAGTCTTCATTGTAATGTCTTTCCTTCCAGCAAATTGTTAGTCCAAGCAACAAAAAAAACAAAAAAACTAAGAAGAAAAAAAGCACTTAAGAGAAGTGGCAACCAATGGGATTCTCTTCCTTGCCAAAATCGCTGTCCTTTCACTTTCAGTTATCATATACTCTTTGGCAAAAAAAATGAATTGGTGATAGGCGCGGATACAGAGCTGAATTCTGTACAAAAAGTAGTCTAGAGGAGCAATTGGGAGGCTCTACAGGAGGCTAGAAATGAAGGGAAACCAAATAGGTGGCTCCGGAGAGGGGGTAAGTCATCAGAGTCTTATCCCATGATTGGTGGCCTTCCCTCGGGCTAAGCGTCGTACTTCTTCCCTGTTCTGTGGATGTGGTGGAACAGCGTCATGGAGAAAGCCATACCCAGGAGCTGCAAAAGAGACAAGAAAAGGATAGTGAATTTATGTTGAATGTGCTCTAAGTATGTATGCGTTTATATGCGGTGCTGCCGAGTTTCCTGCTTGATGTTGGCGCCTTGGGCTTGTATGTGTTTTGATGATGCGCTGTAAATCCGGCAGTTACGAGCTCCATTTCTGCGTTCTGCTTCTTCTTCTTCTTCTGCTGCTGCTTCTTGGCTATGGCCTTTAAATGCAGGGATCTTTTTGTGACAGGAAAATGTACAGCGCTCAGCAAGCATTAACTCAATGACGGAAATTGAGACGCCGCTGAATCGAAGTAGCCGGTGATCTCTTTGAAGTTTCCATTACCCGTGATGCTTCGACATCAAACAGAGTCACAAGGCTGATCCTAAAACCATTATATGGCCAAGTTTGCATGAAAAATAGAAGCAGTGAAGTCTCCTGTATACGGTGCAGGAAAAGCCCGAGCGGACTCTCCTTTTTAAGTCGATTTGGTGATCACATTTGCAAAGCCCATTCAGACTTTATAGACGTAGTCAGAATGTAACTTTATGCAAATAGTTGTGGAAATACACCTCAAGTTTTCAGCCATTAGTGATCTGCTGAAAATGGTACTTTTCCACCTTCAAGTGCACTCAAAGCACTTTACATCAAAGCACCACTCACCCATTCGCGCAAACATTCATACACCAGTGTACGCAGACACTGGGGGCGACGTGGGTTAACGGTCTTGCCCAAGGACACAACGACGGCACATTCATCTGTGGAAGTTGGAAGGATCAGTGATATGACGACCCAACTGACGGTTTTGGTGAGAGCGGGTCTAACCCTAACCCTAGGCCTAACCCTTGGATCAGTGGACATAAGAGTTATAACTTTTTGAACTTTTTTTTTTCCAAAATCAAAGTCCTGCATCATGATTGGATGAACTTTTTGGTATAATTGAATATAATATACTGGAGTTTCAGTTTCTATTCTTGCTTTCACTTTATAAGTACATTTGGGGAAATCTGTCTCGTTTAGTAGTGATATAGCCTGGGAATTCCCAGGCCGCTTCCGTTCGTTTCGAACTGGAAGGCGGCCTGGCAGCTCGTCCAAGCGAGAGTCCCAGATTTAGGGCCCCAATCAGAGAGCGGGGGAGGGGTGGAAAGACGGTGACGCATACTACACGACAAACGGAAGCTTGTAGTTTGAACTGACAACTGACATGATTGGCTATGGACTTACGTATACGCTCAATGATAGACATTCATAACGCCCAATAAACGGCCGTTGGCAATCGCTAACCACACCTCCGCTACGGGATTTTTCGAAGCGAGCTCCCAGATAATATCTCACTTGTGATATGGTCAGGTGTTAACCAGACTAGTAGTGATATGTTGTAGCCTACAGCTTTCCCACAATCCTGGAGTTTCAGTTTCACTTTCACTGTATAAGACATGTGGACTGTAGAGTTGGGGAAATCTGTTTTGTTCAACTAGTGATAGATTAAGATTAAGATTAAGCCTTTATTTGGTCTCACACACAATGACACACAGTGACACACGGGAGAAATTTGACTTTTTGACCCATCCTTTTCAGGAGCAGTGGGCAGCCATCTTTCGGCGCAGTACCGTGAAGGACCTTGCCCATCGACCCACACTGGCTTGCTCATTTCATTACTAGCAAAAGTTCATCCAAATATGATACAGGGTATAGAGGTTGTAAAAAAGTTATAACCTTAGTGCACACTCACCCAACTGAGCTGCTGTGGCTCTGTCTGTAGAAATAATGTGTGTAAATAATTCAATTTGTAAATGTGGATTTGGTGTTTGTTTTTTAGCAGTACAGTGGTCCCTCGCTATAACGTGGTTCACCGTTCGTGGCTTCGTTTCACTGATTTTTTTTTTATAGTCTATCAACACGCATTGTTTTCTGCGTCCTGATTGGCTAAGGGACTGTAGACGTTTGCTGATTTGTCCGTCATTCTCCTCTGTGCCGTGTCTCCTGTACAGTACAGAATGTGTTCAGTCAAATTTATATAAATGTTTGATCGCTCGCAATGTGACTCTGAAGTGCGGTATGTTTTCTCCCCGACAAAACCCACAATGAACGAAGAGGCCCGGTCAGAGGATCTGTGAAATACCCGCGTGAGTCACTATTAATAATTTCTTATGTGTCCATGCTCGTAGGTTGATCATTAAAATTTTATTTGTTATTTCTAAAAGCTATCATATTATAATTTTTTTGTATAGGATAATGTTTATGTTTTGATTTCTCAAACAAATATGTTTAGAACCTTTGGTTTCATTCTTTTTTGGTGATCTATGAAAGTTTGAGTGTTTAAACGAGAGAGAAATGTGAGAAAATGTTCATTCCAGTCTGAGAAAAGTGTAGAATGTGTGTGGTGAGGCATTTACAGCCTTAAAACATGCAGAATAATTGTAAAATATAAAGCTGACTACTTTGCATATTTCGCCTATTTAGAACGTAACCACCAAGATAAACGAGGGACCACTGTATTTTAAATTTTATGAACTACCTGCACACTGTACCTGCTCTCTCTTTGCCTCTGCCCTGGGACTGCAGATGAAAATGAGCTTGTAGCTAAATCTGATCTGTGCAATACATTTATTGTGCAATGTTCCTGTCAAATAAATAAAATAAAATAAATAATAGTATAAAAATGTGGTTGAGCAGCACAAATGCTTCTGCAATAATAACTTGTATATCTTGGGACTTATACAGTGGTACCTCACCTTACGAATGACCCAACAAACGAAAATTTCAAGTTACGAAACGCCTTCACGGTAAATTTTGGTCTCTAGCAGGTCTAGACCTGCCAGCAGGTCTAGACCTGGACTAAACCAGGACTAAACCAGGACTAAACCTGGACTAAACCAGGACTAGACCAGGTGGATTAAAGCGCCACGCGTGGGTCTATTTCCTGGTTTCGTTTCGAGTCACAGCTGAGGGGAGCAGCGAGGAGGCGAGGAGGACCGCACGCAGTCTGAGCGCATGAACGAGACCCGTGCTCAAACCTCCTCTAGACCTGGTCTAGACCTGGTAGACCAGGTCTAGAGGAGGTTTGAGCACGGGCCTCATTCATGCGCTCAGACTGCGTGCAGTCCCCTCCTCGCTGCTCCCCTCAGCTGTGACTTGAAACGAAACCAGGAAATAGACCCGCACGCGGCGCTTTAATCCACCTGGTCTAGTCCTGGTCTAGTCCTGGTTTAGTCCAGGTTTAGTCCAGGTTTAGTCCTGGTTTAGTCCTGGTTTAGTCCAGGTTTAGTCCAGGTTTAGTCCAGGTTTAGTCCTGATTTAGTCCAGGTCTAGACCTGCTGGCAGCCCCGCTCCGGGTCATGCTGCGCTATCACACGTGTCAGAGCGCAGTTTTCTCCCCCCTCCCCCTTCCCCCCACACTTCATTATTAATACATTTTGTTGAAAATCTATGAAAGGTTGAGTGTTTAAACGAGAGACAAATGTGAGAAAAGTTTAAATCCAGTCTGAGAAACCAATCAGGACGCAGAACACAATGTTACACTATAAAAAAAGTTACACTATAAAAAAAAAAAACTTGGATCGGGGCCTTGGAACGAATCAGGCTTTTTCCATTGAAATAGCTACTCAACTTACGAATTTTTCACGTTAGGAAACCACTTCTGGAACGAATTAATTTCGTAAGGTGAAGTACCACTGTATAAAAGCCAACACAGACTCTGCCAAGCACAACTCATCCTTGGAAAGCACATAATTCAATCATTATATTAGAACTTCAGCCCATTTGTAATTCTTAAGTTAAGTAAAAAACAACTCTTAATTGGCTGTCAGTCAAATGTAGAGCACCAACCACTGCTCCGAGTATCCCCTCTCAGGTGGAGCAGTACTAAGTCAACATGTTCTGTGAATTAAATCATCTGATTTTGTGTGGTTGTCCTTGGAGAGCGTAGAGCATGTTATTTTAACATCAGTCAAAATTTAATACTAAATTCTGCTACTTGCAAAAAAACACCTCATAATCATGTGTCAATCAAACCTGATGAGGCCGTTAGGGGGAGAAATGTGGTTTGACAGAATGACAGTGGATCCGCCGGGACGGTTTTCACTCAATCATCCTTTTTTACATGAGAATATGTAAATAGAGAAGATATTTCTTAAACTTTTGCAGAAAAAAATGTATATACAGATTCTGTCATATAGACCACAGTGTAAATCATGCATGAGCCAGTTCTGGGTGCCTCTGGCTATTATGTAATGTCACTGACTCGCAGGACATAAACTTTTCATGATCTTTTCTCCTGTCATGTTCTCCATCTTGCCTCAAAAACCCACTAATGCGACAGCTCAAGGCCTTGTTTCTGCACTCTCCAGTATCGCTCCACCATCGCTCCACCTCAGCTCTCTGACTGAGCACACTTCAGATCGTTAAAATTAATGTTGACTAGGTCAGGGTTTCAAGGTGGTGAAATTGCTATCACAACAAGCTGGAAATTTGTTGATGAGCGCAGATGTGTGGGTGTTTGAAGACAATGCGGAGAGGCAAAATGAAGTAAGTTGTAAGAAGAAAGGCGATGAATGAGATACGAGTGGGTTCAAATCTTAATGCGGCTGAAGTGAAGCTGCCCCGAAGCCCTTTATAAATGCATGAGTATTCAACACTGCCTTGATGTGAGTGAACCTCACATTCATGAGCTGTTGTAGATCTACTAAACTCAAGATACAGTAATAACAGACCGGAATGGACCAGAACCGAGGTCGACACGTTTGAACATCGATACTTCCATCCATTTTCTTATCCGGGGCCGAGTTGTGGGGGCAACAGTCTAAGCAGGGACTCCCAGACTTCCTTCACCCTGGACACTTCCTCCAACTTCTCCGGGGGCACCCCAAGGGGTTCCCAGACCAGCCGGGACACATAGTCCCTCCAGCGTGTCCTGGGTCTTCCCTGGGGCCTCCTCCTGTTGGGACATGCCCAGAACACCTCCCGAGGGAGACGTCGGAGAAGGAACAGATGACCAAGCCACCTCAGCTACTCCTGTTGACATGGAGGAGCAGTGGCTCTACTCTGAGTCCCTCCTGTGTGACTGTGTGATGGAGGAAACTCATTTCGGCCGCTTGTGTCCGCGATCTTTTCTTTACGGTCATTACCCAGAGCTCATGACCATAGGTGAGCCGATACTTAAAGGTTCTTGTGGCCTTTAAACCATGTTATAATGTTGTTCTCATCAAAAATATACCTTGAGTATTTAACTGGTGTTTTGTTTCATTCACATGTTTGAGTAATCCTGCGTTATTAATCTACATCTCCAAAACTCAGAACACTCACTTCCACCTTCTGATGGTAGTGTTCAAGTTAACCTCTACCTTTTACATTTCGTTTAGTTGAGATAGGAAATTCCAGGTCTGAAATGATCCAAATGATTCTAGTGGAACAGTGTTTTCCGTTTGAGAAAAGAGCAAGATTTGTGTGTTTAACATGTGTGAATGAAACAAAACACAACTGCACAACTCGACTGTTTTTGACAAGGAAACAACGTCATAACATAAAACAGAAAATAGTGAAACAAAGTGAAAAAATCTCCCACCACAGCCTTACGACATAGAGCTGTGTGGGCGTTAGGCCGGGCTAGCGCAGTAACACCCAGAGGCCAGAGGGGGGAGTAATTCACATCATTAGAGGCATCAGGGTCGGTGAGGTGAATGTGGGCTGTAACCAAATTAGTCCCATTCAGAGCCCCTCAAGATAATTAAAATCAAAACATTGCTACAAATAGAATAATAAAAAGGCCCTGGTATTATAATACTAATTATTCATTGTTTTCCTATTGGGATAAACAGCCCAGATAACAGCATTTGAGACTGTGTGCCTCTATGACTTCTATGCCCCCAAATAATGACAAATCAAAATGTAGTTATTTCAATTCAGTCTACACTCTGTTGGAGGGTCCATCAAATGCTTCTCTCCATGGAGATGTTATTGCGTTGTCTGGAATGTTTCACAGTATGGCATTAAACCTGTCTATCTTCATGGAGACCATAGCAGACTAAGGCCCAGACCCATTACTCTGTCTTACCCAGTAGTTCACTAAAAGTAACGTAGAACATAAGCGTCATAATTGTAAACCTGCTAAACTGTTAATCGATAATTACAACTGCTGAAAATACATTTATGAGACTCCTTGGCTGGTCGATATGACGCTGCCATCCTGATCCCAAAACCTGCCTGAGCTTGTAGACGTACCCCTTCGTTTCAAGTCTGGTCGAGAGCTTACATCGTTTCAAGGGGTATGTAGCCGGAGGTCGTGGCCCCGAGACCTTGATCAAAATTAGAATCGGGACACCCCTTGCCCTCACATGAACAAGCAAAACCAAGGGGTAGGGGTAAGACGAACCGGTAAGAAAGTAATGGGACGCAGCCCAAGTTACAAGTCAGATCTGTGGAGAAGCTACCCCGTTCACAGTCAGAATGTGTGTTTTGGTTTGGACACTACATACAGACACTGTGGTTAAGAAAGCCCGACAAAGACTCTACTTCCTGAGGAAGTTGAGGAAGTTTGGAATGAACACCAGCATCCTCACAAACATCTACAGGTGCACCATCGAGAGCCTGCTGACAGGCTGCATCACAGTGTGGTATGGGAACTGCACCGCTCAGAGCCGCAAAGCACTACAGAGGGTGGTGCGAGCGGCAGAGGACATCACGGGCAGCAGTCTCCCCTCCATCCAGGACATTTACCATAGCAGGGGTCTGCGTAAGGCACGCAGCATCACTAAGGACCATACTCATCCGGCACAAGGACTCTTCCGTCTGCTACCCTCTGGTAGACGAACCAGGAGCCTGCCAGCACGCACAAAAACACTCAAAGACAGCTATTACCCCCAAGCTGTCAGACTACTGAACTCTGGGTAATACTCTAAATAATACTGAACTCTCAATAATACTGCACTAAACTACTTTTCATTATGCATAATATGTTTACTGCTGCTGCTCTGTATGAATGTATCATGTTTGTCACTACCTCACTGTAAACTACTGTTACCTGTGCAATAATCTGTGCAATAACCTATGTGCAATATTTATACCATACTATGTGCAATACGAAATCCACATGCAACACCTACACCACACCATATTATGTGCAATCTGTGAAATACTTACACCTTATTTGATCTTTGACTTAATCCTACCCGCACCTTGTACACTGTACCTTCTATTTTTTATTACATTTTATTACATATTTTTATTATATTGTTTACTTCTTCCCCTGCACTTTTTGCAACACTTTTTACCATGTACTATTATTGCTGTTATTAGTACTTAACGAGTCAGCGGTTCTTCTGATCCTAAGCATTTCATTGCATTGTTGACCTTGTGTTGATTCTGCATATGACAAATAAACAATCTTGAATCTTGAATCTTCTAGGTATTTTTGAGCTATAAAACCACCTGTAAGTGAATAAATGTAAGGTTGAGCTGTTTAATGTCATACTGTGAAACATTCCAGGCTGAACAATGACATATCCATAGAAACAAGCAGGTGACGGACCCTCCACCAGAAAAGTTACACAACACACCTTTAAAATACAATAACAATAGCAAGACGCTTAGTATTTTTAGAAGATAATGACGAATTTGAAATCTTGTATTTATGGAAGACAGAATAGATTCATTTTGATTGTTTTAAATGTTTAATGATGAGTTGGATAGTGGGTATTTTAATGATGAAATGTTGTTGTTAGAGTTGGTAATGTATTTTGTACCGCCCAACGACTGCAGATGGAAAGTAATTTGTAGCTCAATCTGGCACAGAGCACCTTTTCTCTCTGAGATTAATGTTTTCTGTGCACTGTCCTTGTTTAAATACAATAAATAAAATAAAATAAATAACTACTGCTGCTGCTGTTAGTTTAGAGCCATCTTGAGTTGGATTAGTGAACACTCAGCGAAAAAATCCCTTAAATCCACAATATAATCACACACTGCACATGTTCTGGACCTACAGCTTTCAAATAGGTCAAATCCTGTGACGATTTTTACCTATTTTCAGATCAAACTCTTCCTCAGCTCAAAGTCCTTCAGTTGTTTTCAAAATGGATGTACCTAGCCACTAAATGCTAATCTAGAGACATGCGCCGTTGAGCTCGGCCCGTTGGCTTGAACGAGCCGCCATGTTTAGGCCCCGGGGCTTGAATGAAATGAATTCCTCTTCCTGTATTCTGCTCCAAACATAACAGTTCCTCTTTCAAATAATTGCACAGCTTGTACTACACTTGTGACCTCAGAATATGCACCAGAATACCAATAACAGACAACAAAATACAAATGAAGGACTTGCATTGAGGTGCACTATGTAACTTTTTGTTTGGAGGTCCATTATCTAATTGTTTCTACGGTTACGTCATTGGTCTGCCTGGAATGTTCCGCATTCATGACATTAAACAGCTCTAACTTACATTTATTCAATTACAGGTGGTTTTATTTGTTCTTTGCTGTCCACTATTCTGATTTGAGGAAAAGTTTATTTACAGCTACTCTTACTTCTACTGCTACTACTACTATTACTACTACTATTACTATTATTATTACTACTACTACTACAACTACTGCTACTACTATTACTACTACTATTACTATTATTATTACTACTACTACTACAACTACTGCTACTACTATTACTACTACTATTACTATTATTATTACTACTACTACTACAACTACTGCTACTACTATTACTACTACTATTACTATTATTATTACTACTACTACTACAACTACTGCTACTACTATTACTACTACCATTACTGTTACAGTTGCAATTACTACTACTACTACTACTACAACTACTGCTACTACTATTACTACTACTATTACTATTATTATTACTACTACTACTACAACTACTGCTACTACTATTACTACTACCATTACTACTACTATTACTATTATTATTACTACTACTACTACAACTACCGCTACTACTATTACTACTACTGCTACCTTTACTGTTACAGTTGCAATTACTACTACTACTATTACTACTATTATTATTACTACTACTATTACTACTACTACTACTACTGCTACTACTACTTTTACAGCTATTACTACTACTGCTACTACTACTACTACTTTAACAGCTACTATTACTATTATTATTACTACTACTACTACTACAACTACTACTACTGATGTATTTTGGTTGCCGGATTATAAAATTGATTTGGTTTATAATGAGGAGGTTTTTGTTTTAATTTGTTATATCGCAAGATCCTGGGACAGGAGACAACAAGTACTACTGTATATCCTGTGTGAGTAGAGTATGTTTATTTTAGAGCACCAGCGGCACGGTGGCTGAGTGGCTAGCACTCACGCTTCACAGCAAGAAAGTTCTGGGTTCGATCCCCGTGTGGCACGTTGGTATGGCCGTAAGATTCGGGGCTTTCTGTCTGAGTTTCATATTCTTCCTGTCTCTGGGTGGGTTTCCTCCGGGCACTCCGGTTTCCCCCATCAACCCAAAAACATGCTCCAGGTAAAATCCTCCAGCTTAGGTCCTGACCAAACCGAAGCAACAAGATCATGGAGATGGTCCCCGGGTGCAGTCATGTGCTGCCCACTGCTCCTAATAAGAGAACAATTTCTCCTGTGTGAGATCAATAAACTCAATCTTCTTGTTCTTCTTCTTCTTCTTCAATTATTTGTGTATTTATCAGTCTGTAGCCGTCCGTGAATCTGTTTACAGTGTCTTGTGAACTCCTGCCGGCTGGGCACAATGTATGAAACACTGTAATAATAAAAATTAATCAATAAAACAATCAATCATATAACTCAAAAACACGTAGAAAAACAGGCATTCTGACTGTGAGCGGTGCCTCTAACTTGGTCGATAGATTTACTAGCATACTGTGAAACATTCCAGATAAAGCAATAACATCTCCATGGAGAAAAACATTTGACGGACCTTTAAGATGAAATATGGGCACTATTAAGTAAATTGGCTTTAGAAATATGTTGTAACTTGGATAAATAAGCCATTTGCCAGTGTTTGTCTGTTTTGTTCCGTTAGAATGGAAATAAACTGTTGATCATAATAGGAGACTTTACATACATAATCGATTACTCACTTAAGAGCTTTGAAAGAGCTGAATATTGCATGAAAGAAAATGGTGTAAGATTACTAATGGGTCTCTGGTGGTCTCCAAAGTAGCTGTTTCACTCGTGGATTTCACAAGAAGAGGAAGCGCCTGCATGTTAATAACATAGTGACGAAAAGCGGACTGTGAAGCTTATATTACCATAAATGTTCAGCAGATACAGGTAGATGATTAATAAATTAGTATCAGTTAAAATATGCAGTATTAGACTCATGAAGACTGAGGTGAGGTTTGCTGCATGTTAATTGAATTACAGTGCGATAGCGCTTTGGATATCAATAACTCTGTTTACATGTTGATTTTTGTCTGATTTCTGGAGTTATCTGATTATTGAAAAGTCAGTAAACAGTCATATCTGATGAGAGTAATCTGATTTCTTTCTGATCATTCACAGCTTGTGCAGGTTTTGGCAAGGAAAATTATGTAAAAAAGGCAAAGTAATGTAGCAAAGACAATCCCGGGGTTTTGTTCGCAAGTGAGGGGAGGATGGAGCGTGAGATTGACAGGCGGGTCAATGCAGCGTCGGCGGTGATGCGGTCGTTGCATCGGACACGTTGGGGTGAAGAAGGACCATGAGTACAAAGGTAAAACTCTCGATTTACCATCAATCTACGTTCCTACCCTCACCTATGGTCATGAGCTCTGGGTAATGACCAAAAAGACAAGTCAGTAATTTTGACTTTAAATTGAGACACAGGATCATTTACACCTGCACCAGGTTGCACGCAATACACCCTGACAGGTACGGCTGTGACTGTCCGGTATGCGGCTGTGACTGTCCGGTGTGCGGTGAGGCGCCTGAAGACCTCCTCCATCTGGCCGCCCGGTGTCCTGTCGTGCGGCGGTTCTGGACCCGACTACCGGACCTTCTCGCTCGGAGGCTGGCGTTGAGGCTCCCGCTGCCGGCAGCCCATGGAATCGATGACCCTCGACTCTGGTTCTGCCTCTTCGGACCTGTCCAGCGGCGACCTCGGGGGCCGAACGCTGCAATGGTCAACTGGGACGCAGCCCGCCTCGTCCTGTCCATGGCCAGATATTCTATCTTCGTGGCACAACACCACCACCTCCACGACGACCGCGCAGCAGAGCACTGGCCCCTCTTCACGGCGCTCCTTCGCGCCCACGTTCACCACCTCCACTCCACAAGAGAAACGGAGTTTTGCGACACCTTCACCCCAGACACCCCGAACCGGTTCCCCTCGGCTGGACTTCTGACCCCTGCCCCCCTCCGCTGTCCCCCCTGGACCCTGTTGTCTAGACCTTCCCTGGAATTACATCGCCCTTGCTCCCCCCCAGACCCCTTCCTGCACCTGGATCGAGCCCTTTGGTCCTCTGCACTCCCCATCCCCCGATGTGTCTTCTGAGTGTTTTGCGAATGTTATTGTGATGTCAAAATATGTACCTTGTAATAATAAAAGATAAAAAAGAAAGACGAGATCGTGAATTCAAGCGGTCGAAATTAGTTTCCTTCGCAGGCTGGCCGGGCGCTCCCTTAGAGGTAGCGTGAAGAGATCGGAGTAGTCCACGTCGAGAGATGGATGGATTATGGGTGATTATCTGATGACTCTAGTTGTCTGATTTGACTGACTATGTAAAGGTACCCAATGTAAAATAGAGAAGACCACACATCCGCCACATCACCAAGACCGTCTTCGTCCACCTTCGTAACATCACCCGCCTTCGGCCCTCCCTCTCCCCCTCTGCTCCGAAACTCATCCAGGCCTTCATCACCTCCAGACTTGATTATCGTGGTTCACCTTTCGCGGCCTCGCTGTTTCGCGGATTTTTTTATTCCAATTTTTTTTATAGTGTATCAACGCTCATTGTGTTCTGCATCCTGATCGGCTAAGGGACTGTAGACTTTTACCGATTTGTTAGTCATTTCCCTCCGAGCCGTGTCTCCTGTACAGAATGTGTTCAGATTGCCAGATTTATATAAATGTTCAATCGTAGTGTGAGTCTGGAGTGCTGTATGTTTGCAAGTTTTCTCCCCGACAAAACCCACAATGTCGACGAAACGATCTCAAATATAATCGAAGGTGGCATGTCCGTTTAGAAGAATCTTCTCGCCCAAAAGAAAAAATAGCGCCAACAACTCCCCATAACCCACTCGGAAAAAAACGCATGCATCGAGGTGGAGCGGCGCCAGGACAAAGAGGCCCGGTCAGAGGAACTGTGAAATACATGCGTGAGTTTTTTATTGAAAATCTATGAAAGTTTGAGTGTTTAAATGAGAAAAAAATGTGAGAAAATGTTAATGCCAGTCTGAGAAAAGTGTAGAATGTGTGCGGTGAGGCGTTTACAGCCTTAAAACAGGGAGAATAATTGTAAAATATAAAGCTGACTACTTCGCGGATTTCACCTATTGCAGGTTATTTTTAACCTAAACGAGGGACCACTGTACTGCATTAGCCTCCTTTATGGATTTCCCTCCACCGACCTTCAAAAACTTCAACACGTTCAGAACTCTGCCACTCGCCTCCTCACCGATACCCGCTCACGAGACCATATCTCCCCCGTTCAGCAACAACTCCACGGGCTTCCCGTCCAACAGCGCATCAATTTCAAGATCCTCCTGACCGCCTACAAAGCTCTCCATAACCAGGCTCCTCCTTACCTCTCAGACCCCGTCCAGCCCCACCGTCCCTCCCGCCGCCTCCGATCGGCCGATTAAAACCTTCTCACTCCCACAGTCAAATCAAAGCGCCGGACCTTGGGGGACCGAGCCTTTGCCATGGCCGCTCCCACCCTCTGGAACTGTCTCCCCTTCACATCAGAAAAACTGCTCCAAACACACCTTTTCCTCAGAGCCTACAGCGCCCACACACACGACCGCTCCTCATTACTGTTTTTGTCTCTGTCCTTGTTTTAGTGTTACTTTATTGTGTTACTGTGAAAACCGCTCGATAAAACCGATGGATGATTATTATTATTATTACTGAACATTTTTTTCAGTGTCTATACCAGAAGATAGTACTACTACTACTACAGCTACTACTACTACTACAGCTACTACTACTACTACAGCTACTACTACTACTACTACTGCTGCTACTATTACTGCTGCTACTACTACTACTGCTGCTACTACTACTACTGCTACTATTACTACTACTGCTCTTACTACTACTACTACTGCTACCAGGCCTGGACTGGTAATTGGGCATACCGGGCATTTTCCCGGTGGGCCGACAGTCCTAGGGGCCGATGCCCTTCTTTTTTCTTTTTTTTTTTTTAACTTAGAGACCGGCCCACAATTTAGGACTGAACCAGGATTGAACCAGGACTAAACCAGGACTAATCAGGTCTAAATCAGGACTAAATCAGGTCTGAACCAGGACTAAACCAGGACTGAACCAGGACTAAACCAGGACTAATCAGGTCTAAATCAGGACTAAATCAGGTCTGAACCAGGACTAAACCAGGACTAATCAGGTCTAAATCAGGACTAAATCAGGTCTGAACCAGGACTAAACCCGGACTAAATCAGGACTGAACCAGGACTAAACCAGGACTAATCAGGTCTAAATCAGGACTAAATCAGGTCTGAACCAGGACTAAACCAGGACTAATCAGGTCTAAATCAGGACTAAATCAGGTCTGAACCAGGACTAAACCAGGTCTAATCAGGTCTAAATCAGGACTAAATCAGGTCTGAACCAGGACTAAACCCGGACTAAATCAGGACTGAACCAGGACTAAACCAGGACTAATCAGGTCTAAATCAGGACTAAATCAGGTCTGAACCAGGACTAAACCAGGACTAATCAGGTCTAAATCAGGACTAAATCAGGTCTGAACCAGAACTAATCCAGGACTAATTATGAGGGGCCGGTCTAAGCCAAAAATGCCAGGGCCATTTTTTTGTCCCAGTCCAGACCTGACTGCTACTATACTACTACTACTACTGCTACTATACTACTATAAAACCGATGTATTATTATTATTATTAGTGAACATTTTTTCAGTGTCTGTAGCAGAAGATACACACGAGCGCTGCACAAACGGATGCATATGAGCTGCTCCTCCCACAGCTTCTTTCCTGTTCCATATCGTCCTCCTCTCCTTTATATTCTCTCTATACTCCCTCTATACTCCTCTGTATTCTCTCTATTTCCTGTGAATCCTCTGATCTCACCACCAGCCTCTTGGCAGGCGTTTGGCGTCTGATTGTCTCAGACAGGACCAGGATGGCGCGGTTCTTCAGACTTGAAAATGTGTGGGTGCCCAAACGCCCCCGAAGGCCACGAGAGGCATGTGTTTCCTCACCACTCAGACAAACACATATAGACACAAAAGAGATTTCAAACAGATGCAGAACATGAGAGAATCGTACCTGCACGACTAAGATGACCATGCCGATGGTTCCCAGCAGGTGTTTGTTATCGTCCAGCCACTCCTCCACCTTCTCAAAGCAGCCCTGAAAAAAACATTTGTCAGGATAAGACACGATGGTTCATAGAATAAAAGAAAAAACCTTTGGTATTTGGATTTTCTACTGCAACTACTACTACTACTACTACTACTACTGCTGCTACTACTACTACTGTTACAGCTACTATTACTATTACTACTACTACTGCTACTACTACTACTACTGCTACTGCTACTACTACTACTAATACTACTGCTACTACTACTACTACTACTGTTACAGCTACTATTACTATTACTACTACTACTGCTACAACTACTACTACTACTGCTGCTGCTACTACTGCTACTACTACTACTGCTACTACTACTGCTACTGCTACTACTGCTACTACTACTACTACTACTACTGTTACAGCTACTATTACTATTATTACTACTACTACTACTACAACTACTACTGCTACTACTACTGCTACTGCTACTACTACTATTGTTACAGCTACTATTACTATTACTACTACTACTGCTACAACTACTACTGCTACTACTGCTACTGCTACTACTACTATTGTTACAGCTACTATTACTATTACTACTACTACTGCTACAACTACTACTGCTACTGCTACTACTGCTACTACTACTGTTACAGCTACTATTACTATTACTACTACTACTACTGCTACTACTACTACTACTACTACTGCAACAACAACTACTACTACTACTACTACGACTACTACTACTGTTGCAGCTACTATAACTACTTCTACTGCTGCTACTCCTTCTACTACTACTATTGCAGATAATATAATTACTACTACTGCTGCTACTACTGCTGCAGTAGTAGCAGCAGTAGTAGTAGTAATAGTAGCAGTAGTAATAGGAGTAGTAACAACAGCAGTAGAACTACTACTACTGCTACTACTACTACTACTATTACTACTACTACTACTGCTACTATTACTACTACTAGACTAGATCATTTACTTGGATACAGGAGCTCGTACAGAGGAGCACTTCCTGTATCACCACATGACATCACAAAGTGGTTCAGAGTTTGTTTTCTGTTTGAGAGAAAAACTGAATCTGCAGGTTTGTGTGTTGAAACAAAATGAAATGAAACAAAACACAATGAAAGAAAACATAACTCCAGGTTTGTGATGAGGAAACAACATTATAACATGGATTAGAAAATAACATAATAAGGGCAGTTTAAAATATAATAACAAAATCAAGAAATAACTGCTATGTTAAAACTAACTTACACCAGCTCAAAATGCTTTCTGATTTTTGAGCATCTGAAGACTTCCTCACACACATTCCCATACGTACTCCCCGAGACTCTTTGCCATGTGCTTTTTTCGCTTTTAGTTGTAGTGTCGACAGCTGCAAAGTGAAGTGTCTTGCTCATACACCTATAAGTTCAAGTTTTCTTAAGGGCCATACGAGGGGGGTGCCTGCATGCATGTTTGAAGGAGACATGAAGCTTTTTACTCTCTCGGGTTCACTGTCAGGTCAGTGTGCGGCGAAAGACGAGAGGAGGGACTTTAAGGCGTACTCTGGACTCTTAAAGGGCCCGTATTACGCTATTTTCTCATGTTTTATTGTTGTTTCCTCATAATTTTATCAGCTGTTCAGTGCTGATTTCTACACCTTGTTTTTGTATTTGTATTGTTCATTGTAACATTTGACACTTGGAACCCAGTGGAGAAAATGTGCCTTATTTCTTTTATCTGAATGCACTCATTTTATTTTGAAAAACGTTTATTTTGGTATTTTGGAGGAAATGTGATCCACAATCGTGAAATAAAAACTCAGGAATTATGCAGAGTGGGTTAATACAAACATTTTAGGTCATTTTCACACCAGGAAAGTCCGATCGTTCACTTGCTTTGGTCCGGAGCAAATTTTCTTTTTTCTTTTTTCTTTTTGGTGCGGTTCACTTTCACACTGCAGTTTTTTCCCCAAGTGAACCAACATCTGTAAACAAAAGCACGTGTGCTGAGGTCGCTCAGCCATTGGACAGAAATGAGCCGTGTCAAAAGACGGAAGGAGAATCACGGTGTTACGTGCTGTTTTCAATCTAGCCTTAGCGATATGGTTTGCTCAGTTTTTACAGTTCGCACAAATGTTTGAGCAGCATCGTGAGGTTTACACTATTTTATAATCAATTTCCAAACGACGAAGACACAGGGCAAGACGACTACGGAGGACAGCACGCATCAAGTTCTGACTCTTGCTCTTCACGCAAAACGTAAGTAAGCCTCGTAAGTTTCGTTTAGTTTCGTTTAGTTTCGTTTCGTCAGCCTCGGTTTCCCATAATGCTCAACATACGACGGGAGCTCGTTAAGTACAAAAAGCCAACTTGTGTCGGATCGAGTCCGGTCTGCATTCTCACCTCAAACGAACCGCACCAGAGTTCGAATGGAACCGTGCCGAGACCGAGCTTTTTAGGTGGTCTCGGTTCGCTTGTTTGCTCCGGATCGAGATTTTTGGTTTTTATTCACACCAGCCCAAAAGGTCCGAATCAAAGGAGCAAATGAACTCTGGTTCATTTTAAACGGAGCAAACAAGGCAGGTGTGAAAACGACCTTAATGTCAAAATGATGAGCAGCAGTTACAGAGAGACAGGAGACAATATTCCAGTGTAAGTCAATGGGAGCCAGAGTCAGAAGGAGCCGGAAGAACTGCATGTGAACTTCCTTTTGGAACGTGGCGGCTGGGGCGTTAACTATATCCATTTCTACAGCCCATACAGTCTACTCTACCAGCACTCAGCACTTTAGGACTTGTGCAATACATTCAGCACTTAGTACTTTAGGACTTGTGCAATATGAACTGTGTAACCCTCCCGAATTTATGTTTTTTGATTATTTTTGATTGTGAATCGCTCCTGTGTGTAATCTGTGTGTTAATGTATTTTTCTCTTGTTTTATTGTATGTGTGACCTTTTAATTGGCACCATCAACCTGTCCAGGGACAACAGATGGAAATTAGCCTGTGGCTATAATCTGGCATATTTACATGTATATTATATGTTCATTAATGTGCACTGTCCCTTTCAAATAAATAAATAAATAAAAATAAATAAATACCGCTCCATCACATCACAAGTTGGAACGGAACATTGTACGTTCTTCGTAAACAGACTTACTCAAACATGCGTGAATAAAACAAAACTCAACTCCAGGTGTGTTTTTGAAGAGATAACAACATTATAACGTGACTTGAAGCTCACAAGAGTCCATTTTGTGTAATGTAGGATCTTTAAATACACAGACTAATAAAGACCTCTACCTCTGTTGCGTACAAGCTTCTGATTCAGTTAAGTGTGTGGGTATGTCCTGTGGGCAGGATTACTCTCCACAGACTCTGCGGCTCACTCTCTGTCTGTTCTCATTTTAACTATTTTATTAGAGCTTTTAATCCACTGCCTTGGCCCCGCTAACAAGCCAAACGTCAGACCAGCAGCAGATTAGGACGTTAATGGGGGAGACGGGCTAACAGCGAAGTGTAAGGTTTTCAGCACAAAAACGAGCTGTTGTCTCGTGTGTAATGAAAAGAGGAGAGGGTGATGAGAATGTACCGCTCAGAGGAAAAAAGTCCACGGCTTAATACAATAAACGGGCCGACTGTTTAAAAAGGAGATTTGAACAGAAAATGTGAAGCAGATTGGCCTGATCCTGATAGTAATTAATACATGTGATTAAATATAGTCGATTAACTAATTAAACAATGATACTACTACTACTACTACTACTACTACCATAACTACTATAATGACTACTACTACTACTACTTGTGAAAAAAGTCTAATGGACTTCTACTACTTTTGCTATAACTACCAGGCTACTAGTACTACAACAACTAGTACAACTACTATAACTACTACTACTACTACTACTACTACAATTACAATAACTACTACAACTACTACTTTTTCACTTAACAGAAAATGTGCAGCAGATTGGCCTGATCCTGAAAGTAATTAATACATGTGATTAAATATAGTCGATTAACTAATTAAACAATGATACTACTACTACGCACGGGGCGTGTGGAGAGGACTGAGGAGCATGTCTGGTTTTGGACAGAGTGGCAGAGGGACAGCTGATGGTGATCAGCGCTGGGCGGACGAATTAAACTGTTACTTCAACAGGTTTAATGCGCCCCCCACCCCCTCTGCCCCTCTGCCGACTCCCCCCTCCTCCTCTTCACACCTCCCCGGGCCAGTAGCCATACCCCCCTTCCCCCTCACACGGACTCAACCCAGCACCAGCCCCCCTCCACCCCCCACCACCACCACCCCCGCAGTCCACCCCAGTCCCCCCCCCTCTCCCCCCTCTCCATCACACCGGACGAGGTGAGGAGGGAGCTCAGACGACTCAGGCAGAGGAAATCCGCAGGACCCGATGGTATCTGCCCCAGGCTGCTGAGAACCTGTGCAGACCAGCTCTGTGAGGTTCTCTGCTACATGTTCAATCTGAGCCTCAGCCTGGAGAAGGTCCCCGTCCTGTGGAAGATCTCCTGTGTGGTCCCAGTTCCCAAAACAACAAACGCCAGGGAACCGGCCCACTACAGACCAGTCGCCTTGACCTCCCACCTCATGAAGACCATGGAGAGGGTGATCCTCAGCCAGCTCCGCTCTGTGGTGAGCCCCACCCTGGACCCGCTGCAGTTTGCCTACAAGCCAAACGTAGGAGTAGAGGACGCCGTCATCTACTTTCTGCAGCGGGCGCTCACCCACCTTGAGACCGCCGGGAGTGCTGTGAGAGTCATGTTCTTTGACTTCTCCAGCGCCTTCAACACCATCAGGCCGGCGCTGCTGCGGGGGAAGCTGGAGGACGCGGGAGTGGATGGACATCTCGCTGCCTGGACCATCGACTACCTCACTGACCGTCCACAGTACGTGCGGCTGCGCAGCTGTGAGTCAGAGGTGGTAGTATGCAGCACGGGGGCCCCCCAGGGTACTGTCCTCTCACCCTTCCTCTTCACCATATACACCTCGGACTTCACATACAACACAGACAGCTGCCATCTCCAGAAGTTCTCCGACGACTCGGCCATTGTGGGCTGTGTGTCAGAGGGGAACGAGCTGGAGTACCGCTCGGTCATCAGTGACTTTGTAGACTGGTGTGGGCGCAACCACCTGTGCCTTAACACTAGTAAGACAAAGGAGCTGGTGATCGACTTCAGGAGGAGACCACTACCTCACTCACCGGTGAACATCCAGGGGCAGGACATAGAGACTGTGGACAGTTTCAAGTACCTGGGTGTTCACCTCAACAATAAACTGGACTGGTCCCACAACACTGACGCCCTGTACAAGAAGGGCCAAAGTCGCCTCCACCTCCTGAGGAGACTGAGTTCCTTTGGAGTGAGCAGGCCTCTGCTCAAGACTTTTTATGACTCTGTGGTGGCCTCTGCTCTCCTCTATGCTGTCGTCTGCTGGGCCCCGAGCAGCACAGAACGGGACAGAAAAAGACTGAATAAGCTGGTTAAGAGGGCCAGCTCTGTCCTGGGCTGTCCTCTGGACCGTGTAGAGGAGGTGGCTGAGAGGAGGGTGCTGGCCAAATTCATGTCCATTAAGGACGACACCTCTCACCCTTTGCACCGGACTGTAGAGGAGCTGAGCAGCTCCTTTAGCAGCCGACTGAGGCACCCCCAGTGCAAGAAGGAGCGCTACCGCAGATCCTTCATCCCCACCGCCATCAGACTGTATAATTCTAACATATAGGCCAGACATGCAATATCCTCCTTTTCATGTTGATGCTTGTTGTTACTATTATCATTATTACTATTTTCCATTATTATTATTATTATTACATATTACTATTTGCACTATTTATTACTTACTTTATCCCCTCCCTGCCTGCATGCACTTTTTCCCTCCTGTCCAATTGTCCTGGAGCTACTGTGGCGAGTAAATTTCTCCTGTGTGAGATCAATAAAGTCTTATCTTATCTTATCTTACTACTACTACTACCATAACTACTATAACAACTACTACTACTTGTGAAAAAAAGTCTAATGGACTTTTACTACTTTTGCTATAACTACCAGGCTGCTAGTACTACAACAACTAGTACAACTACTATAACTACTACTACTTTAACTATTACTACAACTATTACAATCAACAGCTACTACTACTTTTTTACTTAACAGAAAGTGAGCAGCAAATATACTATAACTAGGGCTGTCAGTTTAACGCGTTAATTAGATTAATTAATTACACTGCAAATTAACGAGTTATAAAAATTAACGCAATTAATTATAAGTGGCAATTCAATGCACATTTTAAATTTGGCGTGCGGTGAGCAAATCGCTGCCAGGGCCTTTGAACGGGAAGTTTATTTATAAAAAGAAGGAAGACGGGACGATCAACAAGAACGCCGTAAAAAAGGTAAAAGGAGAAATTCAATTTGTTAACTGGACAAAGTTTATTTGGTCGAAAACGTTTTGCAGCTCATCCGAGTTGCTTCGTCAGTTCTGGTTAGAGTGCTGAAGGACACTGCTTATATCGCGCTGCAGGGAGGAGCTAACTACAGTGAAATTATTCTGAAACTATCACACCTCTTTGTTTTCAGCTTTCTGTCTTTTGTTTTTTAGTTTCTCTCTGGTGTCTAGTTTAGCATACCCATTCAAAGACCTAATGGGTGTTTTCACACCTCTGGACCTGACCTGGCTAGCTCCCTTGTTTCCATTGTTTGTTTTGATTTAGGTTTGAGAATGGAATTATACATGGGAGACAAATTGTGTCTGACTCCCCCATTCCTGTTCAAAGAAGGATTCTCTTTTTTGACAAAAATAGCCTCTTTAAAGGTTCCATGGCATGAAATTTTCACTTTCTGAGGTTTTTGAATGTTAATGTGAGCTCCCCTACCCTGTTTAGGCCCCCCCCGAAATGTCTAAGATGAGCATTTGCGATCCTTTTCTGCGTTACAAAAAATCGGAGCTCAAACGGGCGATTTTGAACAAGACACCTTATTGACGTCAGATCGAAAAAAGAAATGCAAATGCAGTTCCACCCCCGTCTGTCTGTACTCAGCGTCTCTGTAAATCACGCCCAGAGAGTTTGGACTGCGAATGCGCTAGGCAATGCGAAATGCGTTTTTTTATTTGCCTGGAGGCACGTCCGAGTGTTTCGAGGCTCGGAAGTCCTTTATCTGAGCCTCTGGACCTTTGAACAGCAGTGGTTTAATTTTATTTTCTGTGGAAATGTGTTTATTTTTCAATGGAACACTTCAAATCCCCCCCCCGTGCAAAAACAAGGAAATGGATCAGCTGAGCGCTCAGAGCCGAGAGCGGAGAGTTTGGCCCCGCTAACAAGCCAAACGTCAGACCAGCAGCAGATTAGGACGTTAATGGGGGAGACGGGCTAACAGCGAAGTGTAAGGTTTTCAGCACAAAAACGACCTGTTGTCTCGTGTGTAATGAAAAGAGGAGAGGGTGATGAGAATGTACCGCTCAGAGGAAAAAAGTCCACGGCTTAATACAATAAACGGGCCGACTGTTTAAAAAGGAGATTTGAACAGAAAATGTGAAGCAGGTTGCCCTGATCCTGATAGTAATTAATACATGTGATTAAATATAGTCGATTAACTAATTAAACAATGATACTACTACTACTACTACTACTACTACTACTACTACTCCTACTACCATAACTACTATAATGACTACTACTACTACTACTACTTGTGAAAAAAGTCTTATGGACTTTTACTACTTTTGCTATAACTACTAGGCTACTAGTACTACAACAACTAGTACAACTACTATAACTACTACTACTACTACTACTACAATTACAATAACTACTACAACTACTACTACTATTTCACTTAAGAGAAAATGTGCAGCAGATTGGCCTGATCCTGAAAGTAATTAATACAGTAGTAATTCATTAAATATCATCGATTAACTAATTAAACAATGGTACTTCTACTACTACTACAACAATTACAATAACTACTACAACTACTACTACTTGTGAAAAAAAGTCTAATGGACTTTTACTACTTTTGCTATAACTACCAGGCTGCTAGTACTACAACAACTAGTACAACTACTATAACTACTACTACTTTAACTATTACTACAACTACAACAACAGCTACTACTACTTTTTTACTTAACAGAAAGTGAGCAGCAAATATACTATAACTAGGGCTGTCAGTTTAAAGCGTTAATTAGATAAATTAATTACACTGCAAATTAACGAGTTATAAAAATTTAACGCAATTAATTATATGTGGCAATTCAATGCAGATTTTAAATTTGGTGTGCGGTGAGCAAATCGCTGCCAGGGCCTTTGAACGGCAAGTTTATTTATAAAAAGAAGGAAGACGGAACGATCAACAAGAACGCCGTGATTTGGAGCTTTTGTAAAAAAGGTAAAAGGAGAAATTCAATTTGTCAACTGGACAAAGTTTATTTGGTCGAAAATGTTTTGCAGCTCATCCGAGTTACTTCGTCAGTTCTGGTTAGAGTGCTGAAGGACACTGCTTATATCTCGCTGCAGGGAGGAGCTAACTACAATGAAATTATCACACCTCTTTGTTTTCAGCTCTCTGTCTTTTGTTTTTTAGGCCCTGTCCCCACGACAACGTTTTTTGGAGGAAACGGAGAAGTTTGGGTGCGTTTGGGCCTGCCGTCCAGACGGCGCCGGCGTTTTTGGGGGCGAGAACGGAGTTTTTCAAAAACGGCTTCCAGAGTGGAGAAGTCGGAGAACGCCCCCCGTTGCGTTGGAATGTGGGCGGCAAAAAAGCGCGGCAGGTGAGAAAATGATGACGTCGCGCTGCCGTAATCATCACGTGACCGGTGACCAGAGGGTGGAACCCGGCGCCTTCAGCAGGTAACAACCAGATAACAACAGCCATGGCGGGCAATGGACTTCAGTATCTTTTGCAGACTTTTGGAAGTTTATTGGCACTGCTGCATCAAACTCTGTTCATATGCAATGCATTGCGACAACAGCAGAGGACCATGCACAATTACGCCTTTCACGGAACCGGAGGCAGAGGAGCTTGTTTCGGGCTTCCTCCGTGTGCATGACATGCCACAATGTTTGGGATCGATCGATGGGACACATCCCCTCAACATACAAGCGGTGTGTGACTACAGGTGCCGGTTTATGGACGTTACTGTGAAGTGGCCTGACAGTACGCACGACGCACGAGTGTTTGCCAATGCAAAGCTAAACACGTATTTTAAAACTGGAAAGATCCCATCGCTGGAAAGGCAGATAGTGGACAATGAGGAGCACATACCAATTTGAGTGTGTTGTGTGCTGTAAATAAAGAGAAAGAGCAACCATTTCTTGTCTTTTTTATTAAATGAAAATTTACCTTTTACAAACAGGCACATGCAGTATCACACACAAAAATATATAGCTGCCCGTTGGTGATGGTCCCCGGTTGTATATTCTCGCCGAAAAGCCAACATAATGTCCGAGTATGTTTAACATTCCCGTAGTAAGATCCAAACAAGCATTTTGCCTAAATAACACGCCCAAGGTTAACGAGAGTTCTACTTGTTAATGTCTATCTAATAAAACGATAGCAAGTAATGCTAACTATCGATTTATAGGCAAAAACTCTGCTCACGCAGCGCAAATCTTTGTTCTGTGGCGTCTGTCTATGTTAGGGACGGTCAGCATTTTCACATTACTGGAGTGAGTCGCTGCTACATTGGTGGAGCAGGGGGACAAAATATATTCGCTTGTGTTGACGGTCCCTAAAGTACACGTGTTTGCTTGTTTATGAAAGAGAAAGGACTTTCTGCGCATGTGCTCTTTGTAGTCCTGCGTTACTGGTGGCTCTGGCTCTTTCCGGTTTACAGCGCCACTTATCGGTGTGACATATGTACTACATCGTTTTCACTCAGCGCTCCGTGCTCATCTTGACGCGCATGTTTTCTGATCCAACACGTGTCTGGACGAGACTTTTTTTCACCCCGGGTAAAAAAAAAAACAGGAACGTTGTCGTGGGGACAGGGCCTTAGTTTCTCTCTGGCGTCTAGTTTAGCATACCCATTCAAAGACCTAATGGGTGTTTTCACACCTCTGGACCTGACCTGGCTAGCTCCCTTGTTTCCTTTGTTTGTTTTGATTTAGGTTTGAGAATGGAATTATACATGGGAGACAAATTGTGTCTGACTCCCCCATTCCTGTTCAAAGAAGGATTCTCTTTTTTGACAAAAATAGCCTCTTTAAAGGTTCCATGGCATGAAATTTTCACTTTCTGAGGTTTTTATACGTTAATGTGAGCTCCCCTACCCTGTTTAGCCCCCCCATGGTTAAAAGTTGCGAAATGTCTAAATTGAGCATTTGCGATCCTTTTCTGCGTTACAAAAAATCGGAGCTCAAACGGGCGAGTTTGAACAAGGCACCTTATTGACGTCAGATCGAAAAAAGAAATGCAAATGCAGTTCCACCCCCGTCTGTCTGTACTCAGCGTCTCTGTAAATCACACCCAGAGAGTTTGGACTGAGAATGCGCTAGGCAATGCGAAATGCGTTTTTTTATTTGCCTGGAGGCACGTCCGAGTGTTTCTAGGCTCGGAAGTCCTTTATCTGAGCCTCTGGACCTTTGAACAGCAGTGGTTTAATTTTATTTTATGTGGAAATGTGTTTATTTTTCAATGGAACGCTTCAAATCTCTCCCCCCGTGCAAAAACAAGGAAATGGATCAGCTGAGCGCTCAGAGCCGAGGGCGGAGAGTTTGGCCACGCCCCCACCCTCTACTATTGGCCAGCTCTTTTCTCCTCATTTGCATTCAAGCAACAACGCCCATTATGGAGTGTTCAGAGAAAAAAAAAATACTCTTTCTCATCTTATCTCTGTTTCTCATGAGTGTTGATTTTGAAGAAGGATTCATTTACAGTATTGGGGAACCATTAAGGAGCCATATAAAAGCATCAAGAAGTACCATGTCATGGGATCTTTAAGTCCCTGTAAAAAAGAATTTTCCGATCACTGAAGCTGTTCCAGCCTGACGGATCATTTGAACGATAAACACGTCCGGACAAGTTCCATCGTTACCGGTGATAGAGCGAGCGTGAGCGCACTTCAACAAACCACGCTCGCAGAATTTGGGAAACGAATGAGCAAATCGACCACAGAAAAACTGACAAACTCAATCGCAAAGTGAGTTGCCTCTCTCTCTCTCTCTCTCTCGAGGTTAAAATGCGATTAATTAGATTAATTAATTACAACTCCTGTAATGAATTTGATTAATTTTTTTAATCACCTGACAGCACTAGCTATAACTACTATAACTATTACTACAACTACTACTATAGCTACTAGGCTACTAACTACTACTACAACTTTTACTACAACGTAAAAAAAGTCTAATTGGCCGACTGTTTAAAAAGATTTGAACTTAACAGAAATTGAGCAGCAAATAGGCCTGATCCTTAAAGTAATTAATGCATGTGATTAAATACAGTCAATTAACTAATTAAACAATGACACTACTACTGTTTAAAAAGTAGAACTTAAAATAAAGTGAGCAGCAAATCGTCTTGATCCCTTAAGTACTTTGGTTTTCACTTAATGCGTGTGTTTAAACGTACAGTAGTTAAGATTTCAGACATTGTTTCAGAGCCTAATTAAACAGTGATAAGCGTTTTGTTTTGTAGTAGCAGCTAAAACGTGTGATTTGTATCCGCAGTGGTGGTAAAAGTAGTAGTAATTCAACAGAAAATAAAAACATGGCTGGCAGTACCGTACTAGCAATTATCATAGTAACAGCGTCGTAAATTATAGCAGTAACAGCAGTAGCAGTGAAGATGAAGCTGTCTTAGTTGAAATACTTCCATATTTAAAAGTGTATTGTGTAACTTTCCTGGTGGAGGGTCTGTCCCGTGCTTGTTTCTATGGAGATGTCATTGCTCTGCCTGCAATGTTCCACAGTATGACAAAAAACAAAAAAAAAGCTTTATCTGATATTTATTCAATTACAGGTGGTTTTATAGCTCAAAAATACTCAGAAAAACAACATTCTGACTGTGAGCGGGGTCGCCTCTCCACAGATCTGACCTGTAACTTGGTCTGGTTTGGTCTCCATGAAGATTTAGAAAGGTTTAATGCCATACTGTGAAACATTCCAGACAAAGCAGTAACATCTCCATGGCGAAAAGCGTTTGATGGACCCTCCACCAGAAAAGTCACACACTTTTACAAACAGATCTATTCTGCAAAATTGACTCTTCAGAGACATGTTTTTGTTGTTTCTCTTTTACCCTCTTGAAGTTGCATTTGGAGTGATTTGTGCATGTTTGAACAATCTTTAGTTGGTCTGCTGGAGGAGCAGCACTAGTAAAAGGGACATCAGACGGATTGACAAACTCACACAGATTAGCTGCGCGCAGTGATACGAATGGAGAGAAAATAGCACCAATGCGAATTAGGCTGCTGAATTTTTCGTGTGCAACTGTTTGTGATGCAATTATATCTTTTTGGACGAATGTTGTTTTGAGAAGAAAAACAAGCTTTATTAACTGTCCCTGGTAACTTGCCGGAACTACCACCACGAGCTATGGAACCGGCGCAGAACTGGAGGACGCTGTCAGGGGTAAGTCAGTGTTAATCTCACGTTAATCTCATCCTGTTGAAGGGGATGCCATACAGATTCACATAAAAAATATAGCCGCAAGTGGCGATGATCGGCCCTCGCTTGCACTTGCTAACGCGCCATTTATTTTCGATTAAAGTTTATTTTCGATTAAAGTTTGAGTGAAATTGGCCAAAGTATGCACGCATTATCACTCATCAAAATTTAATGGCGAGCTGCAAAAACAAACCTGAAATTTGTGGCGTTTTCACAGAAACACCGTTCAGTCTTTTAGAATGCTTTTAATAACTTTTAATGTCCCACTTGTCTAGATGATACAGCAAAATTCTGGTGAGTCTGGGTCAAAAACCCAAGGAGGAGTTCGTTAAAGTACGAGGACAGGAAAATTTGCCTTTGACGCTGAGTCACGTGCTCGGTCCAATATGGCTGACTTCCTGTTGGTCGCCTAGCAACGGTGTAATATACTTTTTTGTTCCTATTCCCATGATGCATCTGTGTACCAACTTTGGTTTGGCTACGACAAAGTTTTTGCCGGGCGTCCCATTGGCGAGGACAGATGTTTGGCCTGTTGCCATGGCAACACGGGTATAGCCATAGGCGCAATGTATTTTGATTTTCCAGGGGGTGCTGTCGAGCCATTTTTAAAGATTTTTTAATACAGATTATTTGTAAATTCCTTTTTTGGTGTTCTTGAATTTTGTGCAAAATTTCGTGAGTTTTCGTCAATGGGAAGTACCCGAACCCTGAAAAAAGTGTACAGGAAAATAATAAGAATAAGAATAAGAAAAACCAGAACAATAACAACAGGCCCTACGCTTTAGCGCTCGGGCCTAAAAAACGCACTATCCCTTTAAAGTCTAGAGCTTCAGACAGAGCAGTGCCTACAGTTAGCCTCACACCCTCAGGGAAAGTTGTTGAAATCTGCTAAAAACTATCAATATTACTTATTCTTTTATACTTTGGTCCTTATGGATTCTTTCTCTGCACCAGGCCCCTAATGGACTAGAAGTGTGATTTAACTCCACAGGCTGGACCTTCGAGTGGTACACCAAATCCTACATTTTAAGAGATTTTTTTTTACCATCCTGTGTATAATATTATGTTCAATTCCAGACTGTGAACTCCATTCCATTTGGCACTGTTTCCTTGGCAAGGCTTTGAATACATTTAGCCAAAAATGGAATTTTAAAAAGCAGCTTTGCCCATCTCACACTTATTTTTGTACCCATTTATTTTCAATTTGGGAAAAACATCCATGTAATTTTGTCACGCTTTTCTGTATCAGTCACTTTGGCAACAGAGGATAATAAACTTGTTTGTGACAATTATCCTTTAACTCATTTTGTTTTTTAGCTTGAGCCTTACAAACAACAGACATCCCCTGCTGTTCTACACTGGAATACATCACATCTCATAATGATGACGTCCAACAAGGTTCCTATTTTATTACAGATTTTGAGAAACTGTGTGTAGAATCTACTCATATTGTTTTAAAAAATATACTACAATCTCAACTGAACACGGGTTGCCAGTGCCTAAACCTGTAGGCATTGGCAACCTACATAAAAAAAACCCCTACATACAGGTTTTTCTATTCCACTTTCTATTTTCTACTAATGATATTTTGCAGTGACATCACAGGGGGGTGTTCTGCGTGTATTTTTATTGACGGAATGCTCTGCAGTGCACACATTAGCACAGACAAAAAGGTTTTAATATAGTAAATAAAGAAAAAATGATTCAAACACGTTTTCAGGAGCCTGCGATCAATACAAGCCTTCATGGTCCTTTTTAGGAGTTTCATTTTCAACAAACAGTGGGGGTGACTAACTGAAAAAACGTAACTTTTAATGACTATAATTTTATGTGTGAGAGACGTGCCTGAGCTCACAAATCATCTCACCTGTTGTAATTTCAGCTAAGTCAATTCTTTCTGTGTAGAGACTGTTAAAATAAAGCTCAGATTAATTCCCCTTTATTTTCGTCTTTGTCTTGCCCCTTGATACCGAGCTGAGAGGGTACGAATGTTCCCCTAAGAAATGGGACGCCACTCGATTACCGTCTGCGTCATCATCACTGACCGCTACCTGGCTGCTACGTCTACAGATGCTCAAGCAAACAAAGATACCGTCCTCTCAGGTCATGATGTCGTTTGCCTGGGCTCTTTTTATGTTTGCGTGCTTCTCTGCGATCAGGCGAAGACATCGGAGAAGAAGATTGTTTCTTACGGATTCAATCACGGTCTGTATGTCATAATATTTACCAGCAGTGGCACCATAGGTAAGCTTGTAGGTGTACCGCTTCGTTTCAAGTCTGGTTGAGAGCTTACTTCGTTTCAAGGGGTATGTAGCCTGAGGTCGTGGCCCGAGCCGTTGACCAAAATTAGAATCGAGACACCCCTTGCCCTCACACGAACGTGCAAAACCAAGGGGTAGGGGTAAGACGAAGGGGTAAGACAGAGAAATGGGATGCAGCCTAAGCATGTGATTAAGCCTATTTTATCTTTAAGTCAGAGTAGTGCTTTAAGGTAGCTTCCCACCCCAGGGAATGTTGATGACATCAGCTGCAAAGTATCAATATGAACAGGTCATGTTTCACGTGAAAGTTCAGAACCTCCAGAATTCCCTCCCTGAGCTGCAGAGGTTGCACTAGCACTAACTGGTGCAGGTTCTGGGGTTCAAGTAGTGACCGTTCAGACCAGAGAGAGGATTTTTATTTTTATGGCAGAGACTGTATATATAAATGGACATAGATAACCCGCGAGCTGCCGCGTTCCAAATAGGAAGTGAGTATGGAAGGGCTTCTGGCTCCATCGACTCTGGCTCCAACTGATTTTACATTTAAAAAAATGGTCTTTTTGCTGCAGAGAGCCTCGTCATTTACTGTTAACCCGCTCTACATGATCCTTGTGTTTTTATTTAATCATTTTTATCTGTACTTAAAGGTCCCATGGCATGAAATTTTCACTTTCTGAGGTTTTTGAACGTTAATGTGAGCTCCCCTACCCTGTTTAGGCCCCCCTGTTTAGGTTAAAAGTTGCAAAATGTCTAAACTGAGCATTTGCGATCCTTTTCTGCGTTACAAAAAATCGGAGCTCAAACGGGCGAGTTTGAACAAGGCACCTTATTGACGTCAGATCGAAAAAAGAAATGCAAATGCAGTTCCACCCCCGTCTGTCTGTACTCAGCGTCTCTGTAAATCACACCCAGAGAGTTTGGACTGCGAATGCGCTAGGCAATGCGAAATGCGTTTTTTTTTATTTGCCTGGAGGCACGTCCGAGTGTTTCTAGGCTCGGAAGTCCTTTATCTGAGCCTCTGGACCTTTGAACAGCAGTGGTTTAATTTTATTTTATGTGGAAATGTGTTTATTTTTCAATGGAACGCTTCAAGTCTCTCCCCCGTGCAAAAACAAGGAAATGGATCAGCTGTGGGCTCTGAGCTCTGAGCGGAGAGTTTGGCCACGCCCCCACCCTCTACTATTGTTGATTTTGATTTTGAAGAAGGATTCATTTACAGTATTAGGGAACCATTAAGGAGCCATATAAAAGCATCAAGAAGTACCATGTCATGGGATCTTTAAGATGTGTGTAGAATCCCTCAGTCGTCCAGGTAGAATCCATGGCAAAAGGAGAAATTCAATTTGTCAAATTAATTTCCTTATAGAGTCACCTTTTTTGTTCTGTCCTGTTTGTTGCGTTACTGAGGGGTGCCAGATGTATGTGTGTTCTGTGTGTGTATCTGTATGTTTGTATTGTTAATGTTTTACCAAGTGTTCATGGCTGTTACTATGAGTGAGCCTGAAAACATGTAAATAGTGTAAATAATTTTGTATGTACATTGTTTTAACCTGTTTTTTTCTTAGGGTGACAATGTAACATCTGTCCAGGGACTGCAGATGAAAACTAGCCTAGTTTAGTTTAGTTTAGTCTTTATTTGAAGGGACAATGTACAGAGCCATTATGTACAAAGACAGAGATGTTCTGCACCAGAGTATAGCTACAAAGCTAATTTCCATCCGCAGTCCCTGGTTACATGGATAAAAAACAACGGTCTATATCATTAAAAACAATCAAAGATTTTCTCTTAAAACACACACATACACACACACAGCATCACACATTTAACTTTGACACACATCTCATTACGCAGTAACACAGCAAAACATAATATACACCCACTAACATGAACCCAAAACACACAATCACACACATTCATGTACTATTTACACACCATATCATTCACAATAACAATAACACATAAAAACATCATTCTTATTTTTGATTTCAATGCTGTATTAACGGATTAACGGATTCACTACTGTATAACCTGCTGGTTAACGTGGTGTGTGCTGGCAGTTCTGATTATTCCACAGCCACTTTTTCAGTTCTGTGGAAAAGGTGGAATAGTCCGTTAGATTTATGATATTAGTTGGTGTTGCATTCCAGTCTTTAATGGCTCTGTAGGAAAAGGAAGATTGTGCGAATGTTGTTTTGAGTTTTGGTATATTGCAGTGGCTGTTAGTGGAAGCTCGTGTGGTTCGTGTTGTTACTGTGGATGTGTACTTGATGAAGTTCTTAAGAGGAGCTGGTGCAGAGTTATTTAGTATTTTGTGGGCCATTCTAATTGAGGCATATTTCTGAATATTGTTGAAGTTTAAGAGTCTGTATTTTTGGAGGATTGTGCAATGATGGTGTTGTCGTGGCTTCTTGTCTAAAATTTTGAGTGATTGTTTGTGGAGTGATTCTAAAGGTCTCAGTGTGGTTTTATTGGCCTGGGACCAGCAGGTTATACAGTAGTGAAACCGGGACATAATCATGCTGTTAAAATAGATTTGGGCTGCCTCTAGTGTCAGTGAGTTTCTTATACATTTGAATGTTTTGATATTGTATTTTAAGCTATGGCACATTTGTTTTATATGTTTTTTGAAGGTGAGATGTGGGTCCAAGATGACGCCCAGGTAGCGATACTCTTTTACATTTTGTATTTTTTCTCCGTTCACAGTTATGTTTGGGAAGGATGATTTCTTATTGTTATTTACAAAGTACATTGTGGCGGTTTTCTTGATATTTAATGTAAGGCATGAGTCAGTTAGCCATTTGGAGACTTTTTCCATTGTTGCTGTCAACTTCTTGGACACTTGTTCTGCATTTTTTCCCCAGGTATAAACGACCGTGTCATCTGCATACATTTGGATATTTACATCCTCACACACAGATGGCAGGTCGTTTATATATAGGGAAAAGAGAAGTGGGCCAATGTTTGAACCCTGTGGCACGCCGATGTTAGTGGCTGCGATCTCGGATGCGATATTTTCAATCCGAACGCATTGAGTTCGTCCAGACAGGTATGATTTTATCCAAGAGAGAATGTTTGTAGACAGTTTAAAATGTGTTAATTTGGTGAGTAATATGGAATGATTGACTGTATCGAATGCCTTACGGAGATCTAGAAATATTGCACCTACAACTCCACCATTGTCCAGATTATGTTTTATTGTTTCTGTGAGAAGGCAGCATGCAGTTTCTGTTGAGTGGTTAGCCCGAAATCCAAACTGCATGGGGTGTAATAATCCTTCATCCTCCAGATGTTGCGTGAGTTGCTCAGTGACTACTTTTTCAATTGCTTTTGATAAAACCGGGAGAATGCTGATTGGTCTGTAGTTGTTGATGTCCTGTTTATTTCCTGCTTTATGGATTGGAATGATAGCGGATGTTTTCAGTGTGCTCGGGAAGGAGTTTTCAGCAATGGATTGATTTATGAGTTTTGTTATCGGTGCAGTTAGTATGTCTTTATAGGTTTTTAGAAATAGGGTGTCCATACCATATATATCCTTTGTTCGTGAGCTGGATAGTGAGGAGAGGATTTTGTTCACTTTTGTTTCATTTGTTAATTCCAGTTGGAGTCCATTTTCATCATGTATTATAGTTTCACTGCAATGTGTCGGAGTGAAGTTATTATTTAGAATTTGTACTGACTGAATGAAATTTTGATTAAAGAGGTTGCTAATTTCTGAGCTATTGGTAATAATGGTGCTGTTTACATTTAATGTTATTTTTTCAGTTCTTGTCTGCCCTCTACCTGTAAGTTTGTCGATACTTTTCCATAACTGTCCGATGTTTCCTTTTGCAGCTTTTATTATTTCTAGATGAAAGTCTGCTTTAGCCTTTCGAAGAAGTGCTGTAACTTTATTTCGTAGGCTTTTAAATATCATACGGTCTGTATTTAGTCTGGTTTTATTTGCTCGTTTTAAAGCGGAGTCCCTGTTTTTCATTAAGTTCCAAATTGTTTCATTAATCCAAGGTATTTAGCCTCTTGGCTAAATCTGGTGCATTTACAGAAATGTTCATTAATGTACACTGTCCCTGTCAAATAAATAAATAAATGGTCAAATGGACAAAAGTTGATTTGGTCGAATATGTTTCGCAGCTCATCCAAGCCGCTTCTTCAGTTCTGGTCAGATGCTAGTGGACACTGCCTGCCTGCCAAATAAACTTTTTTGCCATTTTATCCGTATGTCAATCCCTTTTCCTAATATGCAACTGGCTCCAAATTCATTTCCATAGCTACTAGCCTCGGTGAGCTTCATTTGACTGGAGCTGAATGCTACAGGTGTGTCTTCTTTACACAGTCTATGGTTTATTCAATCATGTTTTTGTAATTAAAAATAAATCAGCATTAGAACTCATATTCTGGCACACATTTAAGTCATGCTTATTCCAAAATTTACACCCAAACTCACCCGGTTCCAGAACATGTTGGTAGAATTGCGGCCACAGTTTTGGTAGTGCTCTTGGCAGCATCGGTCTGGTACCACCTTCTCTTTGAGCGCCTCGTGCCAGTCGGTGTACGCGATGACTCCACAGCACTTCCACTGTCGGAACACGCACACATCCAAACGCATTACTTCAAAGCTAAAGTGTTTTAATTAGCATTTGTTTTAGCGTAAGTAATGCCAGATAGCCATTAGCTGGAATAATTTTGCATATTTAGAATGAATGTGTTCACGCTGGGGTTTTTATTATAATGCCAGTGGGCCTTTTTGTGTGACGTACCTCGGCTTGAATGATGTTCCAGGCGTTTCGAAGGCCTATGTTGTTTTCGGAGTTGTACAGAGACAGTCCGTCCTTCAGGTCCTTTTTGGCGTTCTCGCTCACCTGCGGATGACACAAGAAAAATACTGGTACTTTTAAAAGGACTAAATACATGTTTAAAAGGGCTAAATGCACTTTTATTGATTGATCGTTCTATTCCATGTCAATATTTAAAGGGATTGTTTTTTTTTTGTGTGAATCTGTATGGCATCCCCTTCAGCAGTGTCATGCATTAACACTGGCTTACCGCTCACAGTGTTCTCTGAGACGAGATCTGCCCTGGTTCTGGCGCTGACGAAAGTTGTGGCGACGTTTACAAGTGAACAGGCTAATAACGATAGGCACGCAGTGATACGACTCGAGAGAAAATAGCACCAAGCGATTTAGACTGCTGACTTTTTCGTGTGCAACTCTTTTCTGATGCAAATATATCACTTTTTGGACAAAAAAAACAAAAACAAACTATCCCTTTAACTGCTCAAATAGACAATCAGATGGAGGGCAGGTCTGTTTTGGTCAAAAAAACAAAACAAAACAAACAAACAAAAACACTTTTCTTTCTTAAAGCCACTATATGTAAATTTTACCCAGAAATTAATCTAAAATAAAACCACATTGTTCAGTGTTAGTAGTTTTTATAGCACCATGGTGATGCAATGCACGTTTATTGATTGATCATTCTATTCCATGTCAATATTTAAAGGGATAGTTCGGTTTTTTTATGTAAATATGTATGGCATCCCCTTCAGCAGTGTTGTGCATTCTGAAGTATGAGACAATGATGAAAAGATTTTCTGTCAAATATTTTTAAGGCTTTTTAAAAAAGTGATTCTGTTGCTTTTAAGGTTGCCGTGCTTGTCAGTGACCAGTTCGTAATGCAGTATTCAATGTGAGAAAAAATCTGCTGTGGAGAAATATTTCAGCTGCATTTTCTGGCAGTGATGATCTAATTTGCCTAAAGTTATGAATATTAAAGGTCCCATGGCATGAAATTTTTACTTTCCGAGGTTTCTGAACATTAATGTGAGCTCCCCTACCCTGTTTAGGCCCCCCCCCCATGGCTAAAAGTTGCGAAATGTGTAAACTGAGCATTTGCGATCCTTTTCTGCGTTTGAAAAAAACACAGCTCAAACGGGCGATTCTAAACAAGGCAACTTTGTTACGTAACATCAAAAAAAGAAATGCAAATGCAGTTCCACCCCCGTCTGGATGTCCACCCCCTGTCTCTGGAAATCACGCCCAGAGAGTTTGGACCGCGAAGGAGCTACGCAATGCGAAATGCGTTTTTTTTATTTGCCTGGAGGCACGTGCGAGTGTTTCTAGGCTCGGAAGTCCTTTACCCGACCCTCTGAACCTCTGAAACAGCAGTGGTTTGATTTTATTTTCTGTGAAAATGTGTTTTTTTCATTGAAATTCCTCTCCTTTCTCCCTTCGCGCTTAAAACGCGGAAGTGGGAGACAGCGCACAGAGCAGCGCTCCAGCGGGCACATTTGCCCCCCACCCGCTCCTCTAACCCTATCTCTGTCCTTCTCATTTGCATTCAAGCAACAAGGCCCAGAATGAGTTGTTCAGAGAGAGATATTCTGACTCTGACTCTGTACATGTGTCTTTCTCATGCACTGAATGTTGATTTTGAAGAAGGATTCATTTACAGTATTAGGGAACCATTAAGGCACCATATAAAAGCATCAAGAAGTACCATGTCATGGGACCTTTAAAATAGTATTACTCATGTATGTGTGAATGGAACAAAACACAACTCCAGGTATGTTTTGCATGAGGTAACAGAATGGCTAAAGTCAATTTTATGCAATACATGTATAAGCCCTTTCAATAATCGAGAACAGACTTTTCACATCTGTAAACATTTCTTTCATTCGTCTTTAGTCTCACAAACCCAAAACACAAATTTTTGTAATTAACTTGTCTTTACACTGTCTGTAATTCAGCGCATTGAGTTTACACTCCCATATTCAGACACTGTTGTTAAGCCTTTTGAATTTAAGCTTTTGAATTTCTGCTTCTGCTGTAAATTGAGTTATGATGTAATTACTGCCTTTCGACTTGAGCAGGCAGTTAGCGTTTGCATGAGCACATCCACACGCACATCCACACGCACTCTTGGCAATTTGTCAGCTTCTTCTTCCCCTCCGAGCCGTAAAGGATAATGGTAATGTCTGTACCACGTAGTGAAGTGGAAAATGTTTTTAAGTTGGACTGATCACCGGTGGCACATGATGAGTGAAGTAATCAAGATAAAAATGACTGGCGCAGTTATCAGTGATCTAAACATAAGGATCATCTTCGGGGAAATTGAATGCAGATTTGATACACTCGATGCGGATAGAGCCTATATGTCCTTTGGCGACGCAGGCTAATCGTTTTCCTCATGACTGCCCAAACTGTGCTGAGGGTAGAGCTGCAGCTGATGGAGAAGAATATGAAATGTCTTAATGAGAGAGGCAGAGAGAGTTTTAACACTGAACTGGGGCTAAGGAAGATCTGCAAACCGCCAACGACAAAGATGAACTTGGGGCGGAAAAAACATAACTAGGCTCACACCAGTTTGAACTCCAAATTGACATTATTATCACGCACGCCATGATGGATTCTCGTGCGTTTGTGAACTCAAATATAATCAAATAGTGCGAGGTTAGCAAAAACAGGCACGTAAAATAATCATATACTGTACCATGGGCTCTATTCACGCTTGCGTCACAAAACCGGAAGACGATTGGAAACGTGGATGACGACTTCCGATGGACTCTGTCGGCGATAGTAACTCACAGAAAACTGAGAAAATGACCTGGTTTTCTTCATCTAGATGTCACTGTATTCTTTCTTTTTCCTTTTATAAGTTGCCTATTAATTTGTGTATCATAATTTGTCTAATTTAATAAAAAAAATCCCATGGAAAGCTTTAGCAGGTTGTGAAAACCGCTGCGGCTCAATCCACGGTTTTATCATAATTACAGCGAAGTCGTCATCCGCATGGTTCCGTCTTCCGTTAAACGTGAACAGAGCCTATTTTCTTAAAGCCTCGATCACAAACTCAATTTCAACACTGCTGCTGCATCTATTAAATCTCTTGTCACTCAATAACAGGAGAGTTTGAGCTTTGAGGTAAAGGTGACCGTGAGTGTGCACCAAAGCGTCTAATTAATACACGGCGTTATATTATGAGACAATAACACCGAAAATATCATTGACACAAGGATCAGACGGCTTCATTTTTATGGTTACATCTCCCGGTTCTGTGATATTTAAGACTAATTACCAACATAAACAAACAAAAACATATACTTCTCAAGTATGTGTGTTTCTATAGCACAACACAGAGGAATGCGAGCCTAATGTTTGCGTAAACCAGGTGTCGTGAGCTCTGAGCCAGGGACAGATTTGCTTTAATCGATTCAAACTCTGTGCAAAGTCTGTAAAAAGTGCGCTACAGCGTGTTAGCCATTAGTCAAGGGATTGTGGGATTGTATGGTAATTACACAAGGCCCAGACTCTTATGCAACAAGAGAAAACAGCAGTGGTGCTAAAAGGAATTCAAATACATTATCTGAATATGAATAGCAGAAAATGCAGTTTGTTAAAGTGAAAATATAGGCTGTGGGGAAATTGTACTGTAACCAAAAGAATCTGTAATGCAACTTTCCAACATTTACTTCAGATGCATGATATATAGTCACATCTTTATACAGCGCTTTTACACCTTCATGGCACTCAAAGTGTTTTACATCAATGAACCACTCACCCATTCACACACATTCACACACCAGTGTACGCAGACACGAGGGGCGAGGTGGGTTGAGTGTCTGGCCGAAGGACACAACGACAGCATTCATGTGTGGAGCTGGAATCTCAACGCCAACGTGTGGGTCAATAGATCTTACAGCTCAATGTTTTTTTTATGTCGAGAGCGGGATTCGCATCCCCAACTTTTACGTTGAGAGCGGGATTCGCATTGCCAACTTTTATGTCGAGAGCGGGATTCGCATCCCCAACGTTTATGTCAAGAGTGGGATTTGAACCGCTAACTTTTATGTCGAGAGTGGGATTTGAACCTATAACTTTTATATCGAGAGTGGGATTTGAACCCCCAACTTTTACGTTGAGAGCGGGATTCGCATCGCCAACTTTTATGTCAAGAGCGGGATTCGCATCGCCAACTTTTATGTTGAAAGTGGGATTCAAACTGCCAACTTTTATGTCGAGAACGGGATTTGAAACTCTAACTTTTATGTCAAGAGTGGGATTTGAACCCCCAACTTTTACGTCGAGAGCGGGATTCGCATCGCCAACTTTTATGTCGAGAGTGAGATTCGAACTGCCAACTTTTATGTCGAGAGCTGGATTCGCATTGCCAACTTTTATGTCAGGAGCTGGATTTGCATCGCCAACTTTTACGTCGAGAGCGGAATTCGCATCGCCAACTTTTTTGAACCTTGATTTGAACCTCTAACTTTTATGTGGAGAGCGGGATTTGAACCGCTAACTTTTATGTCAAGAGCGGGATTTGAACTGCTAACTTTTGTGGAGAGCGGGATTCGCATCACCGACTTTTATGTCGAGAGCGGGATTCGCATCACCAACTTTTATTACGAGAATGGGATTTGAACCTCTAACTTTTATGTCGAGAGCGGGATTCGCATCGCCAACTTTTATGTCGAGAGCGGGATTTGAACCACCAACATTCATACACCAGTGTACGCAGACACTAGGGGTAAGGTGGGTTAAGGGTCTTGCCCAAGGACACAACGATGGCATTCATGTGTGGGAGCTGGAATCGCAATGCCAACGTGTGGGTCAATGGATCTTACCTCTCAACCAATAATGTTTTTTTTATGTCGAGAGCGGAATTCGCATCGCCAACTTTTATATCGAGAGTGGGATTTGAATCGCCAACCTTCTGATCAGTGGACACTCTACCATCTGAGCTTCTGCCAATATAAAACCAACAAATGGTCTGTTACTTATTCAATCAGATCAGTGTGACTTCCACTATTTAATTAGCAAAAAAACATCCAAACTTCCTGACCGCGACTTTGTAATGTCTTGTACAGTATATGTTAAGATTAAGATTAAGCTTAGGCTTTTAGCCTTTATTGGTCTCACACACAATGACACACAGTGACACACGGGAGAAATTTGACTTCTGCATTTGACCCATCCTTTTTCAGGAGCAGTGAGCAGCCATCTTTTTCAGCGCCCGGGGGGCAGTACCGTGAAGGGTCTTGCCCAAGGACCCACACTGGTTAGCTCATTGCCCGGGGGGGGGGTTTGAACCTACAACCTCCAGGGGGAAAGTCCATGACTTACCAGTTGAGCTAACCAGCCAGTACAATATGTTGTGGTGTATTCTGTTGATATAAGATGCTTTTATTGTGAAGAGTGTTAACCGGAAGTTTTCCTAGGTAGTCGGTTAGGAGGATCTATGGGGGCTGGTGCACTGAGATCTGGGCGGCAGATCTGTTTGGACTGTTGCCCCCGTGACCCGAATTCAGAAAAAGCAAAAGAAAATCAATAAAATAAATACAATGAATGGTGTGTTGCTCTTCGTGTGTTGCTTAAACACCTATGCTTATTTATTTACTTATTATTTATTCTCTTTTACAGTAGGGGAAGACTCAAAATGAACTCAAAAAAGATTAGACCTACAGAGAGTCCACCTGTGTTTGAACCAGGTGGGTTTGAACGAAAATACGGCAGGCCCAAAGATTACCAAGTAGGTCTGTATTTGCACACGTCAATCGAGGGTAGAAGTGAAACGTGTGCGTATCTCTGGAGTTATTTACCGAGTGAAAATGGAAAAATAAATCTGCTGATGGCGTCAGCTGCATCACAGACCGCACACACATTCCCAGACACCAGCGCATGTTTGTGAATGAGACATATCTATGTAAAAATGCATGAAGGATTCTGAAAAAGCTTTATAGTAGAGTCACGAGTACTGACTGATAATGAACCAACAGACTTTGTGTTAAGAAGTAAACATGTTTACTGCTTAAGGTTCAAAAACACTACAGGATTAGCGGTGATAGCAGCAGAAAAATATACATATATCTCCAAGTATTACAATCTTTATATGTCATGAGTCTTGGATTTGACTTTCTGAAACGAAGGACAAAAATACTGACTTTTTCACGGTATTCTAATAACTAGAAATAGACTTTAGCAACAGACAATCTTAAAGCTTTACTCCCCCGTGCACTCTGATCCACTTTTATTCTCTGGCTTTTAACACCGTATGAGTTATGTGGTCCTCTGTGTCTTTCATTTATTTTTATGTCTGTTTACCTTTTTATTATTTATTGATATTCTTGCCCTTATTTAATTTGACAAGTTTTATTGTCTTAATGAGGACTAGTGGAGTTAAACAGAGCTTTAGTTTATATTTCTATTGGATATATTTTATCTGCACTGAGCGGCACTTTGGAAACGGTTTTGTTTATGAAATTTATGAAATGAAATAAAGTGGATTAGATTTGATTAAAGGTGCAATCTATACCTTTATGGAATGTCTACATAAATATTTAAATTAAAAAACAAGGTATTATTATTATTATTATTATTATTATTATTATTATTAACAGAAATAATAATAATAATAATAATAATAATAATAATAATAATAATAATAATAATAATAATAATAATAATAATAATAATAATAATGAGGGGGACAAAAAAAGAAAAATGCCTTTAAAATTATGCTTTAAGATTGTAGTAAAAGACAATGAAGAGAAATGATGAAGGTGAAAATAATATTAGTTAAATTTAGTGATTAAAAGTGCTTATTAAAAAATGAAAAAAAGAGAGAGGAGAGAGAGAGAGAGAGAGAGAGAGAAGCGCTCTCCCCTTTTAAAGCACCTGGCACTCATGTCAACGACTGGTGCCCGCTGACATGGCACGGTGGCATCGCCTGTGGCCGTGATAGCGGCCAAATTGTAATTGTTCACCCCAAAACATTGCCAGCCCCGCTCACACAACAGAGCGCGAAGCGCTCTCCTGTTTCCAAGCATAGTGGCACTCATGTCAGTGACATGAGTGCCACCGTGCCCGCTGACATGGCACGGTGGCACCGCCCGTGGCCACGACGGCAGCAAAATTGTAATCGTTTTGTGGACGCGAAGCGCTCTCCTGTTTCTAAACACTCAATGCCACACTATAGTGATACTCATGGCATCCAATAGCACAGACTGGCACTGCCCATTGCCACGTCAGCGGCATAATTGTAATTGTTAACCATCGTAAATGCCAAAAATGTGTATGTCAATGACGAGCGAGAAAATGTTAATGGCAGTCTGAGAAAAGTATAGAATGTGTGTTATTTTTAGAACCTAACCACCGTGATAAATGAGGAACTACTGTACTGAGCCGCATCAGAGGGATCAAAGAGCCGCAGGTTGCCGGCCCCTGATCTAAATGATTCAAGTTAAAGTGTATGAAGTTTAAAAACACAACAGAGTCCTTACCGTATTCCCACTAGGGTTAAAACTTTTTTACAACCTCTAAACCCTGTATCATATTTTGATGAACTTTTGCTAGTAATGAAATGAACTGACCTTCACTTGGTGATATTTTTGAAAAAAGTCCCCTCGGACTCAAAATGAAGTTTTCGTAAAGCCTACCAACAACCAGAATTATAAAGTGAAAGCAAGAATAGAAACTGAAACTCCAGTATATTATGATGGCAGTACAACTTATCATTGATCCATTTTCAGTCAAATTGACGTGTAATGGCCCTTGTGATAACTTAGCACGGGTTCACATTTCATATCATTGGATGTAATGTGTATTTAATACTTTTTTGTTTCGGGGGCACTTTTTTTAAAGGTCCCATGGCATGAAATTTTCACTTTCTGAGGTTAAAAGTTGCGAAATGTCTAAACTGAGCATTTGCGATCCTTTTCTGCATTACAAAAAAATCGGAGCTCAAACGGGCGATTTTGAACAAGGCACCTTATTGACGTCAGATCGAAAAAAGAATTGCAAATGCAGTTCCACCCCCGTCTGTCTGTACTCAGCGTCTCTGTAAATCACGCCCAGAGAGTTTGGACTGCGAATGCGCTAGGCAATGCAAAATGCGTTTTTTTATTTGCCTGGAGGCACTTCCGAGTGTTTCTAGGCTCGGAAGTCCTTTATCTGAGCCTCTGGACCTTTGAACAGCAGTGGTTTAATTTGATTTTATGTGGAAATGTGTTTATTTTTCAATGGAACGCTTCAAATCTCTCCCCCCGTGCAAAAACAAGGAAATGGATCAGCTGAGAGCTCAGAGCCGATAGCGGAGAGTTTGGCTACGCCCCCACCCTCTACTATAGGCCAGCTCTTTTCTCCTCATTTGCATTCAAGCAACAACGCCCAGAATAATGTGTTTGAGAGAGATATTTATGACTCTTTCTCATCTTATCTCTGTTTCTCATGCACTGTGTTGATTTTGAAGGAGGATTCATTTACAGTATTAGGGAACCATTAAAGAGCCATATAAAAGCATCAAGAAGTACCATGTCATGGGATCTTTAAAAAAAAAGTGTTGAAAATGGAGTTTGGTTTCTTCAATTATACCAAAAAGTTCATCCAATCATGATGCAGGACTTTGATTTTGGAAAAAAAAGTTCAAAAAGTTATAACCCTAATTCCCACACGGCAGGAATCAAAACACAACCCCAGTTATGTTTTTGAGGAGGAAACAGCGTTATGGAGGAGGGCCCTTTAAGGAGACAAGGCCAGAACATTACATCTTATTTTAAAGGATTATGACTGTGAGTTGGAGCACAAGAGTTACGATCTAAGTCCAGAGGTGACCTGTACACCATCCGTCTTACCGCAGACCCAACTTGTGTAAAACACTTTGGCTAAAGAGTTCGCCCATAATGGGGTCTCCCACCTGCTTGGCTTCCTCGAGATGTCATTGCGTTGCCTAAAATGTTCCACAATATGGGATTAAACGCATCAATCTCAGATGTATTCAATTACAAGTTTTTATTCTCTGCTGTCTTACCGTGAGCGGGGCTGCTCCTCCACAAATCTCTGGGCTGGTGGCCAAACTACCTGCTCCTCTTCATCTTTCTCAATGGTGATAAATTTAATGCCGTACTGCGGAACACTCCAGGCAATGCAAGAGTATCTCCATGAACCCTCCACCAGGTAAAATCATCTCTTTCTCCTGGATATAAGTGCCGTACAATGACTACATTCACTTGAGTAACGACGCGTGTACAAAAAGGCACTCAAGGACTCAAATATGGACGGGACTTTTGATGAAGCAAAAGCTGCAGCTCATTGTTCTTAATCTCCGGGATTTGAAACCTATTTGCTGAATTAAACATAAAAATTTGAACGGAGCAATTAAGACTTCCTTGGCTTGAGTGCGTTGGTAATTATAAATGCAAAGCCCTCTTAAAACAGTCTCTTACCAATCCCCTTTGAAATGTGATTATGACTCTTCACTTAAATCTGGAACTTTTAGATGCACTGTGTAACTTTTTGCTGCTTGTTTCTATGGATATGTCCCTGCTCTGCCTGGAATGTTCCACAGTGTGACATTAAACAGCTCTACCTTACATTTATTAACGCTGCATTGTGTAACTTTTCCGGTAGAGGGTCCGTCAAATGCTTTTCTCCATGGAGATGTTCTTGCTTTGTCTGGAATGTTTCACAGTATGGCATTAAACCTTTCTATCTTCATGGAGACCAAACCAGACCAAGTTAAAGGTCAGATCTGTGGAGGGGCGACCCCGCTCACAGTCAGAATGTTTGTTTTTCTATGTATTTTTGAGCTATAAAACCACCTGTAATTGAATAAATGTAAAGTAGAGCTGCTTAATGTCATACTACGGAACATTCCAGGCAGAGAAATGACATCTCCATAGAAACAAGAAAGTGACAGACCCCCAACCAAAAAGTTACACAGTGCAGGTTTAAATTACAGGCAGTTTTATAGTTCCAAAATACCTTAAAAAAAAAAAAAAAAAACTGTAAGTGTGGTTGCCTCTCCACAGATCTGACCTGTAACTGGGCCTGGTTTGGTCTCTAGTGAAAGTGTATGACAGGGGTGCTCAACCTTTTTTTGACCGAGATCTACTTTTGAGGTTGATGGTCTGCCGAGATCTACCAAGGAAGGGATTTTGGATTTTCTTTACATGTGATTTCCTGCATTCTAGTCCATTTTAGAATGACCTGTTAGACATGGCAAATATGGGCTTTTGGAGTGACATTCAATCCAATCTCACTCCGCCCCTGAATTATTCAGGAAGTTGAAACAGAGTAACACTGTAACATAAATTTAGATTAGTTTTTGATTTGCTTCTAATCAGAGCGCACTGAGGAGGACACAGGAGCTCACAGCGCACACAGGAGCTTATGTGCGCTCTGAGCAGGAGGAGCGAGAGCGTGAAAAGGCGAGGAGCGACGTGCTGACATGAGGCAGGCGGACAGGTAGGAAGTTTTATAAAGTTTAACCTGCTCTGTGATACACGCTGGTATGCAAAGGTACACGCTGTTGTGAACAAGCTGTGTGCGCTGGGGGCGTGTGTGGTGACGTTCCGCGCAGTGGAACGTCACTGAACTGCTCCGCGCAGAGCAGTTCCGGCTCCAGACGAGTGCACATGCTGCAGTGAGAAGCTCCGCTCAGTCCCGTGCACCAATAAAAGTTTATTGCTGACGGCAGCGGCTGTACTGGTACACTGGTAGCCCCCATGGCAGAAGATACATCGAGGCCCATTGTGACGTGAGCCACCTGTGGGAGGATTCTCCAGCCAAGGTCCTGACCAAGCCGAAGCAAGAAGATCGTGGAGATGGTCCCCGGGCGCGCCACGGGTGCAGCCCACTGCTCCTGATGACAGGATGGGTCAAATGCAGAGGACAAATTTCTCTAAGGAGACAATAAAAGGCTTATCTTATCTGACTCTACTTATTTAATCCAACCTGCACCTTTGTATTTTATTATATTTTATTACATATTTTTTTATTATATTGTTTACTTTTTTTCCTTGTATTTTTATTATCTCAGCGAGTCAACGGTTCTTCTGATCCTAAACATTTCATTGTATTGTTGACCTTGTGTTGATGCTGCATATGACAAATAAACAATATTGAATCTTGAATCTTGACATCACAAGGTGGGACAGAGTATTTTCTGTTAGAAAGAACTCAGCCTAGATATGCAGGATTTGTGTGTTAAGATAGAACGGTTTAATGCCATACTGTGAAACATTCCCGACAAAGCAATAACCTCTTCATGAAGAAAAACAGGCCCTTCACCAGAAAAGTTACACAATGCACCTTTAAATATTCTATATCTCATTACCGGCTGGTTTCTTCCGCTGAAGCTGCTTAAAAATGAAACGTAATGAACTAGTTTCGCCGCTAACGAGAGGCAGACAAACGAAGGCACGGCAAATAGCGATTTGATCATGCATCGCTCTGACCCATTTTCCGCAAACATACGCAGCTGTGTAGCATTAGCCTATTTTTACTGATGAAGAAAACCCACTCCCGCGCTCATCCTCACACACTTTCATTATTCTGGATTTGACGCTTCCGTTTTCCAGGGACAGTTTCAGGGTGTATTCCAAGAGACGCCAAAATCGTGCACAGCCAGATTTAAAAATAATACATTTTATTCAGTTTCAGTTTATGTCTTGTCTATGTGAAATATGGATTAGATCAATTAGAATAGCTACAATAGATCTTCATGGGTAAAATCTTTATCAATCAAGAGGTTGTGCTTACATCTTGTGCTTGGGCCTAGTATATTTAATCATAATAATAATGTCTGAAGTCTTAAACAGCAGTTTTCTGGATGCTGCAAAAAGCTTTACAATTTTGTTCACTAATCACACTTGGCCAGTACACCCCTGACTGACGGTGAGGCTGCCAGTCTGTGGACCCTCCAACCAAACCTGGCTCACACCAGACTGTGTGTCACTCAGAATTGAGCTGTACACATTATCAATCTGGAACGGCTTTCACTGACAGATCGGAAAAAATTGAGCGTCATGACGACTATTTGAGTCTGATTGGTCAAAGTGTCACAACAGCAGAACAAGCAGAAAAATCGAGCTTTGGTTATGACGAGCTGAGAGACACAGACCTGTCCTGGTTTAGTCCTGGTTTAGTCCTGGTTTAGTCCTGATTTAGTCCTGTTTTAGTCCTGTTTTAGCCCTGGTTTAGTCCTGTACACACATGCACATACACACAGGTACACACAGGCTAATGTTGACACAAGCCGCTGCTTTCACCTAATATCTCCATGTGATGCAGAAATAATATGATAATAATATGACTCAACCCGTATCGCCGTGTTGTCGGACGTGTCTCCCGAACGTGTCATGTGTCCAAGTAGAAGTTAAAAGTCCATTTTCATGCCCTTATTGTCTCGCAGTGCGGCGTACATATTCACGAGCTCTTCACAGCTGATCGGCGTAAGGGGAAACCCCTTTGGCACTTCTCGCAACGGGATTGGCAGGCGCGCAAGCGTGGGAAAATATGTTGATTTATACACGCCCCGTTTCTTTCCGAAAAACAAGCCAATTTGAAATTAAAAATGTATGTTTTTAACGTCACTAATGCTGTTATCTGAAACATGGAGAGGCTTCTTCATGATCTCAACTAGCACATTCTGCAAAAAAACGAAAATCACAAATTTTGAAAAAACAAAAACAAAAACTAAAAACTTGTTTATCTCGGATTCCCTAATTGCGAGTTGTGAACTAATTTGCCGTGGTGGGACACATTTGTCTTTCAGCACAGACATCTTCCCCCTGCACATTTTTCACAAACGAAATAGTCCGTACTGACGCTAAAAAAGGCTGAAGTACGTCTGTTCTGTCGGCGTCGCCATGTTTGTTTTGGTTCGTTTGGACGCCAAGATGGATTCTCTTGAGTTTGTGATATCTCGAGGTGCAAGGTAACCTCCAACCACCACCGCAACACCACATTCATAAGTTCAAGCATAAGCAAGAAGTGTGTTGCCTAAGGACAAAAGAACTAGAGCTGCTCCACTAATTCTGTCTGTCTCTACCTGGCATCTTTACGTTTTTATGCTTAAATAGGAATCCGTACACACTTTGATCAAGGTTTCACCCTGATGCAGACTTAGTCTTGGTTTAGACCTTGTCCAGCACTGGTTTATTTCCTGGTTTACGATGGAGTATGTGTGGAAGTATGAACTCACCTGAAAAATCCATTCCATTATTTAAAACCTTGAAATATTTTGATTATGAAGCTTGTAAACCACTCAACAAACACAATCATGCAATTCAAACTGCTCTTTTAAATCTGAGCGAGGTAATGGTCAAAGTTACTGAGGCTGAAAAAAGAACTGGTCATTGACGAAACCACATAATGCAAATGAGGACCGTTCTGTATTTAAAAGTATATAATATATGCAATCACAATAATTATAGAGTAATCAGAGAGGTCCTGATTATGGCCTCTTTCATAAGAATTAGCATGTCCTTATTTACTCCGCACTGCTCTGGGTCACTAAACTTACAAAAAATGTGAGGATGGACATGACAGCTGGTTGGTGAAATGATAAACAGATAAAGTAGTCTTCGTGGTACCTTAAAGGTCCCATGGCATGAAATTTTCACTTTCTGAGGTTTTTGAACGTTAATGTGAGCTCCCCTACCCTGTTTAGCCCCCCTTCCCCACCCCCCATGGCTAAAAGTGGGGAAATGTGCAAACTGAGCATTTGCGATCCTTTTCTGCGTTTAAAAAAAAAAAGAAAACAAGGAAACACGTGAGAGTGTTTCCAGGCTCGGATGTCCTTTATCCAAGCCTCCGAACCTGTGAAACAGCAGTGGTTTCATTTTATTTTCTGTGGAAATTTGTTTTTTTAAATGGAAATCGTCTCATATCTTCCTTCGCGCTTAAAACACGGAAGTGGGGCCAGCGCACATCGCACCGCTAATCCAGGAAACAGCGGCGTATTTGGCCACACCCCCACCCGCTGCACTGGCCTGTCTCTGTCCTCCTCATTTGCATTCAAGCAACAACGCCCAGAATAAAGTGTTTCAGAGAGATATTTATGATTCTGACTGTCTTCATGAGGCTCTCTCATGCACTGAGGCTTGATTTTGAAGAAGGATTCATTTACAGTATTAGGGAACCACTAAGGCGCCATATAAAAGCATCAAGAAGTACCATGTCATGGGATCTTTAAAGGTCTTTTATGATGCAAAGTGGATTCTTGAGCTTTATGCCGTGTTATAATGTTGTTGCCTCCACAAAACCTACCTGGAGTTGTGTTTTGCTTCATTCTCACATGTTTAAGTAAAGTTACATTAGTCTGTCTGCATCTCCAAACCCCAAAATGCTCTTTTCCACCTGTTCCACCTTGTGATGTCATGCAGTGGTAGTTTTTAAGTTAACAGCTACACCTTTTCTCTTTAATTCAGCAGAGATTGGCAATTCCAGGGCTGCAGTTATCCAAATGATTCTAGTGAGGGTGTATGGAGTTTAAAAACACAGGTTTTCTATGGAGTTTAGGTTGAGTTTTCGGTTTGAAAGAACTCAGCCTAAATATGTAGGATTTGTGTGAATGAAAACACAACTTCATGAATGAGAACACAATTATATTATAACAGATCAGAAAATAGTGTCATATAGGCAGGCCCATTGACAGAAATTTGGGGGCCCAGGGCAAGATGCTTCACATGAGCCCCCATCTAATATAAATTAATACAAACAGGGTCCAATTTCAGATGACATCACAGCACACTATAGAACAATAATATTTCATACAGGTGGGGGGCAGCTAAAGTGAATGCAGTTAAAATGTAGGCTTTTATTGTAATGTAGCAGCTAATTGATTTAGTCACCGATTAGATTACATTAAAGATTTGAGTTAACTTTTTGTATATTTCATGACAAAATACAATGTTATTAAATGGAAAATCTGCCTCTTGCCCCCCACCTGAGACTACAACAACATCACATTCTTGAATCTGAAAACCACTTCTTCTGAGCCCCTAAAACCCCAGGATCCAGGAGCACCCCCCCATCTACTGCCCTGAATATAGGCCCTTTAAGAGTGGGGAAAAAATAAGGATGGAATTGAATTCATGCTGTTTCTCAGTCCTTAGTCCTTTTTTTCCCCTCACATGTAAGCAGAAATGTTTGTTGTTTTTGTGGCAAAAGGAGAAATTCAATTTGTCAACTGGACAAAGTTGATTTGGTCAAATACGTTTCGCAGCTCATCCAAGCTGCTTCTTCAGTTCTGGCTAGAGTGCAGGTGGACACTGCTTATTTATAACTGGCTGAAGGGGGCGCTAACTACAATGACATTACTCTGAGACTACCACACCTACTTGTTTACAGTTTGTGTTAGTTAGGTGGGCCTATTAGATCTGCAGTGGGAGTGGAGTGTGGGTCTTGTTAGCAGAAACATTCAGGACCATAATGGTGTTTTCACACCTCTGGACCTGACATGCTGCTCTTTTGTTTTCTTTGTTTTGATTTAGGTTTGAGGATAGAGTTATAGATGGGAGACAAATGATGTCTGAGACCAACATTTCTGTTCAAGGAAGGATTCTCTTTCTTCACAAAAATAGCCTCTTTAAAGGAGAATTAACGTTTTTTTTACAATCTAAGCCTTATTTCGGTAATAAAACAAGTTCAAATCAAAAAAGCTCAATGTCTTAGTCTACACTTTCGTTTGAGTCAAAAGTGGCCTGTAATCTGAGAGCTTCTATGATTTGAAAAGTGCTAAAGTTTGTGTTATTTGGAGAACGCAAACATATCCCCTGAGAACTCACGGTACGGGGATCACTAAACTAAAACATCTCCGGAAATGCTCCATATGACACCAAAGTGCTATGGGTGATTAAATCAACTTGATTTATTACCGAAATAAGGCTCAGATTGTTAAAAAAAAAAACTTTAATTCTCCTTTAACTCCCCTCTCAAACTGGTTTGTTGTTTTTACCTACAAGCATGTGTGCCGCTGGTCAATGGTCATACTTTTATAAAGCACTTTCCCACCTTCAAGGCGCTCAAACTTCTTTCACACCCATTCACACACACATTCACACACCAGTGTACGCAGACACCGGGGGCGAGATGGGTTAAGTGTCTTGCCCAAGGACACAATAACAATAACTGATTGGTTTATCCGCCTGTCAATCACGCTCTCTGGAATCACTGAGACAGGGACAGGCCTCCAGATCCACTCGTCTTTTTAAAGTTTTGTCAAAAGTTGAGTTCTGGGTGGTCAGGAAGCTACATTTCACCTCCGTACGGGGAGACTGCAAACCGACAATGTTGAAACTGCGTGCTCGTTTTTTCACCTCGTCTAGGCGAAACTGACGGCAGTGAATACAGTAATACTCGGTCAAACAAGCGCTGCGATGTTCTAAAAATGTTTGTTTATGTGACAAAAGTCAGTGTCTTTGTGCTGTGATTCCCTCAGGCTTCAGCCTCCACGACATCCATCACCAGATCTGAAGGTTTTCACACAAACTGAGACACAGACGAGTGCGGGGAGAGGACGGAGAGATGAACACAAAGGAAGAGAAGAGAGAGAGAGGGAGTGAGGGAGAGAGAGAGAAGGAGAGGACGGATAGATAAACACAAAGAAAGAGAAAGGAGAGAAGGAGGGAAGGGGAGAGAGAGGACAGAAAAAGAGAGAGAGATAAACACAAAGAAAGAGAAGAGAGAGAGCGCGTGAGGGAGAGAGAGGGAGAGGACGGAGAGATATACACAAAGAAAGAGAAGGGAGAGAGGGAGAGAGAGATACACACAAAGAAAGAGAAGGGAGGGAAGGAGAGAGAGATATACACAAAGAAAGAGAAGGGAGAGAGGGAGAGAGAGATACACACAAAAAAGAGAAGGGAGAGAAGGAGAGAGAGGTATACACAAAGAAAGAGAAGGGAGAGAGGGAGTGAGAGAGGGAGGGGATGGAGAGATATACACAAAGAAAGAGAAGGGAGAGAAGGAGAGAGAGATATACACAAAGAAAGAGAAGGGGGAGAGAGAGGGAGAGAGAGGATGGAGAGAGGGAGAGGACAGAGAGATAAACTCAAAGAAAGAGAAAGGAGAGAAGGAGAGAGAGATATACATAAAGAAAGAGAAGGGAGAGAGGGAGAAAGAGGACGGAGAGATATACACAAAGAAAGAGGGGAGAGAAAGAGGGAGGGAAGGGATAAAGAGACAAATATACAGAAAGGAAGAGGGGAGGGAGGAAGAGAGAGAGGGAGAGGATGGAGAGATATACATAAAGAAAGAGAAGGAGAGAGAGAGAGATACACAAAGAAAGAGAAGGGAGAGAGGGAGTGAGAGAAGGAGGGGCCGGAGAGATATACACAAAAAGAAGGGAGAGAAGGAGAGATATACACAAAGAAAGAGAAGAGAGAGAAGGAGGGAGGGGGAGAGAGAGGACAGAGAGAGAGAGAGATATACACAAAGAAAGAGAGGAGAGAAGGAGGGAGCGAGGGAGGGGGTGGGGAGAAAGAGAGAGAGAGAGAGAGAGAGGAAGGGGATGGAGAGATAGATATACAGAAAGGAAGAGGGGAGAGGACGGAGAGACAGATATACATAAAGAAAGAGAAGGGAGAGAGGGAGTGAGAGAGAGAGGGAGGGGACGGAGAGATATACACAAAGGAAGAGAAGAGAAAGAAGGAGAGAGGGGAAGAGAGAGGACAGAGAGATAGATACAGTATACACAAAGAAAGAGGGAAGAGAAGGAGGGAGAGAGGGAGGGAGTGGGGAGAGACAGAGGAAGGGGGCAGAGAGACAGATATACACAAAGGAAGAGAAGGGAGAGAAGGAGGGAGAGAGGGGGGCAGAAATAGGAAGAGAGGGAACGAGAGAAACAGAGAGAGGGGGGATAGACAGACATCTACAAAAGAAGAGGAAGGAGAGAGAGGGAGGGAAAGAGAGAGGAGAAGAGAGAGGAAGGGAGAAAAATAGAGAGAGAGAAAAAGGGAGGGAGGAAGAGAGCAAGAGGGAGGGGATAGAGGAAGGGAGAAAGCTATAGAGTTTGAGAAAGAGAAGGGAGAAAGTAGGGAGAAAAAGGGAGTGAGGGGGTGTGGGAGAGAGAGAGAGAGAGAGAAAGGGAGAGAGGAATGGAGAAAAAGGGGGGAATGGGAGAAAGGGAGAGAAGGAGAGAGAGAAGGAGGGAGACAGAAAGAAAGAGAGGAGTGTGCTTTCCATTCAAATATCTGTGTCTGCGGCAGAGAGAGCCGCTGACAGTCTGTCCGTCAAGTTCTGCCATTTCACCTGGAAGGACCAAAAGTGACTTAAAGGAGCAGTACCGATCTTGAACCATGAGCGAAGAACAAGAATGTTTTAGTTTAAACTGTAAGCCCCGCCCTCCTAGCCCCGTTTCTTGCTCCGGTGACCCACAATGACCGGCAAGTCTGAGATGGTCCCAAGTTTCGACGTGGTTCTCATCCAACTACACTCCTGAGTGGTCATAAACTGTGTCCTGGGTTATCACTCAACAAAATGCTTCCATCATGCAGAGGTGACGTCCTTCAGGCTCATTCTTTCTCAAATAGTGGCTGCTTTTAAATTATACTGCTAAAGGACATTTACCTGAACTTGAAGAAATAAAAGTCAGGTACAGCACTTTTGACGAGCTTGGATTTGTTTCAGACAGGCAGGAACGCTGACCTGTCTGAATTATGCTGTAGCTGACACAAAGTGCACAACCTTGGAGTGAAAGTATGTTTTAATGTTTTTTAAGGTCTTAAAAATATGTATTTCATAACCTGTTTTCTTAAACTTGGTATGACAAGTCCTTTATTTCGCAAAACTGACTTCTGTGAGCTTAAAGTAATAGTAACGTTTTTACAATCTGAACCTTATTTCGTTCATTCATTTGCCCATTGTACTTTGGTGTCATTTGGAGCATATCCGGAGATTTTGCAGTTTAGCGGCCTGAAACCCGATACCCAGCTATAGTTTCATTAGATTACGTCATCATCGAGGACAGCGTGCATGCGTGCATTCACAGCTGATTCGCAGATAAACAACGCTCTGAACTTTTCTGTTGCAAGTGAGACATGGCTGAAGATTCGGACTTCGAGACTGAAGAGGACTTATTTGAGTATGATGGCCGTCCCTGTCGTTTTGAGCCTGAGTATACCGATGAGGAGGTATTAGAAATAAGGAAGCGGAGACAGTTTGAGGAGCACCGCACCAGAGACCAGCGAGCGACGGCCCGTCTACGAAAAGACAGTACCTGGTGGTGTTTATGTGGACATTGTATGTCGATGGCAACAGAGGAAGAATGCCTTTGCTGTCTCCAGTGGGATTTGCGGCCAGGAGATGAACGGAACAGAAATCTTTGTCTGTCAACTCTGGAGGATATTCGTGCCATGATGAACCGTGGTGTAATAGAAACATTTTTTCGTGTTCCGAAGTTGAATTGGAGGAGCCAGCCAAAGCCTGCCGGACCACACGGGCAATTTTCAGTTGAGTAAGTAGCCAAAACAGTTATTGTTTGTTATTGCATTGAATTGGTTTGTTATACCTATATAGTCATGATAACGCAATCTAATGAAACTATAGCTGGGTATCGGGTTTCAGCCCGCTTTTGAGTTCAGCAAAACTATAGACTGACACATCGAGCTTCTGTGATTTGAAAAGTGCTAAAGTTTGTGGTATTTGGTGACCACAACTATATGCCCCGAGTACTCACGTTACGGATATCGCTAAACTACAAAATCTCCGGACATGCTCCAAATGACACCAAAGTGCAATGGGTGAGTAAATCACATTGTTTTATTAACGAGATAAGGTTCAGATTGTAAAAACGTTACTATTCCTTTAAAGCCATGTTAGAATGTTGTTTCCTTATCAAAAACGTGATTCTTTTTTGAGTAACCCTTGTGCACATTTCCAAAGCTTAAAATGTCCTTGGTGATGTCATGAAGTGGTAGTTTTCAAGTTAACATCTACTATTTACCCTTTTGTTCAGCAGAAATTGGCAAATTCCAGGGCTGAAATGATCCGAATGATCCTAGTGAAGCTGTATGGAGTTTAAAAACACAGTGGAGCACTTCCTGTATGACATCAAAAGGTGGAAGAGCCTAAATTTGCAGGCTTTTTGTGAATGAAACAAAACACAATTCCAGTAATGAGGAAACATTAGAACACAGATCAGAAAACATCATAATAGGCCCTTTAATGTATATACTTTTCTCTATTCATTTGAAACTCATTATGTTACCAGTTAAAATGTTTACTCTACCAACAAATAAATTCAAATTGCAAAATTCTATAGTAGATGTGTAATCATTTCTACTTTGCAGCTCTTGTCACTATCACTCAAATCTGTAGTTATGCTGTGTGCCTCTCACTGTGCCCTCCGGCGCATCCAACACAACCAAACAACATCCACCAAATAATACTGCAAATTGGCTTGACATACATTCAATCCAATTAAATTTCTTCCTATATAACAAGAAACATGCACAACCTTTTTCTATCTATGGATTGGGTTAAATAAAGCTCAAACGAAGCTTTAAAGCAGAACTACTCTGCAAATTCCACTTTTCAGAACTTTAAACCATGTAGAGTTCATTCACAAATATTCACTTTGTCTTCTTTTGTACGCTGACTTGTTGGGTTTAAGACAATACAATATTTCCTTATGTATCTGAGACATTGTTTATTGACCTTTATTTGACCAGGAAATATCCCACTGAGATTAAGAACCTCTTTTTCAAGGGAGTCCTGGCCAAGAGGCAGCAGTAAACACAAAACACAGTTACATATTTACACAGATAAGACATAAAAGTTGAAAAACATTATAAAAAAAAACAAGTGCAGATTGTGGAATTGGTCTCAAAAGCTCTCAGTTTGGATTTAAAAGTGCTCAAGGAAATTAAATCAGTTAGTTTGCAGTCTTTCTGTAGCATAATGATTCCATATGAAGATGGCTTGCAGCGAATTGCAACTGTATTGTCTTTAAAAAGAACCCAAAAGTTCACGTTAAAGCAGTTTTCTTCTCATTTACCCCCTCGAAGTCGCATTTGGAGTGATTCATGCAGGTTTGAGTCATCTTTAATCACTTATTTTTAAGATGAAATAATGAACCCACGTTTTCACCTCCACAACACACGCTCACTGCTCTGTACTTACTTCTTACTTCGTTCTTCAGTTTCATTTTCTTAATCAGTGACACACACAGGATTTGTCAGCGTTGTGCACTCATTTGGGTACAGATGAAAAAAAAATCCTCTGCTCTAATGTGATGTGCAGCTATCGATCAGAGGTGCCGTCAGCTCCAAATTGGGCATTGCAGCTTTTTAACACGGATATCAGCGGATTTGTTTTTTTTAGTAGGTCGTTTTGGATTAGAATTGCGATTTAAAATGTCCAAATTACAACATAATCATCCTTGGGTGTCATAGATTATAAATATATAACAGACACAAGCACAATAGGTCTGTTTTAAAATGTGTACTCAAAAGTTTGGACAAAACATCTCATTATTTATACTGCTTTCTACATTTTATAACCACACAGAAGACATCAACTACATGAAGTAAGAAATAATAATAATAAAAAAGAAAAAAAGTAAAAAAAAAAATGTAAATGCAAAGAAAAAAAGGTACATTTTCAAAAAAGCAAATGGTTACTGTGAGGATTTGAAAACAAGAAATACACTAGTATATATATATATATAAAGTAGCGTTATTTAACTTTTACTACTGAAGAAATGTTCAAATAATTCATTTTAAGTGCATAAACATAATCATATTTCTATATCATACAACATATAAACATTTATTTGTGTATTATTCGAATGAACACTGGAGATGAATGTGCGACAGGAAGGATCTGGTTCCGGTCGGTGAGTGCTCTGTGGAGGAGGGGAAGACTGGAGGAAAGGAAGATTGCGCAGATGCAAATTGGCTTGACACACATTCAATCCAATCAAATTTCTCCCTATACAACACGAAACATGCACAACCTTTTCTGTCTATGGATTGAGTTAAATAAAGCTCAAACGAAACTTTAAAGCAGAACTACTTGCATAATCCACTTTTCAGAGCTTTAAGCCATGTTAGAGTTTGTCTTCTTTTGTACGTTAACTTCTTGGATTTAAAGGGATAGAATGTGCGACAGGAAGAATCTGGTTCTGATCGGTGAGTGCTCTGTGGAGGAGGGGAAGACTGGAGGAAAGGAAGATTGCATGGATACAGCAGAAGAATGTGGGCCGGAGCAGAAGTCGCAGCCTGAATCAACAATATTATTCGCATATTGTATTTTATCTGTGTGTAAGGGCAGAGCAAGGAGTCAATTTGCAGCTCCTGGCGTAAGACTTGCTACTGTAAGCTCCAGGGAAGGGGTAGTCACTTCTCTATAAGCGCTGGGTAATTCGTATGCAGGCATATGCACCAGTGCAGAAATTTTGACCCAGAGCTCTGTATTAGAAATACCGTTAGGGAAATAAACATTTGGTAAATTTGAACCTTTTTGAATCTTGGTCGTCTCTTGATAAGAACACGCAATATACAACACTACCTAATTCCATATATCTTACTTCATATAGTTGTCTTCTGTTTGTATCTCAAATGAATAAAGTAGTAAAAATAAACAAAAAAAAAGTGTATGTTTTGTACAGTAGCTCGTAATCCTACTCACCTTTCATAGTATCTCCTTCCACACTCACAAACTAATAATCAAATATATGAAGTAATAAATAATAATAAAAAAAAGAATGTAAATGTCGTAATGAAAAAAAGCACATTTTGAACAAAGCAAATGGTGGCGACTGTGAGGATTTGAATATAAGAAATACACTAGTATACATATAAAAAATAGTTATTTAACTTTTTTCCCTTTGCTACATAATTCCATATGTCTTACTTCATATAGTTGTCTTCTAAAGTGAATAAAGTAGTAAAAATAAACAAAAAAGTGTATGTTTTGTACAGTAGCTCGTGCCGCCTAACCCTCATCACCTTCCTCATTAGTATCTCCCTCCACACTCACAAAATAATATTGTCTTCTGAAAACTGCTGAAGTCTCGGAACACGCATTGCGCTAAATACACTCCAGTTTCCTGCTGCCACATTTCACAGTAATCACGACACGGGGTGCTGAAACTTCACAGTCGAGGTGGGAGATTCGGCGAACAAGTGAAATCAAAACCCCCAAGAAATAAAATACAATAAAAACCCTTCAGCGGTACTTTCCACGCTGGTATGACTGGCACAATGGGTTTACCTGATCAGCCAGAATCACACTCTTTGAAAAAAAACCTTGGAGAACACAAAAGACCAAGTTACAGGTCAGATCTCTGAAGAGGTGACCCCACTGACACTCAGAAAGTCTGTTTTTCTAGGTATTTTTGAGCTTTAAAACCACCTGTAATTGAATAAATGTAAGGTGGAGCTGTTTAAAGTCATATTGTGGAACATTCTAAGCAGAGCAATGACATATCCATACAGTAGAAACAAGCAGGGGACGGACCTTCAACCAAAAAGTTACATCGTGGACCTTTAAACCTTTAGGCGGCAGAGTTTTTTTTCGTAAAACGTTCGATTTGGACATCTTAATTTCAAAAGGCTATAACTTAAAAGTGATAAGAGGTAGAGGCTTTCTGTATATTAGGGAAATATTAAGGATGACCCAAAGTTTATGTAGGGATTAAATTTTATTTCTGTTGGTTCAGTCCTAGTCATTTTACCGACTCCTGTTTTCACGCCCACTGCGCTGTACTTACTTCGTTTTCCAATTTTCTTAATCACTGATATGCATAGGATTCATGAACACTTTACCTGTCCACGCGCTTTGACAAAACTTTACAAAGACGAGTGGATCTGGAGCCATATCCTTTCTCCCTGATTTCAGAGGGCGTGATTGACATGTGGATTAACCAATCAGTTGGCGTCAAAAACAAACATGGCTGCACACCACACATAAAAAGGGAGAAAAATCTACATAAAGGACTGAGAAAATCTACATAAAGGACTGTGGGCCCGTCCACACGACAACGTTTTTTGGTGGAAACAGAGAAGTTTGTATTCGTTTTGGCTTTTTGTCCACACGGCGGCGGCGTTTTGGGGGGAAGGGGGGAAGAAGGGGGGGGGGCAGTGTGTTTTCAAACCAGGTTCCAGAGTGGAGAAATCGGAAAACGCCGGGGGTCACGTTGTCGTGTGGACGAGCAAAACGCAGCTTTTGGAAAACGATGACGTCGTGATGCCGTCATCATCTGCTTTGGCAGGACTCCCACTCGACATTCTGCTGATACTGACGTGTTTTGTAATCCAACGTAACTCATAGAAGTAACTCCACTTCGTTGTCAGTCCAAATGAGAGAGTCGGTTTTTGTGCATGTGTTCGCCATCATTATTATCTTCTTGTGTGTGTTTGTGTTTGTGGAAGAGAAAGGACTTTATGCGCATACACTCTTTGTAGTGTTGCGATTCTGGTGGCTCTGGCTGTTTCCTGTTTACAGCGTGACATATCGGTGTGGCATATGTATTGCATCGTTTTCACTCAGCGCTCCGTTTTCGTCTGGATGCGAATATTTATTGATCTGACACATGTGTGGTTGCAAATTTTTTTCATCCCGCATACAAGAAAATCCAGGAGCGTTGTCGTGTGGACGTAGACTCAGAAACTTTGTGGCTTTTTACTAAGGAGTCTCAGTAATACTGTGGGCCATCACAATATATCGAAATCTCAAGTCTCTTTGCGTAAATGAATTGTTATGGTGCAGTAATAGCTAAAAAATCTGAGAAAACTACATATAGAACCTTTCAAAATGTGTAAACAAATTCTAAATTGGGGAATGGACGCAACTGGAGGCAAAAATTAAGTGGAACATAATGCGATTTTAATGGGGAAACCAGGATTAACCCAAGAATATCTCAAAATATGAAAAATCACAGGAAATTTGGCAAATGAAAACCGCTCAGACACATGTGAGCGATATCAGAGTCTGGTATAAAAACATTTACACTTGTGTTTTACATTATTTGTTCATTTAAGAAGAGATTATGATAAACATGACGCATTTGAAAAAAGTACAGATTTTTATGTTTTACTTAACCAACCCTTATAGAATAGTTGAGTCCACTACAGTTTGCCACTTCTTCATCTACAGATATATTACACATTTCTTCATAAATTGTAGTTTTTGTGAAGCTCAAATACAATTTTGAGGTTAGAAACTAGTGTATTTCCATCATTTTCCATTTCCATCAAAAAAGCAAATTAACCAATACGGTATATGCACCTTGGAAATTCAAAAGGGCTGCTTATTTTTTTGTTTTAATGTCGTAAAACCATTCACATTTAGATTGTTCATCAGTTAATCAATGAAAATATATTGTGTCAGCTTCATTAGGATTTTAAAGGGTCCATACCATGATCCTTTGCTCTGTTTCAGTCCAATTTACACAATGAAATAACTGTTATTAAGCACTTTTAAATCTGATCTTTGGATTATGACAGAACCAAAGGAAAAAGTAACATATTCACAATTTTGTTTTGTATCGTGAAAATGTCGTACAGACAAACTAGTCTATCGTTACGTCCATATTTACAGAATCAACTGAAGCACCAAACCGCTTATTTCAGGTAAAAGAAGTTATATATTTTGTTTTCTAGAGGTGATGTCTTCTGCATCTGAGAGACTTGTGCAACAAACGAGCAGCTGTGGTTGGATCATTTCAAATTTTCACGCAGTTTTTTCACGCTCTAAGGTCCGATTCCGGCTCCTTCCGGATTCGAACGGGACGTAGAAGGGAACGGGGCAGGACCGGGGAGTGAAAATGTGTTTTTAATGATTTCCTTTTGAGGAGAAAATAAAAGTGAAAAGCGTAGGCAGGTGTTTGACAGGAGCGATTTGAACAACAAGAGAAAAGAAACATGCTAAAAGGATCGTTTATTTTATTGCTGTAATTATTATAAAAGTGGAATAATGGGGCTGATTGTCATGACCGGAAATGATCAAAACTCGAGATATTTTTGCCTGTATTTGTGCAATAAACAATACTAATACAGGGGTGTCAAAAATGTGGTCCGAGGACCAAATGCAGCCCTCAGAACACATTTTGTTGGTCCTCAGGGATCCTGATGATCAGGCTACTACCTCTATATAAATGTACAACAACTCATCCTTATGTAACAGATAATACTCCCTACAACTGTACAACAACTCACCCTTATGTCTTCCTCTTGTATACAGCAGCGATATCAACAGAATCCAGCTGGTCAAAGTAAATAATACACTATCATCTGCCACCACAACCTCTGTTGGCGCCCCAGGGCTGTGTCAGTTCAGCTCTGCTTTTCACATTATACACAGATGACTGTCAAACTACCACGGCTAATCAATACATAATCAAATATTCAGACGACATTGTTTTATTGACGCTCTTGTAAATTACTGACAGTCCTGGGCTGCACCAGCAGGGTGTCGACAAGGTGGTGATGTGGAGCAAGAACAACACAACAACGAAATAAACACCAAAAAAACAGAGGAGGTGGTATTCAGTTCCAAACCACTAACCGTAGCTCCCATTACCATCAATAATGAAATCATCAAACAGGTGGAGTCATTTAAATATCCTGGAAACACCACATTGACTTCATCTGTAAAAACACAAAACAAAGAATATACTTTCTACGTGGCCTGCGCTCTTTCGGAGCTTCTCGTCAGGTATTGCTTTTGTTTTTTACATCTGTCATCCTCAGTGTCCTGCAGTATTGTAACGCCGTGTGGTACAGCTGTCTGTCAGTCACTGCTAAATCTGGACTGATTAAACTGATTAAAATCTGTTCAAAGACTGTGGGGCAGCCCCTGGATGGACAATATGACGCCGCATATCATAACAACACTCTGCGGCTGGCCAAGAACATCACCTCTGACCCCAGCCATGTTCTAAACTCTGAATATGTGCTGCTAGCATCAGGGCGTCGGTACTCTGTGCCACGCTTCAATAGAGTCAGACTGAAAAACTCTTTTGTCCATCAGTCCATCCTGAAACTAAAGGAGGAACTTAAAGGGACAGTGTGTAAGATTTTTACCCGTTAATTACTGAAATTGAAGATACCCATTCAAAAATACAGTGTTTTCCAAGCCTTTTCACTTCCATCATGAAATCAAAGTATTCTTTTGGACTTAGATATAGTCACATAAAAGGGGGATCTTCCCCATGCAGAGGCAGCCATTTTGAACACGAGAGCCGCAGAAGGACATTTGGGCTCCGCCTTCGCCTTCGGGAAGGCTCGTGGTTTTGGGTAAACAACACAAGCATGCTGCCGGATCAGACGTCGTAATGGATCTAACACGTGTTTTACTGGATTTTATTCGCTGGATCCTTACGGACAAATTGAGAGCAGGTTTATGGTGAAATACAGAGTTTGACCTGTACAAAGCATTCTAAGGTAAGCTAACCTTGTTTTGTGCTTTTCCGCATAAAAGCCCCATGTGCTCAGGGAGTGATTATTGAATCACTTATGAATTGCATAGTCAAAAAGAGGAGACTGTAAGGTTTCATTTGATGTGTAGAGTGTCATGGTACATGATCGGGAATGTGTGTTTTCATGAGAAAAGAAAAAGAAAAAAACAGGACCGCGTTTTATTTATACAGTAGCGGTGCGCGGCTCGTGCGCGCGCCCGGGTGACCCTCGAGGTCTGCCGTAGCTAAAACAGAAAGTGCAATAGCACCATCCACCTATGCGCCACGAATCCTACACACTGGGGCTTTAACTCACTGACATTGTGGCGAGTGGACATTTGTTTAATTTTGTCTTTTGACTCATATTTTTATTGAATGTCTTATGTTTTTTGTAATGTCATTGTAGTTGTTTTGAAGCTGCTGAACCTTCAGATCAATAAAGTATTATCTATCTATCTATTTTTATTACTTTATTTCTCCATTTTATTTATTTTGACTTGTACATTTATATAACTGTGCCTTATTTGACACGTGTCTCTTGCTTTGTTGGTTTCTATTACCGTTTATATTTTTTTCTGTGTTCTTTTAATGTCCCTTGTGTAAAGTCTAAGAGTTAAAGCATTTCTATCACTGTAACCTCAATAACATCGTATCTTATTGTGATCCAGAGCTCAAATGTGTTGTTTTGTTACAAAACTTTGTAAACGTGTTGCTGTCAAACCTTTGTGAAATGCATCTGTCTGAAAGTCGGACTTTTTGACCGCCTGTCTACAGTCTTCAGTGAAAAAAGTTTGGACAGTCTTGGAATAATAATTTGTATTAAGCACACTGAACTGTACTTTAAAAAGAAGTAGAAAAGCATTTGTTTTTGTTTGTTAAAACATGAGTGTGAGAAACTAGAGATCGACAGATATGTTTTTTGTCATATGCCGATACCGACTGTTTAGAATGAAGAGAAACCGAGAAACGATAAGCTCTGCTGATATTTTTAGGCCGATATACAGCTCTGGAGACCACCGCAAAATGATCAGTCTTTCTCATTTTATTACTTATAGGTATGTGTTTGGGCAAAAGGAACATTTTTGTTTGAGTCTATAAACTACTGACAACATTTCCCCCAAATTCCAAATAAAAATATTATCCTTTAGAGCATTTATTTGCAGAAAATGACAAATGGTCAAAATAACAAAAGATCCATGTTTTCAGACCTCAAACAATGCAAAGAAACAAGATCAAATTCATTTTAAAACAACATAATACTAATGTTTACACTGAAGAAGAGTTCACAAATCAATATTTGGTGTAATAACCTTTATTTTTAATCACAGCTTTCATGCGTCTTGGCATGCTCTCCACAAGTCTTTCACATTGTTCTTGGGTGACTTTATTCCACTCCTGGTGCAAGAACTGAAGTAGCTCAGCTTTGTGTTTGTGTTGGAATTCAAGAGACGCTGGAATGGAATGGCTGTAATACATGTAGAGGTGCTGAATTCAGAAAAAAATGCAGTGGTCTCTTATTTTTTTCCCCAGAGCTGTATATGGTGGATTAAGACTATTTTACCGGAATTCTACACAGCCTTTTTTTTATTTTTATTTTTTATTTTTACCATAAATCTATAAGAGGGATGTGTAGTCATGTTTTGTGCAGCTATCTCTTTGAATGAAAGTGGTAAAATAAAGCTTTGTGTGTATTCTTTAGACAGCAGGTACATCTGCCTGTGCTGGAGATTTAAGTCCGATATCCAATACGCTAAAAAATGTTAATATCTGCCCTCTCTATTAGAAAACCAATAATTTTCAGTTTTTTGATATTCTCAAGCAAAAATCAAAAAAGAAGAAACATTTTTTGTTTGTTTGTTTGTTTAACCAAAATAAAACTGTTCTATTTGTCTCTCTGCTTTGTAACCAATTACTCGATATTTACACAATAAAGCGCCTGAAAATAGAGCATCTCACCCCAGAAAAACACAGGTCACTTTCCCAACAGTGGAATAGCTGTGTTTCCTTCTTGATGCTGTTGGTTCACGCTGGGGCCAAACAAGCGTAGCTAACAGTGTCTGAGAATGTCTTTGAACACACCAGCCCTGATATGTACTAAATGATGTGGAGACTCCGCATCAGAAGCAGAGGTCCCCAACAGCACATCATTAAAACCGAGGCTTTAAATCCTCAAAGTGTTTGAGTGAGTGAAGGGCCCAGGGTCAGTCACTCACAAACCCCCACTGCTCCACTGTAATTGCTGTGAAAAATAAGGCCAGAGCGGGAGAGCCGTTCTGCCTCTGTACGAATGCAGATATGAGATGCACGCTCTGGTCTGATGGGCTGTTAGGAGCACGAATCAGGGGCACAAGAGGAAAGAAACCCAAGTGCATGCTGGGAAATGTGCCACAGGTGGCACTGATGAGATGCATGACACAGAGTGAAGGGTAATTAAAGGCCTCTCAGTGTGATTTTGGTTCATTTGGTATTCTGTTAAAGCTGAAGTTTTGACTGCACCACAGGACTGCACAACCCACTGAAGATTTACAGGATTATAAAATAGGAGCAAGGTTTGAACCACAGACCTTTTGGTTTGAGCCACAGGCAGTACCCCTGTTAATCTCCGATAATGTACTGACTACTATTTGAAACTATTTTTGAGCTCAGTTTTTAAAGGTCCCATGGCATGAAATTTTCACTTTCTGAGGTTTCTGAACGTTAATCTGAACTCCCCTACCCTGTTTACCCCCCATGGCTAAAAGTTGCGAAATGTGTAAACTGAGCATTTACTGTCCTTTTCTGCGTTTGAAAAAAAGGCAGCCCAAACAGGCGATTTTGGACAAGGGAACTTTCTGACGTCACACTCGGGAAAGGTTTCCACCCCCCGTCTGGATGTCCATCCCCTGTCTCTGGAAATCACGCCCAGAGTATTTGGACCACAAACGAGCTACAAGATGCGTTTTTTAGGGGGGATTTTTTGGATGTCCTTTATCCGAGCCTCCAAGCCTCTGAAACAGCAGTGGTTTAATTTTATTTTCTGTGGAAATTTGTATAAGAGTGCTTTTTTTCATGGGACGCATCTCCTATCTTCCTCTGCTTAAAACTCGGAAGTAGGGGCAGCGCACATCACACCGCTAAACCAGGAAACTGTCTCTGTCCTCCTCATTTGCATTCAAGCGACACGCCCAGAATAAAGTGTTTCAGAACCAAGAGGCTCTCTCATGCACTGAAGTTTGATTTTGGAGAAGGATTCATATACAGTATTAGGGAACCACTAAGGTGCCATATAAAAGCATCAAGAAGTACAATGTCATGGGATCTTTAACCTCATAAGACGTGCAGCATGTGCAGTTCAAAGGACACAAGTAAAGGACTGTTGGATTGTGTGAAATGAGCTGTTCATTTTGCACACATGGATACTGTGCAAGGGGGTAACTAAGGAGCTAACAAAGCTAAGGGATCTAAGGACATTTGAGATGCTACAGGCTTTTTACACCATACGTATGTGTCAGCAAATGTGGCAGAAGACCTTCCAGAGGAAATACTTTGAAGGAATGAACCATTTTATCATTGACCAAAACACCAGAGTGTGGTCGTGTTCACCTGGTGCCCTCTGGACTCTACTGTGATGCTGCAGGACACAAAGGAGGGGCTCTTTTGGCTCTTCCTCTCTTAAAACTGCTCTGACACAGATCTGCTGACCTTCCCTGACCAGTCCTCCTCTTCAACTGCACTGACACCTTTGACTGAAACACAAAGACCACTGAGAAGTGCAGTGGAAATGTTGCTACAGCAACACTTGAATTTCCCTATATAAATAACATATCTTCCTGTAGATAATAGTATCTCTCTCTCTATATATATAAATATTAGGGATGGGACAAGCGCTCATCCCACAAGATCTCACATGATGAAATTGCCACAAGACTGCACACACGAGAAAATGATCTCGTGAGATATTTACCCCAGAATTTACCTTTGGCTTGGACAAAACAGAGTTAAGAGCTGGTGAGTTATACAGTTTAAGAAGCTGCAGTTCCAAAACGCAGTGCTACAATGACCGCTTAAGTATTACATAAAATAAACACAAATAGTGAAGCCAAAAGAAATGGATTGCACTACTTTATTATATTATTATTTTTTTTTTCTTTTTTTGTGGTTTTCTATTTGTAGATAAATGAACATCTTAGCATTTACATTTTGTTAATTTTATTTTATTTATGTTGCAACATGTACTCTGTAATGGACTGTAATAGTGTTAAATCCATGTAAAGTCAATTAACAACCTAACAAAAAGATCTTTTTTTTAATGACCAACATTCCTGACAAGCTTCTACAGTCGCCTCAAACATTTTTAGACTCCCTTTTAATGTCTTATTTGTATTTATTTATTTTAATAACTTTTTAAAGGTCCCATGGCATGAAATTTTCACTTTCTGAGGTTTTTAAACGTTAATGTGAGCTCCCCTACCCTGCCCCCCCCCATGGTTAAAAGTTGCGAAATGTCTAAACTGAGCATTTGCGATCCTTTTCTGCGTTACAAAAAAATCGGAGCTCAAACGGGCGATTTTGAACAAGGCACCTTATTGACGTCAGATCGAAAAAAGAAATGCAAATGCAGTTCCACCCCCGTCTGTCTGAACTCAGCGTCTCTGTAAATCACGCCCAGAGAGTTTGGACTGCGAATGCGCTAGGCAATGAGAAATGTGTTTTTTTATTTGCCTGGAGGCACGTCCGAGTGTTTCTAGGCTCCTTTATCTGAGCCTCTGGACCTTTGAACAGCAGTGGTTTAATTTTATTTTATGTGGAAATGTGTTTATTTTTCAATGGAACGCTTCAAATCTCTCCCCCCGTGCAAAAACAAGGAAATGGATCAGCTGTGAGCTACAGCGGAGAGCGGAGCATTTGGCCACGCCCCCACCCTCTACTATTGGCCAGCTCTTTTCTCCTCATTTGCATTCAAGCAACAACGCCCATCATAGAGTGTTGAGAGTGAGAAAAATTACTCTTTCTCAGCTTATCTCTGTTTCTCATGCACTGAGTGTTGATTTTGGAGAAGGATTCATTTACAGTATTAGGGAACCATTAAGGAGCCGTATAAAAGCATCAAGAAGTACCATGTCATGGGATCTTTAAATTTTTTTACTTCATTTTTTTTTTTTTTTTTTTTTTTAAACTTTATTTATTTTTAATGTTTATTTAATTTACTTTTTATTTAATTATTTATTATTATATTTATTTAATTATTTATTTATTTTTATCCTAGTGCAGCCACAAACTAGAGTCTAACTCAAAACAGACCGGTTAACTCAATGTCCACTATAAAGGACACAAATGAATGGGCCGGGTCTCAGGAGGTTATTATTATTTATTGCATTCATTAATTCATTCATTCATTCATTCATTTTCTTCCCCTTTTTCCAAGTTCAGGTTTGCGGGGGCAGCAGTCCAAACAGATCTGCCGCCCAGATCTCAATTCACCGGCCTCCGCGGCTCCTCCTGCGGGTGGTGGGTCCACGGGAAGACCCACCACCTACAGTTATGTCAAAATCTTGTCTTGTTCTCCTGGACCTAATCTCATGGTGTGTCTCATCTTGTGAAAATTGTGTCTCGTCCCACCCTTAAGATAATGAACTATTATATCACAAAGTGCAGATGCAAAAACACCTATAGGCCTACTGTATGTACCTAATGGATGCAACTTGTGTGTGCGACTTTTGACTCAAGCTGTGAACAATGAAAAAAGTGCAATCAAAAGTGCTAACAAAACATCTGTGTTGGTTTGAAATTCTAATTTGGTGCACAGCATGAGCCCCATTTCAGTGATGTTTATAGGCCTGTGAATAGAGTCCAATACCTCGGTGTGTCCTTTAGATATTGAGTATACTGTATTTAGCTGCGTTCAGGGATTTTCTTGGCAGCAAAGAAACTATAGTAATTACCTTCGATATGCCACTGATTTAAGTAGTGTATAAATGATGGGCTCTTAAGGTACCGGCGAAATGAGCCTGTTTCCTCGTGATAAGTGAATGCAGCGTGCAGTCACCTGGTGTGCACTACGCAAACATTATGGAATAAAACGTGTGACTGCAGCCCTCTCACTCAGCAGCCTGTCAGTTCATGCTCTGCTCACGAGTTTTCCTCTGTAAGCAGCTCCTCCTCCTCCTGTACAAACTAAGGACAGGACAATAAAGAATGATATGTATTTGTGGGACATTTTAAATAATGGTGAGGATTGGTAACAAAAATAATCGCCACCAAAATGTGCAGGAAAACTTAGTCATGGTGTTCTTTTCTCGCTCATTGTTGTTTTCACAAATAGAGTGTTTTCATGGACTGGAAAAATCCGACCTTGACCCGGATATGTTGGAGATATCGGTCACTCAAATTAAACACACTTACAAAGCAACCGTGCAGGAAAAACTCAAAATTTCATGATAAACCTTCCACATCGGAATCCAAAACCTCTGATCCAGTTTCCCAGTTGTATAGAGATAAGTTGGACGCCAAAGAAAAGGAGCGTTATATGAACAAACTCAAATTAATTGGGCGAGAAGATTCATATGAGATGGATTCAAGTTTGTTCAGTGACAGCGGCGATTTGTCGATTCTGCTGCTGTAAGAGATCCCGATATTGTCAATGACCTGGTCTTTTCACCAAAGCCCTGATACAGCACAAGACCTTCAGAGCTCTAAAGGTCTGGAGGCAACAACCAGTTTGTTTGTGGCTGGTACGAGAGCGCAAAGTGCAGAAAATTGGAGACAAGCGTATTGTGATGGTAAAGGTCGGCGTACTTGTATTACATATTTAACGTGTTTAAGTTTGAGTATTTTGCTTTTTGTTATTCATGTTTTGCAAAGATTAAAATATGAACATCGTCTTTCCGCCTCTGTCGCCTTGTCTGTCGCCTCCTTTCCTTTGATAATCACTCTGTCTGTTCACCCTGGTTTAGTCCTGGTTTAGCCCTGGTTGGTCACTACTTTAGGTAAACGATAGAACTGCAGGTGTTTTTCTCTGTCCGATCTATTGTGAAGCCGAAGACCCGACAATAGTTGACCATTTTGCCTTTTTTTTAAAAAACTTGGCGGCATAAGTGCAATGTTTGTTTAGTTTCAAGTATCTCCAACATGGCCGACTTCCGCATTATGATGTCACGTGAAAACGTTCTATATCAAGTACGATATTATAACAGTTGCTTAAAGATGCACTGTGTAACTTCTGCTGGAGGATCTTCTTTCTATGGATATGTCATTGCTCTGCCTGAAATGTTCCACAGTGTGACATTAAACAGCTCTAATTTACATTTATTCAATTACAGATGTTTTACTGCTCAAAAATTCCTAGAAAAACACATTTTGACTATGAGGTAGTTGCTTCTCTCCAGATCTGACCTATAACTTACTTAAAGGTACACTGTGTAGGATGGTGGGTATTGCACTTCCGGTTCTAGCTACGGCAGACTTCGAGGGTCATAAACAACAGTAATAAGTAGCAGAATCTCCCAGGAACCAGAAGGTGGCAGTATGTGCAAGCAACGCGTAACCCGCCATTAACCCGAAAGTGAAAGTATGTGAAATCCATGGGCCAGTGCCGACAGCTATAAAGAAAACGGCGAAGGCGGAGCCCAAAATACAGTATGTCCTTCTGCGGCTCTCGTAGTTAAAATGGATGCCGCTACATGGGGAAGATCCCCATTTTATGCAGGTGAAATCGACTACTTTGATTTCATGATGGAAGTGAAAAGGCTTGGAAAACACTGTATTTTTGAATGAATCTTCAATTTTGGTAATTAACGGGTAAAAATGTTACACAGTGTACTTTTAACTCCGGTTTGACCTACATGACAAATGAAAGGTTTAATGCCATACTGTGAAACGTTCCAGACAAAGGAATAGCATCTCCACGAAGCAAAGCATTTGACGGACTCTCCACCAGAAAAGTTACACAACGCACGATTAATCTGAATTATTTTGGCCATAATAACTGTGACGCCAAATTTCAATATCGTCCCATTCCCTGTACGAACGCTCTGTCCTGATTCTCTATTCACGGCCAATATTGTGAAGTAACTCGGATACTTTTCTCCGTGGAGATGTTATTGCTTTGTCTGGAATGTTTCACAGTATGGTACAGGTCAGATCTGTGGCGAGGCGACCCCGCTCAGTACCTGTTTTTCTAGGCATTTTTGAGCTCTAAACCCACCTGTAATCGAATAAATGTAAAGTAGAGCTGTTTAATGTCACACTGTGGAACATTCCAGGCAGAGCAATGACATATTTATAGAAAGAAGCAGGTGATGGGAAAAAAAAGTTACATATTTACGTATTGTGTAGCTAAATAGATTTTCACAGTGTTTTTGCTATCTCTATTCTCGGCTAATAAACCCTGGTTGGAGCGATGCGTAGAGTTGGTAAAAGCACAATGAGGTCAGGGCGTTAAAGACGGATGGTTGTAATCTAGTCTGGCCCGGGCCATCTGCTGGAGTCAGCTGGATGCTAACAGTGGGCTTGCCCTTTATTATACTGGTGCATTCATATGGCGTTTAATCAAAGCACTTACCACCCCTGGGCGTATGGGGAGAAAACAAACAGGCTTCCCATTAGGGTTAATGAAAGTTTGGTTTGACTTAAATGTGCTTGATCAGGTTTTTGCCTTTGTCTTTAAGCAGATTTTTTTTTATTTTTATGTAAAATCGACTTTTTTAGACCTTTAAACCACGTTATAGTTGTTTCCCTTCTCATTTACCCTCTCAAAGTTGTATTTGCAGTGATTCGTGCATGTTTGAGCAATGTTTAGTCGTCATTTTGCTGATCAACCCCCATTTTCACCGCAACTAGCATACACCCATCGTTTTGTACTTACTTCTTTCTCCAATTTTATTTTCTTAATCAGAGATACATAGGAATTGGACAAGATCTCGTGCCACAAGATCTCGTGAGACGAAACTGCGGCAAGATTGTGCAGATAAGCTGAAACGATCTCATGAGATTTTTCCCCATGTTTTTACGTTTCTACTGGCGAGATACAGTTTTTGAGAGAATGTAGTCACAAAAAGCAGAGCTACAGCAAAAATATTAAATCAGCGTTTTTCAACCTTCAGGTCGCCTGGAATTCAAATGGGGTCGCCTGAAATGTACAGAGCAGTGCAGCCACAGCCGTGTCCCAACTCCCAGAGTGCACGGTTCGAAGCGTGGTTTGAAGGGTACTCAGACTGCAGTCAAGGCTGTGCATACTTGCTCAGCCCTGAGTGCAGTCCACAGACCGCATGGGTGTCGGCGAAGAAGTAGCGTGTGGTGCATGCTGGGATATATGAGTGCGTGATGCGTGCTTTTTCACGTGCTTGGTCCACGCCCCAATTTCCATGGAAACGACTGCGGTCTTCAGCTTGCATGTTAACTGTGCATGAGACAAAAAAGAAATGGGACAGCAGTCGTCGCACTGGATGTGATGCACATGTCCTTCAAACCACGCTCCGAACCCTGCACTCTGGGAATTGGGACATGGCTAATAACAGAAGAGAAAAATGGAGAGATTTCTTTGCCTACCTGGATATAAAATCAAATAAATAACACAGTCAATTAAATCTTGTCTAAAAAGCAGTGTCTTGAGCTGCTTTTTAAAAGAGTCAACAGAGTCTGCCTCACGGAGGGCTAAAGGCAGGGCATTCCATAATTTGGGGGCCACAGACTGAAAGGACCGGTCCCCCCGTGTTTTAAAGCGGGTCTTTGGGACCATCAGGAGGCCCTGACCAGAGGACCGCAGGGTGCGTCCTGAGGAGTAGGGGCGCAGTAAGTCACTGATGTAGCAGGGTGCCTGGCCATTTAAAGCTCTATAAGTTAAAACCATAATTTTAAAATCAACACGGAATTTAACAGGAAGCCAGTGCAGTGAAGATAAAATTGGAGTGATGTGTGTTCTCCTGTTTGCTCCTGATAAAAACCTCGCAGCTGCATTATGACGAACGTTTCCTTCAATATGGATTTACAAGCGTCGTGGAAAGAAACGAAGAACGGTCGAAATGTCTGCTGTGTGGTAATGTACTGTCTGCCGTATTCATTGTTAGCCCTGTAAAGACAAACTCTGCATAACTAGAGTTTGGGGTCAAAATGGGGTCACAGGCCAAAAAAGGTTGGGAACCACTGTACTAAATACAGTAAAACCTAAAATACTGAGAATAAAATTAGGAACTCGATTGCACAATTTATTTATAGTAAACAATGTCAAAATCTCATCTTGTCTCGTGTCTCTTCTCGTCTTGTGGAAATTATATCCTATCCCACCCTTAGGATTTGGCAGGATCATGTAGTAATTTTGGTACAAATGGGAAAAGAAAATTTGCTACTTGCTAGTGTCATCTGCAGCTATCCATCAGAGGTACTGACTCTTTGTTTTGACGTTTACAGTGACGCCAACTTCCACTGGCCACTGCCGTTTTCCAACCTGGAAGTAAGCAGTAAGTTTCTTTTATTAAGTTGTTTTAGATGAATCATAACGATCCACGGGTGTCATAGATTATAACTGCTGTATATCGCCGACACAAGCACAATACGTGTTCTTTAAAAACGTTAACAAAAAACAGACCACGTTCCTTTTTAACAGTATGCAGTGGTCCAAAGTTATTCCTCATTTTTCTTACACATTCAGAGCATTCCAATTATTCACAGCAATGCGTTTATAAGCTCTTTTTGCAAATTTCAAAGGCCAGCAGAATGGAGTTTTGCTGTCACGGTAAAACTAACAAGAACCTCCTGATCGCCACAATAAAAAAGCTTTAGAATGAGATGCAGACGGTACACAGTGGACTTATGCTGACCTCAAGAGCTGCTTATGCCATATACTATCTGTACTGTACCAGAGCGCGGTGAAAATATGGATAAAATATTCTTAGCTGTGGCTGCTTTTCTGGTTCTGAATACTTTGCAGTGTTTAGCTGATTATCCATTTGTTGTTTAGGCGCTCCCAGGGTCAGGTCTGTTTCCATAACTCTGCTTTCAGTGTAAATTTAACAAAATTAGCCAAACAAAAGAAAGCACAGAATACACAATAAGACAATGTACAAGGCTGCAATTGAAATTACCCAACAAATTACTCTGAGCCGCTAACTGGCCTAGAAACTGTAGCGTGATGGTTCAATTCCTGCTATCAGCAATGTCACGGTTGTTTATTCCTTGGGCAAAACGCGTCACCTTCATCGTCCACGGGCCTTCAATATTATTACTGTCAGTGTTCTAACAATGTTCTAACAACCTCCCAGTGAGGATTGAAGGTCTTATATTACACAAAATGGATTCTTGTGAACTTTAAGCCATGTTAGGTTTTTCCCTCATCAAAATTAAACATATCTGGAGTTGTGTTTTGTTTCATACACACTAGGGCTGGGCGGTATAGCTCTTCATACTACATACCGGTGTTTTTTTGTTTTTTTTAAATGATATGTATTTTTCATAAATCCCAATCCCGGTGAGTGTGTGCGTACAAAACGTCGGGAACACAGAGCGGCGGAACGTGTTACAGACACAGAGGAACTTATACCGAAAAGACGAGCCGTGTCAGTCGTGTGGAAGTACTTCGGCTTTAAAAAATCTGACGCCGATCAAACAACCGTATTCTGTAAATGTCGTCGGGCTAAAGTTGTAGCCGCAGGAGGCGACACGAGCGATCTGCTTCACCACCTCCGTCACAAACACGTCCTGGAATATGAAGAATGCACGAAACTAAGATCTGCATCCTCTTCCACGTCTGCAGGGAACGTTCAAGTTGGCGCCGCAACACAAAATGCCACTCAGACGTCACTCAGACACGTTTGCTACGACAAGAAAAGCAAACGGTGGAACAATATTACCAACACTGTTACTATCCACTTAGCCAAAGACATATACCACTTAGTACATGAAAAAAAAATACAGTCAAATACCGTGACACTGATATAATTTTGAAAAATACCGTGATATCAATTTTTGGTCATACCGCCCAGTTCTAATCCACACATGTTTGAGTTCTCCTTTATTATTAGTCTGTTTACATCTCTAAAGCTCAAAATGCTCTGTTCCTCCTTGTGATGTCATGAAGCGGTAGTTTTCAACAGCTACCTTTTACCTTTAGTTTAGAAGAGATTGGAAATTCCAGGTCTGAAATTATCCAGATGTTTCTAGTGAAGGTTTATGAAATTTAAAAACACAATGATCAGATGTGTTATAATGCAGTTTCCTCATCACAAACAAACCTGGAGTTGTGTTTTGTTTCATTCACATGTTTAACAGAGTTCTTCTCAAACTGAAAACGCTCCGTTCCACCTTGTGATGTCATACAGGAAGTGCTCCACTGTGTTTTTAAACTCCATGGTTTCAGCCCTGGAATTGCCAATCTCTACTGAACATATTGTAGCATATGTGTTCTTGAAATATAATACAATGGCTATTAGTGATACTGGAATGTAATAGGCTGTAATGGGCTAGTGATCAGAAGTCTAGGAGTCGGCTACGGAGAAAGTGACAGAGACTGAGGTTTACGGTTGTGGTGACACCATGTATTGACAATAGAAAAAAATTACACAACATATTGGAAAAGACACCCTGTGCGAATGGCCATTCTAAATAAAAATAATACAGACAAATCGTTATTTCAAGATTCACTCGATAGTAAAAGAAAGATGACAAAATCTTCTGCAAAGCTTATACTTAGCAATGCAATTATCAGTAGGTACTATATGAATTGAGAGTCCATACCCTCAAGCCTGCCCACAGTTCACTGAATTACCCACGTCTGGGTTGTAGAGGTAGTCCAACGGAATTTTAGGTGAAAGAGTTTCAGCAGTTCATATTGAGTGAGGGTGGATGTGAATGAGTGAGCGTGTGGGGTGAGAAATTCTCTGCCTACAGGAGCCCCCTACCGGCCCGGCAGAGGTAGTGACTCTCCCACAATTCGAAAAGGTCCTTTAGGCTCTAAGCCCGCTCCTTAGCTCGCCATCATGTTGGGTAACTGGGAACCTGGCCAAATTCTGCGGATAGCGCCACATATAACTGCCTGTTCGAATCGACCTTTGGACACGGTAGCCGACGGCTCCTGCAGCTCAGCTCTCCTCTGGCGTCCCACCGCGTCTGCTCTGACTGAACTCCGCGGCACGAAATACACAGGCGATTGGCGCGACCGGTCACATGACCGCATGATGTCACCGAAAACTAAAGCGCTGATTGGCTATCTGACGGGGTATAGCAGAAATTAGAAACGCGCTGATTGGCTAACTGAGAAATGGGAAAATGAGCGAAGAATGACAGAGGACTCAGGATTTATTACCTGGGTTACAACATGGTTGGTTTTTTCAACAATAAAGCAAACTGATTATGACTAACAAAAAATAAAAGGAAGCTAACCACCACTTCATGACATCACAAGGTGGAACAGAGTATTTTGAGCTTTGGGGATGTAGACAGACGAATAAACAAGGATAATAAGGAAACAAAAACACAACTCAGGACATGTTTTTTGATGCGATAACAGCATTTTGTGTAATATGAACCCTTTAAACTAGAAAGCATCAACTTAATGTATCTAAATGTAACTTTTAAAAGCACATTGGAAAATCCTGCTCCAGCGTCTGTTTTTCTTGCTTCACATCTCGTTGACAGCTCGTCACGTTCTCATGACTAAATGATGTCGACCCCTTTGGAAGACTAAGAAATGTTTTATATATGTATTTTTTTATTTTTTACACAAGTCTATGTCTATACGTGTTTAAAAAAGTAAAAAAGCCTTCTACCATACGAGACTTCCAGACTCTGTTAATAAATGCCTTGTGATTAGGAGATGAAATACGAAAAGTGGATTAGTGATTCCTCTGATCAGCCCCTGTAGCGGCGGAAGAAACGAGCTCACACGGCATGGAGGAGACGCAGGAAAACACAGATCCTTATGTGATCCAGGTCCCATTTGTCTATGCATACGGTTTCAACTATTAACCAGGCTATTTCTTATTAATACTTTGCAGCTGATGTCATCAATATTCCCTGGGAGTGTGATGCTAACTAAAAGCATAAAAGCACTACTGTCAGAAGCTCTGTTAAGACTTTAATCTGAGTTTTGTTTGAACACGATCTGACCAGAAAGAGCTGATTTAGGTGGAACTACAAAAGGTGAGATGACGAGACCCTTACATAAAATTACAGTGTAGAATCCCTCAGGCGTCCAGGTGGAATCCACGGCAACAGGAGAAATTCAATTTGTCAACTGGACAAAAGTTTATTTGGTCGAATACATTTCGCAGCTCATCCAAGCTGCTTCTTCAGTTCTCTTTTGTCCATTTGAATTTGAATTTATCCTTTTGCCACTTTCTTAATGGATGTATGTGTTTCTTTTTTTTCTCAAATGCACTTTTTATCTGTACAGTGGTCCCTCAATATAACATGGTTCACCTTTTGTGGCTTTGTTGTTTTGCAGATTTTCTTATTCAATTTTTTTTTTATAGTGAAACAACGCACATTGTGTTCTGCGTCCTGATTGGCTAAGGCAGTGTTTCCCAACCTTTTTTGTCATCGAGTACCCCCTGACTCATACGTGTTGATAATTCTCCAGTAGTAGAACGTGACACAATGGACTATTAAATGAAAATCATTTTATTTCTTCTCCTTAATTTGAAAATTTAATTCTCGGGCATTCTTCATTCTTTAACTCAAATTTACTCAAATTAGAATTTAAAAATTCAAAAAATCTCCCCCTGCGCCTGCCAGCAACACTGACGAGTACCCCCTGCAGTGTGCTCGTGTACCCCTAGGGGTACTTGTACCTCTGGTTGGGAAACACTGGGCTAAGGGACTGTAGACCTTTGGCGATTTGTCGTCATTCTCCTCCAGGCCGTGTCTCCTGTACAGTACAGAATGTGTTCAGCCAAATTTATATAAATGTTCGATCGCAGTGTGACCCTGAAGTGCTGTATGTTTGCAAGTTTTCTCCCCGACAAAACCCACAATGTCGACGAAACAAAACAGGTTTTGATCTTTTGTTTCATTCTATAATACTGTGCTTTTTTTGGTTGAAAATCTACGAAAGTCTGAGTGTTTAAACGAGAGAGAAATGTGAGAAAATGCTAATGCCAGTCTGAGAAAAGTGTAGAATGTGTGTGGTGAGGCGTTTACAGCCTTAAAGATCCCATGACATGGTACTTCTTGATGCTTTTATATGGCGCTTTAGTGGTTCCCTAATACTGTAAATGAATCCTTCTCCAAAATCAAGCATCAGTGCATGAGAAAGCCTCATGAAGACCGTCAGAGTCATAAATATGTCTCTGAAACACTTTCTTCTGGGCGTTGTTGCTTGAATGCAAATGAGGAGGACAGAGACAGGCCAGTGCAGCAGGTGGGTTGTGGCCAAATACGCCACTGTTTCCTGGATTAGCGGTGCACTGTGCGCTCTCCCCACTTCCGTGTTTTAAGCACTCTCACGTGTTTCCAGGCAAATAAAAAAACGCATCTCGCATTGCGTAGCTCGTTTGCGGTCCAAATTCTCTGGGTGTGATTTCCAGAGACGGTGGGTAGACATCCAGACGGGGGGTGGAAACCTTTCTGCGAGTGTGACATCAGAAAGTTCCCTTGTTCAGAATTGCCCGTTTGGGCTGTCTTTTTTTCAAACGGGGAAAAGGATCGCAAATGCTCAGTTTAGACATTTCGCAACTTTTAGCCATGGGGGGGGGCTAAACAGGGTAGGGGAGCTCACATTAACATTCAAAAACCTCAGAAAGTGAAAATTTCATGCCATGGGACCTTTAAAACATGTAGAGTAATTGTAAAATATAAAGCTGACTACTTCGGATTTCACCTATTGCGGGTTATTTTTAGAATGTAACCATGCGATAAACGAGGGACCGCTGTATTTCCAATTGGCAATCTCTACTAAACAAAAAGTAAAACGTAACTGTTAACTACCACTTCATACAGGACAATACTCCCTACAACTGTACAACAACTCACCCTCATGTAACAGTAACTCTATGTCATGTCAATCAACATATCATTTTTCCTTATGACCTCTTGTACATCTCTGGGATGTTTTTATTACTTATTTTTCAATTTTATTTTAAATTGTACATGTACATTTATATAATTATGCCTCATTGACATCGGTCTCTTGATATTTTTTGGCTGCTTATTTATAATTTATTATTAGTAATTATATTTTTTACTCTTTGTTATTATTATATACTGTGATGAGTGAGCGACTGTGTCCAAATAATTTCCCTTGTGGATCAGTTGGAACAGAGGATTTGGAGCTTTGGAGATGTAAACAAACGAATATTACTTAGACTTAGACAAACTTTATTGATCCACAAGGGAAATTATTTGGGTACAGTAGCTCACACATCAAATATAATATATAACAGAGGATAACAAAAAAGAGATGGAATAGCAAAAAAAGATGGCAAGAGACCAGTGTTAAATGAGGCATAATTTAAATAAAAATGTATATGTACAAGTCAAAATAAAATAGAAAATCAAAGCTATAAACAGAAGACAAGAACAGCAGTGCAGTAATGTAAACTGTTGTTGCGTCCTTAGGCAAGACACTTCACCTACATAGTAAGAAAGGGAGTGTGCGTGAGTGTTGGTGGTGGTCAGAGGTGCCGAGGGGAATGAATAATGTTTAAATAATTTTACGGCAGTTTAACGCGTTAAATAGATTAATTAATTACACTGCTAATTAACATGTTATAAAAATTAACGCAATTAATTATGAGTGGCACATTTTAAATTTGTCCCATTGAAGGACCTGTAGGCGACTTGGCAGTGGCATCACTTCCACCTGCGTCGCTAATCAGACCAATAAATCCTGGAGGAAACTGACATGGACTCGACTCAGGGGGCGAGGAGCGAATCGCTGCCAGGGCCTTTGAACGGCAACTTTATTTATAAAAAGAACGAAGGCGGGACGATCAACGAGAATTTGTAGCTTTAGTAAAAAAGAATTTTCCTCCAGCCTGACGGATCATTTGAACGATAAACACGTCCGGACAAGTTCCATTGTTACCGGTGATAGAGCGAGCGTGAGCGCACTTCACCAAACCACCAAACCACCAAACCACCAAACCATGCTCGAAGAATTTGGGAAACAAATGAGAAAAGCGACCACAGAAAAACTGATGAACACTGAATCGCAAAGTGGGTTGCCTCTCTCTCCCTCTCTCCCACTCTCTCTCCCACTGTCTCTCTCTCTCCCACTGTCTCTCTCTCTCACACTCTCTCTCTCACACACTCTCTCACTCTTTCTCTCTCTCTCTCCCCACTCTCCCTCTCACCCACTCTCCATCTCTCTCTTTCTCACTCTCCCTCTCAGTCTCTCTCTCTCTCCCACTCTCTCTCTCACCCACTCTCCATCTCTCTCAATCTCTCTCTCTTTCTCACTCTCTCTCTCAGTCCCTCTCTCTCTCAGTCTCTCTCTCTCCCACTCTCTCTCTCACCCACTCTCCATCTCTCAATCTCTCTCTCTCTCTCTCTTTCTCACTCTCTCTCTCAGTCCCTCTCTCTCTCAGTCTCTCTCTCTCTCCCACTCTCCCTCTCACCCCCTCCATCTCAATATCTCAATCATTACCAATTTTTAAATCCTGACTCAAGACCCATCTTTTCAAAATAGCTTACTCCACTTAATCATTTTCTCCCTGCTGACTGTTTCATTTTACTTGGATTGCTTTGTCCATTCTCTTTGTTTTATTTTGTATGTACAGTGGTACCTCACTTTACGAAATTAATTCGTTCCAAAAGTGGTTTCGTAACGTGAATTTTTCGTAAGTTGAGTAGCTATTTCAATAGAAAAAGCCTGATTCGTTCCAAGGCCCCGTTCCAAGTTTTTTTTTTTTTTATAGTGTAACTTTTTTTTATAGTGTAAGACTGTGTTCTGCGTCCTGATTGGCTAAGAGACTGTAGACCCAGGACTAAATGTGGAATAAACCAGGTCTAGACCAAGGTCTAAACCAGGACTGGACCAGGACTAAACCTGAACTAAACCAGGACTAGACCAGGTGGATTAAACCACCGCGTGCGGGTCTATTTCCTGGTTTCGTGCTAGCTCTGCCGGCGTACCTCACGAGTCACGGCTGAGGCGAGCAGCAAGGAGGGGAGGGGAGGTGCCTCCCCGCACGCAGTCCGAGCGCATGAACGAACGCATGAACGAACGCATGAACGAACGCATGCAAGAGCCGTGGTGGTTTAATTCTGGTTTATACCTGGTTTAGAGGAGGCACGGTTTGAGCACGGGTCTCGTGCTCGCAGCCCCGCGCCGGGTCATGCTGCGCTATCACACACGTGTCCGCGCACACACCGCCCTCCCCCTTCCCCCCACGCGTCACTATTAATACATTTTGTTGAAAATGTATGAAAGTTTGAGTGTTTAAACGAGAGACAAATATGCGAAAAGTTTAAATCCAGTCTGAGAAAAGCGTATATGTGTGGCTGAGCGCGCATTATTTGAATTTTTGAGATTTTGCGTTTCGTAACTTGAATTTTCTTTCGTATCTAGAGACCAAAATTTAACATGAAGGCGTTTCGTAACTTGGAATTTTCGTTTGTTGGGTCTTTCATAAGGTGAGGTACCACTGTACTGCCTTTTTTAAAACCGTTTTTGTTTTTAATTGATTGTCTTTGTGCGGTGTCCTTGAGTGTCTAGAAAGGCGCCTTGAAATAAAATGTATTATTATTATTAATCTCTCTCTCTCTTTCTCACTCTCTTTCTCAGTCCCTCTCTCTCACTCTCTCTCTTACTCTCCCACTCTCACCCACTCTCTCTCTCTCACTGTCTCTCTCAGTCTCTCTCTCTCTCTCCCTCTCTCTCTCTCTTTCTCACTCTCTCTCAGTCTCTCTCTCACTGTCTCTCTCCCAATCTCCCTCTCCTTCTCTCTCTCACTCATTTTCTCTCTCTCTCTCTCTCCCTCTCCCTCTCTCATTCTCCCTCCCTCTCTCTCTCTCTCGCTCTCTCTCTCTCTCTCTCTCACTCTCTCTCTCTCATTCTCTCTCAATCTCTTTCTCAAGATTAAAATGTGATTAATTATATTAATTAATTACAAATCCTGTAATTAATTAGATACATTTTTTGAATCGCCTGACAGCACTAAATAATGTATAAGCATGAATTGATTTAAGACGATGAATACTGACTTTAGGCTCTTAAAAAAAATCTCAACTGGTAATAAAATCTCAACTGGTTTAAAATGAGCCTCACAGAAAACCGCACGATGGGGCGACACGTCTCTATTGTCGGTGGTTATTTGTGGTTGTTTTATCAGTGGTGGCAGTAATCCCGGACACACAGGCTGCCGTTTGTCTGATAAACACAACATTTGGCCACGACACTCTGGGGGTCCTGGTAACAAGAGACTGCACCACACACACTTAAAGATCCAAATCCCACATCTACAAACTCTTCCCAACTTCACAGGGTGTGGAGACATCACCGTGGAGAGTTTGTCGTTTTGAAATTATTATTATTATTATTATTTAAGTTAAGCTGGTAATATTTGTAGAGATAAGGTAACCGACATACTCACTGCTGACAGAGAGAGCCTGAGAGACCTGATATGAATCTGAGAATGGATCTGCTGCTAAATGAATTCCTCTATCAGGCAGAGACCAAGTTCAGGGAATACATTTGGAACAAAAAATGGGAATTAGACGGTGTCCCCTGGTGCTGGAGGACATGAGACTTTGAATGTTTAAATAGAACGGATCAATCAATGACAAGTTCGTTTGGGAAATTCAGCGACCGTACGCAAAAGAACGGCTCCACATTTCATACTATTCCAGTTTTCAGTAACTCAATTCTCAAATCTTTCCTCGGGAAAAATGTTTAGTACGATCACAGGAAGGTTTTTTTTTTTCATAATTTTCTATATTACGCTATTTTCTGATCTATGTTATAATGTTGTTTCCTCATCACAAACATCTGGAGTTGTGTTTTGTTTCATTCACACATGTTTAACATACAAACCCCGCATATTTAAGTTCTTCTGAGTTCTTCTCTGAAACAGAAAACACTCTGTTTCACCTTGTGATGTCATGTGGTAGTACAGGAAGAGCTCCACTGTGTTTTAAACTTCACTTCAATCATTTCAATCATTTCTGCCCTGGAATTGACAATCTCTACTTAACAAAATATAAAAGGAGCTGTTAACTTGAAAACTACCCCTTCATGACATCACAAGGTGGAACAGAACGTTTTGAGCTTTGAAGATGTGGACAGACTAATAATGCAGGATTACTCAAACATGTGTGAATGAATGTTTTTGGTGAGGTAACAACATTATTACATGGTTTAAAACTCCATCCATGCATCTTCTTCCGCTTTTCCATTTCTGGGTCGCGGGAGCAGCAGTCCAAGCAGATCTGCTGCCCAGAACACAATGCACCAGACCCCATGGATTCTCCCGCGGGTGGTGGACCACAGGAGGACGACCCACGTCACAACAGGCCTTGATGTACTTCTGCCATACCAGTGTCTGGGGTGAGGTGGTGGGGTTAAGCGTCTTGCCCAAGGACACAATGGCAGCGCTCATCTGTGGGAGCTGGGATCACACACGGTCAACCCGTCAAGAGCGGGATTCAAACTGCCAACCCCTGGATCAGTAGACAAACGCTCTACCAACTGAGCTACTGCCGCTCGCACAGTCTCACAACAGTCAATTTCACGTAATATAAGACCTTCAAGAACTTTTTTCACGAGAGCCCACTTAAAGGGATATGCCACCCCCAGGTCAAATTTGGGCATCTCCCCACAGTCCAGAGACTAAAATAAGTGGTGGAAAGCGTTTTCCTGGTCACCCAGCCATTGTTCGAGTCTGTCGCCACTGACCGCCGTGGTATCTGCTGCTCCTCCGCGTTAGACTGGACTCTAACGGCGCCAGAGAAAGATTTCGGCCAAAAGGAATTAATTTGCTCGATGCGTTTCCCAATTACTTTCTGTGTAGTGCGCATTCATATCGAGTGCAAATAAATGTGCAAATCAACACGGAGAGCTTGCCTTGGTCATTTTGGGTGGGAACTATTTTCCAGTGCGGAAGAATAAAGCCGAATCACGCAGCACGCTGCCAGGGGAATCCCTGTTACGCACCAGGAAGGGAGTTCCCCTGTTGCACAGCGTGGTGCGTGATTCGGCTTTATTGTTCCGCACTGAAAAATAGTTCCCACCCAAAATGACCAAGGCAAGCTCTCCGTGTTGATTTGCACATTTATTTGCACTCGATATGAATGCGCACTACACAGAAAGTAATTGGGAAACGCATCGAGCAAATTAATTCCTTTTGGCCGAAATCTTTCTCTGGCGCCGTTAGACTCCAGTCTAACGCGGAGGAGCAGCAGATACCGCAGCGGTCAGTGGCGACAGACTCGGACAATGGCTGGGTGACCAGGAAAACGCTTTTCATCACTTATTTTAGTCTATGGACTGTGGGGAGATGCCCAAATTTGACCTGGGGGTGGCATATCCCTTTAATGCCATACAGTGGAACATACCAGGAAACGCAATGACAGAAAAAACTGTGAGCCTCTAACATGACAAGAATTAATGAGATTACTTAATAAATACTGGACGTAAAGGTGCATTGTGTAACGTCTCTGTGTGGAGGGTCCGTCACCTGCTTTTCTCCATGGAGATGTTATTGCTTTATCTGGAATATTTCACAGTATGACATTAAACCTTTCCATCTTCATGGAAACCAAACCAGACCCAAGTTACAGGTCAGATCTGTGGAGAGGCGACCCCACTCACAGTCAGAATGCCTGTTTTTGCAGGTATTTTTGAGCTATAAATCCACCTGTATTTGATTCAATGTAAGGTGGAGCTGTTTAATGTCATAATGTGGAACATTCCAGGCAGAGCAATGACATCTCCATAGAAACAAGAAGGTAACGGACACCTAGGGCTGGGCAGTATACCGCTTCATACTGAATACCAATGTTTTTTTGTTTTTTTTTATGATATGGATTTTTCATATATCCCAATACTGGTGAGTGTGTGCGTACAAAAATTCGGGAACACAGAGCGGCGGAACGTGACGCCGCGGGACATTGTTTGAGAGGAGGACTGTTTTGCAGTGGCGTGAGAGCGGTGGAAGCTCAGGGTGTGTTGAGCGGCGAACAACATGGACGGAGAAAACGTTACAGACACAGAGGAACTTGTACCGAAAAGAGGAGCCGTGTCAGTCGTGCGGAAGTACTTCGGCTTTAAAAAATCTGGCGCCGATCAAACGACCGTATTCTGTCGTAGCCGCAGGAGGTGACGCGAGCGATCTGCTTCACCACCTCCGTCACAAACACGTCCTGGAATATGAAGAATGCACGAAACTAAGATCTGCATCCTCTTCCACGTCTGCAGGGAACGTTCAAAACGCCACTCAGATGTCGCTCAAAGACGCGTTTGCTAAGGGGACCGCCTACGACAAGAAAAGCAAACGGTGGAACGATATTACCAACACCGTTACTGTCCACTTCGCCAAAGACATGGAACCACTTAGTACATGAAAAAAATAAATAAAAAAATACTGTCAAATACCCTGACATTGGTATCATTTTGAAAAATAGCATGATATCAATTTTTGGTCATACTGCCCAGCTCTATGGAAACCCAATCGAAAAGTTACACAGTGCCATTTTAAATGTTGATATTAAGATTGTGACATTCACTTGGTGCACTGTAGACATCACCAGTCCCAGCCTCAAACGCACTCCTAATGGAACACATGCAAAGGGTCATGGGAAATTCATTTGGGGCCAATTATAAGGAGCCAACTGGTGAGGATTGCCCCGCATTTAGTGGCCTAACCTTTGCACTGTGGGGGATTGAATACATTGAAGGTCCAGCCACGAAAAGCATTCACAAGGAAGCAACTGGAGCGCTGCTGTTTCACACACTATCACACTTTATTGGCTGCTTGCTGTGTGGTCCAGGCCTAAGTAAAAACATTATCTTGTGAAAAGGGGCTTTCAAACCACTATGTTGAAAGAGTCAAGGTTATGGAAAGCGTGGCGTAAACTTTAAAGTACTATATAGTGCAACAACTGCAACTTACTGCAATTATTATAGATTTAAACTGGAAAAGGACTGAAAAAGGACTGCAAAAGGACTTTTCAGAGCTTTTAACCATGCTATAGTTGTTTTCTTTTCTCATTTACCCTCTCGGAAGTCGTATTTGGTTTGATTCATGTGTGTTTAAGCAATCTTTAATTGCTTGTTTTAATATTATTTCAAAAACGTGTCTTCTTCAGAACACAAAATGAATGTTTTTGGAATTCCTGTTTTCACCTCCACCCGCATCTGTACTTAATTTGTTCTGCAGGGTTTTGTTTTTTTTTGTTAACCGGTGATACATGTAGGATTTGGCAGCGTCGTGTATTCATTTTGGTAAAAATGAAAACATCTCTGCTGCTTCCTAGTGTGATCTACAGTTGTTCCATCTGAGGAGTCGACAGCTACACAGATCTTAGTTGTGATGGCGTTTACAGCGATGTCAGCTCCCATTGGGCACGGCAGTTTTGTACTGCAGAAACCAGTGGACTAGTTTCTTCTTATTAAGTCGTTTTGGATGAATATTCCAATTTAGAATAGGGAAATTATCACATAAGGATTGATGGGTGTCCAGGAGTAACGGAATACATGGAATGGCGTTAAGTAAAAGGATACAAAAAAAAGGTAACTGTATTCCGCTACAGTTGCAAGGAAAGAAGACATACCCAGATTACAGGTACATTTAGTGAAAATGGGGATTTTTTTTAGCAGGATTACAATTTGAAAGCATTTTATGTTATTTAATTTTTTCATTTAAAGCTGGAGATGGAGGGAAAACAGAACAAACTGTCGTACAGACATGCGCGCACACTGCGACACGTCACGTCGTCTGGCAGTACTATGAAACAAACTCCCAACTGGCCTGGCTTCGACCGAGAAGAACACATTTACTGGGTGGAAATTTCGACATCATTTTATTTTTAAAGAAGAAAAGGGGATTTTTTTTTTCTTAATAAACTGTACTATGTGGACTATGAGCACTTTCATTATAGGACTATAAGCCACTGTTCAAATTAGCTTTCCTCAGTTTCTTTTACAATGCACAAAAGTAAGTGCCGTATTTCCCGCACTGTAAGGTGCACCTAAAAGCCTTCAATTTTCTCAAAAGCCGACAGTGCGCCTTATAATCCGATGTGCCTTATATATGGCTCAATATTGGTTAATCATGGCTACCGTAGTCAGCCACTACTGTAGCTTCTATTCTATGCACCTTATAATGCGGAGCGCCCTATATATGAAAACAGTTTTAAAATAGGACATTCATTGAAGGTGCGCCTTATAGTGCGGAAAATACGGTAATTTTATTGTTTTCTTGTTGTTATAGGATATTTGGTGTTAAAGTCATCCAACCTTACTTAAATACTTTACTTACTTTAATATTATGGTTCTTGGATTATGATACTCAAAACATATTTTAAGGGGTAACTAGTATCTGTACCAAAATACATTTCTAAAATAACCCTCCCAACCCTGTGGGTGTCATAGATTATAACTAGAGCAGACACAAGCTCAATGGGGCTTCTTTAAACAAAGCAGATCGAACGTACCTTATCGGAGTATGCAAAGAAGAGGATGAGGAGTATGAGCTCTGCCACGAGAATGATCAGCAAGACGATGAAGAACTGTGAGAGAAAGAAAAAAAAAAAACAAATTTAAAATCAAGCTTTTGTAAACTTATTACACACAAACTGAATTTCTGGAGGTAGGCTAAATGTGTGAGTAAAATGGTTTAAAAGTGGTTTAAAGGGCCCATATTTTCTGATCATCATAAACACACCTGGAGTTGTGTTTTGTTGTGTTTCATTCACACGTTTAACACACAAACCCTGAATATTATATACACTCAACAAAAATATAAACGCAACACTTTTGTTTTTGCTCCTATTTTTCATGAGATGGACTTAAAGATCTAAAATTAATTCCAGATACACAATATTACCATTTCTCTCAAACATTGTTCACAAATCTGTCTAAATGTGTGATAGTGAGCACTTCTGCTTTGCTGAGATAATCCATCCCACCTCACAGGTGCGCCACATCAAGATGCTGATCTGACATCATGATTAGTGCACAGGTGTGCCTTATACTGCCCACAATAAAAGGCCACCCTGAAATGTGCATTTTTTATTTATTTTTTGCTTTTTTGGGGGTCTGAGGACTCAGAGCCAGTCAGTATCTGGTGTGACCACCATTTGCCTCATGCAGTGCAACACATCTTCTTCGCATAGAGTTTATCAGATTGTCAATTGTGGCCTGTGGAATGTTGGTCCACTCCTCTTCAATGGCTGTGCGAAGTTGCTGGATAGTAGTGGGAGCTGGTACACGCTGTCGTATACACCGCTCAAGCACATCCCAAACATGCTCAATGGGTGACATGTCCGGTGAGTATGCTGGCCATGCAAGAACTGGGACATTTTCAGCTTCCAAGAATTGTGTACAGATCCTTGCAACATGGGGCCGTGCATTATCTTGCTGAAACATGAGGTGATGTTCATGGATGTATGGCACAACAATGGGCCTCAGGATCTCATCACGGTATCTCTGTGCATTCAAAATGCCATCAATAAAATGCACCTGTGTTCTTCGTCCATAACAGATGCCTGCCCATACCATAACCCCACCACCACCATGGGCCACTCGATCCACAACATTGACATCAGCAAAGCGCTCACCCACACAACGCCACACACGCTGTCTGCCATCTGCCCTGAACAATGTAAACCGAGATTCATCCGTGAAGAGAACACCTCTCCAACGTGCCAGACGCCATCGAATGTGAGCATTTGCCCACTCAAGTCTGTTACGGCGAGGATCTGGAGTCAGGTTAAGACCCCGATGAGGACGACGAGCATGCAGTTGAGCTTCCCTGAGGCGGTTTCTGACAGTTTGTGCAGAAATTGTTTGGCTATGCAAACCAATTGTTTCAGCAGCTGTCCGAGTGGCTGGTCTCAGACGATCTTGGAGGTGAACCTGCTGGATGTGGAGGTCCTGGGCTGGTGTGGTTACACGTGGTCTGCGGTTGTGAGGCTGGTTGGATGTACTGCCATATTCTCTGAAACGCCTTTGGAGACAGCTTATGGTGGAGAAATGAACATTCAATTCACGAGCAACAGATCTGGTTGACATTCCTGCTGTCAGCATGCCAATTGCACGCTCCCTCAATGCTTGTGACATCTGTGGCATTTTGCTGTGAGACAAAACTGCACATTTCAGAGTGGCCTTTTATTGTGGGCAGTATAAGGTACACCTGTGCACTAATCATGATGTCAGATCAGCATCTTGATGTGGCACACACCTGTGAGGTGGGATGGATTATCTCAGCAAAGCAGAAGTGCTCACTATCACTCATTTAGACAGATTTGTGAACAATGTTTGAGAGAAATGGTAATATTGTGTATCTGGAATTAATTTTAGATCTTTAAGTCCATCTCATGAAAAATGGGAGCAAAAACAAGTTGAGTGTATATTATAGCTATATTTTAGTTATTATTATTTAGTGTCTATACTGTAGTTATTACTATTATTATTTAGTGTTTTATGTTCGCACCTTATCACCAAGACAAGTACCTAGCTTTGTGAATTGTGCTCATTTGACAATGGCAATAAAAGTCTTTCTGATTTCTGATTTCTTCTCTCAAACAGAAAACACCCTCTGTGTTGTGATGATGTGCTAATACAGGTGTTGTGTTTCTAATGGTGGCACGGTGGCCTCACAGCAGGAAGGTTCCGGGTTCAATTCCCGGGCCTTTATGTGTGGAGTTTGCATGTTCTTCCCGTGTCTGGGTGGGTTTCCTCTGGGTACTCCAGTTTTCTGAGGACAGTGACCCTAAGCACACAGCTAAAATAACGAAGGAGTGGCTTCACAACAACTCCGTGACTGTTCCTGAATGGCCCAGAGCCCTGACTTAAACCCAGCTGAGCATCTCTGGAGAGACCTGAAAATGGCTCCACCAACGTTCACCATCCAACCTGACAGAACTGGAGAGGATCTGCAAGGAGGAACGGCAGAGGATCCCCAAATCCAGGTGTGTGCTTCTACTAAATACTGAGTAAAGGGTCTGAATACTTATGACCATGTGATATTTCAGTTTTTCTTTTTTTTTTAAATATGCAAAAATATCAACAATTCAGTGTTTTTCTGTCAATATGCGGTGCTGTGTGTACAACTTAAAGATCCCATGACATGGTACTTCTTGATGCTTTTATATGGCTCATTAATGGTTCCCTAATACTGTAAATGAATCCTTCTTCAAAATCAACACTCAGTGCATGAGAAACAGAGATAAGATGAGAAAGAGTAATTTTTCTCTCTCTGAACACTCTATAATGGGCGTTGTTGCTTGAATGCAATTGAGGAGAAAAGAGCTGGCCTATAGTAGAGGGTGGGGGCGTGGCCAATCTCTCCGCTCTAGGCTCTGAGCTCTCAGCTGATCCATTTCCGTGTTTTTGCACGGGGAGAGAGATTTGAAGCGTTCCATTGAAAAATAAACACATTTCCACAGAAAATAAAATCAAACCACTGCTGTTCAAAGGTCCAGAGGCTCAGATAAAGGACTTCTGAGCCTAGAAACACTCAGACGTGCCTCCAGGCAAATAAAAAAACGCATTTCGCATTGCCTAGTGCATTCGCAGTCCAAACTCTCTGGGCATGATTTACAGAGACGCTGAGTTCAGACAGACGGGGGTGGAACTGCATTTGCATTTCTTTTTTCGATCTGACGTCAATAAGGTGCCTTGTTCAAAATCGCCCGTTTGAGCTCCGATTTTTTGTAACGCAGAAAAGGATCGCAAATGCTCAGTTTAGACATTTCGCAACTTTTAACCATGGGGGGGGGGGGGGCTAAACAGGGTAGGGGAGCTCACATTAACGTTCAAAAACCTCAGAAAGTGAAAATTTCATGCCATGGGACCTTTAAATGATTTTAACTTATACAATAATTTAAATGATTTTAGCAAATGGCTGCAATATAACAAAGAGTGAAAAAATGTAAGGGTCTGAATAATTTCCATATCCACTGTAGCTGTTAAAGGGGCACCAAAAAGCATTGTGTCATCACCAGGTGGAACAGAACATTTTGAGCTTTGGAGAGGCTAACTTGTAGGTAAATTGTGGCATAAATGTCAGAGTAAAACTGTCTAGTACAGAACGTAATAGGATTCACTTCTGTATATCAAGGTCTAATGATACAAATAGCTCTTCATGATTTTTCATTCAAAGTGTAAATGTTCTTTATAGATTGACTTTAGAAGATAAACATAAAATAAACTTTATAAGATGAACAGGAGTTTGGGTTAAAAGCAATTTTCAGTTATAAGAAATCTGATAAAGTTCCTTTTCTGTTCATTTTCCTGAAAGTTTTTTGGTGTCCCTTTGACAGGCTGGGAGACTCGCTATAACTCGGCGCACTATAACTTTTCAGGTAGTTGGCTGCTGTGTCTGCTCGTCTCCATGGAGATGTAATTGCTTTGCCTGGAATGTTTCACAATGTGGCATTACGCCTATCTCTAGCTTTTATTCCATTTTAGGTATTCATCTGACAAAAATACCTTGGTTTTACCAAACTAAACAACACAGATCCAATCTGCAACTCAGCCAGGTGGCGTTACTCGTTTTTTTTTCCATGGAAACAGATACTTCCAATGACATACTGTGGAACATTCTGCCTAGACAAAGCATTAACTCCCTGGAGACAAGCAAGTGATAATGCACTTCACCAAAAAAGTTACTTAAAGGTCCCATGGCATGAAATTTTTACTTTCTGAGGTTTTTGAATGTTAATGTGAGCTCCCCTACCCTGTTTAGCCCCCCCATGGCCAAAAGATGCGAAATGTGTAAACTGAGCACTTGCGATCCTTTTCCGCGTTTGAAAAAAAGACAGCCCAAACGGGAGATTCTGAACAAGGGAACTTTCTGACGTCACAGGTTTCTTTCGGGGGGTGGAAACCTTTCTGACGAAAAGGTTTCCACCCCCCGTCTGGATGTCCACCCACCGTCTCTGGAAATCCCGCCCAGAGAATTTGGACCGCAAACGAGATACGAAATGCGAGATGCGTGTTTTTATTTGCCTGGAGACACGTGAGAGTGTCTCCAGGCTCGGATGTCCTTTATCCGAGCCTCCGAACCTCTGAAACAGCAGTGGTTTAATTTTATTTTCTGTGGATTTTTTTTTTTTTTCATGGGACATGTCTCGTATCTTCCTAAGCACTTAAAACGCGGAAGTGGGTGCCAACGCACAGCTCACCGCTAATCCAGGAAACAGCCACGTATTTGGCCACAACCCACCCGCTGCACTGGCCTGTCTCTGTCCTCCTCATTTGCATTCAAGCAACAACGCCCAGAATAAAGTGTTTCAGAGACATATTTATGACTCTGACTGTGTTCATGGGGCTTTCTCATGCACTGAGGCTTGATTTTGGAGAAGGATTCATTTACAGTATTAAGGAACCATTAAAGGGATATGCCACCCCCAGGTCAAATTTGGGCATCTCCCCACAGTCCAGAGACTAAAATAAGTGATGGAAAGCGTTTTCCTGCTCACCCAGCCATTGTCCGAGTCTGTCGCCACTGACCGCCGCGGTATCTGCAGCTCCTCCGCCTTAGACTGGAGTCTAACGTCGCCAGAGAAAGATTTCGGCCAAAAGGAATTAATTTGCTCGATGCTTTTCCCAGTTACTTTCTGTGTAGTGCGCATTCATATCGAGTGCAAATAAATGTGCAAATCAACACGGAGAGCTTGACTTGGTCATTTTGGGTGGGAACTATTTTTCAGTGCGGAAGGACATGGCCGAATCACGCAGTATGCTGCCAGGGGAATCCCAGTTACGCACCGGGAAGGGAGTTCCCCTGTTGCACAACGTGGTGCGTGATTCGACTGTATTCTTCCGCACTGGAAAATAGTTCCCACCCAAAATGACCAAGGCAAGCTCTCCGTGTTGATTTGCACATTTATTTGCACTCGATATGAATGCGCACTACACAGAAAGTAACTGGGAAAAGCATCGAGCAAATTAATTCCTTTTGGCCGAAATCTTTCTCTGGCGACGTTAGCCTCCAGTCTAACGCGGAGGAGCACCAGATACCGCGGCGGTCAGTGGCGACAGACTCGGACAATGGCTGGGTGAGCAGGAAAACGCTTTTCATCACTTGTTTTAGTCTCTGGACTGTGGGGAGATGCCCAAATTTGACCTGGGGGTGGCATATCCCTTTAAGGCGCCATATAAAAGCATCAAGAAGCACCATGTCATGGGATCTTTAAGTTGAAAGCATCACAGCATCATGGGCAGTTTATTTAGCTTGTGCTAGTGGTTAATAGTTAATCTGTCCATTCGTCCGTCTGTTTGATCATGTACAGCAGGTTAATACAAACGTTTTAAGATCAAGAGAGAGGGGCGATGTTTTTTCAACACAAAGTGAATCTGAGCCAGAGTCGATGGAGCCGGAAGCGTCTGAACTCTTCAAAACCAGAAAAAGGTTTTTGGAAAATCCTGTTATTTCAGATTTGGAGTAGGAAGTCTAATATGTGTCAGGTTTAAATGAAAGACTTCAAGGAGGTCTGCGTGAGGCGTCTGTTGCTCTGGTCCATCTTCAGCCTTGACAGTTCGTTTGACACATTGTTGGAGAAGAAGAGCCCCTGTTTACACCAAAGACTGAAGCCTGTGACGACTACATGTGCATCTGGGTTTGTGGGCGGACGGTCTCACTTCACACTTTCAGAGGATTTCAAGTTGCTGGTTCAGAGTGATAGTCTCTTGTTTTCCTTCACACGTTGTTATGTTTCTTGGTTTAGTCTGTGTAAACATTCTGGCAGCAAATAGACAAAGAAAATGGCCGTGTAGCGCACTGAATAGTTTTGATCCGACAGAGTTGTCTGTGACCAAAAAACTTCACAGATAAAACGTTTCCTCGCTAAGCTACAGCTTAGGTCCTGACCAAGCCGAAGCAAGAAGGTCATCAAGATGGTCCCCGGGCGCAGTAATGTGCTGCTCACTGCTCCTAATAACAGGATGGGTTAAATGCAGAACTGGAATTTCCCCACTGTGGGACTAATAAAGGCATAGCTTTCTTTCTTCTTTCTTTCTATCTTTGCAAAAATCTCTGACAGTGCAGGGCCAGATACTGAAAATGAAAAACTGGAACACAGATGTGAAGGGAATTTTTATTAAATACTTTAACACAATTTTAAACGGCCAATGTTACGCAGTTTTTTTTTTTTTGTCATAACGTTTCTTCATGCATCAAAAACATACGTGTAGTTGTGTTTTGTTTCATTCACACAGGTTTAACACGCAAACCCTGCAGATTTAGGCTGTGTTCTTCTCTCAAACTGAAAACACTCTTCTATTACCGCCTTGTGATGTCATGTGGTAATACAAGAAGTGCTCCACTGTGTTTTTAAACTCCATACTTCACTAGAATCATTTGGATGATTTCAGCCCTGGAAATGCCAATCACAACTTAACTAAAAAGTGGAGGTGCCTCAAGTGGAGGAGTTGAAGTATCTCGGGGTCTTGTTCGTGAGTGAGGGGAGGATGGAGCGTGAGATTGACAGGCGGATCGGTGCCGGACCGTTGTGGTGAAGAGGGAGCTGAGCCGAAAGGCAAAGCTCTCAATTTACCATCAATCTTGGTCATGAGCTCTGGGTAATGACCGAAAGGACCGCAGAGTGGCTGGGCGCTCCCTTAGAGATACGGTGAGGAGCTCAGTCACAGAGGAGGAGCTCGGCGTAGAGCTGCTGCTCCTCCACGTCGAGAGGAGCAGCTGAGGTGGCTCAGGCATCTGTTCCGGACGCCTCCTGGACGCCTCCCTCGGGAGGTGTTTCGGGGAAGACCCAGGACACGCTGGAAGGACTATGTGTCCCGGCTGGCCTGGGAACACCTTGGGGTCCCCCCGGAGGAGCTGGAGGAAGTGTCCGGGGTGAAGGAAGTCTGGGAGTCCCTGCTTAGACTGTTGCCCCCACGACCTGGCCCCGGATAAGAAAATGGATGGATGGATACTAAACTAACAGTAAAAAGGTAGCAGTTAACTTGAAAACTACAGCTTTATGACATCACAAGGTTTTGAGGTTTGGATGTGGACAGACTGATAATAAAGGATTACTTAAACATGTGTGAATGAAACAAAACAAAACTCCGGGTCTGTTTTTGGTGAGGTAACAACATTATAACGTGACTTTAAGCTCACAAAAGTCCATTTTGCGTAATATTGCACCTTTAATGAAACAGAATGAGCAGTTATAAATCAGGAGAATTATTTAGAATTATTTTTGATATTAATAACTCTTTTAACAAACATCATTTCTATAGAGAAACTTTACTTTTTGGAGTCCATGTGGAAATGGTGTCATTAGAAAAGCCTGAATGATTTGGAAAATTAAAACTATAGATAGTTTTTCAAGTGCTGTGATTAAGACGCAATTTGCAATGTATTTTTAAACCAAGATTCAATTATAAGTTAATTTTGCACCCTTCAGAAGCAAGAAGAAAAATAAACCAAAAGCACTATACAATTGGAGGACTTTTTATATCAGTGACGTGGATCTGCGTCAGATGTTTACTGAAAGTTAATGGAGAATACTCTTTAGTTTGTTTTAGTCATTCAGTTTTCACCAATTATCTACCGTTGTCATACTGAGAATCTGAAATGAAAGAGGCCTACTGTCTTTTTTTCTGTTTAGTTGGACAAACAGAAAAACAAAACTGGCACACAGCTCAGATTCGAATGAAATCACAGCGTGCTCAAATGCAGTAAATACGCACACGTTTTAAAGGTGCATTGTGCAGCTTTTATGGTGCTTGTTTCTCTGGAGATGTCATTGCTCTGCTTAGAATGTTCCACATTATGACAGCACCCATCACAAAAACTGTTCACCCTCCTACGACGAGGCTAAACAACTGCTTCTTCCCACAGGCCATGAGGCTAATCAATGCACTTAAGATAATTCTATGAACATGATAACCACTACATCAACAACTATTCCAGTATCGATGTACAGCTCTGGAAAAAAAAAAAAAAGAGACCACTGCATTTTTTTCTGAAATCAGCATCTCTACATGTATTACAGCCATTCCATTCCAGCGTCTGTTGAATTCCAACACAAACACAAAGCTGAGCTACTTCAGTTCTTGCACCAGGAGTGGAATAAAGTCACCCAAGAACAATGTGAAAGACTTGTGGAGAGCATGTCAAGACGCATGAAAGCTGTGATTAAAAATACGGGTTATTGCACCAAATATTGATTTGTGAACTCTTCTTAAGTGTAAACATTAGTATTGTGTTGTTTTAAAATGAATTTGATCTTGTTTCTTTGCATTGTTTGAGGTTTGAAAACATGGATCTTTTTGTTATTTTGACCATTTCTGCAAATTAATGCTCTAAACCAGACATTTCAAGGCCCGGGGGCCAAATACGGCCCCCGAGCCGACTCTGACCAGCCCGCGAAAGGTTGCTTGGATATAAGAAAATAAAACCTACTTTCAAAATTGTACATAATGCATTTTTACTGATGATCATCTGTCGGACGTGCTTCACATCACCTCAAACATGAACCTGACTTTGATGCACTTGTTAAAGCTCAACAGAGGCGAGATTTCTCTCACTGATCAAGAAAAAAACAAAAAACAAACATGCTAACTTTGACTTTTTTTCTACACAGTTTGGCAGTTTTGTGACATATCTTGTATTATATTTGTGAAGAGTCCCTCAGTCGTCCAGGTAGAATCCATGACAAAAGAAGAAATTCAATTTGTCAACTGGACAAAGTTTGTTTGGTCGAAAATGTTTCGCCGCTCATCCAAGAGGCTTCGTCAGTTCTGGTTAGAGTGCTGGTAAGACACTTGCTTATATCTCGCTGCAGGGAGGAGCTAGCTAACTACTTTCCGAAACTATCTCGCCTATCGAGGTGTTAGGTGTGAAAAACAGTCGTGTAGGGATGAATAGGTATGCTAATCTAGACGCCAGAGAAACAAAAGACAGAAACCAATAGGCGAGATAGTTTCGGAAAGTAGTTAGCTAGTTAGCTCCTCCCTGCAGCGAGATAAGCAAGTCTCTTACCAGCACTCTAACCAGAACTGACGAAGCCTCTCGGATGAGCGGCGAAACGTTTTCGACCAAACAAACGTTGTCCAGTTGACAAATTGAATTTCTTTTTTTAATCTTGTATTATATTATTTGTCAAACAAAGACATTGTGGTGTCTTAATACAAAGTTAAGAAAGTTAAACTCAGAAAGCATTGTGGGGTTAATGTGACTGAAAAAGAGTTACAAATGTTTCACGTTTACCATTGTTTTGAATTATTTTACTGAATAAATTCAATTTTTGTAAAACTTCACTCTCTCATAACTTAATAATAACATAGAACTTACCAGCTTCTGTAAACAATGCCATTTACTGATTTCAACGTAGAAATCAAATTAATAACCAAAGTAGACTTCAAACCTTTGGCCCTCCACAATATTTTCTGGCCCCTGGGGAAAAATAATTGCCCACCCCTGCTCTAAACAATAATATTTTTATTTGGAATTTGGGGAAATGTTGTCAGTAATTTATAGACTCAAACAAAAATGTTCCTTTTGCCCAAACATAAGTAGTAAAATCAGAAAAACTGATCATTTTGCAGTGGTCTCTTATTTTTTTCCAGAGCTGTATATGTTCCTTGCCTGCCTCTATGTATATTTTGTGTTATTTTATTTATTATTGATGTCTGTGTACATTTTAAGTTCTGTGTGTGTGTTTTTAATGTTAAATTGCACTTTTGGAGCTTTAGAGAAATGCAATTTCAATCCCCCTGGGTAATGGTTGTTATATGGTGTGTATGTCCTAATAAATCTTACATTTTGCAAGGAAGATGGGGTGCGGGATTTTTTTCTCTATGTTCCGGGGCTGCTCCCGCTCCTCCAACGCACCCGTTTTAAGAAACTGATGTGTGAAGTTCTCATTCTTGTATACCGTTTACGTGGTGTGATTGACAATAAAGTTCAGTTTGACTTTGACTTTGCCTTGATTCAACTGCTCTGCCTTACATTTATTCAAATACAAGTGGTTTTATACTGTGAAACATTTCAGACAAAGTAATAACATATCTGTGGAGAAAAGTATAAAAGGTATTTGAGGCTTGAGTGGCCAGAAAATACCTACTTTCTCTTAGCCCTATACTTGCCTACTTTTCAGCACTTATTAGTGATTATTTTAAAAGACATACTCTGGGTTAAGCTTTCAAAAATGTCCTGTGGCCATTTTCAACTAAAGTAAAAATCGGTTGCTTGCTACATGTACACTCAAGAAAATTTGTGGTCCACTTCGTTTATTAGCTCAATTTTTCGGTTTACCATGAATACAATGTAAAATTCTGATTTAATAATTTACAAAAAGTGCTCCATTGTGTTTCAAAACCCCATACGCCTTCACTTGAATCATTTGGATAATTTCAGCCAATCGCTACTAAACCAAAGATAAAAGATAGCTTGAAACTTGGAAACTACCACTTCATGACATCACAAGGTGGAACAGAGCATTTGAGCTTTGGAGATTTAGATAAATGAACAATAAAAGGTCATTCAAACATTTGTGAATGAAACTAAACACAACTCCAGGTGTGTTTTTGAGGACGTATCAACATTATATCGACTTATAGCTCACAAGAGTCAGTCATGCGTAATATAAGGCTACGTTCAGACTGCAGGGCTTAAAGTTCAATTCGGATTTTTTTGTGAAATCCGATTTTTTTTGCGACGTCGTTCAGATTTCCAATTAAATGCAACTTGTATGTGATCTCCAGTGTGAACTTTAAACACCTCAAAAGTGTCCCGCATGCGCATTGGATGATAGGACGACGTCACATGCAGCAAACGTGCTCAGGACACTAGCATTAAGCACCTGGAGATGTGAAAGTCCCCCCCCCATGTTTAAAAGTTGCGAAATGTGTACACTGAGCATTTGTGAGCATTTTCCGCGTTTGAAAAAAAGACAGCCCAAACGGGCGATTCTTCTGAACAAGGGAACTTTCTGACGTCACACTCGCGGAAAGGTTTCCACCCCCCGTCTGGATGTCCACCCCGTCTCTGGAAATCACGCCCAGAGAGTTTGGACCGCAAACGAGCTACGAAATGCGAGATGTGATTTTTATTTGCCTGGAGGCACGTGAGAGTGCTTCCAGTCTTGGATGTTCTTTATCCGAGCCTCCGAACCTCTGAAACAGCAGTGGTTTCATTTTATTTTCAGTGGAAAAGTTTTTTTTAATGGAAAGCGTGTCATATCTTCCTCCACTCATAAAACACGGAAGTGGGTGACAGCGCACCGCTAATCCAGGAAACAGCGGCGTATTTGGCCACAACCCACCCGCTGCACTGGCCTGTCTCTGTCCTCCTCATTTGCATTCAAGCAACAACGCCCAGAATAAAGTGTTTCAGAGACATATTTAGCCTCATGAAGACAGTCAGAGTCATATCTCATGCACTGAGGCTTGATTTTGAAGAAGGATTCATTTACAGTACAGTGGTACCTCACCTTACGAAAGACCCAACAAACGAAAATTCCAAGTTACGAAACGCCTTCACGTTAAATTGTGGTCTCTAGATACGAAAGAAAATTCAAGTTACGAAACGTGAAATCTCAAAAATTCAAATAATGCGCGCTCAGATGCACGCCCCCGAAACGTAAATACACTTTAACAACACACACGGGCGTTCCAGAAATAACCCGCAACAAGAGAAAACCCCGAACTTTATATTTTACAATTATAAATATTATAAATAAATATAAATATTGTTTGATTGATTGATTGAATTATTCTACATGTTTTAAGGCTCTAAATGGCTCACCACACACATTATACGCTTTTCTCAGACTGGAATTAAACTTTTCTCACATTTCTCTCTCGTTTAAACACTCAAACTTTCATAGATTTTCAACAAAATGTATTAAATAGTGAAGGGTGGGGGGAGACACGGCTCTGGAAGCCCCGCGCTGCGCGAGGAGCACCACACCTCACCGCGCAGCGCGAGGAGCACCTCACCTCACCGCGCTGCGCGAGGAGCACTGCTAGTCCTGGTCTGCACGACCGGCACCGGGTCTGCGAGCACGAGATAGAACCGCGGCGACCGGACCGCGTCCTCTGGAGCCCGAGCCACAAACCAGCCGCACGAAACCAGCAAAGAGCGGCACGTGGTAGTTTAATCCTGGTTTAGTCCAGGTCCAGTCCAGGTTTAGACCTGGTTTGGACCTGGTTTAGTTCTGGTCTAGACCTGGTTTATTCCACGTTTAGTCCTGGCTCTACAGTCTCTTAGCCAATCAGGACGTAGAACACAAAGTTACACTATAAAAAAAAACGTTACACTATAAAGGAGAAGTTTCAATTTGTCAACTGGACAAAGTTTGTTTGGTTGAAAACGTTTCGCCGCTCATCCGAGAGGCTTCGTCAGCTCTGACGTTACACTACAGCTTTTCACGTTACACTATAAAAAAAAAAGCTTGGAACGAATCAGGCCTTTTCCACTGAAATAGCTACTTAACTTATGAAAAATTCACGTTACGAAACCACTTCTGGAGCAAATTAATTTCGTAAGGTGAGGTACCACTGTATTAGGGAACCATTAAGGTGCCATATAAAAGCATCAAGAAGTACCATGTCATGAGATCTTTAAGGAGGAGATTGGGAAGGACAAGGTTTTTGGCCATGGCGTTTTGTGGGGCAGTGGCAGCAACGTTCGGAGAAAGAAACGTACCGTATAAGGTGCACCTAAAAGCCTTCAATTTTCTCAAAAGCCGACAGTGCGCCTTATAATCCGATGCGCCTTATATATGGATCAATATTGGTTAATCATGGCTACCGTAGTCAGCCACTACTGTAGCTTCTATTCTATGCGCCTTATAATGCGGTGCGCCCTATATATGAAAACAGTTTTAAAATAGGCCATTCATTGAAGGTGCGCCTTATAACCTGATGCGCCTTATAGTGCGGAAAATACAGTATGTGCGGAGTCAAAGCCAAGAGTAGTTGGATTGCTATGTGCTTTGCTGCTTCACTGACATAGAATTCATACACAATCTTCATATGACGAGAAGAACGTTTGTGTACATTTGTGAGCGCCTACTTGTACCACTCTCGCTTGTTGATGATGTGTAGGTCGGATGAACGCGACCTGGCCGTTCAGACTGAAGTCGCATGTCAAAAGATCGTATATGTATCGGTTTTAGGACCACATATCCCTGGGTCGCGTATGAAAAAATCTGATCTGTGTCGTTCAGACTGTCATTAAAAGATCGGATACAGGGTGAAAAAATCAGAGTTGGGTCACTTCAGGCTGCAGTCTGAACGTAGCCTAAGACTTTTAACACTAAACACCTAAGAAAAAGCATAAAATGTGTTCCAATCAGAGTCATAGTTCTTTTCTTTTCCTCCTCCTCTCAGCGTCCCTGGTGTTAGGCAGGTGAGAAGAGCCATGTCCAACTCAGAGGATTTGGAGGGGCTTTCACACTGATGCAACAGCTTTAAGGCATCCCACTTTCTGATGTTAAGTACAGCGCGTCCAAAACTTCTCCCTCCATTTAAACTTCCTATAGTTGAAAGTGCTTTTGTGTGCGTACTAACCTCGCTCCTTCCATTGGCTGAACTTTTGTAATTAACTTGGGAAAGCTTAAAGATAAAACCACTTTGTACAAACTTGCCGCTATATGGTGCCTTGTCTAGAAATGGAGGAATTCTTGTAATGAATAATAGAACATGTCCAATTAGAGAGCCGAGGCATTTTATCTGGGTTTAACAGCGGTCTGCAATCTGACTATGCGAGAAAATACAACATTACAGGTCAATATTGGAACTTAAAGGTCCTATATTACGCAAAACTGACTCTTGTGAGGTTTAAGCCATGTTATAATGCTGCTACATCATCAAAAACAAACCTGGAGTTGTGTTTTGTTTCATTCACAAAATTTGTTGTGGTTTAGTCCTGGTTTTAGCCCTGGTTTAGCCCTGGTTTAGTCCTGGTTTAGTCCTGGTTTAGTCCTGGTTTAGTCTTGGTTTAGTCTTGGTTTAGCCGTGGTTTAGTCCTGTACACACAGGCTAATGTTGACACAAGGCTCCTGCTTTCACCTAATATCTCCATTTGATGCAGAAATAATATGATAATAATATGACTCACGCCGTGTTGCCGTGTTGTCCGATAATTTGCGTATCTCCACGTGTATGTGCGTATCGTGTATATCCAGGGACTTTCGGAGCTAAATTCACCGACCGCTTTCTGTACATGAGCTCCAGAAAAACGGACGTGTCCTGAACGTGTCCCGAACATGTCACGAACGTGTCATGTGTCCAAGTAGAAGTTAAAAGTAAATTTTCATGTCCTTATAGACAATAAGGATGCCGCATACATATTCACGAGCTTCTCACAGCTGATAGGCGAAGAGGCGGAAACACATCGGCGCTACTAGCAACGTGATTGGCGGGAGCGCGAGCCTGGGTGGGTATGGTGATTTATACCCGCCTCCTTTCTTTCCAAAAAACAAGCCAATTTGAAATAAAACATGTATGTTTTTAACGTCACTAATGCTATTATCTGAAACATGGAGAGGCTTCTTCATGATCTCAACTAGCACATTCTGCAAAAAAACGAAAATCACAAATTTTGAAAAAAATTAATAAAAACTCAATTACTTGGGTTTCACCTATGCCGACATGCGGCGGGTTTCCCCGTGTTCGGACACAGATTTTTGAGGAATCCTTTATTAATCTGTCTACATCTCCACCTTGCAATCTAATGAAGCGGTAGTTTTCAAATTAACAGCTACTTTTTAACTTTAGTTCAGTAGAGAAGGGCAATAGGCTCTATTCACGCTGACCGGAAGACTTTTGGAAACATGCGGATGATGACTTCTGGTGTAGTTACCGATATTGGATTGGGATAAAACCGTGGATTCAGCAGCAGCATCTTCACAACCTGCCAAAGTTTTCGATGGGGGACGGGACTCTAATCGCACCGATGTCACTTACAGACAGCTGGTTAGAACTGTTCATCTAACGAACATAATGGAACGCTAAAATGACATCTTTTTTATTATTATTATTATTATTATTATTATTCAATTAGACAAATTATAATAAGCAAATTAAAGCTGGTGACACATTAGAAAAGCCTGAATGATTTTGAAAATGAAAACTATAGATGATTTTTCCAAGTGCTGTGCTTAAGATCCAATTTGCAACGTATTTTTAAACCAAGATTCAATTATGCGTTCATTTTGCACCCTTCAGAAGCAAGAAGAAAAATAAACCAAAAGCACTTTACATTTGGACGACTTTTGGAATCAGTGACGTGGATCTGAGTTAGATGTTTACTGAAATTTACTGGAGAATATTACTTTTTAGTTTTAGTCATTCAATTATAATCAGATCTTCTTTTTTTTTACTATTATTAAATTAGACAAATTATAATACGCAAATTAATAGGCAATTTAGAAAAGGCAAATAAAGAATACAATGACATCTAGATGAAGGAAAACGGTGCATTTTCACAGTTTTGCCAACAGAATCCAAAGGAAGTCGTCATCCGCATGTTTCCAAACGTCTGCCGGTTTTGTGACATAAGTGTGAATAGAGCCTGTTCCAGGGCTAAAATTATCCAAATGATCCTAATGAAAGTGTATGGAGTTTAAAAACACTGTGGAGCACTTCCTGTATTACCACATGTAGGAATAGGACAAGATCTTGTGCCGCAAGAAGTCGTGAGACAAAATTGCCAAAAGATTCCATTTCATTTCAATCATTTGGATTGGACAAAAAAGAAGATTGACTTTATTGATCTCACACAGGAGAAATTGTCCTCTGTTATTAGCAGCAGTGGGCAGCACATTACTGCGCCCACGGACCATCTCCATGATCTTGTTGCTTCGGTTTGGTCAGGACCTCAGCTGGAGGATTTTACCTGAAACATGTTTTTGGGTTGATGGGGGAAACCGGAGTGCCCGGAGGAAACCCACCCAGACACGGGGAGAACATGCAAACTCCACACAGAAAGGCCCGGGCGACCCGAATCTTAAGGCCATACCAGTGCTAGCCACTCAGCCACCGTGCTGCCAAAAAAGAGTTAAGTGTTGGTAGTTATATCTTACAGTTCCAAAAAGCAGTACTAGAATGAAAACAAAAATATGAACTCAACAACAATGAGGAAACTAAATCGTGAAATCGATATACAGCTCTTGAAAAAAATAAGAGACCACTACATTTTTTTCTGAAATCAGCATCTCTACATGTATTACAGCCATTCCATTCCAGAGTCTCTTGAATTCCAACACAAACACAACGCTGAGCTACTTCAGTTCTTGCACCAGGAGTGGAATAAAGTCACCCAAGAACAATGTGAAAGACTTGTGGAGAGCATGCCAAGACGCATGAAAGCTGTGATTAAAAATAAGGGTTATTGCACCAAATATTGATTTCTGAACTCTTCTTAAGTGTAAACATTAGTATTATGTTGTTTTAAAATGAATTTGATCTTGTTTCTTTGCATTGTTTGAGGTCTGAAAACATGGATCTTTTTTGATCGAAGGAGACAAAGTTTGTTTGGTTGAAAACGTTTCGCCGCTCATCCGAGAGGCTTCGTCAGAGCGGCGAAACGTTTTCAACCAAACAAACTTGACAAACAGTTGACAAATTGAACTTCTCCTTCGATCATGGATTCTACCTGGACGACTGAGGGACTTTTCACGCATGGATCTTTTTTGTTATTTTGACCATTTGTCATTTTCTGCAAATAAATGCTCTAAATGATAATATTTTTATTTGAAATTTGGGGTAAATGTTGTCAGTAGTTTATAGACTCAATCAAAAATGTTCCTTTTGCCCAAACACAAACCTATAAGTAGTAAAATCAGAAAAACTGATCATTTTGCAGTGGTCTCTTATTTTCCAGAGCTGTATTTTTGTTAAAATCTTGCCTGGTCTCGTTCCCGTGGACCTAATCTCATGATTTGAGATGTTTTTTTGAGAGAAGAACTCAGCCTAAATATGCAGGGTTTGTGTGTTAAACATGTGAATGTGTGAACGAAACAAAACACAACTCCAGGTATGGGCAAACATTAGAACATAGATGAGAAAATAGCGGAATATGAGCCCTTTAAGGTTTTACGGTCGTCTAAAATCTGACTCGAGAGAAACAACACTTCTCCAGGTCAGTGTTGAAACTTGGGGAGCGTGTTTGTGGCTGGATAATAAAATGCAGGTCTGACTTTCGCTGTCAGTTGAGAGCATCTGGTGTGGTTCCACTTGAAAGACAAATACAAATATGCTGCCATGTTCTCAGCGGCCTGTGACCGCAATAGTACGAGCTCAGACATTTCTGCTTTATGTCTTTTTTCACTCACCCACACCACTCAAAAAAAAACAAAAAAACTTTACTGAACTCTTACCACTACCACTACCACTACTACTACTACTACTACTACTACTATTACCACTACTACTAGTACTACTCTTACATTAATACTACTCTTACTACTACTACTACTCTTCTTACTACTACTACTACTATTACCACTACTACTAGTACTACTTGTACTACTCTTACCATTAATATTACTCTTACTACTACTCACACTAATCTTACCATTACTACTAGTACTACTACTACTCCTCTTACTACTCCTCTTACTCCTACTACTACTACTCTTCTTACTACTCCTCTTACTCCTACTACTACTACTCTTCTTACTACTACTACTACTACTCTTAATCCTCTTACTACTACTACTACTACTCTTAATCATCTTACTACTACCACTACTACTACTACTACTCTTCTTACTACTACTACTACTACTACTACTCTTCTTACTACTACTACTACTACTACTCTTCTTACTACTACTACTACTACTCTTAATCCTCTTACTACTACTACTACTACTACTACTACTCTTAATCCTCTTACTACTACTACTACTACTACTCTTAATCCTCTTACTACTACTACTACTACTACTACTACTGCTCTTACTACTACTACCCAAATAAAAGAAGAAATTCAATTTCATTTCGAAAAACGTTTCACCGCTCATCTGAGAGGCTTTGTCAGTTCTGGTTCTAGTGCTGGTTAGACACCCAAATAATTTCCCTTGTGGATCAATAACATTTCTCTAGGTCTAAGTACTCCTCTCTTCCTACTACTACTATTACTCTTACTACTATTACTACTATTCCTCTTACTACTACTACTACTACTATTACAACTACTACTACTACTAGTCCTACTATTACAACTAGTACTACTACTACTACTACTTATACTAATACTACTACTCGTACAGCTACAACTACAACTGCTGCTACTACTCTTACTACTCTTACTACTGCTACTACTATTCTAGTGAAGGTGTGTGGAGTTTAAAAACACAGTGGAGCACTTCCTGTATGTCTTGCTTTGCTCACCCACACCACTCAAAAAAAAAAACAAAAAAACTTTTAATATCCAATCTTGTGTGTCTCACTTTTCCTCATGGCATGTCCAGGGGCCCTCGACCATTTATTCTCGGCCCCTCAGGCTTCCAGGTGAATTGGCCCATATTACTACAAGCAGTACCACAAGTTTTTGAAAAAAACGACCTTGATTAAAAAAAAAAAAAAAGCTGTCACCAAAGTTAGCACAAAGTTTGTTGGAATGGCAGACAAGAATCCACTACCAGTTAGCCGCAAAAGAAAGTCAGTTTTTGAGGTTGCTGAAAGAAGAAGAGAAGAGGAAAAGGTGCGAAGCCAAACTAAGGGGATTCTCGAAGATTTCTTCCAGCGATGGCGTGACCTGAAGCAGAAGGAGGATCTAAAGGTTCTAAATTACTTCTGGACAGGAAACTTTTGCTTATCATTTGAAAATATACAGTATAGTTAGCGATTCTGAAAGTGCACCGGCTGTAAACAAATTATTTCTTGTGTAAGTGCGAGGCGTTTCTACTTCACGCATGTACAACATTTGAAAAAGGACAGTCATTGGATTTCTCGTTCCTTGGAAAATCCTCTATACGACCTTTAAATTGACAACTTTTTTGGGAGGAGAGTAATTCTTTTCGCTGTTTCCTGGGGTTGTATCTTGCACCTCTGTGTCTGTCACTCCGACTGCCACTGACGCTCTGTTTTATTGGAATGTTTGCATAGAGGTGGGTTAATATAACTTTCCTTCTTCCTTCTCCTTCCGAGAAATGTGCTTTTCTGTTGTTTGCAATGAATATTTGAATTTATTCATGGAAAGCCCCTTGAGATGCAGAATCTCATACACACTATATTGCCATCGTTCACTCACCTGCCTTGACTCACATATGAATTTAAGTGACATCCAATAGGGTTTAATATGTCGTCAGTCCACCCTTTGCAGCTTCAACTCTTCTGGGAAGAGTCCACAAGGTTTAGGAGTGTGTTTATGGGAAATTCTGACCACTAACAGAAGCACATTTGTGAGGTCACACACTGATACTGGACGAGAAGGCCTGGCTCTCAGTCTCCGCTCTTCATCCCAAAGGTGTTCTATTGGGTTGAGGTCAGGACCCTGTGCAGTCATGTTGAAGAGGAAGGGGTCATCTCCCACAAAGTTGGAATTGTCCAAAATCTCTTGGTCTGCTGAAACATCCAGTGTTCCTTTCACTGAAATGAAGGGGCCATGCCCAGCCCCTGAAAAAACAACTCCACACCATAATCCCCCCTCCACCAAATTTTACACCTGGCACAATGCCTCAGACAAGTACTGTTCTCCCAGCAACTGCCACACCCAGACTCGTCCATCAAATTGCCAGATGGAGAAGCACGATTCGTCATTCCAGAGAATGCATCTCCACTGCTCTAGAGTCCAGTGGTGGTGTGTTACACCACTGTGTCTGACGCTTTGCATTGCACTTGGTGATGTTTGGCTTGAATCCAGCTGCTTGGCCATGGCAACCCATTCCATTCGCTCTCTACGCACTGTTCTTGAGCTAATCTGAAGGACACATGAAGTTTGGAGGTCTGTAGCGGTTGACTCTGTAGAAAGTTGGCGACCTCTGTGCACTATGCGCCTCAGCATCTCCTGTCCCCGCCCCGTCAGTTTACGTGGCCTCCCACTTCGTGGCTGAGTTGCTGTCGTTCCCAATCACTTCCACTTTGTTATAATCCCACTGACAGTTGACTGTGGAATATTTAGGCGTGAGGAAATTTCACAACTGGACTTGTTGCACAGGTGGCATCCTATCACAGTACCATCCTGGAATTCACTGAGCTCCTGAGAGCAACACATTGACAAATGTTTGTAGAAACAGTCTGCAGGCCGAGGTGCTTCATTTTAAACACCTGTGGCCATGGAAGTGACTGGGACACCTGATTTTGGTTATTTGGATGGGTGAGTGAATACCTTTGCTATAGTGTATGGAGTAGGTACATGATTATTTCTCTTTTGGCATAAACTCAAAATAAAAACAAATCAGTCAATCAATTGGCTGTTGCCATGGTGATGTTCAATGTTAGGATCTGACAGAGCAGCACAGAGTCACACCGACACCACACACAAGGAGCGCAGCAAATTCAAAATCACACACAAGGATCCAAAGTCGGCTCTCCAAAATCAGGGAGAAGCAGGTGCTTAATTTGGGCAAATTATGCTGTAGAGTGTGGAGGCTTAAGAAATATTTTCATTAAAATCTAAGTGAATTATTTTGAATTTGAAATAAATTGCAGTGTCTGGAAATAGTTGGAAATACTCTGGCATTTATCAGTCTTTTTCAACAAAACTCCAGGAAATCCGGATTAAACTGAAATGAATCATAACTGAGCGTCATCTGTGTGAAGTGAACGAAGCATGTTTGAGTTTCCAGCAGAATCAGGTAAACAAACACTCAGACACAGGCCTGCAGCGGTCAGGGTGAAGGACTCATTATCATAAACATGAGCAGAGGAAACTTTATGCAAAGTGTCGGCCATGACATTGTAAAACCGACTTTACTGCACATGTGTTGTTAACTACGAGGTTTTTAAACTACAGCTACTACTACAACTACGCCTACTACTACAACTACTCCCTCAACTACGCCTACTACTACAACTAATCCTACTACAACTACTCCCTCAACTACGCCTACTACTACAGCTACTCCCTCAACTACACCTACTACTACAACAACTACTACTACAACTACTCCCTCAACTACGCCTACTACTACAGCTACTCCTACTACAACTACTCCCTCAACTACGCCTACTACTACAACAACTACTACTACAACTACTCCCTCAACTACGCCTACTACTACAGCTACTCCCTCAACTACACCTACGACTACAACTAATCCTACTACAGCTACTCCCTCAACTACACCTACTACTACAACTAATCCTACTACAACTACTCCCTCAACTACACCTACTACTACAACAACTACTACTACAACTACTCCCTCAACTACGCCTACTACTACTACAACTACTCCCTCAACTACGCCTACTACTACACCTACTCCCTCAACTACACCTACTACTACAACTACTCCTACTACAACTACTCCCTCAACTACGCCTACTACTACAACAACTACTACTACAACTACTCCCTCAACTACGCCTACTACTACAGCTACTCCCTCAACTACACCTACTACTACAAAAACTCCTACTACAACTACTCCCTCAACTACGCCTACTACTACAGCTACTCCCTCAACTACACCTACTACTGCTACAACTCCTACTACAACTACTCCCTCGACTGCGCCTACTACTACAACAACTACTCCCTCAACTACGCCTACTACTGCTACAACTCCTATTACAACTACTCCTACTCCGCCTATGCCTACTTCTCCTCCTCCTACTACCAGGGCTGCTACTACTACTACTACTACTACTACTACTACTACTACTACTACCTCAAGAACCCAATGTCCATTAATGTCCTCTTCAGTTCAGGATTTCAGTGTTTAAAGAAGTGCAGGAATGTTCAAAATGTGTGTGTGTGTGTGTGTGTGTGCGAACAGAACTCACACTCAGGAGCAGGCACTTGTTCTCCTTTATGGCGCCGAGGCAACCGAGGAAGCCCGTAGCCATGACGATGGCTCCCACGGCGATGACCATGTTGGCGGCTGAGAGCGAGGGGAATGAGGGCGAGAAGGTGGCGAAGCTGCCCTGAGACACGGACAGCCAGATGCCCACCCCGAGCAGGCCGCAACCGCACAACTGCACAGAGAAAATAAAACGCACAAATTGAGAACAGAGGTGACAGGGTGAATCCACGCCGGAACAGTCTATTTCGCTTCAGGGCTGCTGGCGAAAACAAAGTTATTTGCATCTTTTTCATGTCTGGGGTAATGCAGACGGGCCTTGACAACAGAAAGGTGGCCGGCGAAGTGAGACCGGCATTAAATACGGAATCTAACCCTCGCCGTGGCTGCTCAAACCCTCTGGAACTTTCTTCCCCGTCACACCAGAAACTCACATAACACCTTCAAAAAAACTGCTCAAAACACACCTTTTCCTCACACCCTTTTGCTCCCACACACGACAGTTCCTCAATCCTGTTTTTGTCTGTCCTGTTCTAGTTTTAGTGTTACTTTCTTGTCTCTGCATCTTTGTGTTACCAGGAAAACGCTGTAGAAAATCCATGTATTATTATCATATTATTTATCATGTTTGTCACTACCTCACTGTAAACTACTGTTTCCTGTGCAATACTTATACTATATTATGTACAATACGAAATCCACATCCACGTGCTACTTACACCTTATTTAATCCTACCTGCACTCTTGTACATTGTATTTTGTATTTTTATTACATTTTATTACATATTTTGATTATATTGTTTATTATATTGTTTACTTCTTCCCCTGCACTTTTTGCAACACTTTTACCATGTAATATTATTGCTGTTATTAGTACTTCTGACTGTCTTAGCGAGTCAACGGTTCTTCTGATCTTAAGCATTTCATTGCGTTGTTGACCTTGTGTTGATTCTGCATATGACAAATAAACAATCTTGAATCTTATTCTTATTCTTCTTATTATTATTATTGGTAGTAGTAGTAATGTGTGTAGAATCCCTCAGTCGTCCAGGTAGAATCCACGGCAAAAGGAGAAATTCAATTTGTCAACCGGACAAAAGTTTATTTGGTCGAATACGTTTCTCAGATCATCCAAGCTGCTTCTTCAGTTCTGGTCAGACGTTGGTGGACACTGCCTGTTAACAGTTAATAAAGCTTGTTTTTCTTTTCAAAACAATATTTGTCCAAAAAGTGATATATTTGTGTCACAAAACAGTTCGAAAAATTCACCAGTCAGAATCGCGTGGTCCTATTTTCTCTCGAGTCTTATCACTGCACGCCTATTATTATTATTATTATTATTAGCCTGTTCACTTGTAAACATCGCCACTTACAAGTGAACAGGCTAATAATAATAATGTAAAAATAACTGTTTTGTGACGCAAATATATCACTTTTTGGACAAATATTGTTTTGAGAAGAAAAACAAGCTTTATTAACTGTCCCCGCTAACTTACCGGAACTACTTTCATGAGCTACAGAACCGGAGCAGAACTCGGCTCAGAGGACACGGTCAGGGGTAAGTCAGTGTTAATGGACAACACTGCTGAAGGGGACGCCATACAGATTCACATAAAAAAACAAACAAAACAAAAAAACGCACTATCTCTTTAACTCCTCTCAAACCAGTTCTTTTCTCTGGCCAAGATCTGTACCTGACTGTCCTCAAAGGAGTGACCCGTGGCTTTTAGGTGGAGATGCACGGCAGACTGAGGTCCACTCTGGCTCTCACATCTGTGTTGGTACATCCTCTTGTGAAGTGACTGTAAGCGTAAAACTTCATATTGATGCTGTTTTTATCGCTTAATTGGCACTGAAAACAAGGCAAAGCCAAAGTTTTGCTCAAGAACACAACGACAAAATGCATTATGGGTTTTCCTAGTGAGAAACCGTGCACTAACGGCAAAGTACTAATTGGCTTTTAAATACTCCTTAGACCAAACATGATCTAACTTAAAGCAAACTGATAAAATACAAGTACTATGAGCCTTGAAGTTAAAAGGAACAATATCAGGACTAATTAAAGCGAAAGATTGGACCAGGAAAGACAGAAATAGTGTAAAATACTAAGTCTTTTAAATAAACAAAACCATATAGAGGCTAAAATGAATGGCATAGTAAGTAGATTCAGTGCAATAAGCCACATAAAGTTGCCTTAAGATAGTATTTTTAGTTCTTACGGTGTAGCTGAGATTATGAGAGCGAGTCTTATACAAACATCAGACGCTCCCTGTGGCATTGTGCAAACTTTGTCATTTTGTCACTTGCTCCTCCTCTTACTACTCTGTCTGAATACAAAATCCACTTTTCAGAGCTTTTATATAGTCATAGTTGTTTCCTCTCATCATTTAGTCACCCAAAGCTTTTTTTTGGACTGATTCGCGCATGTTTGAGTAATTTTTTTTTTGTTATTTTCAAGGCGCCATACTGCTGATCAACCCGTTTTCACTACCACTGCTCTGTGATTACTTTGTTTGTCAATTTTATCTTATTAATCAACAGTGTTGGGAGTAACTCGTTACAAAAGTAATTAATTACTGTAATGCATTACTTTTTGGTGTAACGCAGTAATGTAACGCATTACAGGGAAGAAAATCGGTAATATATTACTCGTTACAATGCCAGTAATGCACATTACAATGCATTTTTAACCTGCTTTGTTTTTGTGGGTTTTGCGTTTTCTTCATACAAAGTTCGCGGATCACCGCGAGATCAGCTACTGAATCTGATAAGTCCGCGCAGAACATTACATTTCATACAAAGTTCCGCGAGATCAGCTAGTGACATAAAAGTCCGCGGAGACCATTCCATTTCCTTTTACTTCATCTCGAACTGGCAGACTGACAAAGGATGACAGAACCAGAAGAATCGGATAGTGCTAGCTCCTAGAGGGCAATACAGCTGGAACTATCTTAATAACTATACATATGGGCTATATTCACAGATGTGTATACCAAATGTGAAAATGCCATTTGCTACAGAATTGAAGAGGATGGCAGTGAACAGGTGCTGGAGTGCATGGTAAGGTGTGGCAAGAAGGGAAAGGACGATTTATCTTTTGGTATTGTAAGCAGGTAAGAAGCAATTACTGAACATGTTGGTTTTCAGTCTGCAGGCTCCCAAAACCTCCTGGAGGCAGGTGAAAGTCATGACACATGAGAGATTTGCACTGTAGATTGCCAAATCCTTATTTCCAGTCATTTTGGCGAGAGTAACTAAAGTAATACAAAAGTAGTGTAATGCCTTACTTTTTATTTAGAGTAATATTGTAATGTAAGGCATTACTTTAAAATGACAGTAACAAGTAATAAGTAGTGCATTACAGTTTTTGAGTAACTTGCCCAACACTGTTAATCAATGATACATGCAAGATTCAGCAGCAATGCATAGTTATTTTGGTACAAATTTAAATCTAAAAATAAAAATCTATGGTTTGGGAACATAACGTCCAGCTATCGATAGAAGCGCCACAAATTCACGGCGATATCAGCCCACAGTGGTCACCACAGTTTTCTAACGTCTGAATATTACGATTTAAAAGTTTGCAAACTATAACATAAAGATCCACTGGTGTTAGATTATGACTAAAGCATCAGACGCTCCCTGTAGTGTTGTGCAAACTTTGTCATTTTGTCACTTTCTCCTCCTCCTACTACTACTCTGTCTGAATACAAAATTGACTTTTCAGAGCTCTTATAATTATAGTTATAGTTTGTAGTTGTTTCCTCTCGTCATTTAGTCACCCAAAGTTTTTTTTTTGGACTGATTCGTGCATGTTTACGGAGCCCTGGAAGTGTCATAGGTGAATAAATCAAATAACAAAGCGTGGGAACGACTTATAAGCCATGCGCACGAGTTATAAGTCGTATCCACGAGTTATAACCCGCGGACATGAGTTATAAGGCGTGCGCACGAGCTACATTTCGTCACTCTCTCTTAAGTTTCGTTTTCGTTACTACGACTACTCAGATTCATATCTGGTCTTCAACTGCCATTTACAAGTGCAACAGCATCACAATAAAGCCAAAATAAAAGACAGAGCTCATAACAGGGCAACAAAAAGACAGAAAATGAGAATAAGGGAACAACAAAAAAGACAAGAAAATGGGGGGTACACTACAAATACATTACTTTTTGCTGTAACGCAATAATGTAAGCCTTATAAATCGTGCGCACGCTTTATAACTCGTGCACACGCCTTATAATTATTATTTATTCACCTATGACACTTCCAAGGCTCCCTACATGCTTGAGTAATTTTTTTATGTTATTTTCAAGACGCCATACTGCTGATCAACCCGTTTTCACTACCACTGCTCTGTGCTTACTTTGGTCGTCAATTTTATTTTCTTAATCAATGATACAAGCAGGATTCAGCAGCATTGCATAGTTATTTTGGTACAAATGAAAAAAAGATCTATGGTTTGCGAGAATAACGTGCAGCTATCCATAAAAGTGCTACAAATTCACGGCGATATCAGCTCATAACGGTCGCCGCAGTTTTCTAACGACTGAATATTACGATTTAAAAGTTTGCGAACTATAACATAAAGATCCACAGGTGTCAGATTATGTCTTCTTTAAAGGTGCATTGCGTAACTTTTCTGGTGGGGGGCCCGTGCCATCTGCTTGTCGTCATGGAGATGTTATTTCTTTCCTGCAACGTTTCTACCTGGACGACTGAGGGATTCTTCACACTTTCCTGCAAATGTTTTAAAGTATACCGTTAATTGCGGATCAAGCATTTACTTAACTGCAGATGTTTTATCGCTCAAAAATACCTCAAAAAAATCACATCTTACTGTGAACCTGCTCGCATCTCCACAAATCTGAGCTGTAACTGAGCCTAGAAAAGTTATGCAGTGTCCCTTTAAGGATCTAGAAACATAAAGGGAATCAGACAAAGTTTATTTGGGACAATGCCCTCGCAGATACTTATATGTAGTCCATTTCTTGTGCTTTACTTGTCGATTCTACAGAAATTTGTGCTGTTTCTCAATTTTCTGTTTAAATTTTTATGCTCTTTTTTACCTGTAAGCCATGAACAGATGCGTTATCCAGCTCATTAATGCACCTGTCAATCACTCCCTTTATTTGTGAAGATGAGATGGGATACTGTTCTAGACTAGTACATCTTTGTAAAAAATTGTGAAAGTGTGTGGTCTTTGCATACCTTAATTTTACGAAATTGTGTCAAACTGAACCGCAGATGTGGTCCAATCAAAACCCTGTTCAACTAAGAATCTAGAAACATAAAGTGCATCAGACAACGTTTTCTTGGAACAATGCCATCGCAGATATTTATATGTAGTCCATTTTTCGTGCTTCACTTGTCGATTCTGCAGAAATTTGTGCTGTTTTTCGTTTCTCTGTTGTATTTTTCACGTACTTTTTTTTACTTGTAATCCATGAACAGGGTTACCTGATTGGTCAATGCATCTGTCAATCAGTCCCTTTATTTGTGAAGACGGGATACTGTCCTAGACTAGAACATCTTTGTAAAAATTGTAAAGTGTGTGGTCTTTGCATGCGTTAACTTTACGAAATTGTGTCAAACTGAACCGTAGCGTCGGCAGTGATGCGGTCGCTGTACCGGACCGTTGTGGTGAAAAGGGAGCTGAGCCGAAAGGTGAAGCTCTCAATTTACCGGTCAATCTACGTTCCTACCCTCACCTATGGTCATGAGCTCTGGGGTAATGACCGAAAGGACGAGATCGCGGATACAAGCGGCCGAAATGAGTTTCCTCTGCAGAGTGGCTGGGCGCACCCTTAGAGATAGGGTGAGGAGCTCAGTCACACGGGAGGAGCTCGGAGTAGAGCCACTGCTTCTCCACATGGAGAGGAGCCAGCTGAGGTGGCTCGGGCATCTGTTTCGGATGCCTCCTGGACGCCTCCCTCGGGAGGTGTTCCGGGCATGTCCCACCGGGAGGAGGCCCCGGGGAAGACCCAGGACACGCTGGAGGGACTATGTGTCCCAGCTGGCCTGGGAACACCTTAGGGTCCCCCTGGAGGAGCTGGAGGAAGTGTCCGGGGTGAAGGAGGTCTGGGCGTCCCTGCTTAGACTGTTGCCCCTGCGACCCGGCCCCGGATAAGCGGAAGAAAATGGATGGATGGATGGATGAACCACAGAGGTGGTCCAATCGAAACCCTGTTCAACTAAGGATCTAGAAACATAAAGTACATCGGACAACTGATTTTTTGGGACAATGCCATCACAGATATTTATATGTAGTCCATTTTTTGTTCTTCACTTGTCGATTCTGTAGAAATTTGTGCTGTTTTTCGGTTCTCTGTTGTATTTTTCACATTCTTTTTCACCGCAAAGGTGGTCCAATCGAAATCCTATTCAACTTGTCCAATTGAAACTCTATTCAGCTGAGGATCTAGAAACATAAAGTGCATCAGACAACTGTTTTTTGGGACAATGCCATCATAGACACTTATATGTAGTTCATTTTTTGTGCTTCACTTGTCGATTCTGCAGAAATTTGTGCTGTTTTTCGGATCTCTGTTGTATTTTTCACGTTTTTTACTTATAATCCATGAACAGGGTTACCTGATTAGTCAATGCATCTGTCAATCAGTCCCTTTAAGTGTGAAGACGGGATACTGTTTTAGACTAGAACATCTTTGTAAAAACTGTAAATTGTATGGTCTTTTTATGGGTTAATGGCAAAGTTCATCCAATCTAAACCCTATTCAACTTGTCACATAACACACATTGAAGTTTCCATAAAGTAGAAATTTGTGCTGTTTCTCGGTTTTCTGTTTTAATTTTTATGTTCTTTTTTACTTGTACAGTAAGTCATGAACAGACCTTGATAGATGCGTTATCCGATTGGTCAATGCATCTGTCAATCACTGCGTTAACTTGCGTTAACTTTACGAAATTGTGTCAAACTGAACCGCAGAGGTGGTCCAATCGAAACCCTGTTCAACTAAGGATCTAGAAACATAAAGTGCATCGGACAACTGATTTTTTGGGACAATGCCATCACAGACACTTATATGTAGTCCATTTTTTGTTCTTCACTTGTCGATTCTGTAGAAATTTGTGCTGTTTTTGGGTTCTCTGTTGTATTTTTCACGTTCTTTTTTACTTGTGCTCCATCAGTCCCTTTATTTGTGAAGACGGGATACTGTTCTAGACGAGTACATCTTTGTAAAAATCGTGAAAGTGCGTGGTCGTTGTGTGGGTTAACCTTTTGAAACTGTGTAAACCTGAATAGCAGAGGTGGTCCTATCCACCCGATCACATAACACGCATAATGGTTTCCATACATTACCATCTCCATTGATTACTCCTGCGTGCACAGAATCTCAGAGGCCAAGAGGTTAATCGCACTGACCCTTTAACAATAGCGATGTCCGCATATATGAACGATCGCCCTTCTATACGGTTTATATACATTTAAATCCTATAGGACCCATTAGACTTGTCACGTCGTTCCTCGCCCCGCAGGCCTTGTATTCGCCGTCCCTTCGCCTCACCTCTCACTTCATACTTTGTTAATGTGTGCCCAGTCACTTTGTTTGGTTGTAGAGGGCCATTAGTCAAAGTGAAGCTCCTTTTGTTTGTCAGTGAAGGTGCGCGCTGCATTCCCAAGTGACGAGACATCAGCCGGTCTATTCTTCACAACCGACTCTGTCAGCTCCACCAACTTAGCGTTGGCTGGAATATTTTAATATTAATTTTACAGAGATGCCAAGTAGTAGTAGTAGTAGTAGTAGTAGTAGTAGTAGTAGTCGTAGTAGTAGTAGTACTAAAAGTAGTAGTAGTAATAGCAATAGTAATAGCAATAGCAGTAGCAGTAGTAATAGTAGTGGTAATAGTAGTAGTAGTAGCAGCGGTAGTAGTAGATGCAGTAGCAGTCGTAGTAATAATAGTTGTAGTAGTACTAGTAGAAACAGTAGCTGTAATAGTACTAGGTGTAGCAGTAAGAGTAGCAGTAATAGTAGTAGTAATAGTAGAAGTAGTAGTAATAGTAGTAGCAGGACCAGTATTAGTAGCAGTAGCAGTAACTGCAATAGTAGTAGTAGTAATAGTAGCAGTAGTAGTAGTAGAAGTAGTAATAGTAGTAATAGTAGCAGCAGTAGCAGTAGTAGTAGTAGCAGTAGAAATAGCAATAGAAGTAGTAGAAGAAGCAGCAGCAGTAGTAGTAGTAGTAGTAGCAGTAGTAGTAGTAGTAGTAGTAGCAGTAGTAGTAGAAGTAGTAGTAGCAGTAGGAGTAGAACAGGGCTCTCAAGTTTTGAGCGGGGTCGTGCGTGTGACTGTAATTTCCGAGGACCGGGGGGGGGGGGGTGCGAGTGAACAATTTTTGGCGCTTGAATTGCGTGAGAAATGCCGAAACGTCGAATTGCGTGTTGAGAGCCCTCAACTAAAGCAACTAATGAGAGTTATATAAATGAAGTTATTACCTGATGGTTCTCAGTTTGTTTTATCATCACCGCACTTTGTCAGTGCGCGCTGAGAGGGGCGGGGAGGAGGGAGCGGGACATTTTTAACTGATTCATGTAAGAGTCTGGTCAATGCACCGGGCCCGCGTCTCATCGCGTCTCACCATGGGCAGTTCGGCTCTGGGCCGCGCGTATTCCGCGCGTAAGCCGTCGTGGGGGACACGTTACGCACAGACGGAGACACCGGGACCGGAGTCGGTGCGTCTCAGAGGAGACGTGGCACCGGGACTGAGGCTCAGGACGTGCCCGGGGGACGGCGAGCAGACGCGCCGTCCCCCCCTCCCCCTGTTCCCCCTGCTCGGGGGAGCAGGGGGAGGGGGCGGCGCTGAAAACGTGCGGAGCCTGCATAAACTAAGCCACACAGACCGATTTTCTGGGCACAAAAAAAAAACAAAAACAAAAAAAAACACTAATCAGCGTGAGAAATGCCATGTGTGGCGTGTGCGCGTGTGAATACGTCGAATTGCGTGTGTCACACTCTCAATGCGTGAGCCTTGAGAGCCCTGGAGTAGAAGTAGTAGTAGCAATAGAAGTAGCAGTAGTAGTAGAAGTAGTAGCAGCAGTAGAAGTAGTAGTAGTAGTAGCAGTAGAAATAGTAGCAGTAGTAGCAGCAGTAGAAGTAGTAGTAGCAGTAGCAGTAGTAGCAGCAGTAGCAGCAGTAGAAGTAGAAGTAGTAGTAGTAGCAGTAGCAGTAGCAGTACAAGTCATGTCTGTGCACTTGCGTTGTCTTGAATATTTTAATATTGATTTTCCAGAGACGTGTCTTTACGGGATAATCCGAGACTCACAGACGATGTTCCAGGTCGGGAATATCTGCCCCCCTTCCTGTTTATATTAGAGTCTGTGTTTGTATCTTGTTTGTGTATTGTTTGTATATTGTTTATGTGTTGTTTGTATGTTGTTTGTGTTGTTTGTGTGCCTGCGCTGGTCTGCTGAACACATCACTGACAGGTCTGAAGTGGTCCAGGGAGATTGGATAGAAATTGGGGGAACAGTGTGCACAGGAGATGGAGAGCAGATCTGGCAGTGTGATGATTTACAATAGGGCTGCTCTCATATTTTATCTCATTTGGGTTTTTTTTTATTCATGCCCGGACCGCCCTGGGTATTTCATTCTATTAGGTGCAGGCAAAAATGTCACCAGATGCCATATTTCAGTGGTGTGGTTTAACGCTCGTGTCTGTGATGGATGGAAGTGCAGAGGAGGGAAGGGACCTCTTTTTAATTAATCACAGATTTCAAGGGAACGTTCAGCACATGTAATTTTGAGGCTCGTTCAATTAAAATACCAAAATGTAAAATAGTGGACACTTAACCACCCTGCGATTTTTAATTTAATGTTGAAAACTTTTTTTAATTTATATATATACTTTCACATTTTTTGCAACAGCAATAGTAGAGGTAGTAGCAGTAGTAGTTGAAGTAGTAGCAGTAGCAGTAGTAGCAGTAGAAGTAGTAGTAGCAGTAGTAGTAGCAGCAGTAATAGTAGAAGTAGTAGCAGAAGTAGCAGTAGCAGTAGTAGTAGTAGTAGCAGCAGTAGTAGTAGAAGTAGTAGTAGCAGTAGAAGTAGTAGTAGCAGTAATAGTAGCAGCAGTAGTAGTAGAAGTAGTAGTAGCAGTAGAAGTAGTAGTAGCAACAGTAGAAGTAGTAGTAGAAGTAGTAGTAGCAGTCGTAGTAGAAGTAGTAGCAGCAGTAATAGTAGAAGTAGTAGTAACAGCAGCAGTAGTAGTAGTAGTAGTAGTACTAGCAGTAGTAGTAGAAGTAGTAGCAGTAGAAGTAGTAGTAGCAGTAGTAGTAAAAGTAGTAGCAGCAGCAGAAGTAGTAGTAGCAGTAGTAGTAGCAGTAGAAGTAGTAGCAGCAGTAATAGTAGAAGTATTAGTAGCAGTAGAAGTAATAGTAGCAGTAGTAGTAGTAGTAGCAGTAGTAGTAGTAATAGTAGCAGTAGTAATAGCAGTAATAATAGTAGTAGTAGTAGTAGTAGTAGTAGCAGCAGTAATAGTAGAAGTATTAGTAGCAGTAGAAGTAATAGTAGCAGTAGTAGTAGTAGCAGTAGAAATAGTAGCAGTAGTAATAGCAGTAATAATAGTAGCAGTAGTAGTAGTAGTAGTAGTAGTAGTAGTAGTAGTAGTAGTAGTAGCTCAAAGCTCAAATGCTCTTTTCCACCTTGTGATGTCATGAAGCGGCAGTTTTGAAGTTAACAGCTCCTTGTACTTTCAGCTGAGTGGAGATCGGCAAATCCAGGGCTGAAATCATCCAAATGATTCTAGTGAAGGTGTATGGAGTTTAAAAACACAGTGGAGCTCTTCCTGTATCACCACATGACATCACAAAGTGGAACAACACAAGGGATTTGCAGTTTGAGAAGAACTCAGCCTAAATCTGCAGTTTGTGTGTTAAACATGTGAATGAAACAAAACACGAGGAAACTTCATTATAACAAATTGTAATTCAGAAAATAGACTTATATGGCGTCTTTAAAAGCTGTAATGTATAATAATAATCCAATCTTTACATTATATTCTAAATAATGACCTTTTGTTGTGGTAAGTAGAGCATAGTGCTCCCTGCAGATACATCTCCAAATCCACAACAGAAGTGTTTAAAGTTGCGTTTTCGTGTTCATTTGGATCTACTCCCAGTAATGACTTTGTGTTTGCTCAGGGTTTAATATAATCAGCTCAAACTTACAAACAGCACGGCCCCGGTCCAAGTTCTGCTCTAATCGTTCACAGTAGCAGGGGCGTTTTGGAGACTTAATTGGTGCAAATTTGTTTGTTTTTTCCAGCGTGTTACGTGATTCAGCTGTTGCTGGGTAAATGACCCGATATGTGGTCATTTTTTTGGTTAAATGAAACATTTTAAGTAGTTTAAAGGGATAGTTTATTTTTTATTTTATTTTTTTATGTGAATCTGTACGGCGCCCCCTTCAGCAGTGTCGTCCATTAACACTGACTTACCCCTGACCGTGTCCTCTGAGCAGAGTTCTGCCCCGGTTCTGGCGCTGACGAAAGTAGTTCCGGCAAGTTATCGGGGACAGTTAATAAAGCTTGTTTTTCTTCTCAAAATTTTTCCAAAAAGTGATATACAGTGGTCCCTCGCTCCATCGCGGTTCACTGTTCGCGGCCTCGCTGTTTCGCGGCTTTTTTATTTTTTAACATTTTTTTATAGTGTAACATTGTGTTCTGCGTCCTGATTGGCTAAGAGACTGTAGACCTTTGCCGATTGATAGATGGGGGACGCGGGGGGGACTGGGACCAGACTGGAACTAGACCAGGACCAGATCTGGACTAGACCAGGACTAGACCAGGATTAAACGTGGACTAAACCAGGTCTAGACCAGAACTAAACCAGGTCTAAACCAGGACTGGACCAGGTCTAGACCTGGACTAAACCGGGACTAGACCAGGTCTAAACCAGGATTAAACCACCACGTGCCGCTCTTTGCTGATTTCGTGCGGCTGGTTTGTGGCTCAGGCTGGGAGGACGCGGTCCGGGCGCCGCGGTTCGATCTCGTGCTCGGTGTACGCGCGGCCTCGCGCCGGTCACGCTGCTCTGTCACGGATTTGACCACGATGAGGGGTGCACTTCTCCAAGGGGTTGGTGCGCGTCGCGTCCCGGGACGTGGCAGTGCCGTTGGATGAGCGCGGTGCTTCCTGCGGATCCAGTGACTCATGTCTCCGCTCCCCTCGCGCGTCCGGAGCCATGTCTCCCCCCACGCTTCACTATTAATACATTTTGTTGAAAATCTATGAAAGTTTGAGTGTTTAAACGAGAGAGAAATGTGAGAAAAGGTTAATTCCAGTCTGAGAAAAGCGTATAATGTGTGTGGTGAGGCGTTTACAGTCTTAAAACATGTAAAATAATTGTAAAATATAAAGTTGTCCTACTTCGCGGATTTCTCTTATTATTTCTGGAACCTAACTCGAGTCGTATCACTGCGCGCCTATTACAAGTGAGCAGGCTAATAATAATAATAGGCGCGCAAGCGATTTAGACTTCTGACTTTTTCGTGTGCAACTGTTTGTGCAGTGATGGGAAGTGCGCAATGTATGGAGTGCGTAATAATGGGAACTGTGCGATGAGTGGAGTGTACAATATTTTATTGTTTGGCCCCCTATGGCTTAAATTATACTGAATCTCTGAATAAACGCTAAATAAATTTGAAGGATACACTACACGCTTACACATCTCACTGCGCCATTCACTTGAGCTTCTATATCCTGTAGATTTTTTTATTTAAAGCAAGCCAAACATAGCACTGCGAGTACTCTAGTAAAACCACATGTGAACAAATCAGCAAATCTACAGTCGCGTATCATTTATTTAACAGCTGCAGCGTCAGGACTGTTTACACGTGTTTACACTTTATATACAGGCTGAAATCTCATAAAATCTGCAGAAAATAGCCTGACACCGCTCAAACACACGCTAACATCACATGACATTAAAGGGCCCATATTGCGCTATTTTCTGATCGTGTTCTAATGTTTCCTCGCCACAAACAAACTGTACCACATGCACTGCTTATTTATGCAGGGAGTTTTTCTCTCAAACTGAAAACACTCAGTTTCATGTTCCATATTGTGATGTCATGTGGTAATACAGAAAGTGCTCCACTGTGTTTTTAAACCTTCACTTGAATCATTTGGGTAACTTCAGCCCTTCAAACATGTGTGAATGAAACAAAACACAACCCCAGACATGTTTTTGAGCAGGTAACAACATTATAACATGGCTCAAAGCTCACAAGAGTCCATTTTGTGTAATATCGGACGTTTAAGACTCACATTTGAAGTCAACGGCGTCGCGACAAATTTACTGTGAACACATAAAGCCTAATACTGCGTGGTACAGACCGGATTAACCATGAAATTAAATCAGAAGTCGCAGACGGCTCACACTGCTGCCTATCCACATGTGCATTCAGTGATGGGAATAATACTACAGAATTACAGAATACTGAATACTAGCATACTCACATACATGGTCCAGTCAGAGTACTGTGTTCTGAAAAGTTTGAATACTTTTACACCAAGTTGCATTTAAATTACAGTGTAAAGACGCAGCATAGGATTAAAAACAGCTTTATATTTGTTTCACTGTTTGATATGAAATGTTCTACTTACTAATTAGAGAAGGAAAAATACACACACACACATGCGCACACACACACACACACACACACACACACACACATACACACACACACACACATGCACACACACACACAAACACACACACGCGCGCGCACACACACACACACACACACATGCGCACACACACACACACACTCATTCTGTGCAGATTCAAGCCTTAATTGTGTGATCAAGTACCACTTAAAAAGTACAGAGGCAATGTCACATTTTTATACAGCGCTTTTCCACTCTTTTATATTCTTTTCCAAACTGTTATACTCTTTTCCACTCTTTTCCACACTTTTCCACTCTTTTATACTATTTTCCACTCTTTTATACTCTTTTCCACTCTTTTCCACTCTCTTATACTCTTTTCCACTCTTTTACAATCTTTTCCACTCTTTTATACTCTTTTCCACACTTTTATACTCTTTTATACTCTTTTCCACACTTTTATACTCTTTTCCACTCTTGTCCACACTTTTATACTCTTTTATACTCTTTTCCACACTTTTATACTCTTTTATACTCTTTTCCACTCTTTTCCACTCTTTTATACTCTTTTCTACTCTTTTATACTCTTTTTCACACTTTTATACTCTTTTATACTCTTTTCCACACTTTTATACTCTTTTATACTCTTTTCCACACTTTTATACTCTTTTCCACTCTTTTCCTTTCTTTTCCACTCTTTTCCACTCTTTTCCACTCTTTGATACTCTTTTTCTTTCTTTTTCACTCTTTCCCACTCTTTTCCTCTCTTTGATACTCTTTTTCTTTCTTTTTCACTCTTTCCCACTCTTTTATACTATTTTCCACTCTTTTCCACTCTTTTCCACTCTTTTACTCTTTACAAGGATTTTCACTCTTTTCCACTCTTTTACAATCTTTTCCACTCTTTTATACTCTTTTCCACACTTTTCCACTCTTTTATCTCTTTTCCACTCTTTTCTACTCTTTTATACTCTTTTCCACTCTTTTCCACACTTTTATACTCTTTTATACTCTTTTCCACACTTTTCCACTCTTTTCCACTCTTTTCCACTCTTTTACTCTTTACAATGATTTTCACTCTTTTCCACTCTTTTACAATATTTTCCACTCTTTTATACTCTTTTCCACACTTTTCCACTCTTTTATCTCTTTTCCACTCTTTTCTACTCTTTTATACTCTTTTCCACTCTTTTATACTCTTTTCCACACTTTTCCACTCTTTTATACTCTTTTCCACTCTCTTATACTCTTTTCCACTCTTTTATACTCTTTTTCACTCTTTTCCACACTTTTATACTCTTTTATACTCTTTTCCACTCTCTTATACTCTTTTCCACTCTTTTATACTCTTTTTCACTCTTTTCCACTCTTTTCCACTCTTTTATACTCTTTTACAATGTCTTTCACTGTTTTCCACTCTTTTATACTCTTTTACAATGTCTTTCACTGTTTTCCACTCTTTTATACTCTTTTACAATGTCTTTCACTGTTTTCCACTCTTTTATACTCTTACAATCTTTTCCACTCTTTTCCAGGGACAAGGTGGGTTAAGTGTCTTGCCCAAGAACACAACAACAGCATTCATCTGTGGGAGCTGGAATCACAACGCTCAACCGACGATGTTTACGCACGGCACTTTTAGAAGGAAACCCATACAGATTAACATTTAAAAAAAAAAATGCCATGCTGTGGAACATTCCAGGCAGAACAATGACATCTCCAAGCGGGTGACGGACCCCTCACTCCATTACCTTCCACCATTGCCTGGTACAAACATGTATCCCAATGATTTTAGAAAATATCGTGAACACCGTCAGATGAAAAAGTAACGTACCAGAATGCAGTTACTCAAAGTCAGTGTACATATTCTGAGTACATGTATTCAGCTACTTCCCAGTACTGCATATAGGGGGGTACTGTACATTGAATCCCTTGTCAGCATATGTGAACACCACTCTATAGGTAGAATAGTACGAGAGAAGCGCATTGCATTTTCAATCGTGTGGTTTGAATAATTCAGAGGAGCTGTTTTCACTGGGAGGCACCCTTGGGTCCCTAGTGCTCGCCTGATTGAAAACAGTGAAGAAAAAAAAATAAAAAATAAAAAAACACACCAGTTGGAAAGTTGCAAGAGGAGTTTTCATTGCCAATCCACTGCCTATTAATTTGTCTAACAGCAGACAGAAATTGTGTGTGAGGTTAAACTAAGCGTGGATGAAAAATGACAGGTTGTAATAGAAGGAGCATGATGGCGGTGGCGGTTCACTGGCAAGAAAAGGTCAGGATAGAGTTTATTAACGGCTTCCAGTTTACCAATCAATACATCTCAAGATTACACTGAAGTTCTATTTTATATTGTGTAACAAGGCCATCAGCAAATATGAAAGGATACTATACGATTACAAGGTCACGGATATTGTAATAGTATAATATCATTTAATATTTGCTGATAGCCTTGTTACACAATATACAAGGACGAGATCGTGGACACAAGCGGCCGAAATGAGTTTCCTCCGCAGACTGGCTGGGCGCTCCCTTAGAGATAGGGTGAGGGGCTCAGTCACACGGGAGCAGCTCGGAGTAGAGCCGCTGCTCCTCCACATCGAGAGGAGCAGCTGAGGTGGCTCGGGCATCTGTTCCGGACGCCTCCTGGACGCCTCCCTCAGGCATGTCCCACCGGGAGGAGGCCCCGGGGAAGACCCAGGACACGATGGAGGGACTATGTCTCTCGGCTGGCCTGGGAACGCCTTGGGGTCCCCCCGGAGGAGCTGGAGGAATTGTCCAGGGGTGAAGGAAGTCTGGGAGTCCCTGGGAGCTTAAACTGTTGCCCCCATGACCTGACCTCGGATAAGTGAAAGAAAATGGATGGATGGAATATACTATTACATTTAGGGCACTTTTTAATATTCATTTTTCTAGGAATGGGACAAGATCTTGCGAGATAAAACTGCCAAAGGATCGTGCACACATGAGGAAAATTATCTTGTGAGATTTTTCCCATTGTTTCTACGTTTGGATTGGATGAAAAGTTAAGTAGTGTCGAGATTCAGTTTTTGAGATGCAGTAAGGCAAGAGACACTTGATAACATTTAAAATTGTATATGGTACAGTATAAGGTAAATGGTCACATTTTTATATCGTGCTTTTCTACCTTCAAGGCTCTCAAAGTATTTTTTTTCATTCATGGAAGATGAATATAAAATAATTATGATTCAGGCATCAATGTGAATGAAAAGGAGCAGAAAAAAGTATAGATTTGTAATATCTGACCCCTTTTCACGCTAAATAAAACATTTCCAACACCTCGACGGTTCCAACTTAATGTATAATCTGTAGCAGCTGCATTTATATTTTTTACATAATATAGTTTTACATCAAGGAACCACTCACACATTGCACAAAGACACGTAGGAATGTGGTGGGTTAAGCTAAGTGTGGAGCTGGTATTTCACAGCGACCGCTCTCCCAGTGATGTTTACGTCGAGAGTGGGATTTGAACCACCAACCAGACATGGGACCAAGTCACACATGTGCAAGTCTCAAGTAAGTCTCAAGTCTTCACCTTCAAGTCACAAGGAAGTCTCAAGTATTTTTTTCTTGGGCAAGTCAAGTCAAGTCAAGTCACAGGCTATGTCAAGTCAAGTCAAGTCAAGTCCTGTAATAGGTCAAGTCAAGTCCAAGTCAAGTCACCTTTGGCGTATTGTTGTAATTTTAGCTGCAGAATCTGATCTTAATAAAGTGAAAGGCAATATATAAGAAAGTGTAAGTAATCATCACTGGCTAATGTGCCCAACCTGTTATAAAATATTTGTATTGTAAATACTCATGTTTAGTAAAATACATCATAGACTCAAACAAAACAGTGATAATGTAATTATTGGTAAAAGTGATCTGTACATCGAAAACCAAACTGTTTCACATGTTTTCAACATTGTTTCAGCATCGAGTTGAAACCAGTAACAGCTAAAACAAACTTATATTAAACTTTGTTACACTCCCTAACTCACTGTCACACACACACACACACACACACACACCCACACACACACACACACACACACACAGAATATCCACAAGTAGCTATCCTTTTACAAAGTAACAATAACAGCTAAAACAAATACTAACTTACAGTAAATTCAACTGTCACATTTCTTTGCTCTTTTCTTTGCACATTTCTCTCTCACACGCTTTCTGTCACTCACACTCACACAGTATATCCATAAGTCATTCCCTTTTTGTGAGGAAACAAATAATAGCTAAAACAAATAGCTTATTAATATTAAACTTTGTTACATTTCTCCTCTCACTCACACACACACACACACACATACACACACATGCATACACACACACACACACGCACACACACACACACACACACACACACCACTCCTCGCGTGCGTAATGGGTCAGGCGCGCTCCTCGTGAGCTCGTGTATTTAGACTACACCTTTGTAAGAGACTGACTAAGAGTAAAAAGTGATGAGAGTTTTGTTTATTATTATTATTTGAACGTAGACCCTCGGTCAAGTGATCTCCTGCACACCACAAAACCAAGCCAACAACTGATCTAAGCAACGCCAAGAGACATTAACGCCACATAGCCCTCCACCACCAGCGCAAACACAGCGCAACTCTCACATCTGAGGGGACGAAACCAGGACTGGACCAGGTCTAGACCTGGACTAAACCGGGATTAAACCACCACGGGCCACTCTTTGCTGATTTTGTGCGGCTGGTTTGTGGCTGGGGCTGAGAGTACGCGGTCCGGGCGCCGCGGATCGTTTTCGTGCTCGCAGCCCCGGTGTACGCGCGGCCTCGTGCCGGTGGTGGTGCACGTGGTACACGTGTTGCGTCCCAGGACATGGCAGTGCCGTTGAATGAGCACGAAAACATTATGTGACCACGCAAGTCATTCAAGTCATCGTGTCTCAAGTCAAGTCAAGTCCCGAGTCAAGTCTCAAGTATTTCATTTTTTGTCGAGTCAAGTCACAAGTCATAAAAACAGCGACTCGAGTCGACTCGAGTCCAAGTCACTAAGTCTCAAGTCCCCATGTCTGCCACCAACCTTCAGATCAGTGGATTCTCTAACGTCTGAGCTACTGGCAGAATTGTTATTGTGACAGAATTACAATTCTTATAATTTTGTTTTATCAATAATTTTGCAGCCCTACTTTTCATATACATTTAATCATATTTCATCTTTACTCCGTATATATAAAATATGATTCGTTTTCCTTAGGACCTCTTGTATATAGCTAAGATGTAATTGTATGACTAATTTTCTATTTTATTTTGACGTGTACACATACATTTATATAAGCACGCCTTATTTGACACCTGTCTTTTCTTATTTTTATTGCTACTTATTTAGAATTTATTATTACCATTTATATTTTTTACTCGTCGCTATAATATGTGAAGCACCGCGGCTTTTTAGTCCGCAACTCGGCATCAGGGAATCTGAGATAACAAGATTTATTTTTTTTATTTCTTTTTATTTCAAAATTTGTGATTTTTGTTTTTTTGCAGAATGTGCTACTTGAGATCATGAAGAACCCACTCCATGTTTCAGATAACAGCATTGGCTGCTGAAAAAGCATACATTTTGTTTGTGAAATTGGCTTGTTTTTTTTGTTTTTTGTTTTGGCTTGTGATGTGTGAGCTACTATGTCCAAGTAATTTCCCTTTCCAAGTGATGTCTGCGTGTAAGACATTAATCCAACTGAGAGAAAAAAACAAAACAAAAAAACACTGAATACTGCATCATATCATCACAGATTTTCAGACTTCCCTGGCAGCCCTTAAACCCCTGCGCTATGGCTCTTATAGTGGATTTAAACAGCGAACAGGTGGTGAGGACCATTGCGCCCTCTGTTTGTGTTTAATGCCCAATGAAGAGAGATCGTCCAAGTGCGTCTCTGCGGCCGCTGCCTCCTCTTCCTCCCCCCGGCCCTGTCTGATCTGTGCTTCAGAGTCATCCACCAGCTCCGTAATCTCCCACAACCTCCTCGTAACCACTATCACTACTAATACTAGAAGACAATGGAGCTGAAAGGGCCTATATTACGCTGTTTTCTGGTCTATATTATAATGTTTCCTCATCACAAACAGACCTGGAGATGTGTTTTGCTTCATTCACACACGTTTAACTCACAAACCCTGCACATTTAGGCTTAGGAGTTCTTCTCTTAGACACAAAAACTGACTCTTGTGAGCTTTAAGCCATGTTAGAATGTTGTTACCTCTTCAAAAACATACGCGGAGTTGTGTTTTGTTTCATTCACACATGTTTGAGTGTTAGAATTGATTGTCTCAAAATGCTCTGTTCCACCTTGTGATGTCATAAAGTGGTAGTTTTCAAGTTAAAACCTACCTTTCCCCATTTGCTTGGTAGAAATTGGAAATTCCAGGGCTGAAATCATCCAAATGATTCTAGAGAAGGTGTATGTAGTTGAAAAACACAGTAGAGCCCTTCCTGTATTACCACATGACATCAAAATGAGGTAATACAGGATATTTTCTGTTTTTGAGAAGTACTCAGCCGCAATATGCAGGGTTTGTGTGAATGAAAAAAAAACAAACAAAAAAAACAACTCCAGGTGTTATTTTGATGACGAAACAACATTATAGCACAGGCAAAAGGAGATATTCAATTTGTCAACTGGACAAACGTTTATTTGGTTGAATATGTTTCGCAGCTCATCCAAGCTGCTTCTTCAGTTCTGGTCAGACGCTGGTGGACACTGCCTATATCTGCCTGAAGGGGGCGCTAACAACAATGAAATTACTCTGAAACTACCACACCTACTTGTTTACAGTTTCTGTTAGTTAGGTGGGCCTGTTAGATCTGCAGTGGGAGTGGAGTGTGGGTCTTGTTAGCAGAACCATCCAGGACCATAGAGCTAACCACGTGGCACGTGGAGGACTGCGCTCGTGCTCAGTGTGCGTGCGGAGCGTGGACTTGGTTGTATCTTCCCTGGAGCGAGTTTTTAGACCAGCAGGAGACTTTAGGGAATTGTGACCGCCTCTGCTGCACTCCTGCCCGGACGCGTAGAAATTACTATTTGAAAATGCTATAAGTTGAATGTAACATATTTTAAGTGTTTGGCATGTGTTTTTGATAATGTAACTTAAACTTATTTGGCTGTTTTGATGGTGCTTAAAATGTATTAAAATGTATTGTATTTTAAATTGGACCCCAGGAAGACTAGTCTCTGCGTTTGTAGAAACTAATGGGGATCCTTAAATAAACAAATCAACAAATAAACCTGCTGCCCTATTTTTTTCTTTGTTTGTTTTGATTTAGGTTTGAGGATAGAGTTATAGATGAGAGACAAATGATGTCCGAGACCTCCATTTCTGTTCAAGGAAGGATTCTCTTTCTTGACAAAAATAGCCTCTTTAACTCCCCTCTCAAACCAGTTCTTTTCTCTGGCCAAGATCTATACCTCACTGTCCTCAAAGGAGTAACCTGTGGCTTTTAGGTGGAGATGTACGTCAGACTGAGGTCCACCCTGTCATTATAACAGATCAGAAAAGAGCACAACACGGGCCCTTTAATCTCCCATTACCTCAACTATCACTACTAATACTAGAAAAAACAATGGAGCTTTTGAAATGCCTTTAGTCTACTTGCAAACTGTAACCTGATTGGTCACTCTGTCTTTGGCATGTGCCCCAGGGCTTGACCCCGTGGCGTCTGTCAGCTGAGCTCCTTATCTTCATTTTAATTGCTGGACCGGTTATGTTTAGTTCCCCCATCTGTGAGAAGGATCAAGGAATCACTGTAATACTTTAATACTCAGACATGGTGGATAGTAGATAGTAGTAGTACCATCCGGTCAGAGTAAGTGCATAGTTGTAGTACCATCCGGTCAATCTAACTGCTACTTCAAAGATTTACTCTGAGTGCTCTTCACAGTGTATGGCCATCTATAGAAGTATGATTAAATACTTTTATCGGTGGACCATGTGAAGTGTTTTGCTACGTCATGGTTCCTTCTTCATTTTGACATTTTGAAATATGACCAAATATAGGACACATCCCACACAAGCAAAGAGCCGATATTACGCTATTTTCTGATCTACTGTATGTTATAATGTCGTTTCCTCGTCACAAACAGACCTGGAGTTGTGTTTGGTTTCATTCACACATTTAAAGAGATGGTGCTTTTTTTTAAAATGTGAATCTGCATGGCGTCTCCTTCAGCAGTGTCGTCCGTTAACACTGACTTACCGCTGATAAAGTCCTCTGAGCCGAGTTCTGCTCCGGTTCTGTAGCTCACGAAAGTAGGTCCGGCAAGTTATCGGGGACAGTTAATAAAGCTTGTTTTTCTTCTCAAAACAATATATGTCCAAAAAGTGATATATTTGCGTCACAAAAGAGTTGTCCGCGAAAAATTCACTTGTAAACATCCACTTGCAAGTGAACAGGCAAATAATACAGTCATACCTCACCTTACGAAATTAATTTGTTCCAGAAGTGGTTTCGTAACGTGATTTTTAGTAGTAAGTAGTAAGTAGAGTCGCAATGTAAAAGGCCTGATTCGTTCCTAGCCAATGGGAGGCCAGCGGGGTGTTGGGAGAGTGTATTTACAAGTGTACAGTCATACCTCACCTTACGAAAGACGCAACTAACGAATAATCCAAGTTACGAAACGCATTTATGTAAAATTTTTGCCTCTGAATACGAAAGAAAATTCAAGTTACGAAATGCGAAATCTCAAAAATTCAAATAATGCGCAGCCCGAATCCCCCATTGCGACTCTACTTACGAAGAAATCACGTTACGAAACCAATTCTGGAATGAATTAATTTTGAAAGGTGAGGTATGACTGTATTTACGTTTTGGGGGATTCTTGCGGCTGCGAAGCCGAGCGCGCATTATTTGAATTTTTGAGATTTCGTGTTTCGTAACTTAAATTTTCCTTCTTATTCAGAGATGAAAATTTTACGTAAAGGCGTTTCGTAACTTGGATTATTCGTTAGTTGGGTCTTTCGTAAGGTGAGGTATGACTGTACTAATAGGCGCGCAGTGATACGAATCGACAGAAAATAGTACCAAGCGATTCCGACTGATGAATTTTTGGCGGACAACTGTTTTGTGATGCAAATATATTACTTTTTGGACAAATATTGTTTTGAGAAGAAAAACAAGCTTTATTAACTGTCCCCGCTAACTTACCGGACCTACTTTCGTCAGCGCCAGAACCGGGGCAGAACTCGGCTCATAGGACACGGTCAGCGGTAAGTCAGTGTTAATGGACAACACTGCTGAAGGGGACGCCATACAGATTCACATTAAAAAAAAAAAAAAAAAAACGCACTATCCCTTTAACACACAATAATCCTGCACATTTAGGCTGTCTTCTTCTCTCGGTTTTCTTTTTTAAACTCACCTTCACTGGAATCATTTGGATAATCACAAAAGGAAGCTTTTAACTTAAAAACTACCGCTTCATGACATCACAAGGTGGGACAGACTATTTTGAGCTTTGGAGATTACGACTGACTAATAATAAAAATACTCAAACGTGTGTGAATGAAAGAAAACACAACTCCAGGTCTGTTTTTGAGGAGGTAACAACATTATAACATGACTAAAACCTCACAGTGGTTAATTTTGCATCATGTAGGACCTTTAAATGTGTACCTTACCAAATGGGCTATAACCTATACCATAATCTATACTAATAATTTAACTTACTAATGATTTTACAGCCCTATTTTCAGACGTAGCTCTTTCAACATAAAGGCTTTTTATATTTTAGAACATCTCTTTATATTCCTTCACCTGAAAAAGCATAGTTCAAATGCTGTTAACTGTGAAGGTTGTCAGTAAAAACATGCAAATTAATATTTTTTAAAGGTCCCATGACATGGTACTTCTTGATGCTTTTATATGGCTCCTTAATGGTTCCCTAATACTATAAACCAGAGGTCTTCAACAGGGAGGTCGCGGAGGTACTGCAGGGGGGTCGCGAAATCTTTTGATTTCACTTTAAAATAATATAATTTTATATTTTATAGTGTAAAATACAGTATTAACCTGTGTATTATTTCCTTGTATTGGATGTACCATAACAGAGTAGCAATGTTTATACATGACACTAAGCTCAATTTAATATAAAACACAATTCTATGCCGTATATATAGTAGGGGGTCCCTGGCCCAGTTCGCCATCTGTTTGGGGGTCCCTGGCCTGAAAAACGTTGAAGACCCCTGCTATAAACGAATCCTTCTTCAAAATCAACACTCATGCATGAGAGAGAAAGAGAAGGTGTATGGAGAAAGAGAGATAAGATGAGAAAGAGTCATAAATGTCACTCTGGAACACTCCATTATGGGCGTTGTTGCTTGAATGCAAATGAGGAGGACAGAGATGGCCTATAGTAGCGGGTGGGGGTGTGGCCAAACTCTCCACTCTTTCCTTTTCAGCTGTCCCCTGTGCGCTCTGACCCACTTCCGTGTTTTTGCGCATTGAAAAATAAACACATTTCCACAGAAAATAAAATTAAACCACTGCTGTTTCAGATATCCACAGGCTCAGATAAAGGACTTCCAAGCCTAGAAACACTCGCAAGTTCCTCCAGGCAAATAAAAAAAGGCATTTCACATTGCGTAGCTCCTCCGCAGTCCAAACTCTCTGGGCGTGATTTACAGAGACGCTGAGTAGAGAGAGACGGGGGTGGAACTGCATTTGCATTTCTTTTTTCGAGCTGACGTCAATAAGTTTCCTTGTTCAAAATCGCCCGTTTGAGCTCTGATTTTTTCTAACGCAGAAAAGGATCGCAAATGCTCAGTTTAGACATTTCGCAACTTTTAACCATGGGGGGGGGGGGCTAAACAGGGTAGGGGAGCTCACATTAACGTTCAAAAACCTCAGAAAGTGAAAATTTCATGCCATGGGACCTTTAATGTTTTAAATGTGATATTTTCACCTTTTTCACTCCTTCACAGAATAAAAACCTACGAAAATGTACTAAAACTAAAACCTTGGTTGCGCTTGAAAAGGTTTTGTGGAAAACATGAACAAATGTGTGAGGCTACAGTTTTATATTTACGATCAAAATGAAAACTTGAATAATAATTTGAACATTTGAAAAATTATGGTGTGATCTGTAGAGGTGTGATTTAGTTTTTAAGATGCATTAGACGGTTTTGAAGATGAAGCGCCATCACAGCTTATTTCGGGGCTTTTAGACAGACTTGTTTATTCGGTGTTTACAAAATTCTGATTGAAGCCGTTACGTGCAAAAACTATTCCATTCCGTGTGCTGCTTCTGCCTCTCCGCTGCTCTCTGGCCATGTCTCATTTCTCTTTCCTCGCTTTCTTCTCCTTGATTCCTCTCCTCGATTCTGCAGGAAGTGGGTGAGGAAGCGGGACCTGGTTGGAGATCCTTGATTGGCAAACTGGCAACCAATCAGAGCAAGGAGAGGAACTTTCAAAATGAGCTGTGTTCTGCTAGCTTTTGCTTTTCTCTTTCCTCGTTTCCTTATCCTTGATTCCTCTCCCATTCTGTAGGCAATGGGTGAGGAAGTCCCGCCCCCAGAGGAGACCCAGCGAGGAGAGGATAGAGATTCCTCACTGAGACCAATAAAGCTTGATTCTTTTGTCTGATGTCTGCTCCTGAAGCCTCCCTCATGTTCACTCCTTCCTTCCGTGGTTTTCTTTGGGAAACCACTTAATACGACACATTTGATTGACAGCTGAAAAATGGAAGCTCGAGAAGAGGAATCAAGGAGAAGTCTCCAATACATCAAATTGGGCTCTTAGGGCCTAGCTCCTTGAAGAGATAGAGTGTGTTTTAAAAAAAAATGTGAATCTGTATGGGTTCCCTTCAAAAATGTCGTGCATGAAAGGAGAATTAACGTTTTTTTACAATCTGAGCCTCATTTCGGTAATAAAACAAGTTGTTTTACTCACCCATAGCACTTTGGTGTCATTTGGAGCATTTCCAGAGATGTTTTAGATTAGCGATATCCGTAACGTGAGTTCTCTGGGTACATGTTTGCGGTCTCCAAATAACACAAACTTTAGCACTTTTCAAATCATAGAAGCTCAATGTCTTAGTCTACACTTTCGTTTGAGTCAAAAGTGGCCTGTAATCCGAGATTTAGCCATAGTTTCGAGTAGATGAGGAGGACAGTGCGCATGTGCGGAGTCACAGTTTATTTCACTCTCAGCTCTCGGGACCCAAACATGAAACGCAAAGCTGTAAATTATGGCTAAATCTCGGATTACAGGCCACTTTTGACTCAAACGAAAGTGTAGACTAAGACATTGAGCTTCTATGATTTGAAAAGTGCTAAAGTTTGTGTTATTTGGAGACCGCAAACGTATGCCCCGAGAACTCACGTTACAGAGATTGCAAATCTAAAACATCTCCGGAAATGCTCCATATGACACCAAAGTGCTATGGGTGAGTAAAACAACTTGTTTTATTACCGAAATAAGGCTCAGATTGTAAAAAACGTTAATTCTTCTTTAACACTGGCTTACCTCTGACAGTCTCGTCTCAGTCCGGTTCTGCTCGGGTTCTGGAGCTCACGTAAGTAGGTCCGGTAAGATCGCAGGGAAATGAAATAAAGCTTGTTTTTCTTTGCACAATATATTTCCGTCACAGACAGTTGTCTGAAAAAATCCAGCTGCTTAATTTGCATGGTTCTCTTGGAGTTGTATCACTGCGCGCGTAGCCTAGCCTATAGCCTGTTCTGTACCGCATCTCCCGTAACCATCCACTTATGAGTGAACAGGCAATAGAGCTAACGTGGGCGCAGTGATACGAATCTAGAGAAAATATGCGAATGCAAATTAGGCTGCTGGATTTTTTTGGACAAATGTCTGTGACGGAAATATATATCATTTTTTTGGACAAATGTTTTGTGAAGAAAAACAAGCTTTATTACCTGTCCCCGCGAACTTACCGGACCTACTTACGTGAGCTCCAGAACCCGAGCAGAAGTGGGCTGAGACGAGACTGTCAGAGGTAAGCCGGTGTTAATGCACGACACTTTTAGAAGGAAACCCATACAGATTAACATTTAAAAAAAAACTGCACTATCCCTTTAAGTCAAAACCAGATGTGCGTCACCGCCTGCCATGATAAGGACTGTCCGGATAGTCCGCTGAGTTTGGAAGGAGTTAGGAAAAAGAGCGTGCATCCTTCCTTTCGTAGCTCCTTTAGCATAGGAACCTTCCTAACCAGCGGTAAGGAGCTATGAGATGACCCACAATCCAGTGCGCACTTTCCCCGAAGGTTTCACGACCGATCTCCGCACCAAGAGTTTGTAATGCGAAAAAAAAGAAAAACATGAAGTGATTGCCATGGATTCAGGAAGACACATCTGGAATTAGAAAATACTAAATATAAAGGTGCACTGTGTAACTTTCCTTTGGGAGGGTCCGCCACCTGCTTGTCTCTGTGATGATGTTATTGCTTTGATCGGAATATTCCACAGTATGGCATTAAAAATAACCATTCAATTAAAGCTGTATTTATTGCTCAAAATGACCTTGAAATACATGCATGCTTACTGTTAGTGGGGCTACCTCTCCATAGATCTGACCTGTAATTTAGCTTGGTGCTGTCACATGGTTGTTTTTACGGAAATAGACAAGTCCAATACCAAATTTTAGCACATTCTTTGAGACAGAGATGAACCTTTTAGCTTTTCTTTCTTTTTTTTTTGTTTAGTTTTAGTCAGTACCAAGAAACAACTGTCAAACACCTGAATTGCTTTTCACTTCGTTATGAAATGTGTTTTCAAAGGCTGAAATGATAAGTTAATAGCAAGACGATCATGGAGAATCCTCAATACTCCAGGATACAAAACTGTTAACACCAAAACGGAGTTCAGAAAGTAAACAGAACTAGTAGCAGTGGCGATGGATGGAAGGAAGGAGGAATCAATAGTTAAAGGGCCCGTATTACACAATTTTCTGATCTATGGCAAAAGGAGAAATTCAATTTGTCAACTGGACAAAAGTTTATTTCGACCAAATAAACTTTTGTCCAGTTGACAAATTGAATTTCTCCTTTTGCCGTGGATTCTACCTGGACGACTGAGGGATTCTATACTCATTTTCTGATCTATGTTATAATGTTGTTTCCTCATCATGGACATACCTGGAGTTGTGTTTTGTTTCATTCAAACATTTGGACCATTTTAAACCTGGAATTGCCAATCTCTACTCAACTAAAAGTAAAATGTAGCTGTTAACTTGAAAACTACCACTACATGTCTATATGTCTGACGTGGGTTTTCCAAGACCATCATAGACAATGGAAAACCCACGTCAGACATATAAAAACAAAAATCTCCAAAAGCCTCTCCATAATAAATAAAACAAAATATTATCTTGATTACAATGCATTGTGTACACTATACTGCTCAATGATTCTTCCTTACTTCACATATTGTATTGAAGTTTGGGGGAATAGTTATCAAAGTACACTAAAACCTCTAATCGTCTTACAGAAACGAGCCCTACGGATTATTCACAAAGTTGGGTTTTTAGAACACACTCATCATCTTTTTATACATTCCAAGCTCTTAAAATTTGAAGACCTTACTCAGTATTACACAGCAATAATTATGTTTAAAGGGATATGCCACCCCCAGGTCAAACTTGGGCATCTCCCCACAGTCCAGAGACTAAAATAAGTGGTGGAAAGCGTTTTCCTGCTCACCCAGCCATTGTCCGAGTCTGTCAGCACTGACCGCCGCGGTATCTGCAGCTACTCCGCGTTAGACTGGAGGCTAACGTCGCCAGAGAAAGATTTCGGCCAAAAGGAATTAATTTGCTCGGTGCTTTTCCCAATTACTTTCTGTGTAGTGCGCATTCATATCGAGTGCAAATAAATGTGCAAATCAACACGGAGAGCTTGACTTGGTCATTTTGGGTGGGAACTATTTTTCAGTGCGGAAAAACACAGCCGAAGCACACACCACGCTGCGTAACAGGGGAACTCCCAACGTGGTGCGTAACAGGGATTCCCCTGTGTGCTTCGGCTGTGTTTGCTGTGTTGGCTTTAAATATTAATTCAGCTGATATCCTGGTTTGACATATAAATCATTGTAATAACACTATTTACTGCTCATATTTGGCCCAGAAAGTCTCAGAATGTCATAAAGAATTTCAAGTTACACAAACCTCTCGTTACTAAAGGGGATACATAACATCCATATACAGCTCTGGAAAAAAAATAAGAGACCATTGCATTTTGTTTTCTGAAATCAGCATCTCTACATGTATTACAGCCATTCCATTCCAGCCTCTGTTGAATTCCAACACAAACACAAAGCTGAGCTACTTCAGTTCTTGCACCAGGAGTGGAATAAAGTCACCCAAGAACAATGTGAAAGACTTGTGGAGAGCATGCCAAGACGCATGAAAGCTGTGATTAAAAATAAGGGTTATTGCACCAAATATTGATTTCTGAACTCTTCTTAAGTGTAAACATTAGTATTATGTTGTTTTAAAATGAATTTGATCTTGTTTCTTTGCATTGTTTGAGCTCTGAAAACATTTGTTATTTTGACCATTTGTCATTTTCTGCAAATAAATGCTCTAAATGATAATATTTTTATTTGGAATTTGGGGGAAATGTTGTCAGTAGTTTATAGACTCAATCAAAAATGTTCCTTTTGCCCAAACACATACCTATAAGTAGTAAAATCAGAAAAAACTGATAATTTTGCAGTGGTCTCTTATTTTGTTCTAGAGCATTAATCATATGGATGTTAACTCATTCAGTGCCGGCCTGTTTTCAGAATTCTAACCCCAGAGTGCCAGAGGTTTCAGTAGAATTTCACTGATTTTCCAAGACCCACAGAATACTGAGTTCTTTGACTATATAAACATGGGACACATCAAAATAAAGTGTCGACTCTCTTCTTTCACCAAAATTATGTTTTCAAAATTATGTTTCTAACCTTTTCGGTTCTCAAATAACTGATAGTAGAACATAGGGAAGTTTCAGCAAAAACACTGGTTTTTGAGCAAGAAATGGAGAAAACAAGCGTTTAGTTCAGAGAAGGATTTCGAGCAGATCAGTGACTTTGACATCAATATTTATCGATTTAGTGACACCTCAAACATCTAAAATAACAGAGAAAGAGATTTTTGATGACAAAGTACATTTTTTATTTACAAATATAAGAATATAAGGCTCTGTGAATTGAAAATTCGTTCAAATCAATAGTGCCAAGAGATGTTTACAGGATATAATATCTTTTCCTATAAAATAGAACTTTGTTGAGGCTTTGTCTGAGGCCCAGAGTACAGACCCATAATAAAAACTAATACACACACACACACCTACACACACACACACACACACACACACACACACACAACTTCATTCATTACAATTACCATACAGCAGCATCACTGCTCCAAGTCAGTAAACTTCTTCTTTGGAGCTGTCGTAGTTATGAGGAGACTCCCTGATCCGCGCAGCGCACACATGACACGCCCCCTCCTCGGGCACAGCAGATCTCTGCTCAGACCTCGCTGCTTGATCCGGCTTGTCTCTGCGATCCTCTGATCCAGGATCCTGGGTCCCAAGAGCGATCTGATCGCTCCATAGGCGCTGATCAACAGTTATCTGCTTTTCCGGGTTCTCTGGCCTCGCCATCTTACTACTCTGGCCAATACACCATACACACGCTGCACTCCTCCTTTCTTCCCCGGCTCTGATCGGCTAATAATGATACAACATCGCCATCTACAGGTTGAGAGATGTGAATTACACCTCAAAAGTTGCTCCAGGCCGTAACCTAGCAACCCCCGCTGAAAAAAGCAATTGACGTCTATAGACGTCACGGCACTCAACGGTTGGATTCGAGGGGACGTCAATAGACGTCTCCGGCACTGAATGAGTTAAGTAAAGGACAGTACTTTACCACTTTCAGTTAGTTACTTCCTACTACTGGTTTTATATTATGTCTTTTAGCAAACATGGGATATAACAAAAGTGGGGGCTCGTCCGGGATATAAGAGAGTCGTTGTAGTCATTTTGTCCATTATTATCTATACAAAGCAGTTCTAAGATACTAAAGGGGATACATAACAGTCATATAACACATTTGGGTCAGTTTTGTCTTATTTTATTTTTGTTTTAAGGACATAAATGCCATTTGCATTGGTATCAGTTTATCCGGTATCAGCAAGTTCTTAAAGTCATAGTATTGGAATCGGTATCGGAACAGAAAAAGCTGGATAGGCGCAGTTGTAGTAAAAGCACAAGCATTCACAGTGCTGAAGTTGGCAGATCAGTAAACGGTAAAATCTTTGAACCACCGCCAATACTTACTTCTACTTCACTATTTTAATTTACTTTGATATTACTTCTTGCAACCCCCAGTTTACTCAAACACGCTGAGTAGCTTTATGGACTGATCCTACTGTTTCTCGGCCTCTGCCAGAAAATAATTGCTCCATTTCTCTCCGGGGCGACTGCGAAGTGACTCCCCCAACAGTGAGACGAGGTGAGGCGGGTCAACAATGTGGAGTAAGTGTGAGGATTGGAAAATATTACAGTCTAAAGGTTATCTGACACAAGAGACATGCGTGTGCCTAGCGGATGTGAAACTAAATGGACCCAGCTCTTCATTTAAGTGCCTGGATGGGAGAACAATCACTCAACAGTAGCCACCTGTCACTAAAGCTTCTCTTCAACTTCTCCCAAGGGTGCTCAGACAGAGCTATACTGCCATGTTATACGGTAATGTTACCTCATCTAAAACATACCAACTGAGCTACAGCGGTCCAGTGTCTTTCTGGACGGGGTGGAACTCAGTCTCGTCAAAGAGTTTAAAACCTGGACTGAAGCTGGACCCCGACATTGACATTTAAGAAACACATTAAGCACCTCACAAAAACTGTGAATTTTAACTTAGTGAGTTTTAGACATACAAGATCCTTTATGACTCTATATGCGCGACAAGTGTTTTTACCATCCATGACCGTCTCATATAGAGATCTGCAGAACCACATGGGCACAACACTCAAACCAGTTCAATCACTTTTTTAAAAAGCTGTGAAAATATACAGTATAAATATAAATATACAAGAAACCATTCTCAGTTCACCACTGCACTATTCTAGACAAGTACAACCTGCTTAATTTTTAATAATTTGTTCATTTCAAATATGGATGTTTAATATATTAAGATTTTAAATGTTTTACATGTTTTACTGTTTTAAAAAAAACTTATTGTTGAAATTTTTAACTTGTTTTTAAAGTTTTTTAAAGTTTTTTTTTAAAGTTTGTTAGGGTTAGGGTTTAACTGTTCGTATTTTAACTGTTGCTTTTAACTGCTTTTAACTGCATATAATGTATATTATACTTGTTGTAAGGCGACCTTGAGTGTCCAGAAAGGCGCCTAATAAATCAAATGTATTATTATTATTATTATTATTATTATTATTATTATTATTATTATTATTATTATTATTTGCTCCTCCTCCGTTACAGGATTTTATCAAAACAAAGACTGTCAGTGGGATGGGAACTTGGGCCATAGACCCCGGGGGAACTGTGAGGTCCACACAGACCCCGGGGGAACTGTGAGGTCCACACAGACCCCGGGGGAACTGTGAGGTCCACACAGACCCCGGGGGAACTGTGAGGTCCACACAGACCCCGGGGGAACTGTGAGGTCCACACAGACCCCCGGCGGAACTGTGAGGTCCACACAGACCCCCGGCGGAACTGTGAGGTCCACACAGACCCGGGGGAACTGTGAGGTCCACACAGACGCTCTACATTCGGACAAAGTGTCTCTCAGTCAGAGGCTCTAAGTTCTGGAACTCTCTCCCATCATCAATAAGAGAGACTCCAACACTGGACACTTTAAATCACACTTGAAACAGCGGCTAAAGGAAAACCAGACTTGTGGACACTTTTAATGTTTAACTGCTGCTATAGTCACTTGTCGTTGTTTTTGTTGTTTTTGCTGTGGTGTCACCTGCCCAGGGACGACAGATAGAAATGAGCATTTTTGCTATAATCTTTTCATTTTTAAAAAATGTGTTAAGAAATTACTATTTTATAATGCTGAATAAAGTTGAATGTAACATATTTTAAGTGTTTAGTATGTGTTTTGGATAATGTAACTTAATCTCACTGTTTTGATTGGTCTGTTGTTATGGTGCTTGGATGTATTGAAGTGTATTGTATTTTAAATTGGACCCCAGGAAGACTAGTCTCTATGTTTGTAGAGACTAATGGGGATCCGTAAATAAACAAATAAACAAATAAACAAATAATCTGGCGTATTTACACTGCAATGTTGTAGATGTTCATTAATATGCACTGTCCCTATTAAGTCAAAGAATAAATAAAATAAAAATACCTGGAGTTGCTGGAGTTTAGTTTCATTCACACATGTTTGAGTAATCCTTAATTATTAGTCTGTCTGCATCTCCAAAGCTCAAAATGCTCTGTTCCACTTTTTGATATCATGAAGCGATACTTTGAGTGCGTGTGCCCGGCGGACGTGAAGCGAAATGGCCCCGACTCTTCATTTAAGTGTCTGGATGAGAGAACAATCACTCAACAGTAGCCACGCATCACTAAGGCTACTCTTCAACTTCTCCCAAGGGTGCTAAGACAGTGTGTAAGAGGAAGTTGACCTTTTTCACACTTGCGGCGCCCCCGGAGGTTGATTGGGGAATTTGCCGCGTCGTCGACAATGACAGCTTTTGTCAAATCCCCCCTATAGGCTGGCAAGGAAGACTGCCCCGTTAGAAGACTCGCTGTGAGGTGAGGGAGTGGGAGACACCAGAGAAAGTGTTAAGAGAAGGACTGACGAAAATGCTTTTTAAATTTTTTTTTTAACAAATTTACAACTGTGTCATTATTGTATTATAAAAATGACATAACATAAACAAAAAAAGGATGCAAAGCAGGGATGGAATAAGAAGTACAGAAAAAATATAATAATAGTCATAATAATAAATTACCGTAATTTCCGGACTATTGAGCGCACCTGAATATAAGCCGCATCAACTAAATTTTCAAAGAATTTTATTTTTGTACATATATAGGCCGCACCGTCTATAAACCGCATGTGTCCACGTCTTGAAGAAGTTTTCAAGTTCGGAGCATCTGCTTTTATTGCCTCTGAAAGCTTTAGTCGTCGTTTTGCGTCGAGTCAGTTCGTTACGCTGCCGTCGCCAACGTCTCACCGTCGACTCACTGATGCCAAGCTCACGTGCAGCAGCTTGATTTCCTTCTTCGACAGCCACATCGATTGCCTTTAGCTTAAAAGCTGCATCATGTGCATTTCTTCGTGTGTTTTCCATGAGGAGGGTGTGTGCATGAAGCCAAAAAATAACTGTTCAAATCACAAACTCTGTCTCGCTCTTGCACCCTGTCACTTCACGCTCTACTGCGCTTGTCTCCTTAGTGCTGACAACAGCACTAACTAACACTTTAACTTCATGATAAAAGGAGAAGTTCAATTTGTCAACTGGACAAAGTTTGTTTGGTTGAAAACGTTTCGCCGCTCATCCGAGAGGCTTCGTCAGCTCTGGCCCTCATGCTGGTTAGACCCTGTTTATATCTAGCTGCAAGGGAGGAGCTAACTACCCTGAACAAAGCTCTGAACCTATCCCAGCTACTCTCTTTTGTTTTACGAATTCCTCTGGCGTCTTGTATTAGCATATCTATAAGCCCTAGGCGGCGCTCACTACACTGAAATAGCTCTGAAACTATCAACAGATTATTATGACAGATTAGTTGATAGTTAGTTGATTAGTTGATAGTTTCAGAGATAGTTTCAGAGCTATTTCGTAAAACAAAAGAGAGTAGCTGGGATAGGTTCAGAGCTTTGTTCAGGGTAGTTAGCTCCTCCCTTGCAGCTAGATATAAACAGGGTCTAACCAGCATGAGGGCCAGAGCTGACGAAGCCTCTCGGATGAGCGGCGAAACGTTTTCAACCAAACAAACTTTGTCCAGTTGACAAATTGAACTTCTCCTTTTATCATGAAGTTAAAGTGTTAGTTAGTGCTGTTGTCAGCACTAAGGAGACAAGCGCAGTAGAGCGCGAAGTGACAGGGTGCAAGAGCGAGACAGAGTTTGTGATTTGAACAGTTATTTTGGCTTCACGCACACACCCTCCTCATGGAAAACACACGAAGAAATGCACATGATGCAGCCAGTGTTGTATAGTAACGAAGTAATAATACTTCACTACTGTACTTAAGTACATTTTGGGAGACTTTGTACTTTACTTGAGTTTTTAAAAAAATTATTACTTTTACTTTTACTTCACTACATTTCCGAATTTAATTGCATACTGTTACTCCGATACATTTTCAATGTGCCGTTTAGTTACAACAAGTACAAAAATACTCTACTGACTGCAAGGAAGTCAGGACGTGCCTGGGCTTGTTCGCTACTTGCGCATGACAATCAGCCTACACCTGTTGGTTTCATGCAGCTAGTTTAATCAATCAACATCCCTGATGGAAGAGGAGACAGCATCCACGTCGGCTACAAATGAAGGGGGACCTGACGATGAGCATCCCTGGCCGTACTTAAACACAATGTTCTCTTACGCTGATATGAAGGATTCGTCCTATCGAATGAAGTGTCTCTTGTGCCTTCCAAGAAACGTGGAAATCCTATCTTACAGAAACTCCCCGTCCAACCTCAAGAAACACATTGAGGTAAGTTCTAGATTAATGAAATTGTTAGCGTCTATATTCCAATTTCAGCAACCATAGCATGGACATTCTAGACACCGTTGTGAAACCTTGAGCATAACATGTAGAAATTAACTTTGTGTGACATTGTTTCGGTTACACAAAGTGTATTTGACGATGTCGGAGCTAACAGGCTACCTAGCTTTTTCGGCTCAAGGGAAGGCATAGCTGTAGGCTAAGTGTAACGAATGAGAAAGGGCACACAAGTTCAAAAAGACAAAAAATTAACATGTGTCTACTTTTCAATGGTGTTATGTATGCCTTATTTTCAGCACTGTTATTTAAAAAAAAAAAAAAAGGTTTGGATGGGGGACATTACAAATATTAAATTCAGACTGTCTTTGCTTGATACTTTTACTTGTACTTTTAATTACATTACTTGAGTACATTTATTTTGACATTACTTGTCATACTTAAGTACAAGAAGTTCCAGATACTTTAAGACTTTTACTCAAGTAACATTTCAGTCAGTGACTTCGACTTTTACCAAAGTCATTTTTGGGAGGGGTACCTATACTTTTACTTGAGTTTGATTTTCCAGTACTTTATACAACACTGGATGCAGCTTTTAAGCTAAAGGCAATCGATGTGGCTGTCGAAGAAGGAAATCAAGCTGCTGCACGTGAGCTTGGCATCAGTGAGTCGATGGTGAGACGTTGGCGACGGCAGCGTGACAAACCTTTTATCATGGATTCTACCTGGACGACTGAGGGACTTTTCACGCACTTTAACTTCATGTTAAACACACAGATGGCGGCGTTTTCTGCACTCAGGCTGCACATCCGCTATGCTCATAAACGAATAAACCGTGCATATATTAGCCACATCGTTGTAAAAGCCACAGTGTGAGAAAAAAGTTGCGACTTATAGTCCGGAAATTGCGGTAATCATTAAACGAAGTTCAGAGTTCCCTGCATGTTCCCTTGTGTTTGTCTGAAAATGCTTTGTAAAGTGAATGTAACTTGTAATTTTGTTTGTATGTGTAAAAAGCGATGTTTTTGATGTGAACGGACCAACGCGTCGCTCTGACTGGTCAATCCACCTCTCAGTCACGTCCTCTGAAATCAAGGAGACAGGATACAGCTCCATATCCACTCATCTTTGTAAAGTTTTTTCAAAGTCGGGACAGGAAAGGGGAGTGGGAGACCCCAGAGAAAGTATTAAGAGCAGGATTGATGAAAACGTTTTGTAAAGTGACGGCAACAGATGGCGTAGGTGTGATTTTATTTTTAGCTTCGGGTTCATATACAACAGCGTTGCATATGGAGGCAGCCTAGGATGTGATGATCCGTGAGAACTTCGTGGGAGATGTCACAAGTTCAAATTTGTATTACATATTGTCAGCAATGTAAGGGAGAAAAACACCTGCTTACAACGTGATAAGAATGAAACCTAGAAATATTTGGCCCGCTTGTCGTTGGAGTCGGTGTCTTCAGCTATACATCGCCTCTCTGGTTTTTGAAGTTGACCATTAGTTTTAAATAATATTGCAAATGTGATGAAATTAGGAAGCAAGTCAATGAATCGACATTAAAAAAATAAAAAAAATGCATATTTCTTAGTGGTAATAATTGCTTTAACTTGACAGTCTATAAGGCTTGTCAATAATAAACTAATAATGAACACAGTTTACAGTGAAAAGATCGTCAGTAGTATGAGAAAGTAGGTTGCTTGTAAGTTTAAAGCAGACCTATTTTGCAAAAAAAAAAAAAAAAAAACACCACTGGCAAACGCCCACTGCTTTGTACTTCGTTTTTCAATTATATTTTCTTAATCTGTGATACATGCAGGTTTTGGCAGCATTTGTGGGACTGGACTTGACTTGATGTTTGAATGCCTAGTCATTTTATTATATTTTTAATTATTTTTCATTCTATGTGTATGGACACACACACACATATACACACGTACACACACTGATGTTGACACAAGCCGCTGCTTTCACCTAATATCTCCATTTGATGCAGAAATAATATGATAATAATATGACTCACCCCGTGTCGCTGTGTTGTCAGACGTGTATATGCGTATCGTGTATATCCACGGTCTTTCGGAGCTAAATCTCAGATTAAGATTAAGATTAAGACTAAGCCTTTATTGGTCTCACACACAATGACACACAGTGACACACGGGAGAAATTTGACTTCTGCATTTGACCTATCCTTTTCAGGAGCAGTGAGCAGCCATCTTTTTCGGCGCCCAGGGGGCAGTACCGTGAAGGGTCTTGCCCAAGGACCCACACTGGTTAGCTCATTGCCCGGGGGGGATTTGAACCCACAACCCCCGGGGGAAAGTCACTGACTTACCAGTTGAGCTAACCAGCCAGCCACTCTGTACATGAGCTCCGGAATAACGGACCTGTCCCGAACCTGTCCCGATGGTCTCCTTTAAAGTCCATTTTCATGTCCTTTTTGTCTTGAAATGCCGCGTACATATTCACGAGCTCCTCACAGCTGATAGGCGAACAGTGGAAACCCCTTCGGCGCTTCTCGCAACAGGACTGGCGGATGCGCGAGCGTGGGAAAATATGTTCATTTATACACGCCCCGTTTCTTTCCGAAAAACAAGCCAATTTGAAATGAAAAATGTATGTTTTTAACACCACTAAGGCTGTTATCTGAAACATGGAGTGGCTTCTTCACGATCTCAACGAGCATATTCTGCAAAAAAATGAAAATCACAAATTTTGAAAAACAATACTTCTAATGCAAATATCTCCATTTCACCAATCGCGACATGCGGCCCGTTTTAGCGTGGTCGGACACATATTGAACTGCGGAGTGTGGAAGGAGGGGTGGAGTGTGTATTTTTTATTTTTTATTTTTGTCTATTTTTGTCTCACTAAACCAAATAAATAACCTCAAACTTCGAGGTGGAAAGAAATGGCGTCTTAAAAAGAAAAAATCTGCTACTCGTTAGTGTGATGTGCAGCTATCCATAGGAGGTACTGACAGCTTCACGGCGATGACGTTTACGGCGATGTCAGCTTCTACTGGGCACCACAGTTTTCTAACGCAGAAGTAAGTATATTTGTTTCTTTTTTAATCTGTTTTAGATCAGTTTTATCATTTAAAATGTCCAAATTATAGCATAATGATCCACGGGTGTCATAGATAATATAGAACTATAGCAGACACAAGCACAGTATGACTTCTTGAAATTATAACAAGGATATGCTGATACTTTAGTTGCTCTAGGGAAAAAAAGAGCATTTCAGCCACTCCATCATTAGCCATTACAATTTTCTATAAGCTATTCAGCTAATGTCAATATCTGCGTGTCTAATTGAAGCCCACGTGTGTTATGAGGTAAAGTAAATGCATCACGTCTTGTAATGGTATTCCATCGGCATGTATCGTAAACTAACCTTTCGCTAAGTAATTACAAAGTGCTCCTATTAGTGCATGACTGAGCATAAAATGAGATGAAATGGCACTTTAAAAGGCCCAGACGAGGGGAGGTGGGTATCTATCTCGCCTGCATCGCCCCTGCCCTTTCCTACATCATCCTTCTCGTTCACACAGCGCAGATATTTCTATCCACTCTCTTCACACCCCACATCGCACTTTAGAAGCCATTGATTTTGCGCTGAAATCGAGACAGCCGATATTCACTACAGACAGAGGGGCATTTTTCATTTTGTGCCTTATGACCGCAGAAGTTCCAAGTGTTCAATGGACTGACGGTGGCGTGTACGACATGTAATAAAGGCCTGTGAACACAGTCAGATACTAATCGATACTAAAACCACTGCTGAAAAGAGACGCTAAATTTTACAATATCGATACAGAAAAAAACACTTTCTTGAACAGTTTTTGAGTAATCTTAAGTTTTGTCAACGCCACTATTGATAATTTGCAGTGGGGATTCTATTATGTATGTGTACTGGCAAAGGTTCAGCATTTACCATGGTGACACAACGCAACATTAGCAAACAGTGCCAAATAACTTTTACAATAGTCTGAAAACTAAAGAAAAAGATACAAAATGGATTTAAACAGCACATTTTCAGGAGCCTGTAGATCCTGGCACTGTTTAAGCGTTGGATTTTCAGTGATAGTGACTAAGACTGTGTCCCATTACTCTGTTTTACCCCTTTATCTACGTCTTTGTCTTGCCCCTCGATACCGAGCTAGTAGGTAGGGGTAAGACGAAGGGGTAAGACAGAGGAATGGGACGCAGCCTAACTGAAAAACTTAAGAGGGACTTGTTTAACAGCACAAATCAGCTCACATATTGCAGTTCCAGCTAATTCAGTTCTTTCTGGTCAGATTGTGTTAAAATAAAGCAGATTAAAGTCTAACGGAGCTATTCAGAGACGAAAATTTTACGTACAGGCGTTTCATAACTATTCGTTATTTGGGTCTTTCGTAAGGTGAGGTATGACTGTAACTTAAAGAAAGAAATGTCATTTTGTGCTAAAAATTAGATTGTATTGTGTGTTTTCTTTCCTCGTTGTGGTATCAAGAAGAGTAATTTTATCAGTTCTGAATCAAATTTGAAATTTTAGTACCAGGACAACACTACATTGCATATAAGAACGCTCTATTTGAAAATGCATTGTTTTTTCAGTAAATGTTCACTCTGTTGGAATAAAAAGCAAGCTGAGGATTAATTTTAAGAGCTGTGTGTGCCGAGAGATAGCTGATAGCTGTCAAGAAAGTTCGGTTTCGAGACGAGCTCCCCAGACAAAGAAATTGGTGTTTCTTTATACTTCATGGCAATCATCTGTCTTTCTAAACTCCGTCCTCCAAATGTCTTTTAAAACAGTTCACAACAACAAAACCACTATTGATAAAGCACGGTACGGGCAAACTCAATAAACCAGATTTGCACAGTAATAATGAGTTTCCAGAGTTCAAAGTAGAGAAAAAACAGATCAAGATTGCAATTAAAAACATGAGACTTGCCTGTTTGTGTGGGAGTGCAGTGATATAACTCTTTGCTCCAACTGACTTCTCTTTGCTCTTTGAACTAGGCAAATCTCAGGCTGTCTCCACTGATCAAACACAGCTCTCCAAAACACTTCTTTTCATTTTGTTCATTTGTAATTTTTCTCTCATTGGAGCACACGGCAATTACGAACAGCAGACTTGTTAAAATAATGTGGGTTATATTCTTAAAAGCAAAAGACTTGAGTTTTCCAGTCTAAAATTGTGAAAAACAGAACTAGTTCATTCGCATTGGTCCCAAGTTATTCCACACTTATCTTATGCATTCTGAACATCCTGATTATTCACCGCAATGAGTTTATAGGTGCTTTGCTAGCAATAACTAGCACACTAACCGAACACTTCCTGATTATCTGACAATAAAACGACAAATAAGCCCTAAATTAAACCATTATGTAAATTCAAGTTGAGTTCTCTTGTTGTTATTTGTTATAACTGTGTTTCCTCTTTAATATTTAGGGAAATCCTGTATTTGTGGCTGTTCAGTCAATTTCAGTATTGACGTGTTGCAGCTGACGTCATCAACATCACTCTCTGTAGGCGTGATGCTAACTGTAGGCACTGCTCTGTCTGAAGCATTGTTAGACTTTAACCTGAGCTTCATTTGAGCACAATCTGACCATAAAGAACTAATGGTCACATCTTTATATATATAGCGCTTTTCCACCTTCATGGCACTTTACAACAAGGAACCATTCACCCATTCACACACATTCACACTCCAGTGTACGCAGACACTGGGGGCAAGGTGGGCTAGGTGTCCTGCCCAAGGACACAATGGCAGCATTGATCTGTGGGAGCTGGAATCATACCTGCCAACCTGTGGGTCAGTGGATCTGACAGCTCAACCAATGATGTTTCTTCTCAAGAGCGGGATTTGAACCACCAACCTTCGGATCAGTGGACAAACGCTCTACCAACCCAAGAAGTACATCAAGGCCGGTTGCCCGAAGGAGCGTCGTGGGGCCGGAGGATCCATGGGGGCGGGTGCATTGTGATCTGGGCGGCAGATCTGTTTGGACTGTTGCCCCCGTGACCCGGACGACGGATTAAGCGGAAGAAAACAAACAAACGAATGAACGAACACATCACTCTCAAATAGCATTGCAGTTAGCCAGCTAGAATTCACCAACAGTTTTTCAGTTAGTAACATTTTTTTGGGTTGGCAAAAGGAGAAATTCAATTTGTCAACTGGACAAAGTTTATTTGGTCGAATACGTTTCGCAGCTCATCCAAGCTGCTTCTTCAGTTCAGTTCAGAACTGAAGCGAAACGTATTCGACCAAATAAACTTTGTCCAGTTGACAAATTGAATTTCTCCTTTTGCCGTGGATTCTACCTGGACGACTGAGGGATTCTACAAACAATGCTGATTTATACACGCCCCCGTGTGATTCGCCAAAAACTAGCATTTTTGAAATTAAAAATGTATGTTTTTAATGTCACTAATGCTGTTATCTGAAACATGGAGAGGCTTCTTCATGATCTCAACTGGCACATTCTGCAAAAAAACGAAAATCACAAATTTTGAAAAAAAAAAACAAAAAAAACACAAAAACTGCATTTTCTGAGAATCTGTCTCTGCGACATATGCCCTCAGCTTCCGTGGGGCGTCACAATTTTTTGGATTGAAAATCAAACTCCTAAACAGGTTCATGAACGCTAGTATTGATCGCAGGCTCCTGAAATGTTTTGTTTAAATCCATTCTGTATTTTTGCTTGAGTTTTCAGACTATCTTTAAACGTATTTGCGAGTATTTGCTAATGAGTGCATAATGTCTCCGTGCAATACACATACATGCAGAACACCCCCAGTGTGTTGTCACTGCAAAGTATCAGTTTACTTACACTCTATCCCCGCCCACTACTGTTTTCTATCGATTTATGTTTTGGTTTACAATGTCAAACGACAAAATACCTCACACATATTATATTCTGGTGTTTGTTTTCAAATTCCAGATTCAGTTCAAAGTTTCCAACCTGTTCGAAAGCAAAGACATGTAATTTGAGGTGCTGCAGGTGTAATGACAAATAAACTCCGGGGTTAGCAGGTTTTTCACATAATAAGGCGCCATGGAGACAGGATCTTTTGTTCTGTGCAGAGACCGTTGTGTTACTGAATCAAATAACAGTTTTTGATTCAATGAAAATGCACCACTTTTATTTGAGGCGGCGCCAACATCTCACCCAGTGGCTTCAGTTTGTTCTACTGCACCACGAGGAGCTCAGAGATAATTGGTGTAACTTTTAACATTTCCTTCTTACAATAATGTTCTCACTATCTAAATTATATTAACCATAAGATGGAGCAAAAATGACTGCACTTTCCACTTTCATATCTCCTGCTTTATTTCACTCAAACTGTATTGGCGCGTTCCAGTCGCCATGATCTCGAAATTTGTACGAATTAAGAGTCCGAATTGGAAAATCTAACATGATGGCGCACTGTGTTTGGATGAAGTTTGATATTTTGTGTTTTTCTCCCTTAAAGGGATATGCCACCCCCAGGTCAAACTTGGGCATCTCCCCACAGTCCAGAGACTAAAATAAGTGATGGAAAGCGCTTTCCTGGTCACCCAGCCATTGTCCGAGTCTGTCAGCACTGACCGCCGCGTGCAGCTGCAGCTACTCCGCGTTAGACTGGAGTCTAACGTCGCCAGAGAAAGATTTCGGCCAAAAGGAATTAATTTGCTCGATCACTACACAGAAAGTAATTGGGAAAAGCATCGAGCAAATTAATTCCTTTTGGCCGAAATCTTTCTCTGGCGACGTTAGACTCCAGTCTAACGCGGAGTAGCTGCAGATACCGCGGCGGTCAGTGCTGACAGACTCGGACAATGGCTGGGTCACCAGAAAAACGCTTTCCACCACTTATTTTAGTCTCTGGACTGTGGGGAGATGCCCAAGTTTGACCTGGGGGTGGCATATCCCTTTAAAGGCTCATTATTAAATATTAAAGGTGCACTGCGGAACTTTTCTAGTGGAGGTTCCGCCACCTGCTTGTCTTCATGGAGATGTTATTGCTTTGGTATGACATTAAACATATCCATCCGCTATTTATTCATTACAGGAGTTTCCATTGCTCAAAAATGCAATAAATCCTTCTATGAATGGGGCAAATCTCCACAGATCTGACCTGTAATGTAGCGTAGTGCTGTAACCTACTTATCTCCCTCATTATATATAGTTTTAATCTGTACTGCAGAACATTCTAGTCAAAGCAATAACATTTTTTTTTTCATTTTTTTATTTATAAGGGCAATGTACAGTTACATTAAGCACAAAGGCAGAGATGCTTGTACCAGATTCTAGTTTTACAGCTACTTTCCATCCTCTGGGGGAGGGGTCCGAGTGCCATATTTACACTTCCATGGAGACATTAGGTGGCGGACCCTCCACTAGAACTGTTACACAGTGGAATTTTAATGTCGTAAGGCTGTCTGGGTTACTTAATTTTGGCTGATTTGAGCACTTTTATTACTTGATTTTTAACTTATTACTTGATTATTACTATTAGTGATATTTACTTTAATAGTCTAGTCATGATTTTTCTGACTTCACAACTGGAACAGGCATTTGATGTTGAACTCTGAGGTTACATATTTCCGAGTTGTGATTCTTTACGGCAACGAACACATAACTTTGATTTGATCTGATTTGAGCACTATTATTACTTGATTGAATCTTTACTGTAATAGTCTGGTCATTATTTTTCCGACTTCACAACTGGAACAGACATATGATATTGAACTCTGAGATTACATAATTCCGAGATCCACGTTCTGATTCCTGATGGTGACTGGAACTCATCATTATTCTGATTTGATCTGATTTGAGCACTTTTATTAACTGATTTTTATCTTATTACTTGGCTATTACTATTATTGATATTTACTTTAATAGTCTAGTCATGATTTTTCCGTCTTCACAACTGGAACAGGCATTTGATGTTGAACATAATTCCGAGATCCAAGTTCTGATTTCTGAACACATCATAATTTTGATTTGATCTGATTTGAGCACTTTTATTACTTGATTGACTCTTTGCTGTAATAGTCCGGTCATTATTTTTCCGACTTCACAATTGGAACAGGCATCTGATGTTGAACTCTGAGATTATATAAGTCGGAGATTCCCGATGGCGACTAGAACGCAACATGCTTTTCAGTCAACATCCTAGCGCACGGTTTCAGAAAATGAATTCTTTAAGCCGTTGACTCATTGATCACTACATCCTTGTACGGACCACTAGATAAAGGCCATATGTGTAGCTTTCTAGTAAACAGCGTCTGGAAGATACCTAAGGCCATCCCAGTCCCTCTCGACGCTGTACGGAACACTATAGTAGCTGCTGAAGGGGTAAATTATTCACAGAGTCTGCGATGGCGGCTTTCAGGCTCAGAATAAACACTATGGAAACAGAAGGAGGGAGTGTGAGTGTTAAAAGCTCTATCGGACTAGTTAAAGTTTCATTTACCCAGTGGAGCTGTGGTGGAGTCCCAGCGTGGCCGGCTACACCGCTGGTTACGTACTGTTCCTCTTTCTCTGAATAAGAACCGCGGTCCGGGGAAAACGAGTTAACCTTGCAAATACCCGCAAAGTTCCTAACAATGTATTCTAATCTATTTATTTTCAAAGGAACAGATCGTTTTCTTGAATTGTTAGCCATGTTCCTTCACCAAAAAGAGGAAATTTGAACGTCAAAATTGAAGATGTTCTGGTAAAGGGTTATGCTACCTGCTTGTTTCCTTGGAGGTCATTTGTATGGCTTGAATGTTCCACAGTATAACATTTAATAACTTATCTATATCTATCATGTGAAGTTTCAGGTCAGATCTATGGAGAGGCAACCCTATTCCACAGAAACTGCAGTCTGAGGACAACAGGCTGACCTACTTGCAACTAGTAGCAAAATGCTCTCTTTTCTCTCTTTTCAAAGGAACTGTTTGTTTTCTTGAAATGTTCATGATGTTCCTTCCACAAAATTAGCAAATTTTAGAATTTTTTTTAATGTATTTTATTGATTTAATCTATTTTTTATCCTTTATTTTATTTAAATTGTTAATGTATATTGTGCCTATTCTGTGCAGCACTTTTGGGGACTTTACTGTATGTTGGTAAAAAGTGCTGTACAAATAAGAGGGAGAAAGAGAGGAAGAAATTTGAATGTAAAAAAAATGAAGATGTTCTGGTGGGTGTTTAGTCTACCTGCGTGTTTCCATGGAGATCATTTGTAGACCTTGACTGTTCCACACTATGATATTTAATGATACATATCGTATTTTTGAGCAATGAAAAACATATTGAAATAAATGTTGCATAAATGTGCTTAATACCATAGGCAAAGCAATAAGGTCTGACCGGCCCACTAAAAAGGTTACACAATGCGCCTTTAATAAATAATGCAGGAAAAAAAAAGTTAAGTAAAGGAAAAATGGAGCTATGCCACCATATGAAAACCTGTTCTACTTCCAATAAATCAGCCGTTAAAAGGTTCTATATTACACAAAATGGATTCTTGTGAGCTTTAAGCCATGTTATGGAGTTGTGTTTTGTTTCATTCACATTTTTTATTCATCTTTCTACATCTCCAAAGCTCAAAATGCTCTGTTCCACCTTGCGACGTCATGTTGTGGTAGTTTTTAAGTTAACGGATATCTTTTACCTTTAGTTCAGTAGAAATTGGTGATTCCAGGACTGAAATCATTCAAATGATTCCAGTGAAGCGGAACAAAATGGAGCACTTCCTGTATTACCACATGACATCACAAGGCGTAACAGAGAGTTTTCCGTTTGAGAGAAGAATTAAACAAAACACAACTCCTGGTATGTTTGTGACGAGGAAACAACATTCTAACAGATCAGAAAACAGTCTAATATGGCCCCTTTACGACTAATACTAACTATTAATCATATTTAACCTTGACATACAACTACTACCTTGGAATCTCTACATATAGAACTGGCCAGCATCGAAGCGCCCCTTGCAGTCCATGATCATTTAGGATTTCCTGCTTCTTTCTCGGTTCTTTCCATCTTGTTCTCTGCATAATTGAAGTGCCTTGAGGTGCTTATCCTGATTGAAGATTCTTGTAGAGACAGTGAAGATCTAACAGCAGAATTAGTCAGGGGTGGCTAATAGCTTTTCCCCTCACTTCCCTCGCTCTGTTTTTCTTCTTTACCTAGCGCCTGTGAGGCCAGTTGTTGCTGTCAGGTAGTGCGATGCGTCAGCACGGCCGCAGACAGCCACAGAAGCACTACAGCGCGTCTCTAATCCTTCTCGACTCCATTGATTTCAAGTCTCCTGGCACCAAATAGCTCCTCTTGGGGGAGCGGGGAGAGACAGAGAGGAACTTGGGACAACACCTCCCCAAAAAACATACGGAACCTCTCATTCGCGAAGCGTACAGCCGAGCAACCAACCAGAACAACCGAGAATTGGATCACCTTTTGCTGGCCCGCTAAGCATGTGATGAATGGTGTCAACGTACTGTATATTCGCCATGGAAACACGTCACGAAGAAATGCACAGAGCGCCAGTGGTGGACATAACATCTGATTTGAATTTTACTAATTCATTCTATATTAAATGAACAATGTGTAGTTTGTAAAGGTGCATTGTGTAACTTGAGCCGACCGTCAAATTCCTTTCTCCGTGGAGATGTTATTGCTTTGTCTGGAATGTTTCATAGTATGAAAATAAATGTTGCATAAATGTGCTTCATACCATACTGTGGAACATTCTAGGCAAAGCAATAAGGTCTGACCGGCCCACTAAAAAGGTTACACAATGCACCTTTAATAAATAATGCAGGAAAAAAAGTTAAGCAAAGGAAAAATGGAGCTATGCCACAGAAAACCTGTTCTACTTCCAATAAACCAGCCGTTAAAAGGTTCTATATTACACAAAATGGATTCTTGTGAGCTTTAAGCCATGTTATGGAGTTTTGTTTTGTTTCATTTAGGGATGCACTGATGTGAAAATTGTAGCCGATACCGATATCCGATATTAATGGCACTGGTATCGGCTGGTACTGATATTAGCCGATACCGATATTTAACATTTTATACAGACTGAAAATCATGCAAAATTAATTTTTGAATGTCTTCTTTTATTTTCAAAATGTGTTTTGACTTTTTTTTTTTTTTTTTTAGAGTGTAACATTGTGTTCTGCTTCCTGATTGGCTAAGGGACCTTTGCCGATTGATGTTATAGTTGGGAGACGCGGGGGGGACCAGGTCTAGATCAGGTCTAAACAAGGTCTAAACCTGGACTAAACCAGGACTGGACGAGGTCTAAACCAGGATGCGGCAAAGGCACGCAGCTCGCATGCGGCTCGGACTGCGTGCCTCCCCCTCGGGACCGAGGTGAGCGAACGTGCCCCCCCCCAACGCTTCACTGTTAATACATTTTGTTGAAAATCTACGAAAGTTTGAGTGTTTAAGAGAGAGAAATGTGAGAAAACGTTAATTCGAGGGATTACTGTACTGACAAATATCGGTCGTTAATATCGGCCCACTTTTACACATCGGGCCGATACGATATGTTAAAATTTGGCATAATCGGCCGATACCGATGTTAATGCCGATATAGTGTGCATCCCTAGTTTCATTCACATTTTTTATTTACCTTTCTACTTACCTGGCCAGCCAAATGATATCTCTCTGTATTTCCTATACACCGCGATACCATTTGGACACTCTCCATCCACTCTCGCTCCTCCGGTTCCAAACCGACTCCGCGATTCTGATTCGTTCAAAGATGGTGACGTCAGTGCACCCGCCTTTGCCCGCAAAGTCACTCTTAGGCAGCGGAAGTTCCGCCTCAGTTTTGAATCAAGATGGCGCAATCTCTGATTGGTTCACTTAGCTGTCTGTCTACGCGCAACCGCAGCGCATTCTGTGGATCAAGCGTTACCAGACTCACTCGCTGGTACAGCGATGAGTCATGGATTCTTCCAGGCAACCTTTCTACATCTCCAAAGCTCAAAATGCTCTGTTCCACCTTGTGACGTCATGTTGTGGTAGTTTTTAAGTTAACAGATATCTTTTACCTTTAGTTCAGTAGAAAGTGGCAATTCCAGGACTGAAATCATTCAAATGATTCCAGTGAAGCTGTAAGGAGTTTCAAAACACAATGGAGCACTTCCTGTATTACCACATGACATCACAAGGTGGAACAGAGTCTCTTCCGTTTGAGAGAAGAACTCAGCCTAAGATGTATGCGTAAGCGGTATTAAATATGGTATTATCTTCATGGAAACCAAAGCAGACCAAGTTACAGGTCAGATCTGTGGAGAGGCGACCCCGCGCAGCGTAAGAATGCCTGTTTTTCTAGGTATTTTTAACTAATAACCCACTGTTAATTGAATAAATGTAAGGTACAGCTGTTTCATGTCATTCTGTGGAACTTTCCAGGCAGAGCAGTGACATATCCACAGAAACAAGCACGACGGACACCAACCAAAAAGTTACACAGTGCAACTTTAATCACCATAATAACAGTTGAAGCAAACGTACAGCAGAGGTGAAAGAACTGGCAGTCAGTCCAAACAAATAATCTTCTTTTGTATAAAGACCAACCCTGGAGCCCACTGCTTTTAAAACCAACGTCTATATAAATGCCATAGCTGCTCCAATGAGTCAAGTCAAGCATAAATACATAAATAAATACTGTTCCCGATAATGAAGGGAGCTCTTAAAACCCAAATCTGTAATTAAACGCCAATATTACCGCTCCAATACGGCACCAAAACCCACCAGTGACAACTCTTTACGACGCTTCTGTGTATCGTAAATTTCCGTATAAATACCCCTTTATAGCTGACGATTTTCTCCGCATCAAGTACCAGGTCTGTAGAGGCGCACAAATGTTTTCTACATAAATATTCTGCGGGATCAGCCGTGCCCAAAATCCTCGTAGGAAGGAGACGGTTGGCGAGCCTCCCATCGCGTTCCGCTACAGAGGAAAAGGGTTTAATAAGTCTGCAAGCTCAGCAGAGGTAAATTCTGGATGGACATTGTTGAATTAAAAGCAGGTTGGACACTGCTCCCTGCTCAGGTGCCTGAAGAGGGCTGGGAGCTCCCTAAAGCACTATAGAGACTCCGTTGTGCTGTAAGTAAAAGAAAAAGCATGTACTCAGCGCTTTTTCCAACTCTCGCCCAGCCATCCCCTGTCTCAGCGTGAGCTTAAATTCTCTGTCACTGCAGGACAAAGTGGACCTTTGTCGTGGCGCAAAGGGCCTGATTTAAAGCGCTGTTTCAGTTCATGCTCCTCGCTTTGGTCGGGAGGTTTTAGCATGCAAAGATGGTGGCTGGAGAAATAGTATATGAATTCTTTCTCATAAGTTGTGAAGGTGAGTCAGTGGAAACATGGAATTCAATATACAGCTCTGGAAAAAAATAAGAGACCACTGCAAAATGATCAGTTTTTCTGATTTTACTACTTATAGGTATGTGTTTGGGCAAAAGGAACATTTTTATTTGAGTCTATAAATTACTGACATCATTTCCCCCAAATTCCAAATAAAATATTGTCTTTTAGAGCATTTATTTGCAGAAAATTATAAATCAAAATAACAAAAGATCCATGTTTTCAGACCTCAAACATTGCAAAGAAACAAGATCAAATTCATTTTAAAACAACATAATACTAATGTTTACACTGAAGAAGAGTTCACAAATCAATATTTGGTGCAATAACCCTTATTTTTAATCACACCTTTCATGCGTCTTGGCATGCTCTCCACAAGTCTTTCACATTGTTCTTGGGTGACTTTATTCCACTCCTGGTGCAAGAACTGAAGTAGCTCAGCTTTGTGGTTGTGTTGGAATTCAACAGACGCTGGAATGGAATGGCTGTGATACATGTAGAGATGCTGATTTCAGAAAAAAATGCAGTGGTCTTTTTTCTTTTTTTTTCCAGAGCTGTATATGGCTGTATTGATTGCTTTATACGGGAACTTTCCACTGAAATCAAGAGAATACCATCATATAAAATACAAATGTGCATTAAATTCAAGATTCAAGATTCTTTGTCATTATGCAAGCATAACGAAATGTTGACGGACTCCCGGCTACAGAAGTATAAAAATACAACAAGCATAAAGATAAAAAGTATCATAAATAGATTTTAAAAAAGCATAATAAATACAGTTCCAGTACTGTAAAGTGTCTGCAGTAAATGTGCAAATTATAACATAAGGATCCACAGGTGTCGTAGATAGATTACAGCTCTGTACTGAACACAATAGAAGACCTTTTGGATCTAATAGAGAGCTATAATAAGAAGCTTTAATATTTCTATACTATATTATAATCAAGCGCTGTTCTGAAATCGCAAACACACTTCGTATACTATATATAGTGTTTTATTCCAAGATTAATGCAAATGATTCTGTCCAAAAATGTAAAAAAAATAAATAAATAAAAGTTTTTCTTCATGGAGATATTGTTGCTTTGTCTGGAATGTTTCACAGTATGGCATTAAACCTTTCTACCTTCATGGAGACCAAACCAGACCAAGTTACAGGTCAGATCTGTGGAGAGGCGACCCCGTACACAGTCAGAATGCCTGTTTTTCTAGGTACTTTTGAGCTATAAAAACATATTGAGTGTAGGCACTAATAGTACACTAACAAGTAGATCATTAGTTTACATTTTGTTCATTATAAACAGTCATATTAATGTGATGCTAACTGTAGGCACTGCTCTGTCTAAAACTCTGTGACTCAAGTTAACATTCATTTCAGCTTTATTTTAACACAATCTGACCAGAAAGAGCTGATTTAGTTGAATCTACAACAGAGGAGATCATTTGTGCTGTCAAACACGTCCCTCACACCTAAAATTACAGTCACACACTAACCTGCATTAGCCAACAGTTTTTCAGTTAGCGAAAATCTAAATCAAACTCCTAAACAGGACCGCGAACGCACGTACTGATCACAGCCTCCTGAAAATGTGTTTAAATCCATTTTGTTTTTTTCTTGAGCTTTCAGACAACCTCAAAACTTTTTTGACCATGGTTACAGCTGAAGACATACACGTAGAGCACCCCTAGTCCAGTGTCACTGCAAAGTATCAATTGATCTAAACCAGGGGTGCCCAACCAGTCGATCGCAGGCAGAGTGTCAGTCGATCGCGTATGGCTACGTTCAGACTGCAGGGCTTAATGTTCAATTCCGATTTTTTGTGAAATCCGATTTTTTTGTGAGGCTGTTCACATTTCCAATTAAATGCGACTTGTATGTGATCTCCAGTGTGAACTTTAAACGCCCCAAAAGTGTCCCGCATGCGCCTCGGAGGACACGACGACGTCACATGCAGCAAGCGCGCTCAGTGTTTACGGATGTCGCCTAAAGTTGCTGTCGTACCAGAGCCAGAACATGTACAACTTATATGTTTTAAAGGGACAGTGTGTAAGATTTTTACCCATTAATTACCGAAATTGAAGATACCCATTCAAAAATACAGTGTTTTCCAAGCCTTTTCACTTACATCATGAAATCAAAGTATTCTGTTGGACTTAGATATAGTCACATAAAAGAGGGATCGTCCCCATGTAGAGGCAGCCATTTTGATTACGAGAGCCACAGAAGGACATAGTGTATTTTGGGCTCCGTGTTTTCTTTATAGCCGTCAGCACTGGCCCGTGGTTTTCACACAACGAGATAGTACGCGTTTGGATAAACAATGACAAGCATGTTGCCGGATCACACTTACTCCACACATACATCGCAGGAGCAAGCACCTTCATTTAAGAGGGAAAGAAGAAGGACATAGTACCTACCGCGGCTGGGGCTTTGTTGCAGCGCGGGCCCGCACCCCGGGTTCAGAACGACCTCCGCCCTCCGCGGTCTGGTTCCCGATTCCCCTCACCCGCACACAGCACCGGGTGCGCTTCACGTGTGCGCTTCACGTGTGCGCTTCACGTGTGCGCTTCACGTGTGCGCTTCACGTGTGCGCTTCACGTGTGCGCGCGGTTCGTGCGCGGCTGCCGGTGAAACCCACCTCCGGGTACGCCGAGCTGTCCGCCTTACGGCGCGCCTGGGTGACCCTCGAGGTCTGCTGTAGCTAAAACCGGAATTGCAATACCCACCATCCACCAATGCGCCACCAATCCTACACACTGTCCCTTTAAGGAGGAGACGGAAGGTTTTTGGCGTTTTGTGGGGCAGTGGCAGCAACGTTTGCAGAAAGAAACGTGTGGGTGCGGAGTCGCAGCCAAGAGTGGTGGGATTTCTACGTGCTTCGCCGCTTATAGTTTATATACTATTTTCGCATGACGAGAAGAACGTTTGTGTACATTTGTGAGCGCCTACTTGTACCACTCTCGCTGGAGGAAACACGCCCAGGTCGGATGAACGCGACCTGGCTGTTCAGACTGAAGTCGCATGCCAAAAGATCGGATATGTATCGGTTTTGGTAGTAGTAGATCTCGGTTAAAAAAAAAAGGTTGAGCACCCCTGATCTAAACCATCTTTATAACTGAAGCAGGTTCACCAACTTCCTGTTCTCTTCATACTGACATTTCACGTAGGAACCTGCAGATTTTCATTTATGTATTAAGTGACTAGGTGGATTTTTGAACCCTACATGAATGACTCAGAGTCTTAATGTCCAAACAATTGCAACATCCAAAAAGCTTATCTGTAAATAAAATGTTGTGACAATTATTTAAAACAGTAAACGGGTATTTTCTTGTACAAAATGCTTTTGTACTTTGCTAATGCGCACTCACAGGCTCAAAATATTAAACGAAGGAGCTCTCAGGTCTTGGCTCTGAGTCAGGTCCATGGAGCTGCCAAAGCACTCGTATCCCATTTGCACTGTTACGCCCAGAGGTGAAAGAAGAAGAAGAAGAAGCCCTCAATTTTGTTTCTTAAGTATTTGTTTCTTAAGTACAGACACCAGAGCAAAAAATAAATAAAAATACTACTTAAAAATCTACTTATTCTTACATAGTATTTCATTTAAAGTCTATCTTTTAACCAGAAGTTACAGGTTAGATCTGTGGCGAGATAACCCCGCTCACAGCCAGAATAACGTTTTTTCTAAGTGTTTTTGAGCTATTAAAAAAAAACACCACACACACACACACACCTGTAATTGAATAAATGTAAGGTAGAGCTGTTTAATGTCACACTGTGGAAGAGAAATTATATATCCATAGAAACCGCCAAAAAACTCCGCTGGTTATGTCAGAAAACCACAAATCCACCTGAGATTACGTTAAGCATTGCAGTATAATTCACTCTTAACAGCTAAAGGGAGACTGCGGAGTTAAATTGACCTTGGCTACTTAACTTTGCAATCGCCAGAAAGCAAATTACGCCATTACGAACCTGTTTCAAGAAATAGCTCACAGTCAAGCAAATAACAAAACACAGCTCTTGGAGATGTCCCTAGAATAGCAGCAGAATACGGGCCTCTGAGGCTCACTGCTGTGGGTTTTTATCTTTAAGGTCATTCAGAATAACCTTGTGTGAATAACAGGCCAAGCCAGGCGGTGCTGCCGGGTTTACAGGGAGAGAGAGGTCACGTGATCTGGACAGGAGCGAGGGAGGCTGCGGACCACACGATATGAGAGTCTGATTATCTCATTTTGCCCGGTAAAATAGCACAAACTCAGAGCTGCAGGGACGGGGCCGGTTTGTGTCCACAGAGAACTGACCCGCTGCTCCTGCTGCTGCTGCTGCTGCTGTGGAAGGGAATGGTGATATAGAGATTTTTCTGTGACTTTCAGTTTTGAATATGGGTCATGAAAACAATGTCAAATAATGAAAAAGTGTTAAGTGTAATTTAAGGGCAAAGCAGATGGTGTTGTGAATACAGTTCTACTTTGCAAATGCATTTGAATAAGAAAAAAGTTTTAAGTTAAGTTACCGAAAAGTTCTACACTATATTTTTGTCTACTCCATTCAGTGTAGTGAAGACTGCAGTGAGCGCTACATTGGAGAAACAAAACAGCCACGGAACAAGAGGATGTACCAACACAGACGGGAGAGCCAGAGTGGACCTTCGTCTGCCGTACATCTTCACCTAGAAGCCACGGGCCATTCATTTGAGGACAGTGAGGTTCAGATCGAGAAAAAGAGAAAAGAACTGGTTTGAGAGGGGAGTTAAAGAGGCTATTTTTGTCAAAAAAGAGAATCCTTCTTTAAACAGGAATGGGGGAGTCAGACATAATTTGTCTCCCATATATAATTCCATTCTCAAACCTAAATTAAAACAAACAAAGGAAACAAGGGAGCTAGCCAGGTCAGGTCCAGAGGTGTGAAAACACCCATTAGGGTTTGAATCTAACCAGCACGATAACCAGAGCTGACGAAGCCTCTCGGATGAGCGGCGAAACGTTTTCAACCAAACAAACTTTGTCCAGTTGACAAATTGAACTTCTCCTTTTATCATAGGGTTTGAATGGGTATGCTAAACTAGACGCCAGAGAGACACTGGAAAAAAAAATATAGAAAGCTGAAAACAAAGAGGTGTGATAGTTTCAGAATAATTGCAGTATAGTTAGCTCCTTCCTGCAGCGAGATATAAGCAGTGTCCATCAGCACTCTAACCAGAACTGACGAAGCAACTCGGATGAGCGGCGAAACGTTTTCGACCAAATAAACTTTGTCCAGTTGACAAATTGAATTTCTCCTTTTACCAATAGGGCAGCAGGTCAGGTCCAGAGGTGTGAAAACACCATTATGGCCCTGACCCACACTCCACTCCCACTGCAGATCTAATAGGCCCACCTAACTAACACAAACTGAAAACAAGTAGGTGTGGTAGTTTCACAGTAATTTCATTGTAGTTAGCGCCCCCTTCAGACAGATTGTTAAAGAAATTGTATATAGTGCCTTTAATGAATTATCAAAGTGTTGTAATTTTCTTCTGTTGATTCAGCTTCTATGACGCAACCACATCATGTGACTTGAACCAGACTGTTTTGACAACACCTACACATTGACTTTTACGACTCCTATAGACAGAACAAAGGTCTGCTACTGATAGTAATGAATATGTATGGCCAACATAAACTCTGTTGAACTTCTTTCACGCCCATTTGTTTTGCAATGAATGCATGCGTGGAGCTGTAGTCTGAGAGTGCGGCGGCTCTGTCTAACGGACCACAGCTCTCCCTTGCTTGCAAGAATTTACGTCTGTGCCTGGGTTTTCTCATTTGTTCCCGTTGTTGGTTTTTATTAGGAAAATCCGTGACACAGATATAGGCAGTGTCCACCAGAGTCTGACCAGAACCGAAGAAGCAGGAAGCTTGGATGAGCTGAGAAACTTTTTGACCAAATAAACTTTTCTCCAGTTGACAAATTGAATTTCTCCTTTTGCCACTATATGATATATTGTGAAAAGCTGACAATCATGAATACTCAAGTTTAAGGTATAATTAACTATTCACATAAATATAAAAACATTTAACTTATTTTCTGCATTCAACCCATTCCCCAGTGTTGCTGAAGGGTGCTCAGGGACCCATCTCTAGATCTGACACTAAGTTTGATCGTTAAGATCACTTAGTTTTGAAGCAAAGTGTCTTCCTCAGGAACACAACAACATTATGCAGTAGTTCGAGCTCGGAATGCCAGATTGTGTTCTAACCACTGTCATGAATGTGAATGGTTTGTTTGGATGGGGTATATGAGAGACAGAGAGGCACTCAGACATAATAAAGAGAACCTGCAAACACCACAAAGAAAGACCCAGTCCAGGGAATCGAGGGGCGACGATGTTAGCCACTCAGCCACCGTTTAATGTGAATCAAAAATCCCGCTCACGTAGTATGAGCTGCTACAGTCTGGGAAGAGACACAGGGTTCGTTAATGCAAAAACAACAATTCATACTCTAGTCAATAAAATGTATTAAGAACATGGACTGACTGAGCAGAGCTGAGCCCGAGTGATTGTAAATTGTATGCGTGTTTTTTGTTCGTTTTTTGTCATGTCCTGTGCTGCTCTGAGCCAAATTTTTTCCATGAGGAATCGAAATAAACAACACCTAGACTTAAAACCTTAATGTATTTCTATTGCTTATTAATCTGCGAGTGTACCGAGTTGACGGCACCCCAAACACCGCTGAGGAGCTGAAACTGTCCCTTTTCACGAGTTGTTTACAGATGATCTGCTTAAGCAAGATTAAAATTCCTCACAAACGAAACGCGAAGACGAAATTGCACTGATCTAAGAATCTGTTTATTCCTGCAGCTCCGCCACAGTGAATGGAGCTTTCTCGTTATGTAATAAGAGGCATTATGTATCCCAGAGGGGCGCGGGCACAGGCGGAATCTGCACATCCGCTTAAGCAAAAAGACGGAGAGGGAGGCGAGGCTGGAAATAGAGGAAACTGATATCGAAAACCATGTAATCAATAGTCAATTTGTGTGCCATGCTGCAGGCTGAATGACTCCTGCACTTATGACAGCTCTTATACACTAACCCCTGCTCTCAAATTGTAAATTATTCACAGCACTTTTAAAACACGGAGGAAGGACAGTGTGGGTGGAAAAGTTTGCTAATGTTACTGCACCCTTTCAACGAGACATACAGGGCAAATACACCATCGGACTATTTCCTGTCCACCTATATCAGCCCCATGAACTGTAATGTCCTCTCATTATCCGCAGCATTTAATTTCTGATGATGTACAGAGTTCTTTCTATATTCCATCCATCCATCCATCCATTCCATCGTGGGGGCAACAGTCTAAGCAGGGACTCACAGACTTCCTTCACCCCAGACACTTCCTCCAGCTCCTCAGGGGGGCGTTTCCAGGTCAGTCGAGAGACATAGTCCCTCCAGCGTGTCCTGGGTCTTCCCCGGGGCCTCCTCCCGGTGGGACATGCCCGGAACACCTGCCAAGGGAGGCGTCCGGGAGGCGTCTGAAAAGATCCTTGAGCCACCTCAGCTGCTCCTCTCGACGTGGAGGAGCAGCGGCTCTACTCCGAGCTCCTCCCGTGTGACTGAGCTCCTCACCCTAAGGCAGTCTTCTGTCTCTCTAAGGCAGTGTTTCCCAACCTTTTTTGTCTTGTGTACCCCCTGAGCCCTTTTGTCATACCTGGAGTACCCCCTCACCCCTGAAAATTATTTTATTTCATCTCCTTAATTTGAAAATTTAATTCTCAGATATTTTCTCTCTTTTCTTAAAATAAAAGAATAAATAAAGAATACAGTGGTACCTCACCTTACGAAAGACTCTACAAACGAAAAATCCAAGTTACGAAACGCCTTCACGTCAAATTTTGGTCTCTAGATACGAAAGAAAATTCAAGTTACGAAACGCGAAATCTCAAAAATTCAATTAATGCGCGCTCAGATGCGCGTTCAGATGCACGCCCCGAAAAGTAAATACACTTTATCAACACACACAGGGTTAGGTTCCAGAGGTGGCCTGCGGTGGGAGAGGTCCACGAGGTAGGACAACTTTGTATTTTGCAATTGTTCTACATGTTTTAGGGCTGTACATGCCTCACCACACACATTCTATGCTTTTCTCAGACTGGAGTTGGGCTTTCCTCGCATTTCTCTCTCATTTGAACACTCGAACTTTCATAGATTTTCAACGGAATGTGTTGATAGTGAAGCGTGGGGGGAACACGGCTCGCCGAACGCGTGAGGGGAGCAGAGGGACACAGGATTACTATCAACAGCACATCATCAGTAGGGTAAAACTCACCTGTCTCACGACGGTCTAAACCCAGCTCACGTTCCCTATTAGTGAGTGAACAATCCAACGTTTGGTGAATTCTGCTTCACAATGATAGGAAGAGCCGACATCGAAGGATCAAAAAGCGACGTCGGCGCAAGGCCGCGGGCACGGGATGGAGCTGCGGCGCCCGGGCTGTGCCTCCCCCTCGGGGCCGTGCACGTGCGGGCCAGCGGAAAGCCGCACGGGGTGATTTAATCCTGGTCTGGTCCTGGTCTGGTCCTGGTTTGGTCCGGGTCTGGACCTGGTCCGGTCCTGGTTTAGTCCCGGTCCAGTCCAGGTCTAGACCTGGTTTAGTTCTGGTCTAGACCTGGCTTATCCCACGTTTTGTCCTGGGTCTACAGTCTCTGTAGAATCAGGACGCAGAACACAATCAGGGCGCAGAACACAATGTTACACTATAAAAAATAATAATAATCTTGGAACGGATCAGGCCTTTTCCATTGAAATAGCTACTCAACTTACGAAAAATTCACATTACGAAACCACTTCTGGAACGAATTAATTTCGTAAGGTGAGGTACCACTGTATGTTTCTTTGAAAATAATTTACCCAAATAAATACAAAATCAAAATAATCTTCCTTTGTTGTATCTAACTCTTGTGACACAACTGATTATTAAATGAAAATCTTTTTATTTCTTGTCCTTAATTTGCAGCGTACCTCCTGCAGTGTGCTCGCGTACCCCTAGGGGTACAAGTACCCCTGGTTGGGAAACACTGCTTTAAGGGAGTGTCCAGCCACTCTGTGGAGGAACATCATTTCGGCCGCTTGTATCCGCGATCTCGTCCTTTCGGTCATTACCCAGAACTCATGACCATAGGTGAGGGGAGGAACGTAGCCTGACGATAAATCGAGAGCTTTGCCTTTCGGCTCAGCTCCCTCTTCACCACAACGGGCCTGTACAGCGCCCGCATCACTGCCGACGCTGCACCGATCCGCCTGTCAGTCTCACGCTCCATCCTCCTCTCTCTCGTGAACAAGACCCCGAGATACTTGAACTTCTCCACTTGAGGCAGGGACCCTCCACCCACCCGGAGAGGGCAAGCTCTTTTTACATTTAATAAACACAATAAGACAAAGTAGATTTCATTCATTTCATTTCAAGCAAAACTATGTGTTTTGCTTGAAATGTCATAAGAATCTTCAGCTCCCAAGATACTCGGGTTTCTGAGAATTTCAGCTCGGCTTTTGTTCTGCCTGTGCTGACAAGTAAAAGTCAATGTTTGTTTGTTCTCAAAGTCGTCATAAACATCCAAAAAATGTCAAAAGGTTGATCCTCTATGGCTATTTTCTTATCGATTATGTCAGTGGTTGGAAAGAAAACCTGCAGCCACACCGGCCCTTTGTGGAAGAGTTTGTGGAACACCGGATTATGTTTTCTTCTCACGTTTCGTTCACACATGTTTAACACACAAACCCTGCATATTTAGGCTCTTCTCTCCAACGGAAAACACTCTGTTCCACCCTGTGATGTCATGCAGCAATACAGGAAGTGTTCACTAGAATCATTAAGATCATTTCAGCCCTAGAATTGCCGATCTCTACTGAAATAAAGGTAAAAGGAGATGTTGCCTCGAAAACTATCGCTTCGTGACATAAGTTGGAGCAGCATTTTGAAGTTTGGAGATGTAGACGGAGTAATAATGCAGGATTACTCAAACAAAACACAACTTCAGGCATGTCTCTGACGAGGAAACAGGATTATAACATGACTTAAAGCTCTCAAGTCTCAATTTGTGTAATAGAGCACCTTTAAAACCTTATCCATAGCGACTTGGTGTTAGTAAAATGAGCTAAATAAGGTGTAGCTGGCCTTGTTATTACACGAGCCGAAGCCGCCTGACCCGGCAGGATGTGTACAGCACAAGTTCAGTTTGGAGCTAATAAAGTTGGGAGTGTGCGCAGAGACGGTGGAAACAGCAGGTTACATTCGCCAACAGCGAAACCAATCTGTATTCACGAAGGAGCTCGGAGACTGCAGGCACCTCTCCAATGTTGACGCTCTTCTGTCTGCATCTGCTACACGACCGGAGGGATGGAGGACAGGGAGGAGGGAGAGAGAGGGAGACAGGATGAGTGTGAGAGAGAGAGAGAGAATGAGTGTGAGAGAGACACATATAGAGAGAGTGAGGAAGAATTAGATAGAGAGTGTGAGATAGAGACACACAGAGAGAGTGAGAATTACAGGGTGAGAGTGAAAGAAAGCGAGTGAGTGAGTGGGTGAGAGTGAGAGAGAATGAGAGGAGAGAGTTAGTGAGTGCGATAGAGTGACACAGAGAGAGAGAGAGACTGAGAGATGGAGTAAGAGAAGGGGGTAGAGAGAGAAAGTGACTGAGTGAATGTGGGAGAAAGAGAGGGAGAGCAAGAGGAAATAAGTGAGATAGAGGAAAAGAGGGGGGCTTAGAGAGGGAGATAGAGGGAGAGAAAGTGTGAGAGAGAAGGGGTGATAGACAGAGAGAAGAGGGGGTTCTTAGATAGAGAGAGAAAGAGACGGAATGAGTGAAAGAGAGAGAGAGAAAGAGTGAATGAGAGCCAAAGTGAGTGACAGAGAGAGAAAGACAGAGTGAGTGGAAGAGAGAGTGAGTGAAAGAGAGTGAATGAGAGAGAAAATAAGAGAAAGAGAGAGAGAGAGAAGGTGAGGGTAGACAGAGAGAGAGAAAGAGGGGGTAACAGAGAGAGGGGGTTCTTAGAGAAAGAGACAGTGAGTGAAAGAGAGTGAGATAGAGTGAATGAGAGAGAATGAGTGAGAGAAAAACAGAGAGAAAGACAGAGTGAGTGGAAGAGAGAGTGAGTGGAAGAGAGTGAGATAAAGAGTGAATGAGAGAGAATGAGTGAGTGAGAAAGAGAAAGACAGAGTGAGTGGAAGAGAGTGAATGAGAGAGAGAGAATAAGAGAAAGAGAGAGAGAGAAAGAGAGTGAAAGAAGGAGAGGGTAGACAGAGAGAGAGTAAGAGAGAGAGAAAGAGAAAGTGAGTGAGAGAAAGAGAAACAGAGAGAGAGGGGAGTAACAGAGAGAGGGGGTTCTTAGATAGAAAAAGAGACAGAGTGAAAAAGAGAGTGAGATAAAGAGTGAATGAGATAGAATGAGTGAGAGAACAAGAGAGAAAGACAGAGAGTGAGTGGAAGAGAGTGAATGAGAGAGAGAGAATAAGAGAAAGAGAGAGTGAGAGAAGGGGAGGGTAAGAGAGAGATAATGGGTTCTTAGAGAGTGACAGTGAGAGAAAGAGAAAGAGGGAAAGAAAGAGAGTGAATGACAGACAGAGAAGGTTGTGGGTACAATTTGAACCTTTTGGCGTGACAGCAACAACACCTGAGTCGTGTCTAAAGGCCAGAACACTTGGCTCATCGATCATTAGAGGAAGACAGACGTGATCTCGACAAGGCTTCCCGAGAGAGGAAAAGTGAAAATCTGAACAGTGGAAATCAGGTACTTTGGGTTTAATCACCAACTCGGAGCGCATCTGGTGGGGGCAAAAAAAAATCGAACTTTTAATGAGCTTGGAATGGTTCTGTCGTGCCATATGGTGACAACAGTTTCACTTTATTTATTAGCGTCCCAAACAAGGTCTTGTCGCGAACCTTTAAGCTCAAAGAGACAGCGTTTAAAGAGGACACATTACGCTATTCCCCGATCTGTTCCTCATCACAAACATCACACCCTACATATTTAGAATATTTAGAATCATCTGTTTAATTTCAGCCCTGAAAATACCAATCTTTACTGAGCTTCATGACATCACAAGGTGGAACAGAGCATTTTGAGCTCGTCTCACCTAAACAGGACCATGAATGCTCAATACATCTACAACATTTAAATCCATTTTGTATTTTTTCTTCAGTTTTCATATCATATTAAAACTTGTGTGTGCATGTCACCATAGTAACTAGGGATGGGGATCGAGAACCGGTGTGTTTCAACTCCACGGAATCGATTAGCAGTTTAGCTAACGATTCTCTTAACGATTACAGCCACCACGAATTATGTACAAAAGTGGTGGGATTGATACGTGCTTCGCCGCTTCACTGATACGAAGTTTATATACTATTTTCGCATGACGAGAAGAACTTTTGTGAAAATGGACTTTTAACTTCTACTTGGACACATGACACGTTCAGGAGACGTTCGGGACAGGTTTGTTTATCCGGAGCTCGTGTACAAAGTGTGGTCGGATACTTTAGCAGCAGAAAGCCCAGGGATATAAGCGAATACGCGAATACACGTGGAGACAAGCAAATTATCCGACAACACTGCAACACGGGGGTAGTCACATTATTATCATATTATTTCTGCATCAAATGGAGATATTAGGTGAAAACAGCGGCTTGTGTCAACATTAACCTGTGCACTAAACCGGGACTAAACCAGGACTAAAACTGAACTAAAGCAGAACTAGACCAGGACTAGACCAGGACTAGACCAGGACTAAACCAGGACTAAACCAGGACTAGACCAGGATTAGACCAGGATTAGACCAGGACTAGACCAGGACTAGACCAGGACTAAACCAGGACTAAACCAGGACTAGACCAGGACTAAACCAGGACTAGACTAGGACTAGACCAGGACTAAACCAGGACTAAACCAGGACTAGACCAGGACTAGACCAGGGCTAGACCAGGACTAAACCAGGACTAGACCAGGACTAGTGCTAATCTTGGTGCTAATCAAACAGTTTGTTCTCCTTTTTTCCCCAAATTAGAATCAATAAGAGAATCGATAAAAAATCGAATAGTTAAGCAGTATTGATAATGGAATCAGAATTGTAAAAATCTAATCAATATATCTTGGAAACTATAGCCAATCAGCACGTCTGACTTACTTTTTCTTAATTAGTGACCTAAACCAAGAAAAATTTCACTACTTTTGTTCCGGAAGCATTTTGCTTGTAGACCAGTGTTATTAACTCAGTACACGGTTTGTCAAATATTAAAGATGTCGTGGCTTCAGAAAGTGGAAAAATGAAAAATCCAAAAATAAATCACCAGAAGCCCCACGAGGCAGTGTGAACACCTGCCATATTGACAGGTGAAGCGCTAACTGCGATTAATCAGAGATGAGCTGTGTTATTAGGCGCGCTCTGAACGACACGAGAATACTGTACGAGCGCAGACGCCATCTATCTTTTACTCACACTCTGCAGATTAATGCTGAAATTGGCTTTCCACTGACCACTGAGCAGAATAATACACCGAACCCCCGGACTAATCCAGCTTCAGAGAGAAAGAAGCATAAAGGTGCACTGCGCAGCTTTTCTGGTCGGAGGGTCCGTCACCTGCTCGTCACCGTGGAGGATGTTATTGCTTTGCCTGGAATGTTCCACGGTATGGCATTAAACACATCCATCTCGCGTTTATTCATTACGTGTGTTTCTATTGCTCAAAAACACAATAAGTTTCTATGTGAACAGGGTTGCCTCTCCACAGATCTGACTTGTAATGTCGCCAATAGTTGATTCCCTTGAGATAGATAGGTTTAATCTCTACCGTGGAACATTCTAGACAAAGCAATGACTGACACTCCACCAGAAAAGTTGCGCAATGTACCTTTAAAATCCGATACGGCCTTTGTATTCTTGGTAGTGTTGTCAAAAGTATTTAAAAAAATACTATTTAATAGTGAAAAAATGACAAAACTGGATAAAATCTCATCTTCCCTGGACAGTTTCATCTTGAGTTTTATCAGAACTAGTGTAAGACCGCATAGTGTAATTAACAAATACTATTATTTTGTGTTGAAAATTGCAATATTGTTTAAAAAAAGAGCTTTGAAAATGATCATTTAGGTCTCAAAATCCTCAGTATCAAGTCTCTTCTTGGTAAATGGTCACTTTTTTATACAGTAACCTTCAAGTGCACTCAATTCACCCATTTCTGTAACTTGTCTGGGCCCGTCATCTGCTTGTCTCCATGGAGATGTGTCTAGAATGTTCCATAGTATGGCCAGAAACTTAAGAATCTCCACTTAAGAGTCTTACAAGCCACATTACAGGTTCGATTTGTGGATAGGCGACCCCACTCACAGTGAGGATGGATGTTTTTAAGATATTTTTGAGCAATAATATCTCCATGGAGACTAATAGGTTTGTGGACGTTCTCCAGAAAAGTTACACAGTGCACCTTTAAGTAACTTACACAAGGATGTAAAAACAGAACTGCCAACCTGTGGGTCTGTGGATCTGTGTGCTCAACCAACTGAGCTACTGCCTTTAGTATCGAAACCATGACATTTTAGTATTGTGGACAGGATTTATGATAAAAGGAGAAATTCAATTTGTCAACTGGACAAAGTTTGTTTGGTCGAAAATGTTTCGCCACTCATCCGAGAGGCTTTGTCAGCTCTGAGCTGACCCAGAGCTGACGAAGCCTCTCGGATGAGTGGCGAAACGTTTTCGACCAAACAAACTTTGTCCAGTTGACAAATTGAATTTCTCCTTTTATCATGGATTCTACCTGGACGACTGAGGGACTCTTCAGACAGGATTTATGCTCATGCTGGGGAGTGGGAGTGGGATTTGAACCGGCAACCCTTGGATCAGTGGACATACTACCTTTAGCAACAAAGTCAAGCTTGAAATGTTAGTATCATATCACTAATTCTTGGGCAAAACAAGTGCACTCTCCCAGACTGGTTTTAAATTATCGTATTATAGTGTGTTTGGAGAATAAGGCTTCAGGCACAGATCACTGAAAACAAGTAGGAGAAAGAAATACTAACTTTTAATGTCTGTGCCATATGGGAAGCCCTGGCACCTTCCCCGAGGTTGTCACAGAAACGCCATCTCCCTTTATAACCCCAGTGCTGCTCCCTCATTTCTGTATTCTCTCAAAAACAGCTCGAGTATCATGGCAGCCTGAGAATAGGAGGGCTTCTGTGCATCTGCAGTTCAGCGAGGTTATTAAACTTTTGAGTGAGGCTGGAATGACCTTCACTCAGCATTTCAACGTAGTGATAAAACAAAAACAAAACAAACAAAAAAAACAAGCTTGTGTGTCAGCTTGCGTGCCATCTAACATTGTCAAGTTATCGGCGAACACGGAGCTACAGCCGTCTCTTCTGTTTTCCCATTCGCCAAAGGTCGTGTTTTGGAGGTGTTTTTCATGGCACTGAAGATGTCTGCTATTACGCTCGTCTCTGATCTGTTTTAATGCTGCTTCTTCATCACAAACAGACCTGGAGTTGTGTTTTGTTTAATTCATTTCACACACAAACCCTGCATATTTAGGCAGAGTTCTTGTCTCAAACGGAAAACACTGTTCCATTGTGTTTTTAAACTCCAGACACTTTCACTAGAATCATTTGGATCATGTCAGCTCTGGAATTGCCAATCTCTACTGAAATAATAATGGCGGCATGATGGCTGAGTGGCTAGAACTCACGCCTCACAGCAAAAAGGTTCCTGGTAGGCCCCCGGTTGCCCAGGCCTTTCTGTGTGGAGTTTGCATGTTCTTTCCGTGTCTGGGTGGGTTTTCTCCAGGCACTCCGGTTTCCCCCATCGTCGTGTTTCTATTGCTCAAAAACACAATAAGTCTCTATGTGAACAAGGTTGCCTCTCCACAGATCTGACTTGTAATGAGGCCAATAGTTGATTCCATTGAGACAGATAGGTTTAATCTCTACCGTGGAACATTCTAGCAAAGCAATGACTGACACTCCACCAGAAAAGTTGCGCAATGGACCTTTAAAGATCCTATGACATGGTACTTCTTGATGCTTTTATATGGCGCCTTAGTGGTTCCCTAATACTGTAAATGAATCCTTCTAAAAAAAAAAAAATCAAGATTAAGTGCATGAGAAAGCCTCATTAACACAGTCAGAGTCATAAATATGTCTCTCAAACACTTTTCTGGGCGTTGTTGCTTGAATGCAAATGAGGAGGACAGAGACAGGCCAGTGCAGCGGGTGGGGCGTGGCCAAATGTGCCGCTGTTTCCTTGTTTTAGCGGTGCGCTGTCACCCACTTCCGTGTGTGTAAGCGCGGAGGAAAATATGAGAAGAGTTGCATTAAAAAAACACATTTCCACAGAAAATAAAATGAAACCACTGCTGTTTCAGAGATTCGGAGGCTCCGATAAAGGACATCCGAGCCTGGAAACACTCTCACGTGTTTCCAAGCAAATTAAAAAACGCATCTTGCATTGCGTAGCTCGTTTGCGGGCGTGATTTACAGAGACGGTGGGTAGACATCCAGACGAGCGGTGGAACTGCATTTGCATTTTTCCCTGAGTGTGACGTCAGAAATTTCCCTTGTTCAGAATCGCCCGTTTGGATCGCAAATGCTCAGTTTACACATTTCGCAACTTTTAGCCATGGGGGAGGGGGGCTAAACAGGGTAGGGGAGCTCACATTAACGATCAAAAATACTCTTCGATAGTGAAAAAATGACAAAACTGGATAAAATCTGATCTTCCCTGGACAGTTTAATCTTGAGTTTTATCAGAACTAATGTAAGACCGCACGGTGTAATTAACAAATACTATTATTTTGTGCTGAAAATTACAATATTGTTTAAAAAAAGAGCTTTGAAAATGATCATTTGGGTCTCAAAATCGTCAGAATGGAGTTTCTTCTTGGTAAACGGTCACTTTTTTATACAGTAACCTTCAATTCACCCATTTCTGTAACTTGTCTGGGTCCGTCACCTGCTTGTCTCCATGGAGATGTGTCTAGAATGTCCCATAGTATGGCCATAAATCTCCATGGAGTCTTGCAAGCCACCTTACAGGTATTACAGGTTAGATTTGTGGATCAACACATCAACACAAAAACAAGTCTAGCAATAAGATCATGGAGATGGGTCCCTGGGCGGCTGAAAGATGAGCTGCCCACTGCTCCTGAAAGGATGGGTCAAAGTCAAAGAAATAAGTTCCCTACAGGGATAAATAAAGGATAATAAAAATAAATAAATAAATAAAGGAGCTATAAACTTGGTGGAAGAGAGCATTTTGAGCTCTGGAGATGTAGACAGACTGATAATAAAGGGGGTTGACTGTGGGTTGACTTTCTGAAAATGACAAAAACTTTTTCATGCTATTCTAATTTTTTGAGATGGATTACTGTAGTAAGACAGTGCCCTCCAGCAATCTAAGCAAAACGGAAGAAGCAGCTTGAATGACCTGCGAAACCAAGCATATCTTCTAATTTTCAGTTTGGCATGGGCTCTTTTCAACAATAAGAGAAGATAAGATAAGACTTTATTGATCTCACACAGGAGAAATTCACTTGCCACATTAGCTCCAGGCAGTTTAGTGCAAAGAAAGTTAGAACAGAAAAAGCGCATGCAGACAAGATAAGTCATAATAATAAAATAAGTAAATAAGAGGATATATAGAAAAGTGGAGTTATACAGTTTGATGGGGTGGGGATGAAGGATCTGCGGTACACTAAACCTACAGCCACCAACCTTGGCGTCATTAACGATGAAGATTTTAAGTTTGACAAGCAGATTAAATCCCGTTTTTATCACCTGCAGCTTTTATCCAGACTCAAATCGGTTTTATCTTTTAGTGATTTGGAGCGGGTGATCCACGCTTTTATCTCTAGACGTCTTGACTACTGCAACGCCCTGAACACTGGTATCAGCCGAGCTCACCTGTCACATCGCAGCTATTTTATCGTATTCACACTGGCTCCCTGTTCATTTTAGAGTTGATTTTAAAATGTTTGTTTTTAAAGCACTTCATGGACTGTCCCCAACGTTATAGAGACTCAACAACATTATGGAGACTTTTAACAAGCTTCCCATTTGTTTCAGAATCCAAGTTAAAATACTTCTTTTGGTTTTGAAGTCCTTTCATGGCCAGACCCCCAAGTACATCTCCGACATGCTGCGACATTACTCTGCACCCAGGTCCCTCAGATCTGCCGACAAAGGTCTCCTTTATGTTGCCCGTTCCCGCCTCAAGCACAAAGGGGATCGTGCTTTTGCTGTCGTAGCTCCACGTCTCTGGAACAGTTTACCTGCTGACATCAGATCTGCTCCAACAATCACCACTTTTAAATCCAAACTAAAAACTCATTTGTACACTATGGCCTTTGCCTCTTAGCTCTTTTTTATCTCTATCTTTTATCTTGCCTTTTTATTCCATTTTATGCATACTTGTTGTGCCATGTCAAATGTTCTTATGTAAAATAGAAACAACTTCTCCTGTGCGAGATCAATAAAGGTCAATCTTCTAATCCTTGACCACTGTAAGGCGCTTTGTGTTACAATTTTGTATGAAAAGCGCCTTATAAATATTGTTTGATTGATTGATTGATGTATTTTATGCTGCCGAATTTTGTTTTGCTATTGGCAAATTTATTATTTAATTTGAGTTTTTTGACATTGTACAACACTTTGGCCAGTTTTCACTGTTTTTAAATGTGCTATATAAATAAAATTTACTTACTTATTATCAGATAATAAAGCACTTTATTTACAGTAGATACAGACAGCACGCAGCAGACATGTTTTGACTTTAAAAGCTGCAGCATATCTGTACTGGGGTATGACAAAGTTTGCTCAAATATGTAGGAAAAATTGGCTACTTTAATAAATAATGAAAAACTTTGGCTGTCACTTTACCTGCAAGAAAAAAATCTGTCAACTGGTCAAAAGTTTTAGAATGAAGAAGTTCTGCAGCTCATCCAAGTGGCTTTTAGACAGACATAAGGCAATGTCCACCAGCATCTGACCGGAACTGAAGAAGCTGCTTGGAAGAGCGGCGAAACGTCTTCAAAAACAAAACACAGTTTACAGAATTGAATTTCGTTTGCTCTGGATCCTACCTGGACATATTCTGACCTTAAGACAATAACAATTAACAGTATATCTGTACTGGAGTAAGTCAAATACATGAAAGTCAAATACATGGAAAAAAAATTGGCCACATCGCCTTTGATGAAAAACGTGACTTTGGCTATGTAGCTCATCGCAAAAGAAAAAATACTTTCTGTCAACTGAACAAGACTGTAAACAAATAGTTTCAGTGCAGTTAGCTACAGATATACTAGTCCATCTCAAAAACTGACAAAACATCAAGCTTTCATGAGTCATTTTTGCATAACCTCTGGCTCTCTGTTCCACTTTGCGATGTCACGTGGTACAGGAAGTGCTCCACTGTGTTTTCAAACTCCATAACCCTTTGCTAGAATCATCTGGATAATTTTAGCCCTGTAATTGCCAACGTACTGAACTAAAGGTGAGAGGTTTTCATTTGAAAACGACGACAACATGACATCACAAGGTGGATAAACGTTGTCATACCTTCTTAAATTGTCAAGTAGCCAATGAACACATCGTTACTGAAATCCCCTGTGTCTTTCTCCTCGCCAAATGTTACGTTTTAGAGGCGCTTCGATGACACTGAAAATGTTCCTCCAGACTTGCCGTAGTCCTTTCCAATATCCCTGCGGTAAACGGCTCATTGGAGGGGCTTTCACAGTTGACATGTTAATTAGTCCTCGGTGGGAAATGGTCTGTGTAACTACCCTTTTCTTGGGCAGTCATCCTCGGAGTGCACTAGCTCCCTCCTCGTCTCGGTGACTGTGCAAAGAATGACCCACCACTGGATTAGAACCAGGACATCAATCCTTGTCCTAATGTTGTAACACAACCTCACGATGCAAGTTTACCCATAATGCACCGCACCGTGTAATCAGTGTTTGGAAGTGGATGTGTGTAGAATCCCTCAGTCGTCCAGGTAGAATCCATGGCAAAAGGAGAAATAGGCTTACCTAACTAACAGAAACTGAAAACAAGTAGGTGTAGTAGTTTCAAAGTAATTTCATTGTAGTTAGCTCCTCCGTGCAGACAGATATAGGTAGCGTCTGACCAGAACTGAAGAAGCAGCTTGGATGAGCTGAGAAACGTATTCGACTAAATAAACTTTTGTCCAGTTTACAAATTGAATTTCTCTTTCTCAGTTCTTTGAATTTCAGAATACTGCTTTTGAGTTTGTGGGGTGAAAGGAGCTCAGCTAGAAGAGTGTTGGTCCACTGATCTGAAGTTTGGCGGTTTGAATCCCACTCTCGACATAAACATCATTGATCGAGTGGTCAGAAGTACTGCCCCACTGCCTGGTTTACACCAGACCATATCACAAGTGATATATGGTCTGGGAGCACCTACTGAATATCTCGTAGTGGAGGTGTGGTTTACAATTGCCGACGGCCGTTTATTGGATGTTACGAATGTCTATCATTTGGCGTATACGTAGCCCATAGCCAATCATGTCAGTTGTCAGTTCAAACTACAAGTTTCCGTTTGTCACGTAGTACGCGTCACCGTCTTTCCACCCCTCCCCGTTCTCTGATTGGCTCCCAAAATCAGGAGAGCTCGCTTAGCCTAGTTGCCAGGCTGTCTTTCAGATCGGAACAAACGAAAGCAGCCTGGGATTTTCCAGGTTACTGCCCCACAGGTTGAAGGTGCGATTCCAGCTCCCACAGATGAATACTGTCGTCGTGTCCTTGGGCAAGACACTTAGCCCACCTCGCCGTGTGTGAATGTGTGAGTGAGTGGTTCCTTGATGTGGTTCTTTGAGTACCCTGAAGGTGAAAAAACATACAAAAATGTGACCCTTTACACAGCTCTTGTAGCGCCTCTATGTGTGATTTTTTTTCTTCTCTAATTAAACATAAAGATAAAGAAAAAACAAATAAAACAAGAATAAATCTGTAATTATATGTCATGGTTTTGTTCATTATGCAACAAAGTGCATTGTGTAACTTTTCTGGTGGAGGGTCCGTCAAATACTTTCCTCCATGGAGATGTTATTGCATATGTTTCACAGTATGGCATTAAACCTTTCTGTCTAGTTACAGGTCAGATCTGTGGAGAATCAACGCTGCTCACAGTTAGTTTTTCTAGGTATTTTTGAGCAATAAAACCCCTTATAATTGAATATAGCTGTTTAATGTCACACCGTGGGACATTCAAGGCAGAGCAATGGCATAATATCCATGGAAACAAGCAGGTGACGGACTCCCAACCAAAAAGTTACACAGTGCATCTTTAAGTATTCGGAAAACAGTACTCGGATTGGACCATACGTTACAAAATATGTTTTAAAGGGATAGTACTTTTTTATGTTAATCTGTATGGGTTTCCTTCTAAAAGTTACATGTGGTAACACCGGCTTACCTCTGACCTTTTGCGCTCAGCCGGTTCTGCTCACGTTCTGGAGCTCAGGTAATTAGGTCCGGTGAGTTCGCGGTTGGCTCGTAATAAAGCTTGTTTTTCTTCTCAAAACAAAACATTTGTATGAAAGGTGATATTTGCGCCCAAACAGTTGTCCACGAAAAATCCAGCAGCGTATTTTGCATTCGCATATCTCGTCTCGATTCGTATCACTGGGCGCCTATTACTTATTATCAGCCTGTTAACCTTTAGTGGACGTGAACAACGGATGCGGTCCGCCGTAAGCGAAAGTTTACGAGTGAACAGGCAACAGGCAGCTAATGTGAGCGCAGTGATACGAATCAAGACGAGATATGCAAATGCGGAAATACGCTGCTGGATTTTTCGTGGACAACTGTTTGGGACTAGCCTGGGAATTCCCAGGCCGCTTCCGTTCGTTTCGAACTGGAAGGCGGCCTGGAAACTCGTCCAAGCGAGAGTCCCAGATTTAGGGCCCCAATCAGAGAGCGGGGGAGGTGTGGCAAGACGGTGACGTGTACTACATGACAAACGGAAGCTTGTAGTTTGAACTGACAACTGACATGATTGGCTATGGACTTACGTATACGCTCAATGATAGACATTCATAACGCCCAATAAACGGCCGTTGGCAATCGCTAACCACACCTCCGCTACGGGATTTTTCGAAGCGAGTTTCCAGACCCATATCTCACTTGTGATATGGTCAGGTGTTAACCAGACTAGTTTGGGACGCAAATATATCACCTTTCAGACAAATGTTTTGTTTTGAGAAGAAAAACAAGCTTTATTACGAGCCCCCGCGAACTCACCAGACCTAATTATCTGAGCTCCAGAACGCGAGCAGAACCGGTTGAGCGCAAACTGTCAGAGGTAAGTAACTTTTAGAAGGAAACCCATACAGATTAACATTTAAAAAAAACACACACACACACACTATCCCTTTAATTCAGGTATTCAGCCTTTTGTAACTAAATTCTTCCCATCACTGTGTTTAATCTTTCTATCCACACGTCTCTATCTCCGTTTCCCTCAGATGCCCTGAAGAAAGGCCGATAATACTGCTACCGCTGATCCATTCAAGATATGCAAATACATCTATCAATATTCCGAGTTAGATAAGTTCTGGCTGGAAAATGTAATGTACTTTTATCACTGGACGGGAGAACCAACACGGGCGACAAGGCTGCATAAATAATCAATACATGGGATCAATAGGTGCTTAGAGAACAATATTAGAATGGATCAGTCCTCTTGAGCTGTACATTTAAACAGTCAAAAAATAAACTATTCGTAGTTGTGTGTGCAGTTTTGCTGATTTTCCTCCCCCAATGTGTGAAAGAGGTACTGTAGGCAAAGTAAAGTGTGGAGTCTGCATTATTTTTAGTGCACAAGTTTAAACAATAGGCTCGTAAAATATATGTAAGCGCATTAGCCAGCAGCTTATGCAGTTATGGTTCCAAATACTGAACAATAATTATGCGCAATTCTGTGATTTACAGTAAAAGTTTGGCTGGTGATAAATTGTCTGTACCGCTGAACTGTGTATCTGTGTAATCCTCCGTCCAGGAAGGATCCGTAGCAAAAGAAAATTAATCCGTTCCAATCCAGTCCGGCTTTATTTGTATTTGTACATTTTACCTTAACATAAAGTCTGCAAAGAGCTGCACAGAGTAGGCACAATATAAATTAACATATTAAACAAAATAAAGCATCAAATATAAATAAGCAAGTCAAGAAAAAACATAAAAATCAGACAGTCAGAGGACCACATTGTTCTCATGCCGTGTTAAAAGCCGGTGAGTAAAAGTGTGTTTTTTTAAACAAGACTTAAACGGATGGTCTGAAGGGGCGGTCTTAAAGGAATAGTTCTTTTTTTATGACATGGTACTTCTTGATGCTTTTATATGGCTCCTTAATGGTTCCCTAATACTGTAAATGAATCCTTCTTCAAAATCAACACTCACTGCATGAGATATGACTCTGACAGTCTTCATGAGGCTAGATATGTGTGTAAAATGCTTTATTCTGGGTGTTGCTGCTTCAATGCAAATGAGAAGGACAGAGAGATTGGCTAAGGAGCGGGGGGGGGCGGGTTTCCCCCGCTGGAAGCGCAGCTCTGCACCGCTGTCTGCTCGCTTCTGTGTTTAACACAGGAAGACAGATGGGAGACTTTGCAATGAAAAAAAGCATATTTACACAGAAAATAAAATTAAACCACTGGTATTTCAGAGGTCCAGAGGGTTGGGTAAGGGACTTGCGAGCCTAGAAACACTCGGACGTGCCTCCAGGCAAATAAAAAAACGCATTTCGCATTGTAGCGCATTCACAGTCCAAACTCTATGGGCGGGATATACAGGGACGCTGAGCGGAGACAGAGGGAGGGGCTGGAGCTGCATTTGCCGATCTGACGTCAAAAAGGTGCCTTGTCCGAACTCGCCCGTTTGAGCACTGGTTTTGTGTAACGCAGAAAAGGACCGCAAATGCTCAGTTTAGACATTTCGCAACTTTTAGCCATGGGGGGGGGCTAAACAGGGTAGGGGAGCTCACATTAACGTTCAAAAACCTCAGAAAGTGAAAATTTCATGCCATGGGACCTTTAATCTGTATGGGTTTCCTTCTAAAAGTGTTGTGCGTTAACATTGGCTTATCGTTGACAGTCTCATCTCAGCCCGGTTCTGCTCGGGTTCTGGAGCTCACATAAGTAGGTCCGGTTTCGGGGGGATGCGAAATAAAGCTTGTTTTTCTTCACAAAACAACATTAGTCCAAAAAGTGATATATATTTCCATCACAGACAGTTGTCTGAAAAGATCCAGCAGCGTATTTCGCATTTGCATATTTTCTCTAGATTCGTATCCCTCTGTCCACGTTAGCTCTATTAACCTGTTCACTTTTAGCGGAAGTGTACGGCAGATGGGTTACGGCGACGGCGGATGTTTACAAGTGAACAGGCTATAGGCTAGGCTAGGCTATGCGCGCCGTGATACAACTCCAAGAGAAAAGGGAACCATGCGAAATAGGCAGGTGGATTTTTTCTGTCTGTGACTGAAATATATATCACTTTTTGGACTAATGTTGTTTTGCGAAGAAAAACAAGCTTTATTAACTGTCCCTGTGAACTTACCAGACCTACTTACATGAGCTCCAGAACACGAGCAGAACCGAGCTGAGCCGAGACTGTCAGAGGTAAGCCAGAGTTAATGCACAACACTTTTTGAAGGAAACCCATAGAGATTAACATAAAAAAAAACACAAAAAAATGCACTATCCCTTTAATGTGAGGAAGGGGGCATTCCAATGTTTGAGGCCAACCACAGAAAAGGCCCAGCCACCCCAGGGCCACCCCAGGGCCACCCCAGGGCCACCCCAGGGCCACCCCAGGGCCACCCCAGGGCCACCCCAGGGCCACCCCAGGGCCACCCCAAGGCCACCCTATGGTCTCCACGGCTTTCGAGTCTCGTTTTTTTACAAGTTGGAGCTGGTCCTCTGACCTCAGAGTTTAGTGAACAATGAGGTCTGTTGTAATTAGCTTTCCAGTGATGGCAAATCCCCGCTCTGGTGTCTGAAAGATATGTTAAGCGCTTATAAACTCACTGTGGTGAATAATGAGGAGTCTCTGAATGCTTAAGATAAGTGAGGAATACCTTTGAACAGTGTTCCCTCTAAGGTGCGCGCGTGCGCAATCGCGCACTCCCCAGACGTTCAGTGCGCACATCAAATCCTTTTCAGCGCATAAAATAAAATCTAACCTGAACTCAGCGCTGGTTTGACACACGGAATCCAGTCTGATAGATTCAGTTTGCACATGTGAATGTGACATGCGTTAGGGACAAGCCAACTACAAACAGATTCATTTCGATCGCATTTCGCTCGCTTCCTTCAGTAAGACCATAGTTGTCGTGCGCATCGCGGCGGGTCAGAGCGGCGGGTCCGCACCAGCCGACGGGAGCGCCACCCGCACCCGCACACACTGCACGTAGGGAAGAACAGAAGAGGAGACAGGTAGAGCCATAATGTAATCCTCGGCTGTTTTCTTTGTTTCTGTCCAAGCCATAGGTTTTTGTGAGCAAAAAGACGGGACTTTCTGTGTGAAGTGTGAATCCTCTCCCCAGAGCGTTAAACCACAGAGCTCTGTCACTCTCACAGAATTACTTAAACTGGGTAATGATTAAAAAGCAAGATATAAACTGATAAAAATGTATACTTATTTTGGAGATCATTATTTTGAGAGACACCCATCTTATAGTGTCCTATAGGTCCTACAATCATGCCTAAAAAATCTGCAGCTACATGCAGGCTATATTTATCAAGCTGAAAAAATCTCTCTTCATGTGGTTTTACAGGTTTATACACAGGTATATACACAGGTTATTTTTCAAAATATTGTAATGTTCAATGTTTCACTGACCACAGCAGGACCCTCACACTGACATACAACACGTACAAAGTTCATGAAAAGATTTTTGAGAAGTGGACCAAAAAATCAGTTATATTAAAAGTAATCTAACAGAAATAACAGCAGTAATTTGATTCATAAGCTGTGTAACTTGCCATGATCTCAGGTGTGATACTGGTGCGGCCACAGTGTGCATGTCGCATGTTGCTCACAGGAGTCCAAGGAACGCTCAGGGAGTTAGTGTGTTTGCTCAGACACATGAAAAATTAGGGGGAACATTGCCTTTGAACCACTGCAAACTGTTTCAAATGAACTAGTTCTGTTTTTTTTCATGTTTTTAAATCAGGTGCAGCGCCTTTAAAGAAAGCTATGCCTTTATTAGTCCCACAGTGGGGAAATTCCATTTCTGCATTTAACCCATCCTGTTATTAGGAGCAGTGAGCAGCACATTACTGCGCCCGGGGACCATCTCCATGATCTTCTTGCTTCGGCTTGGTCAGGACCCAAGCTGGAGGATTTACCTATGGTGCATGTTTTGGGTTGATGGGGGAAACCGGAGTGCCCAGAGGAAACCCACCCAGACACGGGGAGAACATGCAAACTCCACACAGAAAGGTCCAGGCGACCCGGGGATCGAACCCTGACCATGCATGCAAACTCCACACAGAACACACACAGAAAGGTCTGGGCGACCCGGGGATTGAACCCGGAACCTTCTTGCTGTGAAGCATGAGCGCTAACCACTCAGCCACCAAGGGCCCATATTACGCCATTTTCTAATCTATATTAATGTTTCGTCATCAGAAACATACCCAGAGTTTGTTTCATTCTCGCATGTTTAACACAGAAACCTTCTCTCGAACAGAAAACACTCCACTGTGTTTTTAAACTCCATACATTAACATAATTTGGATCATTTCAGCCCCGGAATTGCCAATCTCTACAGAACAAGGTACAGTAACTCTTAATTTGAACTATGGAACAGAGCATTTTGAGCTTTGGAAATGTAAACAGACTAATAATAATAAAACCAGATTATTCAAACATGTGAATGAACCAAAACACAACTCCGGTAACAGGATTATAACAGGGCTAAAATCTCACAAGAGTCAACTTTGCGTAATATACGACCTTGAAGAAATGACCATTGATCCGCTGTAGCTTGAGAATAAACGTCTTTTGTGGACAATGGGAGAAAACAGAAACTTAATAACATCCTTTACTGTAATATACAACACGGGTGGAAATCCTGTCCATCCAGTCATGTGAAAATGTGACATTTTATGGAATAGCGCAGCTTCCTTCCTTTCACCTGTCGAGGAACAATCCCTGAAATATTAAATTTAGCTCTCTCGGAATCTCACAGAAGAGCTTCAAGACTGACAATTGACTCATGAGGAACCCTAAATTGAAAACTGTAGAAAATAAGAAATATGATGTGCGTTTTCAATTCCTTTAAAAGTCTTATATTACGCAAAATTGACTCTTAAAAATTGAGGTTTAAGCCGAGTTATAATGCTACTACGTCATCAAAAACAGACCCGGTAACCCTTTATTATTAGTCTCTCTACATCTCCAAAGCTCAAAATGCTCTGCTCCACCTTGTGATGTCATGAAGCTGCAGTTTTGAAGTTAAGCTACATTTATTTTTAGTCCAGTAGAGATTGGCAATTCCAGCGCTGAAATCGTCCAAATGATTCTCGTGAAGGTACACTGCCTGACAAAAGTATTAAGACAATTGTGTATTTCTGAACTCTGGACGAAACTTCTGGTTCCAACAAGATAATGACCCAAAGCACTCGTCCAATCTGTGTAAGGGTCATTTGGAGGCGTGTGAACAGCGTCATCAACTGCAGGTTATGACACGGCCGCCCCAGTCTCCTGACCTGTCACTCATCGAAAAAGTGTGGGATTATTTGGATATTAAAGTGCGCTCCAGGAATCCGACTAACGTTAAACACCTGTGGAAATGTCTTCAGGATGAGTGGAAAACTATAGAGCAGGGGTGTCCAAACTTTTTTCATCAAGGGCCACATATCTTAAAGGAAAAGTAACATTTTTTACAATCTGAGCCTTATTTCGGTTATAAAACAAGTTGTTTTACTCACCCATAGCACTTTGGTGTCATATGGAGCACTTCCAGAGATGTTTTAGATTTGCGATCTCCATAATGTGAGTTCTCGGGGCAAATGTTTGCGGTCTCCAAATAACACAAACTTTAGCATGATAACAGGAGAAGTTCAATTTGTCAATTGGACAAAGTTTGTTTGGTTGAAAACGTTTCGCCGCTCATCCGAGAGGCTTCGTCAGCTCTAATAAGAATACTGGTAAGACACTTGCTTATATCTTGCTGTAGGGAGGAGCTACCTAGCTAACTACTTTCCGGAACTATCTCATTGGTTTCCGTCTTTTGTTTCTCTGGCGTCTAGCTAACGATCCCTATTCATCCCTACACGCCTGTTTTTCACACCTCTGGCCCTGCCCGGCTAGCCCTATTGTTTCCCTGTTTGCTTGATCTAGGCTTAAGAATGGAATTGTAGATGGGATGCAAATTATGTCTGACTCCACCATTTCTGTTCAGAGAAGGATTCTTCCCTACAGCAAGATATAAGCAAGTGTCTTACCAGTATTCTTATTAGAGCTGACGAAGCCTCTCGGATGAGCGGCGAAACGTTTTCAACCAAACAAACTTTGTCCAGTTGACAAATTGAACTTCTCCTGTTATCATGGATTCTACCTGGACGACTGAGGGACTTTTCACGCAACAAACTTTAGCACTTTTCAAATCATAGAAGCTCGATGTCTTAGCCTACGATTTCGTTTGGTCAAAAGTGGCCTGTAATCCGAGATTTAGCCATAGTAGTGCGCATGTGCGGACTGTGCTCTCAGCTCCCGGGACCCAAACATGAAACGCAAAGCTGTAAATTATGGATAAATCTCAGATTACAGGCCACTTTTGACTCAAACGAAATCGTAGACTAAGACATCGAGCTTCTATGATTTGAAAAGTGCTAAAGTTTGTGTTATTTGGAGCCCGCACGGGGCATATTACATGCTCGGGGAATATATTATATGCCCCGAGCTATGGCTAGAAGTCGCGCTAGGCTAACCGCAAATCTAAAACATCTCTGGAAGTGCTCCATATGACACCAAAGTGCTATGGGTGAGTAAAACAGCTTGTTTTATTACCGAAATAAGGCTCAAATTGTAAAAAAACCAAAACGTTACTTTTCCTTTAACACAGATGAAGCAGAGGGCCGATCGAGGGCCATAGACTGGTGCTCAGTACAGTCAATAATTGAAATATCTGCATGTTTAACACATTAGAATGAGCTATCAGTCCTTTATTCGTGCTAAGATCTTCAAAACCACACAATAAATAATAAACATTGTCTTGTCAAAGTAGATTTTCCAAAAACTTGCAGTCAAAAGTTCTGCTCAGGGTCATTTGGGCCAATTCACCTGGAAGCCTGAGGGCCAAGAAAAATTTGTCTGAGGGCCACATTTGGCCCACGGGCCATAGTTTGGACATGCCTGCTAGAGAGGATGGATATCTTGAAAAATTGTTGGACAAAATACCTCGAATTTGTAAAGCTGTGATTAAGACCAAAGGTGGTTATTTTGATGAAAAAGCTATTTACCTTGATATTGTTATTGCAATAATCTGCCTTTACACATGATGAAATTTGCTTTAATATATCAACAAATTGATTTCTTGTCATTACCAGTATGCCTTTTTGTTATCATTATGAAAGTTCAGAAATACACAATCGTCCTAATACTTTTGTCAGGCAGTGTATGTGTGGACTTCCTGTATTACCGCATGACATCACAAGGTGGAGCAGAGCGTTTTCCGTTTGAGAGAAGAAAACAACTCCAGGTTTATTGATGAGGAAACAACATTATAGCACAGATCAGAAAACAGCGTAACACGAGCCCTTTAATCGATACAGCATCACCAGACAGTTTAATTTGGTCTTTGAAAATCAGACTCAAAGGGATTTCATAATTTCCTCGTCTACACCAAAAAGAATGATGTCGTCTGGAACACAAACTCATTTTGGGACAGCTACATTTGGAGCTCTCCGGCTGACTAATTACTTTGACATAAATTGGAAATGTCAGAAACGTATCTGCGGTGGAAGCAGCGTTTGCGATAGAGGCATTCAGGACAAGCGTATACAAAACAGCTCTATTAATTTAGTTTTTTTTTATGTGATTATAATCTTAAAACCCCCGCAACCAATTGTAAAACTTTTTATCAATAGAAAACTTTTTAAAAGCCCATATGATGCTATTTTCTATCTATGTTCTAATGTTTCCTCATCACAAACACACCTGGAGTTGCGTTTTGTTTCATTAACACACAAATCCTACATATTTAGTTCTTCTCTCAAACAGAAAACGCTCTGTTCCACCTTGTGATGTCATGTGGTAATACAGGAAGTGCTCCACTGTGTTTTTAAACTGCATACACCTTCGCTAGAATCATTTGGATGATTTTAGCACTGGAATTGCCGATCTCTACTGAACTAAAGGTAAAATTTAGCTTTTAAAGTGATAAATTCCAAAGGGTCCGGCTGACCCCTGTCCTCCCGCGGCCCTCCTGAAGGCTCATGGGACAGGCTAATGGGACAGTCACGAGCCATTCCAGTCTACAGATCCAACACAACACATCAGCGCTAAGAAAAGGCCTGAAAATACATTTTTACAGCTCTGGAAAAACTGCAAAATGATCAGTTTTTCTGATTTTACTACTTATAGGTTTGTGTTTGGGCAAAAGGAACATTTTTGTTTGAGTCTATAAACTACTGACAACATTTCCCCCAAATTCCAAATAAAAATATTATCGTTTAGAGCTTTAATTTGCAGAAAATGACAAAATAACAAAAAAGATGCATGTTTTCAGACCTCAAACAATGCAAAGAAACAAGATCAAATTCATTTTAAAACAACATAATACTAATGTTTACACTGAAGAAAAGTTCAGAAATCAATATTTGGTGCAATAACCCTTATTTTTAATCACAGTTTTCATGCGTCTTGGCATGCTCTCCACAAGTCTTTCACATTGTGCACCAGGAGTGGAATAAAGTCACCCTTTATTCCACTCCCGGTGCAAGAACTGAAGTAGCTCAGCTTTGTGTTTGTGTTGGAATTCAACAGACACTGGAATGGAATGGCTGTGATACATGTAGAGATGTTGATTTCAGAAAAAAATGCAGTGGTCTCTTATTTTTTTCCAGAGCTGTATATTCCACACCATGAGGTGGAAGAGAACATTTTGAACTTTGGAGATGTAATAAAGTGTTACTCAAACATACGGGAATGAAACAAAACAGATCTCCGGGTATGGTTTGGAGGAGGTGACGGTGTTATAACACAGATTAAAAGGAGAATTAATGTTTTTTTTTACAATCTGAGCCTTATTTCCGTAATAAAACAAGTTGTTTTGCTCACCCATAGCAATTTGGTGTCATATGGAGCATTTCCGGAGATGTTTTAGATTAGCGATATCCGTAACGTGAGTTCTCGGGGCAGGACGCTGCAGTCACCAAAATAACACAAACTTGATCACTTTTCAAATCATAGAAGCTCAATGTCTTAGTCTACGCTTTCGTTTGAGTCAAAAGTGGCCTGTAATCCGAGATTTAGCCATAATTTACAGTTTTGCATTTCATGTTTGGGTCCCGAGACCTGAGAGCGAAATAAGCTGTGACTCCACACATGCGCACTGGCGTCCTCATCTACTCGAAACTATGGATAAATCTCGGATTACAGGCCACTTTTGACTCAAACGGAAGTGTAGACTAAGACATCGAGCTTCCATGATTTGACAAGGGCTAAAGTTTGTGTTATTTTGGTGACTGCAGCGTCGTGCCCCAACCACTCGGAGATCGCTAATCTAAAACATCTCCAGAAGTGCTCCAAATGACACCAAAGTGCTATGGGTGAGTAAAATAACTTGTTTTATCAGATGGGAAAAAAACGTTAATTCTCCTTTAAAGTTCACAGAGTCAATCTTGTGGAGAAGGGGGAGGAGTCAGGTGATGGGAGGTGAGACCAGGCTTCACATCTGCCATCTACTGGTGAAAAAAAAAATCAAACACACTTAATGCATACATATACAATGCGCCAATTAATTTTAATAGTTGTAATGTAAATCCTCCCTCTTTTCAAGGCTTAAAAATGAGACACAATGCAGCTTTAACTAAAAACTGATTTTCTGTCTGCTACACTCACATCTCCCTATAGCTTTTACAAATATAAAAGCTAAAATATATAACACTATATACCAGGGAGAGGTGACCGGAGACCAGCGTCCTCTGTATGAGCCCTCGAGAATGAGACATATTGATGCTGCCCCATTTTAAACCCGGACATTTCAATTCAATTTTCCTCTCGGAACATGGAGCTGTGTGGTTTGCCTGGAGTCCAAAGGGCCAGCAGCAGCAGCAGCAGCAGCAGCAGTAGGAGCAGTAGAAAAAGAAAAAAACGTGCATATATAAGGTATCCATCACGCTAAAAACGGCTGCAGCTGGGCCTGTAGGGACAGTTAATACGTGCATGAAGAGTAGAGCTATAGTTCTTTCCGCTGACAACTTCTATCATCCACTTTTATAGAGCAAGTCACAAATCTACGCTTTAATGGTGGCCCTCTACATTTGTGACATTTCTTTTAATACGGCCTTTTTCTCTTATGCAGGATACCGGTGGAATACAGAACCAAGCCGACGTGTCTGGCTTAATATCGATCGTCCTTGAACTGCCGGAGTTCACGCAATCAATGCAATTAGGTGAGAAGATTACACACCAAAATATAAGATCCACTACAGCTACAAAGTATTTTTATGGGGCTATCACAAGATGGAGAATATTGAACCAATCATAGGAGCAAGAGGCGAGAATTTAATGACAAGAAAGTACATTTATTACATTCTAACAACTGTATGCCATGAGTTTGGGAGTAAAAGATAAACAAAAAAATCTAGAAAAAAATAAATAAAATGTCTGTACCTCACCATTGCAAGAAAAGTATAAAATCTGGATGCGTTTGGATGAAAGCGCTCTGTGACTTCTTAAAGGTCCCATGGCATGAAATTTTCACTTTCTGAGGTTTTTGAACGTTAATGTGAGCTCCCCTACACTGTTTAGGCCCCCCCCATGGCTAAAAGTTGCGAAATGTCTTAACTGAGCATTTGCGATCCTTTTCTGCGTTTGAAAAAAACACAGCTCAAACGGGCGATTCTGAACAAGGAAACTTTCTGACGTCACATCGAAAAATGCAGCTCCACCCCCCCGTCTGGATGTCTACCCACCGTCTCTGTAAATCATGCCCAGAGAGTTTGGACCGCGAATGAGCTACGCAATGCAAAATGCGTTTTTTTATTTGCCTGGAGGCACGTGCAAGTGTTTCTAGGCTCGGAAGTCCTTTACCCGACCCTCTGGACCTCTGAAATAGCATTGGTTTAATTTTATTTTCTGTGAAAATTTGTTTTTTTCATTGATAATTGATATTGAAACATCCAGAAATAGTGGCATAAACGCATATATCAGCAGGTTTGACCAGAGTTTTGCGTCTTGGGCAGTGTAGACGAAAACGCTATGGCAAAGCGTATTCAAGTTTTCCACTTTGGAGGCCGGTTTCAGTTTTTTGCGTTTTTAAGCCCCCAAAACACCGTCACCGTCTAAATGAAAGGCACTTCCAATAAAATATTTAGTTTTTACCCTTAAGCGTTCTTGTGTAAACAGGCCCCAAGGCTATATTTTTTATATATATTTTTTTGTATATTCATATTGATGGTATTAAAATCGAGTGGGTTTCTGATAATACATTTTTAGGTGTAATGACAGATGAAAAGCTACGCTGGAAACCTCACATCAGATACACACAATCTAAGGTCTCGAAAAGTATAGCGGTAATCAACAAAGTGAAACACATTCTTAATCAAAAGGCTCTTTACATGTTGTACTTGTCTCATCTCTCATGCTTCCATATTTGACATATTGTATTGAGATTTGGGGCAACAATGACCAAACTTCTTCCCTTTTCAAATTGTAAAAACGTTCTGTGAGAATAATGCATAAGGCTGGTTACCTGGACCAGACAAACGACTTGTTTTTCAAATCGTAATTATTAAAAATGTTTGATTTTGTAAAATTCTACTTTGGTATAAAGCAAACAAAAAGACCTTGGGTAAAAATGATATTAAGTATAATATAGATAAATCGTTGTTGTGTAAATATTTGTAAAGATGTGATCAATGAACATAAGCAACCACATCATTTTAAAACTATGTCATGAACAGGGGTGGGTTAATATAAGTTTTTCTTCTTCCCACTCCTTTTCGAGAAATGTGCTTTTCCGCTGTTTACAATGTATATATAATATGATTATTGTTTCTGTCTTGGCATAAACTCAAAATAAATACGAATCAATCAATTTAAAAAAATGACGAGGAAAGTGTATAATATTGGCCCATTAAAATACGCAATGTTTCTACAGCTCTGGAAAAAAAATAAGAGACCAGATCAGTTTTTCTGATTTTACTACTTATAGGTCTGTGTTTGGACAAAAGGAACATTTTTGTTTGAGTCTATAAACTACTGACAACATTTCCCCCAAATTCCAAATAAAAATATTATCGTTTAGAGCATTTATTTGCAGAAAATGACAAAATAACAAAAAAGAAACATGTTTTCAGAGCTCAAACAATGCAAAGAAACAAGATCAAATTCATTTTAAAACAACATAATACTAATGTTTACACTTAAGAAGAGTTCAGAAATCAATATTTGGTGCAATAACCCTTATTTTTAATCACAGCTTTCATGTGTCTTGGCATGCTCTCCACAAGTCTTTCACATTGTTCTTGGGTCCTAGTTTAGACCTGGTTTAGTCTTGGTTCAGACCGGGTTGAGTCCTAGTTTGGACCTGGTTTAGTCTCTGTTTTAACCTGGTTTAGTCCAAGTTTAGGCCTGATTTAATCCTAGTTTAGTCCTGGTTTAGTCCCCTTTTTAACCTGGTTCATCCCTGGTTTAGTCCTGGTTCAGATCTGGTTTAATTCTAGTTTAGACCTGCTTTAGTCTTGGTTCAGACCTGTGTTAGTCCTAGTTTAGACCTGGTTTTGTCTTGGTTCAGACCCTGGGTGTTCTTGGGTGACTTTATTCCACTCCTGGTGTAAGAACTGAAGTAGCTCAGCTTTGTGTTTGTGTTGGAATTGAACAGACGCTGGAATGGAATGGCTATATATAGATATAAATAGATGCTGATTTCAGAAAAAAAAAAATGCAGTGGTCTCTTATTTTTTTCCCAGCGCTGTACATTAAATATCAGTATTCTAATGATAACCGACTTTTTTCCGTGACCCCAAACTTAAGTCTTAAATCCAAAGTCAAAGGAACATATAGAACACCTCTAATCCTAATTACACAGCTCCAGACACTGCCGTCTTTTATTAAGGTCAAATGAACAGTATTAAATATGGCTGAATAACTTCACTGCCTAAAGAGCAGCGCAGGAGTATTCAAGGAAAATTATTTCATCTTTGCAAAGGTGAACTCCCTTGTAAATTATGTGTGAGAGAAAAAAGCTGACAAAGCTTGTGAAATTCCAATAGAAGAATTCATCAATTGTATCTTATTACTGATATGAATACTAATGTTGTTATGAAAATCAGCTGCCAATTTATGCTGGTTAGACTGTTTAATCCAGCTCCCAATCAGCGTGGGGCCCCGTCTGCGGCGATGTACTGATTATATTAGTACATTTCACCTCCCAATCACCTCCATGACCCCACCGCCGGCCCACTGTGGTGAAAACTTTTAGCACCTGCAGAAAATGCCCATCTGTCATCGCAGCGAGTACAAAGACAACGCTAACTCGGCAGGATGCATTTCAGGCCGGAATACGGAGCGTGGTGTCTGTCCGTGATGGCTGCGCGGTTACGCTCGTTGTGATTTGGGCGGGAGCCAGAGCCGAAGCAGCGCTTTTGTCGTCACCTTTAAAACGTGAAATATGACTGCGCTGAAACACGAACCTTTTCACTTGGCACAGGACGAGCTCTGTTACAACACTGCTATTATCCGATGTGATCTACAGCTCAAATCTGATGAAAGTCTGGAATAAATAAAAAAATGAGAGTGCATACTGTGGCCAGATGTTACTATGGTGGTTAATAAAGACTTTGGTGGTGGGATTTCAAAACAGGAAGTACATATTAAGTAAGAAATTATCGATGACATGACTTGGATTAAGAAAAAATGTACAACTGACAAAACAAGGAGCAAAAATCTAAATGCAATGATACTACCTCATTTAAAGGAGAATTAACATTTTTTATTACATGTTCTTATTTCGGTAATAAAACAATCTGTTTTACTCACCCATAGCACTTTGGTGTCATATGGAGCACTTCCGGAGATGTTTTAGATTAGCGATAGCCGTAGCGCGAGTTCTCGGGGCATATATTATATGCCCCGTGCGGTCTCCAAATAACACAAACTTTAGCACTTTTCAAATCATAGAAGCTCAATGTCTTAGTCTACACTTTCGTTTGAGTCAAAAGTGGCCTGTAATCCGAGATTTATCCATAATTTACAGCTTTGCGTTTCATGTTTGGGTCCCGAGAGCTGAGAGCGAAATAAGATGTGACTCCACACATGCGCACTGGTGTCTTCATCTACTCGAAACTATGAATAAATCTCAGACTAAGCGTAGACTAAGACATCGAGCTTCTATGATTTGAAAAGTGCTAAAGTTTGTGTTATTTGGAGACCGCAAACATGTGCCCCGAGAACTCACATTATGGAGATCGCAAATCTAAAACATCTCTGGAAGTGCTCCATATGACACCAAAGTGCTATGGGTGAGTAAAACAACTTGTTTAATTACCGAAATAAGGCTCAGATTGTAAAAAACGTTAATTCTCCTTTAATTTTTGGTGTTTCATGCTGGTCACAAGCCAACCAAACCACAATAAAACCTTTAGAATCTCTTTGTAAGCACTTAAGATTCTAGATCGGAAACAACGGAAATACCATCACTGTCAGATATTAACTAAACATAAAATGCTTAACTTTGATGATACAATTAAACTGGCCAATCTAAGGTTATTATTCAAGATTATCAATAATGTGGCACCACCGCAATCGAAAAAGTTGATCTATTTAACATCTGATCAGAAGGTTAGAACAACCAGGTCAACGATCAATGGCCAATGTGCAATACCAAAACAGAAAACATCACTAAGACAATCAGTTTGTCCGTTTGTCCACTGATCCAAAGGTTGGCGGTTCAAATCCCGCTCTTGACATAAGAAACATCAGTGGTTGAGCAGTCCGATCCACTGACTCACAGGTTGGTTGGTACGATTCCAGCTCCCACAGATGAATGCTGCCATTGTGTCCTTGGGCAAGACACTTAACCCTCCTCGCCCCCAGTGTCTGCGTACACTGGTGTGTGAATGGATGTGTGAATGGGTGATTGGTTCCTTGTTGTAAAGCACTTTGGGTGCCTTGAAGGTGGAAAAGCGCTATATAAAGATGTGACCATTTTACCAATAATTTTTTAGTAATTGATGAAATGTATATTCTGAATTACTTGTTTTTATGCTTTATGTTCATTGTTTTTATGCTTTATGTTCATTGTTTGTGATGTTGTTTGTCTCAGGGGCTGCAGATGGAAATTAGCTCCGAGATCTAAAGTCTGGAACAAAGCACCTTTCATTTTTTGTGATTAATGCTCCTGTACATTGTCCCTGTCAAATAAATCAAATAAACTAAACTAAACTAAACTAAACAACTTCAGAAGAACTCACAGGACATGGATTAAGAAAAAATGTACAACTTCAGAAGAACTTATTGAATGGTCGTTGAACCTTTTTCTGGAATCTTAAAGGTCCCATATTATGCTATGTTGTTATTGATATTGTTAAAGGTTTTTTGCTGCGAGGATTTCAAAACAGGAAGTAAATAAGCAAAAAAATGATCAATCACATGACACATGACACAACTTTAAAAGTGTATCGTGTAACTTTTGTGTGTTTTTCTTCGCGGAGATGTTATTGCTTTGTCTGGAATGTTTCACAGTATGCATTAAATTTCAAGGTACAGGTCAGATCTGTGGAGAGGCGACCCCGCTCACAGCCAGAGTGTCTGTTTTTCCTAGATACTTTTGAGCTCTAAAACCACCTGTATTTGAATAAATGTAAGGTAGAGCTGTTTAATGTCACACTGGGGAACATTCCAGGCAGAGCAGTGACGTCTCCATAGAAACAAGCAGGTGACGGACCCACAAGTAAAAAGTTACAGAGTGCACAGTGCAGCAGAGGATGCCAGTTTAGCACTAAAAGCTGATCCACACAGTCCAAACAGGAGCAGCGGAGACGAGAAGGAAGTGGATTAACATGATTCTGTTTACTGAATGTTCACGACAAGAGCCTCGAGTCATGTGGGGAGAGACACCCCCCGCTGAGCGAACACGCCATCTCCTACACAGCCCAACGGATGAGTACAGAGAGCCAAAGAACATACACTTTACATCTTCTTCAAATGATGGAGACGAGCGCAGCAGTTCAATATAGCCTGGTCCTGTTTAGCTGTAATGGAGCAATGAATACAGAGCAAAATGACTGTTATCCAGAAGACCATTCAAACACCGGCTCCATCATTACAGAAACACCACGCAATGGCCTGCAGACTCAAACACTCAAATTTCATTGTTGAAGCCGTTTTGTTTTGGTAAATAGTCACGTTTTTACACAGCGCTTTTCCACCTTCAAGGCTCTTTATATCAAGGAACCGCTCGCCCATTCACACACACATTCATACACAAATGAGTTCTTCTCTCAAACTGAAAATGCTCTCTTCCACCTTGGGATGGCATTTCAGCCCTGAAATGGCCAATCTCTACCAGGCCTGGACTGGTAATCGGGCATACCGGGCACTTTCACGGTGGGCCGACAGTTCTAGGGGCCGATTCTGTTTATTTATTTTTATTTATTTTTTTAACTTAGAGACCGACCCACAATTTATTGGTCCATCTTCAATACAGACAGTGGACTAAACCAATCAGGATATAGAAGCTTACGAGAGCGGTCCCACCCCTTTCTCTGCGCTGATCCCCGCCAGTTTCAGTGTCGAGCGTGGAAACATGGAGAAGCAGCAGAAACAGGGTGTGGAGAAGTTACGGGCAAAAAGATTTTAAAAAATCTCACTATAGACGCTGCAGAATGTTCTAAAATAACAGACATATTCTCTGGAGGGGCTGGAGCCTCCACGTCCTCTCCCCAGGGTGAAGGTGGACAGGGAGAGGAGCAGCCAGAGACTGTGGACAGGGAACCCGAGGGAACCCGAGGGAACCCGAGGGAACCCGAGGGAACCCGAGGGACAGAGTGACCAGGGAAGTGTCGCACAGGTACAGCAGGTCAGCAGGTAGTAATGTTAGGATAATACCGGGACTTTTAGACTTTTAGGTGATGGACAGGCATGAAAATCACTCACCTTTCGGCGAAATTTACCGTTCACCACATAACAATAGTAAAATACTTTGCTTCAGGGTGTTGGCATCTAAGATTCTTTCAATTCTACTTATTACTTATTTAATACTAGTGTTTACCTCATGTGGCCTAAGCCCAGAATCCTATGCCTCTCAGGTTGTTTTATGGTGATGGCGACGACTCAAAGACAAAAGAAATATATTCCATAAGAAGTTTATTAACCCTAACAGAGGAGTTTAATACGGAGCTCCGGATTCTAGCTGTCCCTGAGGATACAGAAGAATGAATGTGCATTTCCCTGCATTAGAATTTATGTCTTTGTTTAGCAGCGTGGTCTAGAAGCGGAGTCTTTCCACAGGCGACCCCCAGAGAAGTGGTTGCTTTCTCCTTATCAGCTTAGAATGTTGATTTATCAGTTCGCCCCGCACCCAATGCTGGACTCTGGGGATCTTCCACTGCTTCAGCAGAGACTCTGCTTTCAGTCCTATGGCTTCACACCTCTGTTACTTAAAGCAAATATTTGTTGCACACAATAAAACATTAATATCCTAAACCCGTAGTGTATGTTTATTATTTATTTCTACAGGGGGAACACAAACATAAATTAGTCCGTTGTGCTCCGCTAATTATGAGGGGCCGGTCTAAGCCAAAAATGCCAGGGCCGTTTTTGTGTCCCAGTCCATCCCTGATCTCTACTGAACTAAAGGTAAAAGGAGTTGTTTAACTTGAAAACTACCGCTTCATGACGTGACAAGTTGGAACAGAGTGGTTTGAGTTTTGGACATGTAGACAAACTAATAATAAAGGATTAATCAAACATGTGTGAATGAAACAAAACACAACTCCAGGTCTGTTTTTGAGGAGGTAACAGCATTATAACATGGCTAAAAGCTCGCGAGAGTCAATTTTGCGTAATATAACACCTTTAAGTGTCTTGTCCAAGGACACAACAACAGCACTCATGTGACGGAGCTGGAATCGCACCGCCAACCTGTGGGCCAGTAGATCTGACCGCTAAACCAATGACGTTTCAATGTCAAAAGCGGGATTCGAACCGGCAACCTTCAAATCAGCGGATAAATTCTACCAACTGAGCTACTGTGGCGTGTTTCTCGAGAACACGCATTTCCTTTGGTAGAGCTGTGATTTTCAGTCCACATTTGCAAATATTTATCAATTATTTATGGAACAATTCACAACAAAACTCATATTTTATTTAAAAGCTATCGTTATTATAGAAAACAAATTTGTACTGATGACAAGAGAACAAATGACTTCCCCGAAAACACCATTATACGAATTTGAGTTTGTTGTTGAAGTATAGATAGAAAAGGTTACCTATTTTATTTATTTGAGATTAACTTTTATTGATTGTCTGTCTTAAACTTGAGCTGCATTAGCATTTTAGCACAGTTTTGTATTCAGATACACTGTTCTATTTATGCTTTCACTGACAACATAGTGAAATATGAATGCTTAATGTCATCACAACAACCATGGGTACGTTGGCACAGTTTAGGCTTGACGTAGACTTGGTTTGGTCCTGGTCTAGTCCTGGTCTAGTTCAGATCTCGTCCTGATCTCGTCGTGGTCTAGTTCAGGTTTAGATCCAGCCCCAGTTTAGTCCCAATTTTGATGTGTGCAACTGTGAAAGAAATTTTGGGTACCACATTATAATAATTACACCTTAATGAGCCTTAATAAAGCATGAAGAAAGACTTAACTAATTTAATTTAGAATGAATTAGGCTTAATAATAATAATGCCTTACACTTAGACTCAAGATTTGACTTTCATTGTCCTAGAAAACAACAAAATGACATCTTGTCAAAGTCTCTGAAAGCACTACACACACTGTGGTGGTAAGAGATTATTGTAGCCACAGCTGCCCTGGGGCTGCCTGACTGAAGTGAGGCTGCCAATCTGCGTCATTGGCCCCTCACACACAACTTTCATACTGGACAGTGTGGGTGAAGTGTGTTGCCTAAGGACACAATAACAGAACCAAGCGGGAAACAGTCGTCCGACCTTCAGGTTGGGCGACCGCTTCTCTAACCACTGAGTGCCCCTTAATATCTAGGCTTGGTAACTTCTTAATTAAAGGGTTAAGAATCAGGGGATTAAGTAAGTTATTACTACGCCAGAATCATTCTTAGGCTACGTTTACACATAGCAGGGTATGTTGAGAAACGAATATTTCTCTCCCTCTCTTTTTCGTTTTTATCGAGCGCCATCATAACTACGCCAAGCCCATGGGCGGCAGTGTAGGAAGAAGGAGAACACTCTGCAAGACAATCAGAATCACACTTCTGGTGCGTCAGCTGCCTAAAACTCCATTTATCTCAGTATAGTTAGTTTTATAGTTTTACAGAATCTCCACTCTAGCCGGAAGAAAGAAAGATTCTTTTTCAGAGGGGAATTCGCCGTTTGCGTGTAAAAGATGGGTACAAACGAAGGAAAATCCGTTTTTAAAGGTCCCATGGCATGAAATTTTCACTTTCTGAGGTTTTTGAACGTTAATGTGAGCTCCCCTACCCTGTTTAGCCCCCCCCTCCCCTCCCATGGCTAAAAGTTGCGAAATGTGTAAACTGAGCATTTGCGATCCTTTTCCGCGTTTGAAAAAAAGACAAACGGGCGATTCTGAACAAGGGAACTTTCTGACGTCACACTCAGGGAAAGGTTTCCACCCCCCGTCTGGATGTCCACCCCGTCTCTGGAAATCACGCCCAGAGAGATTGGACCGCAAACGAGCTACGAAATGGGAGATTCAGGTTTTGTTTGTTTTTTTGCCTGGAGACACGTGAGAGTCTCTCCAGGCTCGGATGTCCTTCCATATAAAAGCATCAAGAAGTACCATGTCATGGGATCTTTAAAAAAATACCAGCGTATGTGTAAAAAGGGTCTTAAAACTATTTGTTCATAATGAATAAAGTTTTAGTTCATGCTTTATTGAGGTCTAGTCATTATGAAGTGTTACATAATACTCATTGTATCATTGTATCATTCTACAACTACTTACAACTATCATTCTTTCCCTATTCTACAATGTACATATCCAGCTTTGAGACATTGACCTCTCAGTGTTGTACGCCTTCCCGTCCTGACTTTTACACGTCTTTGTCAGTGTTTATATGCACAGAGCTGCACTCCACCATCGAGCTCCAGACAGAGGTCACATCAGACCTGACCCGTACATGCAGCTGATCCTTCTCTTTGTTACTGTTAATGCTCAGAGCGTGTGCACGCAACCCGCCGTGTGGACACGGAGCTCAATCTGCGCCGCCTTAAATTAGCGCGCTGTGCATAAGACTCGTCCAGTTTGAGTAAAGGTGAACTGTGGAACTTTCAGGCAAATGACGCTTCTGGCTTGGACATTGGCCTGATGGCGTCTCCTGCTTGTTTCTATGGAAGTACAAGTTGTCTGTTTAATGCCATACTATGGAGCATTCCCAGTGAAGCAATACAATCTTGATGGAGACAAGCAACTGGCAACCCCTCCATATTGCACCTTTAAAGGTTCATATTATACCATTTTCTGGTGTTATAATGCTTCTTCATCACAGACAGGCTGATTCCTTTTCTCAAACAGGAAACAGAATGTTCCACTGTGTTTTTAAACTCCAGACACCTTTACTAGAATCATTTGGATAACTTCAGCCTTGGAATTACCGATCTCTACTAAAGAAACAATAAAAGATAGCTGTCAACTTGAAAACTACCACTTCATGACATCAAAGACATGCAGAGAAAGAATTTCCTTACAGGGATAAATAAAAGATAATTAAAACAAAAAAAGTTTAGCAAAATAATGAATAAAAACTTGAGGTTGCTATGACTGAAATGATAATAAAAACTTTCTAATGTGAATTCTTGTTATTGAGGCAGAGGGCGAGTCTGGTTCAGAGATAAAGTAAAAGTTTAAGATGTGTTTTAATGCCGTTACCTCTTCAAAAACAGATCAAGTGGGCGAAAATTGGAATTGATCGGCAAAATGGCATCTTGAAAATAATGGATTAAATATTGCTTAAACATACACGAATCACTCCAAATAGAACTTCGAGATGATTAAAAACTGAAAAGTTTTGCAAAATACTGAATAGTCTGAATAAAAACTTGAGGTTGCTATGACTGAAATGATAATAAAAACATTTTAATGTGAATTCTTGTTATTGACCCTGGACAGAGGGCGAGTCTAGTTCAGAGATAATTGAAATTAGTCAAGTTTAGGTCAAGGGGAGTAAGAAAAAATACTTATAATAAACATATGACACAAGTAAACTCCAAAAATATTGTACATTTATATTAATTTCCATCTTCTCGTGCCTTGATTAAACTCACCAGCAGTGGGTTTTTTGCTACACAGAATGAGTCACTGCCGCCCAATAATATTTATAGAAATTACTGAAATTTCAACCACAAAACCAAAGTAAAATAATTTAATCTGCAGTCGGTCAAAGAGTGAACGTGTGGCAGGGGCTGACCAAAAGGTGGAAGATAGCTGTCAACTTGAAAACTACCACTTCATGACATCATGAGGTAGAACAGCGCATTAATATAGCACTTTTCACGTGTTACTTGTGGGAACAAAATGACCCCCGGCTGAATTTGGAAACCCTTCATGGCTGGATGTGCCCTACAGTCAAAGGCCGAACGAGGTTAAAACTCCGGAAAGATGTGACGTGACGGAGGAAAAAAAAAAACTCCCCTGGAACAGTTGCCGTTCTATTTTTGACAGTGACACCTTGTGATTCTGAAGGTGAAGAGGAGGAGATGGGCCGGATTGTGGTGGGGGAGACGGCCCTTTAAAGATGGTTTCGGCGCATGTTTGAACAACATGAACCACTGATAAAACACAAACATTCACAGAAATTTTGCATCTGCAAGTTTTGGACATGGAGCAACAAGTTATGTAAAAACTATATTATAAACTAAATAAACTGAACTGAACAAGGTCAGCCAAAAATGTTTCTTTATTGTTAACAAGTACATTTAATTTATTATTCACAACAGTATGTTTGGTGACATTTCCGGTTCAAGAACGTTTGGAGATCTCAGCAAATAGAATATACAGCTCCGGGGAAAAAAATAAGAGACCACTGCATTTTTTTTCTGAAATCAGCATCTCTACATGTATTACAGCCATTCCATTCCAGCGTCTGTTGAATTCCAACACAAACACAAAGCTGAGCTACTTCAGTTCTTGCACCAGGAGTGGAATAAAGTCACCCAAGAACAACGTGAAAGACTTGTGGAGATCATGTCAAGACGCATGAAAGCTGTGATTAAAAATAAGGGTTATTGCACCAAATATTGATTTGGGAACTCTTCTTAAGTGTAAACATTAGTATTATGTTGTTTTAAAATGAATTTCATCTTGTTTCTTTGCATTGTTTGAGGTCTGAAAACATGGATCTTTTTTATTATTTTGTCATTTTCTGCAAATAAATGCTCTAAACGATAATATTTTTATTTGGAATTTGGGAGAAATGTTGACAGTAGTTTAGAGACTCAAACAAAAATGTTCCTTTTGCCCAAACACATACCTAGTGAGCCCTGAAAGTGTCATGGGTGAATAAAATAACGAGTTAGTAAGTCGTTCCCGCGCTTTATATCTCGTGCGCACGCCTTATAACTCGTGCGCATGGGTTATAACTTATGGAAATGACTTATTAACTTGTGCGTATGCCTTGTTATTTTATTTATTCACCTATGACACTTCCAGGGCTCCGTACATACCTATAAGTAGTAAAATCTGAAAAACTGATAACTTTGAAGTGGTCTCTTATTTTTTTCCAGAGCTGTATTAGTGTTTGATAAATAGCAATAATCTAAGACACACACATTTTATCATTTATCATTTTATCATTTATCACTTGCAACTTTAAAATAGTAATATTTATCTAACATGACTTAATAAAAGAAAAGAGTCCAGACTTCTGCTTTAGAAAACTGTGGTTCCCAATGGGAGCTGATGTCACCGTAAGTGTCACAAATGTCATCGTTGGCTTCTATGTATAGCTGCACATCACACTCGCAAACAAGTTTTTTTTTTTCCCATCTGTACCATAAACGACTAATCAACACTGCCAAATCCTATGTGTATCAAAGATTAAGAAAATAAAATTGGAGAACGAAGTAAGTGCAGAGCAGTGGGCGAAAATGGGAGTTGATCAGCGAAATGGTATCTTGAAAATAACCGAATAAATATTGCTTAAACATACACGAATCACTCCAAACAGAACTCCGAGATGATTAAAAACTTTTGCAAAATACTGAATAGTCTGAATAAAAATTTGAGGTTACTATGATTGAAATGATAATACAAACATTGTAATGTGAATTCTCATTGACCCTGGACAGAAGGCGAGTCTAGTTCAGAGATAATTGAAATGAGTCAAGTTTACGTCAAGGAGTGTAAGAAAAAATAGTTTCCATAACACACATATGAAACAAGTAAACTGAACTAATTTCCATCTTCTCGTGCCTTGATTAAACTCACCAGCAGTGGGTCTTTTGCTACACAGAATGAGTCACTGCCGCCCAATAATATTTATAGAAATCACAGAAATTTGAACCACAAAACCAAACTAAAATAATTTAATCTGCACAGTCGGTCAAAGAGTGAAAAGCGTGACAGGGGCTGACCAACAGGGGGCGTGTATCTACATCACTATGACGACAATAAAGCTTATCTCACAGGATTCATTTTATTTCAGTTCATTTTAAAGATCCAATATTTCATAAAATTGATTCTTGTGAGCTTTAAGATGTGTTTTAATGCTGTTACCTCTTCAAAAACAGACCTGGAGTTGTGTTTTGTTTCATTCACAGTCTGTCTACATCTCCAAAGCTCAAAACGCTCTGATCCACCTTGTGATGTCAAGGAGTGGTAGTTTTTACCCTTTGTTTTTATGTATTTTTTTGTTTATTTCATTCATAAAGTATACAAAGACATCAACTGTGTGATAACAATACAAAAAATGGAATGAAAGGAGCAGAAAGAAGAGTAATCTTATGTTATCTGGCCCTCTACCCTTTTCCAGACAAAAACACCGATAGTGACGATAAAACATTTCATCAATACATTCCATTTCAATCACAATTATTAATCAATTGTAAACAGAAAGATTCATTTTTATGTGCAACAACTTAGTTTTCTATTTCATACATACACATTACACTGGATTTTATGTATTTTTAAATGTCATTATTGGACTTGATTCTTTGATTTCTTTGTCAAGACTTTTCCATAAATGAACTCCTTTCACAGCGATGCTTCGATCCATAACCTCAGTTCTGAATCTGGATTTTTTTTAAACATGTCGGTTCCTTTTAAATTGTAGTTCTTGTTCTCATCTCAGACAGTGTTTGAATATTTCCAGGAAACACTCTGCACTTTGCTTTATACATGACTTTGAGACTTAATTCAACAAGATCACACATTTTCAACACTTTAAGTTTAAAGGGACAGTGTGTAGGATTCGTGGCGCATAGGTGGTTAGTAGCTGTTCCACTTCCTCTTTTGGCTACGGCAGACCTCGAGGGTCACCCGGGCGCGCCGTAAGGCAGACAGCTCGCGTAGCCGCGCGCACCCGGCGCTGTGCGAGCTCTCGCCGACAACTACGGTATAAATAAAACGCATGAAAAACGCATGAAAACACACATTCCTGATCGTGTAGCATGACACTCTACACATCAAATGAAACCTTACAGTCTCCTCTTTTTGACTATGCAATTCATTTCCCTGCAAAACAATCACTCCCCGAGCACATGGGGCTTTTATACAGAAAAGCACAAAACGAGGTTAGCTTACCTTAGAATGCTTTGCACAGGTCAAACTCTGTATTTCACCATAAACTTGCTCTCAATCTGTCCGTAAGGATCCAGCGAATAAAATCCAGTAAAACAATTTAGTCCAAAACACGTGTGATACAGCAGCCTGTCTTTACCAAAAAACCACGAGGCTCCCCCCTCCCCTTCCCTTTCTCTGTTTACCCAACACCACGAGGCTCCCCCCCTCCCCCCCCCCCTTCCCTTTCTCTCCTTCTCTCCTTCGCTCCCACATCCAGCGCGGCTGAGCAGGCGCTAACAGGAGCCTAGGCAAAGGATGAGCCCAAATGTCCTTCTGCGGCTCTCGTATTCAAAATGGCTGCCTCTAATATGGGGAAGATCCCCCTTTTATGTGACTATATCTAAGTCCAAAAGAATACTTTGATTTCATGATGGAAGTGAAAAGGCTTGGAAAACACTGTATTTTTGAATGGGTATCTTCAATTTATGTAATTAATGGGTAAAAATCTTACACACTGTCCCTTTAACAAATAATTGTTCAGTAGAGACTGGCATTTCCAGGGTTTAAATCAGGCATGTCCAAACTATGGCCCGTGGGCAAAATGCGGCCCTCAGACAAATTTTTCTTGGCCCCCAGGCTTCCAGGTGAATTGGCCCAAATTAACTTGAGCAGAACTTTTGACTGCAAGTTTTTTGAAAATCTACCTTAATAAGATAATATTTAATATTTATTGTGTCATTTTGAGGATCTTAGCACGAATAAAGGACTGATATCTCATTCTAACGTGTTAAACATGCAGATATTTCAATTATTGATTGTACTGAGCACCAGTGTATGGCCCTCGATCGGCCATCTGTGTTTACATATGTGGCCCTTGATGAAAAAAGTTTGCCCCCCCCCAGGTTTAAATGATCCAAATGATTCTTGTGAAGAACTCAGAATATGCTTACCTGGAAGAATCCATGACTCATCGCTGTACCAGCGAGTGAGTCTAGTAACGCTTGGTCCAAAATGCGCTGCGGTTGCGCGTAGACAGACAGCTAAGTGAACCAATCAGAGATTGCGCCATCTTGATTCAAAACTGAGGCGGAACTTCCGCTGCCTAAGAGTGACTTTGCGGGCAAAGGCGGGTGCACTGACGTCACCATCTTTGAACGAATCAGAATCGCGGAGTCCGTTTGTAACCGGAGGAGCGAGAGTGGATGGAGGGTGTCCAAATGGTATCGCGGTGTATAGGAAATACAGAGAGATATCATCTGGCTGGCCAGGTAAAGAATATGCAGGGTTTGTGTGTTAAACATGTGTAAGTGAAACAAAACACAACTCCAGGTTTGTTTGTGATGAAAAAACAACATAACAGATCAGAAAATAGTGTAATATGGGCCCTTTAAAGACTTTTTACCCCGCCTGGGTGTTATTTCCCGGTATAAAACCCACTGACTCCATGCGCCCCCTTCAGGTAGAACACAGAAGCACGCGCTCGGTGAGAGGAAGTCCATGTGGGACATATTCACGTGGGTCAGCTGGGGTCCACTGTCCAGCCTTACAGAGCGGGTTATATTTAGACCCCACTGGCAGCCTGCTCCAGCGAGAGGCCAGTCCGGGTTCGGCCTCGTCACATGTCCTGATCGTTTAGCGGCGCATCTTTAATCTAAAATCAGCCAATGGCGTAATGGAGCAAGGGCCTTTTCCGTGACATCGCTCCCGCCGGATTTCCCCCGTGGTTCAGAGCAGAAGAAGAACTCTGGTAAAGATAAACGCCACAAGGATGAACGTGGAGCGACGAGCGCGAAGGAGAAGGTCGTGGAGGGTTTAAGGGTTGGATGAGAGAAGGGTGGAGAGAAGGATGAGATAGGAAGAAAAGAGAGAGAGGGGAGACGAGGGAGTGAGAGAGGAGGGAAGGGGAAGATGAGAGCGAGGGGAGATGGAGAAGTGGACAGGGGAGAGGAGAGAAGAGAGGGAGGAGGTGGAGAGGAGAGAGAGGAGAGGTGTGGGAGGAAAGAGGAGAAAGGGGTGAGGAGAGGTGGAGAGAGAAGAGAGGAATTAGGTGGTTGAGGAGAGAGAGGAGGGGGATCTGGAGAAGGGGATGAGAGAGGGGAGGTGGAGATGGGAGTCAAGGAGCGAGAGAAGAGAAGAAAAGAGAAAAAGAGAAGAGGAAAAAGAAAAGGGAAGAGAAAGGAAAAGAAAAGGAGAGGTGGAGAGAGGAATGAGAAGGGAGGTGGAGATGGGAGTCGAGGATAGAGAGAAGAAAAGAAGAGAAGAATAGAGAAGAGAAGAAAAGAAAAGAAAAGAAAGAGAGGTGGAGAGAGGGGAGGGGTGGTGAGAAGAGAGAGGGAATGGGGGGTGGAGAGCGGAATGAGAGGGGAGGTGGAGATGGGGGGCGGGAAGTGAAGAGAAAAAAAGAAAAAAAAGAAAAAAAGATAAGAATAGAGACGAAAAGAAAAGAAGAAGAGAGAAGAAAGGAAAAGAAAAGAAGAGATGAAAAGAAAAGTAGAGAAGAGAAGAAAAGAACAGAGAAGAAAAAAGAAAAGAACAGAGAAGAAGAGAGGAAAAGAGAAGGGAAGAAAAGAGAAGAGAGGTAGAGAGGTGGAGGAGGGCACCCCAGGCCTCACACCAGGGCCGGCCCAAGGCATAAGCGAACTAAGCGGCCGCTTAGGGCCCCCACGCCACCAGGGGGCCCCCAAGACCAGTTGGGGGGCCCCAACCCCCCCGGTCCTCGGGAAAAAAAATAGTCACTAGGGGGCCCCCAAATCAAATTCTGCTTAGGGCCCCATAAAGGCTTGGGCCGGCCCTGCCTCACACAGGAGCACACCAGGAGGAGCTACATAAGTGTGATAGGTCAGTATTTGGTCAGTATTTGGGGAGAAGGTCATGCAGAGACCCAGGGGCAGAGGGACCTTCACATTAAAAATAAGTGTTACTACACCAAATATTGATTTCTGAACTCTTCTTAAGTGTAAACATTAGTATTATGCTGTTTCAAAATGAATTTGATCTTGTTTCTTTGCATTGTTTGAGGTCTGAAAACATGTATCTTTTTGTTATTTTGACCATTTGTCATTTTCTGCAAATAAATGCTCTAAATGATAATATTTTTATTTGGAATTTAGGGGAAATGTTGTCAGTAGTTTATAGACTCAAACAAAAATGTTCCTTTTGCCCAAACACATACCTATAAGTAGTAAAATCAGAAAAACTGATCATTTTGCAGTGGTCTCTTATTTTTTTTCCAGAGCTGTATGTACACAAAATGTTCCGTAGAATGGCTCTAACTTTCTGTTTCTAGCTTTACAATCCCATTACTTTGTTTTATCTCGAAAATAAAACTATGAGAAATTAGAGCGAAAGTGTTCCTATACCAAGTTAAATGCACTGTTTTCACCCTGATTTACTTGAGGAGTCCACTTGACTTATTTTTCGTTGCACTTCACTTCTATCTAATTTCTTTCCTTTTCTCCAGTTTCCTTCACACAGGATTTGTAAGTGACTGAAGGCCTTATTCTTAATGAAAATGTTGCGCTATTCATTACGTAAAAGATTCTCCTCGGAGTCCAAAGAGCCTCTATCATATTGGTCACAAATGAATAAAAGGAGGAACAAAAGAACAGCACAGAGCGAAAAAGGTTTTAAGGCGATGTTTTGGACGACATCCAAATCGGACTAAAAGACATCCGCTTTTAACTCTCATTTAGATGCATAAAATCTCTCACAGTGCAGCTCGAAAAATCAGTAAAATAAGTGAAATACATGCAAATATTGTGTTATATAAGTAACACATTTATAGTCTTATCAGCAGGGTCGCCTCTCCACGGGTCTGACTTGTAAAACTGGACTAAGGGAATGTGACGTCGCCCATAGCGTTCAGCTCCAGTCAAGTGAAGCCCACAAGATTCGCAGTTATTACAGAGAAAGGAATGACAATTTTTCAATGTCAAGTCAACTGGAGCCAGAGTCGATGGAGCCGGAAGCGCCCCCGTGCTCACTTCCTATTGAAACACGGCGGCTAGTGGGTTAGCTACGTCCGTTTATATCAGGGGTGTCAAACTCATTTTGGTCCGTGGGCCGTATCCAACCTACTTTGACCCCAAAGGGGCTGGAAAACTCAGAAAACTCATGGTAATATACCCCAAAAAATAACAATAAGTCCAAATATTTGTGTAGAGAAACACAAATCTATTACAGAAATCTTTTATTTGATGAACTCTTTCTTTTACAAAATATTATAATATTACGAACAACCTGAAACTTTAAGAAAAATGCAATTTCAACACAAACATACAGGTTTCCCATTCACCTCTGTGAACAAATAGGAATTAGTCAATTTTTCTTGGAAAATCCTGCACTCAGAGTCCACTTTTTTCATTCATTTTTCACGTTTTGCTGATGAGGGTGTCACGGTCAACAGTCAAAACAATGGTCCTTTAAAAGCGTTTGGAAGAGGCAAGTCTTCATTTGTGCTGCTCTGGTGGGAGGGGCCACGCACAGAGGCGCTGGAGACGCTGCTATGCTAAACTGCACAGAAAAGAGGCGCAGAAAATTACCAATATTTTAATAGAAAATTAAAACACATTTAAAATATTTTAATAGAAAATCAGCCGAGGGCCAGATTAAAGGTCTTGGAGGGCCGGATCTGACCCCCGGGCCGCATGTTTGACACCCCTGGGTTACATAAACAGTCTACGCACACGGTGATAATCTAACTTATTTTGAAGACCAACAATTTACAATTTACGAGTTAAGAGAACTCAACCAGGTTTCAAAAAAAAAAAAAAAAGGTTCCCTGTGTAACTTTTCTAGTGTTCAGCCCACCACCTGCTGTCTCCATGGAGATGTTATTGCTTTGTTTAGAATGTTCCATAGCATAGCATTAATCTTATCTGGAGTTACACCACTAGCCTACATTACAAGTCAGATCTGTGAAGAGGAAACCCTTCTCACAGGTGGAGTTCGTGGATTTTTGAGCAATAGAAACGAATGAACACAAGCTACATAGACACGATTAACCCTTACATACTAATTAGATCAATTTGGACCCGTTCAGCAGTTGTAAAAAAAAAATACCCTAAGCATCATTCTTTTATCCTGAAATGTGATGACTTTAAAGCCCCAGTGTGTAGGATTTGTGGCGCATAGGTGGATGGTGCTATTACACTTTCTGTTTTAGCTACGGCAGACCTCGAGGGTCACCCGGGCGCGCGCACGAGCCGCGCGGTCCCGGTTATTTTATTTTTTTCTTTTCTCATGAAAACACACATTCCTGATCATGTACCATGACACTCTACACATCAAATGAAACCTTACAGTCTCCTCTTTTTGACTATGCAATTCATTTCCCTGCACAACAAACACTCCCCGAGCACATGGGGCTTTTATACGGAAAAGCACAAAACGAGGTTAGCTTACCTTAGAATGCTTTGCACAGGTCAAACTCTGTATTTCACCATAAACTTGCTCTCAATTTGTCCGTAAGGATCCAGCGAATCAAATCCAGTAAAACAATTTAGTCCAAAACACGTGTTAGATCCATTACGACGTCTGATCGGCAGCATGCTTGTGTTGTTTACCCCAAACCACGAGCCTTGCCGAAGGTGAAGGCGGAGCCCAAATGTCCTTCTGCGGCTCTCGTATTCAAAATGGCTGCCTCTGCATGGGGAAGATCCCCCTTTTATGCAGGTATATCTAAGTCCAACAGAATACTTTGATTTCATGATGGAAGTGAAAAGGCTTGGAAAACACTGTATTTTTGAATGGGTATCTTCAATTTCAGTAATTAACGGGTAAAAATCTTACACACTGTCCCTTTAAATAAATTTTGCCAAAGTACAGAAAAATGACAATATTTAAAAAATGTTATGCTTTTGTACAGGTGCTACACATTTTTGGACACAGAGGCTGGTTCAGGTCAATAATCTATTCAGTCGTATCTACTGAGATGGATTTTAGGAAGGAAAATGGAAGTTTTAGGGAATACTGAAACTGTGAAACTGTACAGGCCATGTTTGTGTGGATTTTTGATGGCACAGTGGTGACAGAGTTCAAGAGTTCACTGTTTTGAGGTTCCCAGAGATTGACGCCTGTTGTTTTTTGAAGGGGCATGGGAGAATCTCAAAACAATCAGTCGTGTATATGGTGCACATAAGGAGCAGAAGTCAGCCGGAGGTCAGAAGTTGCCTTGAAACAGACACAAGATCTGCACCTGAAGCACAAGCACCTGCAGTGTAACAAAATAATAACACATTTGAATGAATTTAGGTTGGGAGGGTGATGGTGGGGTATAAAGGTACCTGAGCTACCATTTTGGCAGCAAGAATACTGTGCAACAGGCCCTTGATCTGATCTTCCAAGATGAGGAGAATGATCGCAAATCTGCTACCAATGTGGGAAACACATTTGCAAGTCCCACAAACGCAGTTTCCTACCACTGCTTTGAATCCACTGACAAGTTTGAAATAAGCATAATGGTTGCAGTGGATAAACATGGTTATATTATAAATTCCAACAGTTCCAAAAAAATCATGTTATTTTCAAATGCAATAAAATATATATACATCATTATGTGTTATGTAAAACAGGACATGGCAAAAGGAGAAATTCAATTTGACAACTGGACAAAATACGTTTTGAATATGTTTCACAGTTCATCCAAATTGAATTTCTCCTTTTGCCATGGATTCTACCTGGACAACTGAGGGATTTTTCACACATCTTAAAACAGGACATGGTAGTAGATGTTTTTCTCCAAAAACGAGTGCTGTACAACTTAAAGGGATAGTGTTGTTTTTTTTTTTTTTATGTTAATCTGTATGGGTTTCCTTCTAACAGTGTTGTGCGGTAACACTGACACTCTCGTCTCTGCTCGGGTTCTGGAGCTCACGTAAGTAGGTCCGGTAAGCTCACGGGGACAGTTAATAAAGCTTGTTTTTCTTCTCAAAACAACATTTGTCCAAAAAGTGATATATATTTCCGTCACAAACAGTTGTCCGAAAAAATCCAGCTGCGTAATTCGCATTCACATATTTTCTCTAGATTCGTATCATTGCGCCCACGTTAGCTCTATTAGCTTGTTCACTTGTTAGCGGATGTTTACGGCGGATGCGGTACGGTGACATCCGCCGTAAGTGGATGTTTACAAGTGAACAGGCTAGGCTAGGCTACGCGCGCAGTGATACAACTCCGAGAGAAAAGAGCACCATGCGAATTAGGCAGGTGGATTTTTTGGACAACTGTTTGTGACGGAAATATACATCACTTTTGGACAAATATTGTTTTGCGAAGAAAAACAAGCTTTATTAACTGTACCCGCGAACTTACCGGACCTACTTACGTGAGGTCCAGAACCCAAGAAGAACTGGGCTAAGAAGTCAGTGTTAATGCACGAACCCATACAGATTCAGATAAAAAAAACAACAACAACACACTATCCCTTTAAATAATATGGTCTTCCTGCTCTCTGAAATGTTATATTTATATATTACATACATTTATTAATTTGTGATAGTCTGTTTAGACATTCTAAATAGATCTGTAGTTCAAAATTTGGTATAGACACTCACTATAAAGGGAATTTTTGGTCCGGGTCAAATTTTACCTGAAACATACTGTGAAAGCTCAAGAAGTGAACAGTTTGTAAAGGTTAAGCACTGTGGAACATTCCAGACAAAGCAATAATATCTCCATGGAGAAAAGAATTTGAAGGACCCTCCGCCAGAAAAGTTACACAATGCACCTTCAAGAGCTCATTCACATTTATGCAATTTTATATCTCAGTATAGACTTTTCCAGGTTTGTTTTAGCACATTTCAGATGCAAAATGAATTTTTGACCAGGATCACCCACCCTAGACGTTACAAAGTTCAACTGTGCATCCCGCGGACAGACAGCCAACCCCCTGAACGCCAGAAGAGGAGGTACAGGGGTGGATCCGCAAACATCTTGATGATTAATGAACTTAAACTCCAGCTGTCAAACGCGCCTTCACTCTCAGAGCAAACGTTAGCTCGTCGGGCACAGATTGGAAAAGACGGAGGAAATGAAGACCTCCCGAAAGCAGCGTGCCAAATGATGTGTTCTAATTTGCAAAGTATGACTGACTTTTTATTATTTAATGAGACTGCGTTCGGTTAACACTTCTGGGAACAGTTCGAGGTTGTTGGATATGCATAAGGATGGAATCTACCTTCTGGCGGTTGAGCTAAGGGCAGCTCAGGTTATGGCTGTATATGGCTCTGAACTAAACGTGACCGAAACATCTTTACTCTACTGTGAGGATAACTCCAGCAGAAACTCCGATCTGCCATAAAATACGTGTAGATTTTTACTAAGTGAGGTGCGAATTCAAAGAAAGCGAAAAAAAAGATACCTTTGGATGAGGTAAAGAAGCACTATGTAACTTTATAGTGGAGGGTTGGTCAAATGCTTTTCTTCATGGAGATGTTATTGCTTTGTCTGGATTGTTTCACAGTATGGGATAGAACAGACACACACACACAGGTTACAGGTCAGATCTGTGGAGAGGCGACCGCAGTCACAGTCAGAATGAATGTTTTTCTATGTATTTTTGAGCTCTAAAACCACCTGTAATTGAATACATGTAAGGTAGAGCTGTCTGGAGGGTCCGTCACCTGCTTGTTTCTATGGATACGCCGTTGCTCTGCTTAGAATGTTCCACAGTGTGACATTAAACAGCTCTACTTTACATTTATTCAATTACAGGTGGTTTTAGAGCTCAAAAATACCATATTTTCGGATTATAAGTCGTAGTTGCATTGCGTAGTTGCATGCAGTAGCATTCAGCACTGAAAGTCATAATTCTGCTGGTCCACAATCTGCACAGAGTACAGCCCATTACCAAATATAATATTTTTAGACTATTGCTACTAATTAATTAACACGTTTGCCGCTGGATAAAAGAGACTTGTATAAATTAATAATTAATTAATTAATCATTGCATTTATATAGCGCTTTTCCCAAAGCGCTTTACAGTTCATTGTTCATTCACTCCACACTCGGTGGAGGTAAGATACTATTGTAGCCACAGCTGCCCTGGGGCAGACTGACGGAAGTGAGGCTGTCAATTTTCTGTCAATCTGCGCCATCGGCCCCTCTGGGGTCTAAAATAAAAACGTATACCCTGGCCTTACTGTGGGATTTTATTGCATATTTGTTAAAAATCTGACTTTAGGGCCAAAGCCGTGTCTGTAACGGCCTCTTCAGGATCAACTACAGCCATGACATTTCAATTTTGGGGTTGGACTAACGGCCAACATTGACTCAGATGCAGGTTATTACATGATGAGCATAGCCCCTGGCAGTCTACGTGAGGAGCCCCTCTCATCCTGCCCCCTCCTGGCACCGCTGGACACTGCGATGTCTAGAGAAAAGGGAAACGACGTGATCTGTTTCTCTGTTTCAAAGGCTGGAGCACACCGGTTCATACCATGTTGGATTTTTTTTTTTTTAAATCTTTTATTATTTAAGTTACATATTTTCAAACCATAATAACATTCGCAAAGTACTCAGACGACACATTGGGGGATGTGGGCACGGGAATAAACACGCCATGTTGGATTGTTGTGGCTGTCAGTCGGCTGTCAATCATCGAGTCCACCCCGCATCCACTCCCCCCAACCCAACAGGCACCGCCCACTCTGGAGGATTTTTCAGATTTTGCTTAGGGAAGGAGTAAAGCTTCAGGAGGGTGTATAATGTCTCTTTAAGAAGATTTTAATTTAGTTTTAATCACAAAATTATGAAGGAACATTTCAGTAAACAAAATGAACAGATGAAGCGGTATGACTTCTGAGTTTAATCACGCAATGTGTGCCCATTTGCCTGAGACGTTCAATTTTTCTATACGTATCACTTTGCAGCACTTTCCTCACAGACCTACAGCTTCCTAACGTTTTCCAATGTTTTCTCTCCCAGGTAAACCGCTCCTCTTGGGAACAGCCTAATCACTCGGTTCTGAAGAGCTCTCAGTCACGGCTTCCTCCTTCAAAGGTTAATCCAAGCTCTTAGGAGACAATAGCATCTTCTATCTCCATCTCCGTCTGTGGTCTGTCCCATGTAACACGCCATGAACCCCACATATGGAGGCTGCAAAATAATTACACCAGAGAGCCCCTGCTGAGGAAGAGGAGGAGAGATCTGGCTTCAAGAAGAAACTATGCCTATTAGCGAAGATTTGAAGGGACCCAGCGTTTTACCGGCGATGTCCAAGAACCACTCATTAAGTTGTATTGATTTTGAATTGGTTGTTTATTCGTTAAGGACTCAAGGGAGCGGAAAATGCAAATACTGACTTCTAAGAAATTCTTTCAGCTCCTCTGAGTACAGACTTGCTCCTCGAAGCTAGTAAAAAAATAAAGGGAAACAAAAAAAAGTCCACAAAGACTTGTCAATGTGTCGAGAAAAATAACAATGCTATCACAGTGCAAATCTTCTGATTAAAGCCGCATTGTGTAACTTTTCTGGTGAAGGGTCTGCCGAATGCTTTCCTCTGTGGAGATGTTACTGCTTCATCTGGAATGTGTCACACCTGCTTGTTTCTATGGATATGTCATTGCTCTGCCTGAAAAGTTCCACAATATGACAGCTCTACCTTACATCTACTGAAGGTGCACTGTGCAACTTTTCTGGTGCTTTTCTCCATAGAGATGTTTTTGCTTCATCTGAACTGCTTCACAGTATATTATTAAACCTTTCTATCTTCATGGAGACCAAACCAGACCAAGTTACAGGTCAGGTCTGTGGAGAGGCGACCCCCGTTGTCGTGAAGAGGGAGCTGAGCCAAAAGGCAAAGCTCTCAATTTACCTTCGATCTACGTTCCTCCCCTCACCTATGGTCATGAGCTCTGGGTAATGACCAAAAGGACGAGATTGCAGGTACAAGCGGCTGAAATGAGTTTCCTCCGCAGAGTGGCTGGGTGCACCCTTAGAGGGTGAGGAGCTCAGTCACATGGGAGGAGCTCGGACTAGAGCCGCTGCTCCTCCACGTCGAGAGGAGCAGCTGAGGTGGCTCGGGCATCTGTTCCGGATGCCTTCTGGAAGCCTCCCTCGGGAGGTGTAGGGAGGTAGAGGAAGTGTCCGGGGGTGAAGGAAGTCTGGGAGTCCCTGCTTAGACTGTTGCCCCCGCGACCAGACCCCCGATAAACGGAAGAAAATGGATGGATGGGTAGAATAAATGTAAAGTAGAGCTGTTTAATGTCATACTGTGGAACATTCCAGGCAGAGCAGTGACATATCCACAGAAACAAGGAGGTAACGGTCCCCCAGGCAAAAAGTTACACAATGCACCTTTAACCACACATACATACAAATTTGATGATTTTACGGATGGAGAGATTGTGAATTCAGTGCGCCGTAGAAGAATGAGACAGACAGTAGAATGATAATGTCACCGGGGACAGATTGGAGTGCGTCACATATGCTCGGGTCTGTATACTCCCACTGAGCAGCTGAAGAAATACACAATTAATGTTCATTTGGAGAATACTTGACCCCGAGTCGGGTCCTATATATATATATATATATACATATATATATATATATATATATATATATATATATATATATATATATATACTCAGTTACCGCATCACAAATTTTGAGTGTTGGAGATGTAGACATCCCAGTATGTGAATTATATATATATATATATATATATATATATATATATATATATATATATATATATATATACATATATATATAGGTCCTATATTACGCAAAACTAACTCTTGTGAGGTTTAAGCCATGTTATAATGTTACCTCATCAAAAACAGACCTGGAGCTGTGTTTTGTTTTAATTCACATACTGGGATGTCTACATCTCCAACACTCAAAATTTGTGATGCAATAACTGAGTAATTTTAAGGTTAACAGCTACGTTTTACCTTTAGTACAGTAGAGATCAGTAATTCCAGGGCTGAAATGATCCAAATGATTCTAGTGAAGCTGTATGGAGTTTAAAAATACATTGGAGCACTTCCTGTATTACCACATGACATCACAAGGTGGAACAGAGAGAAGAACTCAGCCTAAATATGCAGGGTTTGTGTGTTTAACATGTGTGAATGAAACAAAAACACGAATCCAGGTACGTTTGTGATGAGGAAACATTATATTACATTATAACATTATAGATCAGAAAACAGATTAACATGGGCCCTTTAACTTTTTAACTTTTTTGATTTCTGAAAATGTGCTGTTTAAATCCATTTTGTCGTTTTCAGACCATCTTACAGCTCTGTGACAAAGAGCGCCTTTGCCCCTGTATACTCACCTTAATTTCATTTCATATTTGTTAATTTTTCCATACTCAACTAAACTGCTAAATATAACTATCCCGGGTTTGTTTTATTTAGTTTTGTTTAGTTATGTTAAGTTAAAAAACACACACTCAAGTTACTTTAAAGGGATAGTGCGTTTTTTTGTTTTTGTTTTTTTTAATGTGAATCTGTATGGCGTCCCCTTCAGCAATGTCGTGCATTAACACTGACTTACCGCTGACAGTGTCCTCTGAGCCGAGTTCTGCCCCGGTCCTGTAGCTCACGAAAGTAGTTCCGGTAAGTTAGCGGGGACAGTTAATAAAGCTTGTTTTTCTTCTCAAAACAATATTTGTCCAAAAAGTAATATATTTGCGTCAGAAAACAGTTGTCCGCGAAAAATTCAGCAGTAGGAATCACTTGGTACTATTTTCTCTCGATTCGTATCACTGCGCGCCTATTAGTATTATTAGCCTGTTCACTTGTAAGTGGATATTTACAAGTGAACAGGCTAATAATACTGACTGCTGACTTTTTCGTGGACAACCGTTTTGTGACGCAAATATATCAATTTTTGGACAAATATTGTTTTGAGAAGAAAAACAAGCTTTACTAAATGTCCCCGCGAACTTACCGGAACTACTTTCGTCAGCTCCAGAACCAGGCAGGACTCGGCTCAGAGGACACGGTCAGCGGTATGTCAGTGTTAATGGACGACACTGCTGAAGGGGACGCCATACAGATTCACATTAAAAAAAAAACCCGCACTATCCCTTTAAATGATTTTATCTGGTTAAATTTATTCAATTTTGTTCAACAAAATCAGTGTAGCCAGTGTAGTCACATCATCACGGATACACGTGGGTTTTTCTTATTTTCGTAAATTTCTGTTGCTTATGCCTAATTTTGAGCAGTTATTTTTTGTAAATATGTATGATTTTCTGGCTGCCACGATACCACAGTGAAATTTTGGAATAAATCTTTGGGACAAATGAAATATTTTCAGAGTCTGGCCAGCTTCCCTACAACCTCTTCACAGTGTTTTCTAATGTGCGCATTGTGTCACCATGGTAACTGCCGAACACTCCGCTATATATACACATGTAGAATACCGCCCAGCGTGATCATGTCACTGCCAAGTATCAGTAAATTACGATCTTTTCAACAGGCAACAAGTATGACTCTGTTAGAATAATAATAAAGTATTTTTGTTCCATGTGGACAAGTAATTGGAGATAATATTACAATCAACCATAAAGCAGGTCGGCATATCTGCATTTTGACAGTTTAATGCTACAGATGTCTGACCTGACCTGCACTTCAAATTAAAACTACAAAACTATGGGCAAATTAGAATGTCACGCTCTTTGCTCCCCAATTAAAATGAATGGAATAGAACTGCTATATCAGTACCAGGCCGCGCGCCAACTATTCTCACCACGTCAGTCCCAAAAGAGTCTGAAAGCACGAAAACCGCCTCTATACTCGCGCAGATCGCATTAAACCTGCACTACCGTATGTTACTTTGTGGTTGGGGGTCCGTCACCGGCTTGTTTCTATGGATATGTTATTACTCTGTCTGGAAAGTTCCACAGTTTGACTTTAAACAGCTCAACCTTCCCTGTAATAAAAAGTGTGTCAAATGCTTTTCTCCATGGAGATGTTATTGCTTTGTCTGGAATGTTTCACAGTATGGCATTAAACCTTTTGGTCTTCATGGAGACTAAACTGGACTAAGTTACAGGTCAGATCTGTGGAGAGGCGGTTCGCTCACAGTCAGAATGCCTGTTTTTATAGGTATTTTTGAGCTATAAAACCACCTGTAATTAAAGAAATTAAAGAAAGTAGAGCCGTTTAATGTCACACTGTGGAACATTCCAGACAAAGCAGTCACACATCCATGGAAACAAACAGGTTACATAATGTGCAGTTAAATCACAAGTGGTTTTATAGCTCAAAAATACCTAGAAAAACAGGCGTCCTGACAGCGAGATCTGGTCTGGTTTGGTCTCCATGAAGATAGAAAGGTATAATGCCATACTGTGAAACATTCCAGACAAAGCAATAACACCTCCATGGAGAAAAGCATTTGAAGAACCGTCCACCAGAAAAGTTACACAATGCAGCTTTAACGGTACCACCGTGTGCTCTGGACCCCGCCGGGCTCCTTCCAAACGTGGTCCGAGCCTCGCGCGGAGCTTCAGCTGATGTAACGAACCGGATAGAGTGGCCATCTGCAGCGTCATGGAAGAGGAACCGAGCGCTGAGAGGCATTCGTGTCAGGGGGCAAATATAGCTCCAGGGGGCCAGGGGGCAGAAGAAGAGGGCATGAGGGGGCCATACCAGTGCCCGGGCTGATGGACGGCGAGCGGGGCGAGGGGGAGTCTCGGGGGTAGTTTTGTTAATCAGCACAGCTTCTGGGTCCCTCGAAATGATACTTTGCAGCTGATGTCATCAACATTCCCTGGGGGTGCAATGCTAACTGTAGGCACTGCTCTGTCTGAAGCTCAGGTTAGACTTTAATTTTAATATGAGATTTGTTTTAACGCAATCTGATAATAAAGAACTGACTTAGGTGGAGCTGATTTGTGCGAAACAAGTCCCTCTCAAATAACATTACACTCCCAAGCTAGCGTTCGCCAACAGTTTTTCAGTTAGTCACTCTGACCTTTTTGTTGAAACTCCTAAACAGGACCATGAACGCTCGTATTGATCACAGGCTCCTGAAAATGTGCCTTTTAAATCATTTTTTAAAAATCTTTTCTTGTGCTTTCATACAATCTTTAAAGTTTTTGGAAGCGTTTGCTCATGTGTGCATTGTGTCACCATGATAACTGCTGAACATTCCACTATAAGGATGTACATGCAGAACACCCCCGGCATGATCATGTCACTGCAGAGTATCTATAAATCAGGTCTGGACGGTGAAGGCCCTGAGCGCTGTCACCCACAGCACAGTCAGCAGCAGCAGCAGGAGCCGCGCTGAAATATTAGCGGATTATGGAGCTATATATAAATACCAGGTTGTCACACAGGGGGATTACGGTTTGCATTTGATATGTTCTGGAAGCAGAGTTGAGATGGAGGGAGAATTTTGTTTCCTTTTTGACAGATTTTTTTTTTCCAGCAATTCCAATGTAAATGATTAAGTGGGATAAATATTTTCTTTGTTGAATTAAAAGTTGAAAATGATTGTAAAAACTTTTTACAATCATTTTCAACTTTTACAAAGAAAATAAAAGTGCTTTTACACAATAGAATATTTTTGATATACTTTTACTTTTTTGATATACTTTTTACTAAAAAAGCATATCAAAAATATTCTATTGTGTAAAAGCCCTTTTTTTTTACACTCAAAATTGCAACTACAAAAGCTAATAGCTATTCAGGCATAAGATAAGACAAGATAAGCCTTTATTGTCTCTTCAGGAGAGAAATTTTGTTTGGACATGAGAGAGTGTGATTTACAATAAACACTAAAAACAGCACAGCAGACAGACACATAAGAAACATGTATAATACATGAACAAAGGAAACATGCAACATATAAAAAGACTGCCATTGTTAGTACAACCTGTTTTAAACACACACACATAAAAGTTGCATCCCCACACACACACATACACACACGCACACACCCGCTAAGACCTACTATTCAATAGTTTAATTGACCAGGGAACCAATGAAAATTTGAACCTATTTGTTTTACAGTTTGGGACCCTGTATCTTCTTCCTGATGGCAGTATTTCATATTCACTGTGCAAAACGTGCTCATCCTGTAGGATTTTCAAACCCTGCCTTTTCACTGTTTCATCAAATAAAGCTTGCAGTGATGTGGGAGAGGGCATGACCATTATTTTCCCCACTCTCTTAACGAGAGTTTGCATATGTCACAAACTGGAAGACGTTTGGAAACGACTTCCTTTGGTTCTGTTGGTAATAGAAACTCTGACAAAATCAGGGAAAACTGAGAAAATGGCCCAGTTTTCTTCATCTAGATGTCATTGTATTCTTTTCTTTTTTTTAAATTGCCTAATAATTTGTGTATTATTATTCGTCTAAGCTCCTCCAAATCCGAGGTCATGGTTCTTGACAAGAAAAAGGTGGCTTGCCCTCTCCGAGGGTATGGAGAGTCCCTGCTTCAAGTGGAGGAGTTCAAACATCTCAGGGTCTTGTTCTCGAGTGAGGGGAGGATGGAGCGTGAGATTGACAGGCGGATCGGTGCAGCGTCGGCAGTGATGCGGTTAATGTACCGGACCGTTGTGGTGAAGAGGGAGCTGAGCCGAAAGGCAAAGCTCTCGATTTACCATCGATCTACATTCCTCCCCTCGCCTACGGTCATGAGTTTTGGGTAATGACCGAAAGGACGAGATCGCGGATACAAGCGGCCGAAATGAGTTTCCTCCGTAGAGTCGAGAGGAGCAGCTGAGGTGGCTCGGGCATCTGTTCCGGATGCCTCCTGGATGCTGGAGGTGTTCTGGGCATGTCCCACCGGGAGGAGGCCCCGGGGAAGACCCAGGACATGCTGGAGGGATTATGTCTCCCAGCTAGCCTGGGAACGACTTGGGATCCCCCTGGAGGAGCTGGAGGAAGTGTCTGGGGTGAGGAAGTCTGGGAGTCCCTACTTAGACTGTTGCCCCTGCGACCCGGCCGCGGATAAGCGGAAGAAAATGGAGGGATGGAATTTGTCTAATTTAATTGTAGCGTTCTGTTATGTTCAGCAGATCAACAGTTACAACCAGCTGCCTGTACACTGTGGGTGACATTGATGCAATTAGAGTCCCGTCCCCCATGGAAAGGTCTGGCAGGTTGTGAAGACGCTGCTGCTGAATCCACAGTTTTATCCCATGCCCAGTGTCGGGAACTACACTGGAAGTCGTGATCCCCATATTTACAGTGTCTTCTGGTAACCGTTAATAGGGCCTTTTATTTAAACACTGGAAGCCTGAAACTTCTCAGTCACCATTCACAATCGACACAGTCTCAGATAGGTGTTAATAAAGAAGAATACTGAATTATAACGAACTAACTACATTGTTTTTTGCTAATGAAACGTTATCAGTACTGTGTGAAAAACTGAAATAACTATGTGCATTGTGAAGAGACAAGTTTAAAGGTGCCACTTTTCTCGCAAAGAATCTGCCACCTGCTTTTCTTCATGAAGATGACCCCAATCACAGTGGGAATGGCTGTTTTTCTGGGTATTTTTGAGCAATAAAGCCACTTGTAATTGAATAAATCTAAGTAAGCCAAAAAGATACATAGCGCACCTTTTTGGTACCTCATACATTTTCAGTAACAATCAAATGTTATTCAAAAACCGTTTGAGGATGTCCTTCAATATCACTGAAGAATACTTTAAACTACACAAGGTCGTTTTTGAAGAGGAGCCCTTCAGAAAAATTGTCGACCAAGTATTTTTCCTCTATTGTCGGCTCTGACAAACTTTGTGGCCGAGTCGTTGAGAGAACAGTGACAGCTTAATTGAAATACACAATCCATAACTTATTAAAGCAGAACTATTTTTCCCCTTCTCATTTACCCTCCCGCAGTTGTATTTGGAGCGATTCATGTTTGAGAAATCTTTAATTATTGACTTTCAAAACGCCACATTGTCGATCAAATCACCACCACCAGCATACACCCTGGTCTGTACGCACGTCATTGGCCAATTTTATTTTTTTAATCAATAATATGTATAGGATTCGGCAGCGTTTTGTAGACATTTTGGTACAATTTTTTTTTTAAATCAGATAATTGTTAGTGTGATGTGCCGCTATCTGTATGATCTTTGCCGTATTGTTTACAGCGACGTCCGCTCCCATTGGACACCACAGTTTTCGAAGGATTCGAACGTGGACTTTTTTCTTTTATTAAGTCGTTGTAGATGAATATTGTGATTTAAAATGTCCAAATTTTGCACTTTGCAGCTGTAAAGTGCTAATAAATGAAGTTGGTATGGTAAAATACAACATACAACTATATAGCTAGCACTATGTCCTCTTTAAAAACACACAACTTTGTAACATAATAATAATAATAATAATAATAATAATACATTTATAAAGCCCTTTTTAAAAACAAGGTTCTTTACAAGTAGCAAAGAATACAAAAGGCATAAAAATAACGTACAGAAGGCATGCAAAAACAGAAGACGCAAATAAAATATAAATAAGGAACAAAATCCAGCTAAAACCAGCTAAAGGAAGGCTAACCGATAAAAATTAGTTTTAAGAAGTGGTTTAAATGATGATACTGATGGTGCGAGCCTTATTTCCTCAGGCAGGTCATTCCGAAGTCGAAGCGCCCGGACTGAAAAGGCCTTCGTCCGGAGAACAGCCACAGGGAACTGCCTGAGGCTCTAAGGCTACGGGAGGCCCGTACGGGTTAACAGTTCTGAAATGTAACTTGGTGAAAGACCTAAACGAGCTGTAGAAATGGTTTGCTCTACTCTTCTAATCGTTCATCCTGACGTGCTTTGCCCTGCCAGACACTTTTCATATAACACAACGGGGCCCATTTGACACAAAGCAAATGCCATAGCAATTAACCTCTTCTACGGGCTAATGAGAGCCGCTTCCATCATCCACACAAACTGTCAAACTCTGGCTCCGTCCATAGGGGAAAGCGAAACACATCACAACAATGTAAGGGTGGAAAATGTGACAAAAAATCTGTAATAATCTTGTTTTTTTCTGGTTTATCCCAATGCCCAATGATAATATTCAGATCATATTGTAGATTTTCTGTGGCAATCTCAACTGAACAAAGCATAAAACAAAAGTAAGTTTAAAAAAGAGAACAGGGCCCCTTCTATAAACTAAACTAACTTCTGGGGAGTTCCCTTTTACAAGACTTTCATAGAATTTTAGAAACTATTTTAAACGTTTCTATGTTAAAGGTGCATTGTGTAACTTTCTGAGGGGAGAGTCCGCCACTTGCTTGTCTCCGTGATGATGTTATTGCTTTGTCTGGAATATTCCACAGTACACCATTCATTCCATTAAAGTTTTTATACCTTGTAGTACACCTTGGGTCACCTCTCCATAGATCTGGCCTGTAACTTCGCTTGTTGGCATCACATACTTTTCTTGTAGAGGGTCCACCAACTGCCTGATTACATGTCGATGTTATTGTTTTTTTCCCGGAGGAATGTTCCACAGTATGGCATTTAATTTTAATTCTATCTCCATGAAGGCAAGCAGCCACACCCCCAGGCCAAATTACAGGTCAGATCTGTGGAGAAGTGGGCCCGCTCACAGAAAGAATGCATCTTCTTGTGATCGTTTTGAGAAATAAGAAGTCCTGCAACTGAATAAATGCAACACGTATTTGTTTAATGCCATATTGTGGAACATCACAGGCGAAATAATAACGTCACCATGGAGACAAGCAGATGGCCGACCCTCTGTCTACCAGAAATGTTACACAGTGCACCTTTAAACACAAAATTACACATATATAATTCACTTTTCTCATGTTTAAATCTCCATTTTTGCCTTTAAAAAAAATATTCACATCAAAATATGAATCCCCAGGCCAAGTTACGGGTCAGATCTGTGGAGAAGCGGGCCCGCTCACAGTAAGAATGCATGTTTTTGTGATCGTTTTGAGAACTACAAAGTCCTGTAACTGAATAAATGCAAGATATATTTGTTTAATGCCATAGTGTGGAACATCACAGGGAAAATAATAACGTCACCATGGAGACGAGCAGATGGCGGACCCTCCTGCACCTTTAAACACAAAATTACAGATACATAATTCACTTTTCCCATGTTTAAACCTCAATTTTTGCCTTTTAAAAAATATTTACATCAAAATATAAAAAAAGTTTTTGGTTGCATTTTTTAATATCTGCAGCCTCTGTGAAAACCCAGACATGTTTTTTACTTCATAAGACCTTTCTGCTATTAATTTACTCACCGCTTTGAACTCTGCAATGTCAAACCAGTGGAGCAGACACTTTGAGATGGTTCACACAGAATTATCTTTACTGCACAGGAAGCGCTTGCTGCCTGTTCTCGTACATGGGTAATTCTTTGCCATAAGCCCGTCACCTGCGAGGACCAGAGCCTGAATGGTTCCAAGGTGCTGGGTAATTGCGCATGGCTAAGTCCTGCTTTGCATTTAAGCCCTGTCCTCTGATGGCGCTTTGTGTGAGGAGCAGGTCTGATGGGATTTTACTGATGAAAATATGAGATTTCTTAGGTTAACCGGACAGGCTTTTGGTGGAGCATTTGAAGAAAATCGCTTTTTTTTTTTTTTTTTTCTGTTCGTGGTCGACTTAAAAGTACCACAGATCAACAGAAAAATACTAAATCAATTTGAAAAGCAATGCATAAAATATAAATATTGGTTTTGACTTTATAATAAGGCATACCTACAAATCATGTGAAAATGTGTATAAACCATTAAGTAATAATTTACTAAAAATCACCTACTCAACTCAAGTGTAATAATAATCATTTACAAACATGGACAGGACATTACTAATTAATAAAACATTTATAAATGTTTTATTTGGCCCATCTATAAACTATTTACAAATGTTTATTCATTATTAACTACTCAAGTACTAATAATAACATACTTATTTTTTTGTAAATGCTTAGTTAATGGTTAATAAAACTTTACAAATGATTTGTTACCCAAATATGCATACAATTTAGACTTTTAATACAATGATTTTTTTTTTTTTTCAGTTAATTAATCAAAATCAACAAAGCCTTATTTTTTTTTACATGGGACTACTTTAGTACAGAGGTAGGAAGCGCAGGTATGCACCAATCCAGATTTTTTAAATTTCTGGTACAGATTCCTATAGCTTTAAAGGGATAGTGCGTTTTTTTTATTTTTTATTTTTATGTTAATCTGTATGGGTTTCCTTCTAAAAGTTCCGTGTGTTGACACCGGCTTACCTCTGTCAGTCTCAGCTGATCCCGGTTCGGCTCGCTTTCTGGAGCCCACGTAAGTAGGTCCGGTAACTTCCCTGGAACATGAAATAAAGCTTGTTTTTCTTCTCAAAACAAAACATTTGTTAGAAATGTGATATATTTGCATCCCAAACAGTTGTCCACGAAACATCCAGCAGCGTATTTCACATTCACGTATTGTCTCTCTCCACTCGTATCACTACGCCCATGTTAACTCTATCAGCCTGTTCACCTTCAGCGGATGTCTACGCCGAAGTTTACAAGTGAACAGGCTGAGACAATACGCGAATGCGAAATACGCTGCTGGATGTTTCGTTGACAACTGTTTCGGATGCAAATATATCACCTTTCTAACAAATGTTTTGTTTTGAGAAGAAAAACAAGTTTTATTTCATGTTCCAGGGAAGTTACCGGACCTACTTACGTGGGCTCCAGAAAGCGAGCTGAACCGGGATCAGCTGAGACTGTCAGAGGTAAGCCGGTGTCAACACACGGAACTTTTAGAAGGAAACCCATACAGATTAACATAAAAAAAACACACACACACTATTCTTTTAAGCATCTGACGATACCGATATCAAATGATATCAGTGCAGAGACTGAAAATAGACTTTATTTTCCTAAAAACAAAACAAATTATGTGAAGAAAATATGTTATGTAGCTGTTATTTCTCTCAAGTCACTACAGAAAAAAAACTGTATTAAAAGCTCAACCACATGATACGACACTACTGATATTTTGGAGATTAGTGCTGATATTTGATGCAAATATCGGTACTGCTGCATCCTTAAGGAAGAGTAACCAAATGTAAGCAAGAATACTGTCACTTCAAAATGAGATCACTCAAATATTTGATTTGTCTACAGCTCGAACATTACCTCATGACATAAAAATAACAAAAATCTCCTCACTATTGCAAAGAAAATGTGAACACGATAAATATTGAGCTTCAAAATATATAGTTCCAGGTTTCATATATTGAACCATAAGTCGATATAGTAATTATAGTGACAAGCTTAACAACATATCGGTCCATTAAACCAACAGGGAGGAAGCCATATTGTTATTCAGTATTTTCCACCGTACGCCCACGAAATCCTCAATATAAAAGCCTTTTACATTGGCTAACATATGGCCCTACCGTAGTGTCATGTGTTAGTGGGGCTCTAGAGGCAGCCATGTGTTTGGTTAAGACAATATTAATAACATCCACTGGACATGTTTCCCCGAGAGAAAGCTGGACCATCACTCTGTTCTGAAGAGGAGGGCTGTCCTGCTGTTTACATCCATGCCCCGTTTTATCTTCATTAGCCCTGCTCATGATCCATTTTAATTAAAACCCATAAGTAATTCTAACATTCAGACGCGTAGACGCAGAGAGAGAAGGGGAACTCGCAATTAAGTGAAAGACAAAAGCTAAAGCTGCTCTCTGCGCCAACAGGGGGACAGATCACGCCACCGTCTTGTCAAAATAACTCTGCGGAGGATCTTTGCGCGAGGAGGAAAACGTCTAAATCACACTCAAATGCTGCGTTTAAAGGCTTGTTATGTAACATCGACTTCTGAGATTTTAAGTTATCGTTGTTTCCCTTCACCATTTGCTCATTTGGACTCATTTGGACTCTTTAATCACCATTTTCTAAGTACAGATGTGACAATAACCAAAATATCGTGATGCTGTATCGTCAAAACTCTCATAATAATATAGTGGACCGTCATAAAATATCGAAATGCAAGGTTTTCGACTTTAAAAAGTGTTAAAAAAGATGGAACTGCATAAGCCATGATTCTTTACTTCATTTACTACATAACAGAACAACTGTTATTAAGCCATTTTAATTCTTATTTCCTTGGAACATGACAATGATTCACACTGAAGACTTTAAAAAGGAAATGTTTGCATATGTACAATTCTGTAAACCTGTCCAAAACATCCCAATAATTATCATACCGTGAGATGCATATCGTGAGAATATCGGGGTATATTGGGTATCGTTACATCTCTATTTTTAAGACGGCATTTTGATGATCAACTCCCATTTTCACCGCCCACCGCTCTGTACTAATGCATAGGATTTGGCAGCGTTGCATGGTCATTTTTAAAAAAAAATTGTATTTTTAAATTTTTGTTTGTTCATTTCATTCATAAAGTATAAAAAGACATAAACAGTGTGATAACAATACAAAAAAATTGAATGAAAGGAGCAGAAAGAAGAGTAATCTTATGTTATTTGCCCCCTTTGGTTCATTTTGGTTCAAATGAATAAAATCTGACAAGACCCAGGACATGCTGGAGGGACTATGTCTCCCGGCTGGCCTGGGAACGCCTTGGGGTCCTCCCGGAGGAGCTGGAGGAAGTGTCTGGGGTGAAGGAAGTCTGGGAGTCCCTGCTTAGACTCCCAGACTTCCTTCAGTAGGGCGGCAGTAGCTCCAAAGGTTGGCAGTTCGAATCCCGCTCTTGACATAAAAAAAACATAATTGGTTGAGCGGTCACATCCACTGACCCAGGTTGGCGGTGTGATTCCAGCTCCCACTGATAAATACTGTTGTTGTGTCCTTGGGCAAGACACTTAAACCCCCTCGCCCCCAGTGTCTGGTACACTGGCGCTTGAAGGTGGAAAAGCGCTGTATAAAAATGCCCCGGATAAGCAAAAGAAAATGGATGGATGGACCTTTCCTATCTTCATGGAGACCAAACCACACCACGTTACAGGTCAGGTCTGTGGAGAGGCAACTCGCTCACAGTCAGAATGCCTGTTTTTCTAGAAGTCACGGGCCACTCCTTTGAGGACAGTGAGGTACAGATCTTGGCCAGGGAAAAGAACTGGTTTGAGAGGGGAGTTAAAGAGGCTATTTTTGTCAACAAAGAGAATCCTTCCTTGAACAGGAATGGAGGGGTCAGACACTATTTGTCTCCCATCTATAATTCCATTCTCAAACCTAAATAAAAACAAACAAATCAAAACAATAGGGCTAGCCAGATCAGGTCCAGAGGTGTGAAAATACCCATTATGGTACTGAATGGGTATGCTAAACAAGAGCCCAGACAGAAACTGGAAAACAAAGGTGGGATATGTTCAGAGTAATTTCATTGTAGTTAGCTCCTCCCTGCAGCGAGATATAAGCAGTGTCCATCAGCACTCTAACCAGAACTGACAAAGCAACTCGGATGAGCTGTGAAACGTCTTCGACCAAATAAACTTTGTCCAGTTGACAAATTGAATTTCTCCTTTTACCATGTTTTTCTAGGCATTTTTGGGCTATAAAACCACCTGTAATTGAATAAATGTAAGGTAAAGCTGTTTAAAGTCATACTGTGGAACATACCAGGCAGAGAAATGACATCTCTATAGAAACAAGCAGGTGACAGTGCCTCAACCGAAGAGTTACGCACCTTTAAGTGATCCTTTACACTTGTCACCGAGACGCAGACAGCTGTAAGCCCCATTTAGCCTTATATCGGCCCAGCTCAGAGCTACATGACTGACTCAGCGGGGGCCAGCATAGGGATGAAATCTACTGTACGCCGGGGTGTACACTTTAATCCTTTTGCATAACGTTAAAACTAATTCTCATTGTGGTTTTTTTAATGAGACTGACTTGGCCTTTGCTATTTGAAAATCTGCAGAGTCAGGCTCACCCCACAGGAGGGGCTGGAGCAGAGAGCTGTGGAGTTTGCATAGATCGTTACCTTAGCCAACCTCAGCTCCAAACCCCAGGAGTGTGCACAGCCGTAGCAACAATCACCACTTCAACTATAAATGATTCTTTTTTTAAACAAATCCTATAACTTCCGATGACATACCTCGCCTCGGGGTGGGTGTGCGGCGGTATAAAAGTCCTATATTACACAAAATAGATTCTTATGAGTGTCAGACACGTTTAAGTATTCCTTTATTTTTAGTCTGTCTACATCTCCAGAGCTTAAAATGCTCTATTCCACCTTGTGATGTCATGAAGCGGTAGTTTTTAAGCTACCATTTACATTTCGTTCAGTAGAGATTGGCAATTTGAGGTCTGAAATAATCTAAATCAGGGGTGTCAAACATGTGGCCCGGGGGCCAGATCCGGCCCTCCAAGACCTTTAATCTGGCCCTCGTCTGATTTTCTATTAAAATATTTTAATTATATTTAAATTTTCTATTAAACTATTGGTAATTTTCTGCACCTCTTCCCCTTCAGCGGATGTCTACGCTGAAGTTTACAAGTGAACAGGCTGATAGAGTTAACATGGGTGTAGTGATACGAGTGGAGAGAGACAATACGCGAATGCGAAATACGCTGCTGGATGGTTCGTAGACAACTGTTTCGGATGCAAATATATCACCTTTCTAACAAATGTTTTGTTTTGAGAAGAAAAACAAGCTTTATTTCATGTTCCAGGGAAGTTACCGGACCTACTTACGTGGGCTCCAGAAAGGGAGCCGAACCGGGATCAGCTGAGACGGTCAGAGGTAAGCCGGTGTCAACACACGTAACTTTTTAGAAGGAAACTCATACAGATTAACATTTTAAAAAAACGCATTATCCCTTTGGCGTCGCAGTGTCTCCAGTGCCTCTGTGCGTGGCCCCTCCCACCAGAGCAGCACAAATGAAGACTCACCTCTTTCCAAACGCTCTTAAAGGACGATCGTTTTGACGGTTCATTATCGTTTTGAAAGCAAAGCAAAGCAAAATGTCAAAAATGAGAAAAGTGGATGCCGAGTGCAGATGTTGATGTGTTTGCAAATAGCAATAAGTCCAAATATTTGGACTTATTGCTATTTTTGGGGTATATTTGCCATGAGATTTCTGATTCGGCCCCTTTGGGATCAAAGTAGGCGCTTTGTGTTACATTTTGTATGAAAAGCTCTTTATAAATAATGTTTGATTGATTGATTGATTGATTGAAGTTGGTTGGATACGGCCCCCAGACCAAAATGAGTGATTTGAGACCCCTGATCTAAATTATTCTAATGAAGGTGTATGGAGTTTAAAAACACAGTGGAGCACTTTCTGTATCACAAGGAGTGTTTTTTGTCTGAGAGAAAAATTAAATAGGCATAATTTGTGTTAAACGTATGTGAACAAAACAAAACACAACTCCAGGTCTGTTTGTGATGAGGAAACAACATTACAACATGATTGTTGTTGTACAGTTGTAGGGAGTATTATCTGTTACATAAACATGAGTTGTTGTACAGTTGTAGGGAGTATTATCTGTTACATAAACGTGAGTTGTTGTACAGTTGTAGGGAGTATTATCTGTTACATAAACATGAGTTGTTGTACAGTTGTAGGGAGTATTATCTGTTACATAAACGTGAGTTGTTGTACAGTTGTAGGGAGTATTATCTGTTACATAAACGTGAGTTGTTGTACAGTTGTAGGGAGTATTATCTGTTACATAAACGTGAGTTGTTGTACAGTTGTAGGGAGTATTATCTGTTACATAAACGTGAGTTGTTGTACAGTTGTAGGGAGTATTATCTGTTACATAAACATGAGTTGTTGTACAGTTGTAGGGAGTATTATCTGTTACATTAGGTGAGTTGTACAGTTGTAGGGAGTATTATCTGTTACATAAACGTGAGTTGTTGTACAGTTGTAGGGAGTATTATCTGTTACATAAGTGTGAGTTGTTGTACAGTTGTAGGGAGTATTATCTGTTACATAAGTGTGAGTTGTTGTACAGTTGTAGGGAGTATTATCTCCTCTGTGGGTGAACAGGAGTGTCCATGATGGAGAACAACTGTGTTACACCTTCTTTCACAACAAGAACTATGCCATTGGTTCATTATTCATCGCCCAAATTGCCATCACCAGCGCATTTACAAAGATGGATGAGGCTGCTTCAGACCGCTTCAGACTACAGTCACGGAAATATTGGATTTTTTTTTCACAGCTTGCGACTTTATTTTTATCGCCTCATACCTAAGCGACTTCTTTCCTTTTGTTCTATTTCATTCACACATGTTTAACACACAAACGTGCATCTTTAGGCTGATTTCTTCTATCAAACTGAAAACACTTTGTAATGTCATGTGGTGATACAGGAAGTGCTCCACTGTGTTTTTAAACTACATACACTTTCACTAGAACTGCCAATCTCTACTGAACAAAAGGTAAAAGGTAGAGGTTAACATGAAAACTACCACTTCATGACATCACATGGTAGAACAGCGCATTTCAAGCTTTGGAGATGTAAACTGAGCAATAATGCAGGATTATTCAAACATGTGTGAAGGAAACAAAACACAATTTCAGGTCTGTTTTTGATGAGATAACAAGATTCTAATACCACATCACAAGAGTCAAATGTGCATAATATAGGAACTAGTTTGAGAGGGAAGTTAAAGAGGCTATTTCTGTCAAAGAGAATCCTTCCTTGAACAGAAATGGAGGTCTCAGACATAATTTGTCTCACATCTATAATTCGATCCTCAAACCTAAATCAAAACAAAGAAAACAATAGTGCAGCAGGTCAGGTCCAGAGGTGTGAAAACACCATTATGATCCTGAATGGTTCTGCTAACAAGACCCACACTCCACTCCTACTGCATATTTAATAGGCCCACCTAACTAACAGAAAGTGTAAACAAATAGGTGTGGTAGTTTCAAAGTAATTTCATTGTAGTTAGCGCCCCCTTCAGGTAGATATAGGCAGTGTCCACCAGAGTCCACCAGAACTGAAGAAGCAGCTTGGATGAGCTGAGAAACGTATTCGACCAAATAAACTTATGTCCAGCTAACAAATTGAATTTCTCCTTTTGTCATGGATTCTACCTGGACGACTGAGGGATTCTACACACATCGTATTACAGTGGTCCCTCGCTATAATGCAGTTCACTTTTCGTGGCCTCACTGTTTCGTGGATTTTTTAAAGGTCCCATGGCATGAAATTTTCACTTTCTGAGGTTTTTGAACGTTAATGTGAGCTCCCCTACCCTGTTTAGGCCCCTCCCCATGGTTAAAAGTTGCGAAATGTCTAAACTGAGCATTTGCGATCCTTTTCTGCGTTACAAAAAATCGGAGCTCAAACGGGCGATTTTGAACAAGGCACCTTATTGACGTCAGATCGAAAAAAGAAATGCAAATGCAGTTCCACCCCCGTCTGTCTGTACTCAGCGTCTCTGTAAATCACGCCCAGAGAGTTTGGACTGCGAATGCGCTAGGCAATGCGAAATGCGTTTTTTTATTTGCCTGGAGGCACGTCCGAGTGTTTCTAGGCTCGGAAGTCCTTTATCTGAGCCTCTGGACCTTTGAACAGCAGTGGTTTAATTTTATTTTCTGTGGAAATGTGTTTATTTTTCAATGGAATGCTTCAAATCTCTCCCCCGTGCAAAAACACGGAAATGGATCAGCCGTGAGCTACAGCGGAGAGCAGAGCGTTTGGCCACGCCCCCACTCTCTACTATTAGCCAGCTCTTTTCTCCTCATTTGCATTCAAGCAACAACGCCCATTATGACCTGTTCTGAGGGAGAAAAAATACTCTTTCTCATATTATCTCTGTTTCTGAGTATTGATTTTGAAGAAGGATTCATTTACAGTATTAGGGAACCATTAAGGAGCCATATAAAAGCATCAAGAAGTACCATGTCATGGGATCTTTAATTCCAATTATTCCAAATTTTTATAGTGTATCAATGCGCATTGTATTCTGCGTCCTGATTGGCTAAGGGACTGTAGACCTTTGCCGATTTGTCCGTTATTCTCCTCCGTGTCTCCAGTACAGTAGTGTTCAGTTTGCCAAATTTATATTAATGTTCGATCACAGTGTGAGTCTGAAGTGCTGTATCTTTGCAAGTTTCCTCCCCGACAAAACCCACAACGTCGATGAAACGTTTTCAAATATAATCAAAGGTGGCATATCTATTTATAAGAATCTTCTCGCCCAAAAGAAAAAAAGAGCACCAACAACTCTCCATAACTATGTTCTTCACTCAGAAAAAGACGCCTGATGAAGAGGCACAGTCAGAGGAACTGTGAAATACACGTGTCATTATTAATAAATTTTTTGATTGAAAATCTACAAGTGTTTAAACGAGAGAGAAATGTGAGAAAACGTTAATTCCAGTCTGAGAAAAGTGTAGAATGTGTGTGGTGAGGCGTTTACAGCCTTAAAACATGGAGAATCATTGTAAAATATAAAGTTGTCCTACTTCGCTGATCGCGGGTTATTTTTAGAACGTAACCCCCGTGATAAACGAGGGACCATTGTATAGGATCTTTACCTTCAGCAATTTACAGAACTTGAAAATGAATTATCGAGACAAGCCTACGAGAGGGAGCGCTGGACGTTCGTTCAGATGCTTCCTCCTGTGCGCTCACCTTTGCATCGCTGAGTGCAGCCTGGTTCTTTTCAGTTCAGCAGTGACTAATGCCTGTGCCGATTCTGTAAGTCACTCTGAAGCCTATACAAAATGTGAATGTTTCTGCTCAAATTAAAGTTTACTTTTAACTCATTGACTGCCGGAGACGGATAAATACGTCCCCTCAAATCCAAACGTAGACTGCCGGAGACGGATAAATACGTCAATTGCGTTTTTTAGCGGGGGTTGCTAGGTTACGACCTGGAGCAACTTTTAAGGTGTAATTCGTACATCCCAACCTGTAGATAGCGATCGTGTGCCCATCGGAGACGCGGAAGACAGGAAAAGATCAGCACATGTGTAGTGTAGTGTAGTGAGAGAGAGTCAAGATGGCGAGGAGAGCGAACGAGGGAAAACGGTTCACTGTCGTCGTCCTCCTCCCTCCTCCCTGATATACCCGCGCCTCGGTCTGCCTTGGGCAGAGACACTTGCGCACCTCCATCGCCCTGCTCAGACACATGTGCACCTCCATCGCCCTGCTCCGAAACATGCGCGCCTCCATCGCCCTGCTCCGAAACATGCGCGCCTCCATCGCCCTGCTCCGAAACATGCGCGCCCGCACCTCCCTGCTCCGAAACATGTGCGCCCGCACCGCCGCCCCGGGCAGACGAGACCGCTGCTCCGACCTACCCGCACCCGGATCGCTCGCCTCAGGCAGACCTAACTGATCCGGCGTGTATCTGCAGCCTGTCTCCGCGGTGTCTCTGCAGCCTGTCTCCGCGGTATCCCGCATCACAGGTCTGCTCCGGAGGCACTCATTTCGTGAGCCAGACCCCGATTCATCTGATGAGCCGTCAGGATCAAGTGGAAGCAGGAGATCTTCGCCTCCAGAGAGGCATGGGATGGGTAAGAAGAACTAACTAACTAACTAACATGATGCTGCTGTTGTGTGGTAATTGTGAAGGAATTTTCTATTTACAGAGCCTTCAACCAGCAGAGGACCAACCCCCTCCTGCTCGCAAAGCGAAGAAAGGTAAAAAAAAATATATTATATATATAAATAAATAAATTGTGTGTGTGTATATATGTATAAAAAAGTGTCTATTCTCCACATCACACTGCAGCAATACAAAATAAAAATACAATTAGGTCATGTATATTTCTATCATTTACAGGTGGTGCATCTGGAGTGGCAAGAACAACCACACATGCCACACATCTACTGTCTGCATATTATCATGGTGGCAGGTGGTCACCATGTCATGCCAGGCTAACACCGTGACCTTCTTGTTGTGCCTCATAACTTTTCCCCCTGCCCCCAGGTCACTCTTTTTTTGTCCCTGATCCCATTTGGTTCCCCCCTGGTTCTTCCCCCTGTTTCCCCCCTGGTTCCCCCTGTGTGTCCCACAGACTCACACACTGACACAGAATTATAAAAATTGTCCATATACATGGTGTAGCCATGACAGTGACAGTGTCAAGATGCCGGGGACAATCTCTACTTGCCGGGGACAAGCAGAGATTGTTTTTGATCTAGGAGATCAAAAACAATCTCTGCTTCATACCATCTATGCAAATGTTTTGCCCAGGTTGGTACGTGTTTTTAAATTTTTATAATATAGTCCAACACTGGGCGGATTTTATAGAGATTGTCCCCGGCATCTTCTAATGACCTGTCACTATCAGCTGAAACCTGTTTCTTGGCATTGTTTTTGAAAAGTTTTTTTTTTTTTTTTTTTTATTGTGTGAAGAATCCCTCGGTCGTCCAGGTAGAATCCATGGTAAGGAGAAATTAATTTGTCAACTGGACCCAGTACCTGTCCAGTTGACAAATTGAATTTCTCCTTTATTTATTTATTTATTTATTTTATTTTTTTTATTGTTGTATATTGTATTGTTTTATGTATGTTGTATACTTATGTATGTTGTTCTGATCTCAAATTTTGTTCTCAAATTTTGTTTTGTTGATTGTTGTCAATTTGTATATAGTTATATTTCTTATATTTGTAAATAAAAGTGTACTTTGTCATCAAAAATATCTTTCTCTGTTGTTTTAGATGTTTGAGATGTCACTAAATCAATAAGTATTGATGTCAAAGTCACTGATCTGCTCGAAATCCTTCTTTTCACAAAATGCTCCATTTCTCCAGTTTTTGTCAAAAACCAGTGTTTTTGCTGAAACTTCCCTATGTTCTACTATCAATTACTTGAGAACCGAAAAGGTTAGAAGCATAATTTTTTTTCCAGGTGAAAGAAGAGAGTCAACACTTTATTTTGATGTGTATCATGTTTATATAGTCAAAGAACTCAGTATTCTGTGAGTCTTGAAAAATCAGTGAAAATGACCAAAAAGCTCTGGCAGTCAAAGGGTTGACATTGTGAAAACAGGCCGGCAGTGAATGAGTTAATGGAGCGGTACAAGAATTGCCAAGGCTGAGCACACAAAATATTCAGCTGGTCAAGGCCGAGTTTAAGGACAGAATACAACTTTAAGTGCTGCAATTCAATAACACATCCTCTGACAGTTATTTTTTTATCGAAAACTCTCTCTCACAGCCAACTTATTAAAGGTGGATTATGAAGCTTTTGCATTTTTAGTGGAAAGCATGTCACTTGCTCGTTTCTACTCATGGGACCATCCACAGAAGATCAGCACTGAAACCTATGCATACAGATGCTATTGTTTGCCTTGAATGTATCTACTTATCCATATTGCATTTATTCAATTACAAAGATTTTAGTGAAAAAAATAAAAAGAAGTGCACCTGCTGTACGGATAATTGGGTGGACCAATCACAAAGCAGCACTGAGGTTTGTGCAGAAGTAAAAGGCGAAGTGCCGACAGACGTACTTTAGTCTACAGCTCTGGAAAAAAAAAAAAGACCACAGCATTTTTTTTTCTGAAATCAGCATCTCTACATGTATTACAGCCATTCCATTCCAGCGTCTGTTGAATTCCAACACAAACACAAAGCTGAGCTACTTCAGTTCTTGCACCAGGAGTGGAATAAAGTCACCCAAGAACAACGTGAAAGACTTGTGGAGAGCATGCCAAGACGCATGAAAGCTGTGATTAAAAATAAGGGTTATTGCAACAAATATTGATTTCTGAACTCTTTGTAAGTGTAAACATTAGTATTATGTTCCAGAAAAAAAGGAACGCTCTCACCTAATAAAGGAATAATCGGAAAGTCAAGCGAGTGTGCGGTAAACTTTTTTTCTGGAATTATTCAATGTTCCTTCTGTTACCAGCACCTGGAAGCTGTGCATGGAGTTTGGAACTTTTGAATTAGTATTATGTTGTTTTAAAATGAATTTGATCTTGTTTCTTTGCATTGTTTGAGGTCTGAAAACATGTATATTTTTTTGTTATTTTGACCATTTGTCATTTTCTGCAAATAAATGCTCTAAACGATAATATTTTTATTTGGAATTTGGGGGAAATGTTGTCAGTAGTTTATAGACTCAATCAAAAATGTTCCTTTTGCCCAAACACAAACCTATAAGTAGTAAAATCAGAAAAACTGATCATTTTGCAGTGGTCTCTTATTTTTTTCCAGAGCTGTATTTTTGCAACAATACAGATTATTTAGTTTGAGAAAAAAGTGCAGAAGGGTTTTGTCCATTTGTGGACAGGGAAGATGTCTGTGCTTTTCTCTCAACTGGATTTACCCATTTACAATCTCTGTTACAGTATATTTAATTAAAATCAACCTGTCCCGGGACTACAGGTGGACATAAGCATTTTTACTATAACCTGGCACCTTCATCTTTCTTTTGTTTAATTCAAAGGTCAATGAAATGTTGTGCACTGTCCCTGTGCAAATAAATAAACCATAAACCAGGGGTGCCCAAACTTTTTTCATCAAGGGCCACATCTCTAAACACAGACGAAGCAGAGGGCCGATCGAGGACCATAGACTGGTGCTCAGTACAGTCAATAATTGAAATATATGCATGTTTAACACGTTAGAATGAGCTTTCAGTCTTTTTGGCGGCACGGTGGCTGAGTGGGTAGCGCTCATGCTTCACAGCAAGAAGGTTCCGGGTTTGATCCCCGGGTCGCCCAGGCCTTTCTGTGTGGAGTTTGAATGTTCTCCCCATGTCTGGGTGGGTTTCCTCCGGGCACTCCGGTTTCCCCCATCAACCCAAAACATGCTCCAGGTAAAATCCTCCAGCTTAAAATCCTCGGTCCTGACCAAGCCGAGGAATAAGATCACGGAGATGGGTCCCCGGGCGCCTGAAAGACGAGCTGCCCACTGCTCCCGAAGGATGGGTCAAATGCAGAGAAATAATTTCCCTATGGGGATGAATAAAGTGTGTCTTCTTCTTCTTCTTCTTCTTTTTCTTATTTATGCTAAGATCCTCAAAACCACACAATAAATATTAAATATTGTCTTATCAAGGTAGATTTTCAAAAAACTTGCAGTCAAAAGTTCTGCTCAAGGTAATTTGGGCCAATTCACCTGGAAGCCTGAGAGCCAAGAAAAATTTGTCTGAGGGCCGCATTTGGCCCACGGGCCATAGTTTGGACATGCCTGATTTAGAGAGAGAGATTTAGATTTCTCATCTTGTTCCACTTCAGCCAATCAGTTCACAGAGTCATCATGATGCTCCACGTTTTCCGATCTCTTTTGGTGAGAGACATTCCAGGTCAATAATGTGACACACACATCAATCTGGCATGAAACAGGTTTACTGGACTGTGCATTTTGGAAAACCCAGAAGAGACCAACACAAACACAGGAGAGAAAAAAATGTTAATTCTACAGAGAGGAAGTCACCCCAGGACCCTCTCTCTGTGAGGCCACAACAAACCTGGGTCTCCGCACCAACGCAGCACAATGGGCAGCCCAATACTGACATTTATGTTGTTTGCCAAACATTTATCAGAAAAGGTTGTCTCATAATGAAGCAAAACTTCAGCTTTGACCCACAGAGTTGTATTTGAGCACTTTGTTGTGGTGGCATTTAGAGTGCTCAGGTTTGAACATGACGGGAACGGACATGTTTGTATTATGAAGCTGGTTTAGATTATTCTGGGGGTTTAAAATGGACAAAAATGGACAATTATTTTCACCGTGTGCCAGTCATTATATTAACAATGTACCAGAAATAGGGATGGGAATTGATAAGATTTTTACGATTCCGATCCCATTATCGATACTGCTTCACGATTCGATTATTTATCGATTCTCTTAACTATTTTAATTTGGGGAAAAAAGGAGAACAAACTGTTTGATTAGCACCAAGATTAGCACTAGTCCTGGTCTAGTCCTGGTCTAGTCCTGGTCTAGTCCTAGTTTAGTCCTGGTCTAGTACTTTTTTAATCCTGGTCAAGTCCTGGTTGAGTCCTGGTTTAGTTCTGTTCTAGTCCTGGTCTAGTCATGGTTTAGTCCTGGTTTAGTCCTGGTCTAGTCCAGGTCTAGTCCTGGTTTAGTCCTGTTCTAGTCCTGTTCTAGTCCTGTTCTAGTCCTGGTCTAGTCCAGGTTTAGACCTGGTCTAGTCCTGGTCTAGTCCAGGTTTAGTCCTGGTCTAGTCCAGGTTTAGACCTGGTCTAGTCCTGGTTTAGTCCTGGTCTAGTCCTGGTTTAGTCCTGGTCTAGTTCTGGTCTAGTCCAGGTTTAGTCCTGGTCTACTCCAGGTTTAGTCCTGGTCTAGTCCTGGTCTAGTCCAGGTTTAGACCTGGTCTAGTCCTGGTCTAGTCCAGGTTTAGTCCTGGTCTAGTCCAGGTTTAGACCTGGTCTAGTCCTGGTCTAGTCCAGGTTTAGACCTGGTCTAGTCCTGGTCTAGTCCTGTTCTAGTCGTGGTCCAGTCCAGGTTTAGTCCTGGTCTAGTCCAGGTTTAGTCCTGGTCTAGTCCTGGTCTAGTCCAGGTTTAGACCTGGTCTAGTCCTGGTCTAGTCCAGGTTTAGACCTGGTCTAGTCCTGGTCTAGTCCTGTTCTAGTCCTGGTCCAGTCCAGGTTTAGTCCTGGTCTAGTCCAGGTTTAGTCCTGGTCTAGTCCTGGTCTAGTCCTGGTCTAGTCCTGGTCTAGTCCTGGTCTAGTCCTGGTTTAGTCCCGGTTTAGTGCTCAGTCTAATGTTGACACAAGCCGCTGCTTTCACCTAATATCTCCATTTGATGCAGAAATAATATGATAATAATATGACTCATGCCGTGTCGCTCTGTTGTTCCCTTGTCAGGAACCAGTTCCTGACAAGGGAACTAACCATCCCTAACCAGAAACATCACAATAGATGTTCTTCCAAGGTGTTTGTTTCACAAAGTTTAGGGTTAGGGTAAGAAACGAGCCTTTCTTCTTACTGATTATGACTGTTTTGAATAAATTAAAACCTAAATCCCATCCCCACACATACACACACTACAGCTGTACTCTCATCTAGAAAATGAAGAGAACTGTAATAAAAGAAAATCCAATTCACGCTGACAAGAACATTTGGACTCCTCTGCACCGTCGCACTGTCCATTAGTCTCATGCTCCGTCATCTCATCCTGACTTATGCCGCCATTACAGCCCCACAACACTCCATTTGGGTTTGTTGTGCCTGCTTCATTTTCCTCTTGATTGAGCGAGCCTATTAGCGTGAGCTCACCACCGCTCACCGGGGACGGAGGATTGCATCGGTAAAAAAAAAGAATTAAACATAAAAATTAAGCACAGGGAAAAAAAATAAAGTTGGTATGAGGGTGAGTGGGTGCCAGGCGAGTGGAGAGCGCACTTCAGCTCACAGTTAATTAACGGCATGTTTGGAGTAATTTTGGGAGGATTTGTGGAGGTGTTAAAAGCAGACCTGCGAATGACTGGATGGGATTTGACTTTAAGGTTATAGGAAGCTCTTATATGTCAATGTGAAAATGACTGTCGTTCAAGTAATGCACTTTATAATTTGATTACAGTTTTAGAAAACATGGAGGTTTGATTACAAAGATTGTGCCATTGGGCAATACGTTTTATCCACCTCCAGTGTATATGTACAGCTCTGGAAAAAAAAATAAGAGACCACTGCAAAATGATCAGTTTTTATGATTTTACTACTTGTAGCAGGCATGTCCAAACTGTGGCCCGTGGGCCAAATGCGGCCCTCAGACAAATTTTTCTTGGCCCCCAGGCTTCCAGATGAATTGGCCCAAATTACCTTGAGCAGAACTTTTGACTGCAAGTTTGTTTTTTTGTTTTTTTATCTACCTTGATAAGGCAATATTTAATATTTATTATGTGGTTTTGAGGATCTTGGCATGAATAAAGGACTGATAGCTCATTCTAACGTGTTAAACATGCAGATATTTCAATGACTGGCTGTACTGAGCACCAGTCTATGGCCCTCGATCGGCCCTCTGCTTCGTCTGGCCCTTGATGAAAAAAGTTTGGACACCCTTGACTTATAGGTCTGTGTTTGGGCAAAAGGAACTTTTTTGTTTGAGTCTATAAACTACTGACAACATTTCCCCCCAAATTCCAAATAAAAATTTTATCGTTTAGAGCATTTATTTGCAGAAAATGACAAATGGTCAAAATAACAAAAAAGATCCATGTTTTCAGACCTAAAACAATGCAAAGAAACAAGATCAAATTCATTTTAAAACAACATAATACTAATGTTTACACTTAAGAAGAGTTCACAAATCAATATTTGGTGCAATAACCCTTATTTTTAATCACAGCTTTCATGCGTCTTGGCATGCTCTCCACAAGTCTTTCACATTGTTCTTGGGTGACTTTATTCCACTCCTGGTGCAAGAACTGAAGTAGCTCAGCTTTGTGTTTGTGTTGGAATTCAACAGACGCTGGAATGGAATGGCTGTAATACACGTAGAGATGCAGTGGTCTCTTATTTTTTCCAGAGCTGTATATGCAAGATCACCCCAAATCCACACATTATCAGTCTGGGATGTCTCTCTTTGAAAGAGATCAGAAAACACATGATGAACAACATGATGATTATTTGAATCTGGTTGGTGGAAGCGCCATAACAGTGGAAAAAGTCACATTCAGTTAGAGAAAAGCACAGACCTCGTCCCTGTCCACAAAGTGCTTCCCTCTGCATGTTTTTCCACAAACTGAACAGCCTTTACTGAAGCTAAAATGGGTTATGTTTGTTTTAGTTTGTTTGGGCGCTTTGCTTTTTGGCTTCTGCCCAAAACTCAGTTGGATCGCCCACCTGATTATCCGCGATAGACTGTATCATTTGACACCGGTCTATTGCTATCTTTTTTTTTGGCTGTTCCATCTATTTTTTATTACCCTTTTTATATTTGATGTGTGAGCTACTGTACCCAAATAATTTCCCTTGTGGATCAATAAAGTTTGTCTAAGTCTATAGCGGGCACATGCCAAAATGGATTCTTGTGAGTTTGTGAATTCAGATATCACAAGAGTCCACGTTGCTTTGCAGGGTTAGTATCTGTGGTGCTGGATGAAAATTAGTCCTTTACTAACCATGGAATGATGAACAATGAGGACTGTTCCCATCACAATTAACAATTTCGTATATTTTTGGAAAAATTCCTTAAAATGTTGTGTATAACTGGAAGCTGACGCCATAAACAGGCTAATCCATGTGGAAGCACAGGCCTACATGTGTCTAAACCAAATAATATGAACTATAATGTAAATGTTACATAACTGCTTCTCTAAATACCTTTGAAATGAGGCTTTTCTTATGCATGTGAGCGCCTGACATATGGCAAAGTAGGTCACATGCACCAACTGTAATAGTGGTAGTAGCAGTACTAGTAATTAGTACGTTACCTCATTATACAGTGGGTTATACAGTGGATTGTTTCTATTTGATTATATTTTTTTACATGCTTCTCTTTATCTTATTTATCTATTTTAATTTTTGTGTATGCTCTTGGCATCCAGTGTGGGAAGTAAGAATTTCACTGTACAGGGAAACGTGTTTCTTTACTGTGCATAGGACAATAAAAGATTTGAATCTTGAACTGAATCTACAGAAAGTATTCAGACCTCGTAAATTTTTTCACTTTGTTTTATTGCAGCCATTTGCTAAAATCATTTAGGTTCTTTTTTTCCCTCATTGATGTACACACAGCACCTCATATTGACAGAAAAACACAGAATTGTTGACATTTTTGCAGATTTATTAAAAAAGATATCTCTGGAGCTCAGCCACAGTGATCTTTAAGTTCTGCTTTACCTCTCTCACCAAGGCTCTTCTCCCCCGATTGCTCAGTTTGGCCGGAAGAGTTCTGGTTCTCCCAAACATCCTCCACTTAAGGATTATGGAGGCCACTGTGCTCTTAGGAGCCTTAAGTGCAACCGAAATGTTTTTGTACTTTGGCCAGATCTGTGCCTTGCCCCATTTCTGTCTCTGAGCTCTTCAGGCAGTTCCTTTGACCTCATGATTCTCATTTGCTCTGACCTGCGCTGTGAGCTGTAGGTCTTATATCGACAGATGTGTGGCTTTCCTGATCAATCCAATCAGTTTAATCAAACACAGCAGGACTCCAGTGAAGGTGTAGAACATCTCAAGGAGGATCAGAACAAACGGACAGCACCTGAGTTAAATATGTGAGTGTCACAGCAAAGGGTCTGAATACTTATGACCATGTGATATTTCCGTTTTTCTTTTTTAATAAATCTGCACAAATGTGGGGTGCTGTGTGAACATTAATGAGAAAAAAGTGGGAAAAAATGAGAAGTCCTGGTTCAATCCTGGTTTAGTCTTGGTATAGCCACGTTTTTCCAATTTTTCAATACTCTCCCTGTCACTGTTTTTATTATTATTATTACTATTATTATTATTATTCGATTTATTACTTATTTTATTATTATCACCTATCTTTATGCCATTCTTGCCTGCATGCACTTGTCTTCTTGTTCAAACTGTCCCTACCTGGAGCTACTGTGACAAGTAAATTTCTCCTGTGTGAGATCAATAAAGTCTTATCTTATCTTATCTTATCTTTTAGTCATGTTTTCGTGCTGATTTAGTCCTGGTTTAGTCATGTTCAGTCCTGGTTTAGTCCTGGTTTAGTCATGTTCAGTCCTGGTTTAGTCATGTTCAGTCCTGGTTTAGTCCTGGTTCAGTCTTAGTTTAGTCCTGGTTCATTCCTGGTTTAGTCTTTGTTTAGTCCTGTTTCAGTCCTGGTTTAGTCCTGGTTTAGTCTTTGTTTAGTCCTGTTTCAGTCCTGGTTTAGTCCTGGTTCAGTCTTAGTTTAGTCCTGGTTCAGTCCTGTTTTAGTCCTGTTTTAGTTCTGTTTTAGTCCTGGTTTAGTCCTGGTTTAGTCCTGGTTCAGTCTTAGTTTAGTCCTGGTTCATTCCTGGTTTAGTCTTTGTTTAGTCCTGTTTCAGTCCTGGTGTAGTCCTGGTTTAGTCTTTGTTTAGTCCTGTTTCAGTCCTGGTTTAGCCCTGGTTCAGTCTTAGTTTAGTCCTGGTTCAGTCCTGGTTTAGTCCTGTTTTAGTTCTGTTTTAGTCCTGGTTTAGTCCTGGTTCATTCCTGGTTTAGTCTTTGTTTAGTCCTGTTTCAGTCCTGGTTTAGTCCTGGTTTAGTCTTTGTTTAGTCCTGTTTCAGTCCTGGTTTAGTCCTGGTTCAGTCTTAGTTTAGTCCTGGTTCAGTCCTGGTTTAGTCCTGTTTTAGTTCTGTTTTAGTTCTGTTTTAGTCCTGGTTTAGTCCTGGTTCATTCCTGGTTTAGTCTTTGTTTAGTCCTGTTTCAGTCCTGGTTTAGTCCTGGTTTAGTCTTTGTTTAGTCCTGGTTCAGTCCTGTTTTAGTTCTGGTTTAGTCCTGGTTTAGTCCTGGATTAGTCCTGGTTCAGTCCTGGTTCAGTCCTGGTTTAGTCTTAGTTTAGTCTTAGTTTAGTCTTAGTTTAGTCCTGGTTTAGTCCTATTTTTCTGTCAATATCGGGCGCTATTTGTACATTAATGAGAAAAAAAACAAACTAAAATGATTTTAGCAAAGGGCTACAACATCAGAAAACATGAAACAATTTATACTTTCCGTACCCACTCTTTAATCACTATAAATCCAGTCTAGATGCCTTTTTAACAAAGCAAGTCCCCTCCTGATGCTTCCTCACTCTCCCTGATCCCAGACCAGCCCATTCTGCAGGAAACATCAAATCAAACACACACTGAGGCCATGACCACTTCTTTTCTCACATCTCCGTCTCTTTGGCATCATTAGAAGAGGCGCATTTCGCAAACCAGACACAATGACATCCAAATTGGCATCTCTGGGGCAGTTTTATTTTATTTTTCGCCAGGAATCGCAATGTTCCCATCCACCTTTATCTCTTTATCATGCCCGCCTCGGAGACGTTAGCGATTTCAGATTCTAGGAAGGAGATTTGGAGCTTAGAAAAGGCTGGATGTGCTTTAACTGAGTGAAAGCCGAGCAGGAGGGGCGAGGCAGAATATAACGAGAAAAGCAACAGGACTCGTATAAATAATTTTCATGATTCAGAGGTGCAGGGTGTAAACTCCTCATCATTATTACTTTGTCTTTCCTGATAATGAGATCCCCTTTAATCAGAGGCAATCAGTTCCCCCAAGGCACAACAATGAGAATTAAATGATGGTTGTAACTGTGGAGGACGAAACTGAAGATTATAGGAGATCGAATCAACAGGCTCCGCATTGTTTCATAAAATTAAAACTTACAAACAATCATAATGACCACAATGAGAGAGTGACCCAACGGTGTGGTCTCATAATATGCCATTACTGTCAAGTACCTATAAAACTCAGGAAGAAAATCATTATCTTTGTAGTGGTATGGACAAAATAATGATCCTGTATTATGCAAAATGGATTCTTGTGAACTTTAAGCCATAATATAATGTTATACCTCATCAAATACATACCCGGAGTTGTGTTTTGTTCCATTCATGCCTGAGTAACCCTTTATTATGAGTCTGTCTACATCTCCAAAGCTCAAAATGCTCTGTTCCACCTAATGATGTCATGAGGCGAAGGGTTTCAAGTTAAGAGCTCCTTTTGCCTTTTGGTCAGTACAGACTGGCACGATCCAAATGATTCTAGTGAAGGTGTTTGGACTTTAAAGGGATAGTGCGGTTTTTTTTGTTACTCTGTATGACTTCCCCTTCAACAGTGTCCTGAGAACACAGAGAAAATATGCGAATGCGAAATATGCTGCTGAATTTTTAGCGGACGCAAATATATCACTTTTCGGACAAATGTTGTTTTGAGAAGAAAAACAAGCTTTATTAAATGACCCCGCAAACTTACCAGAACTACGTTCCCGAGCTCTAGAACCGTAGCAGAACCGGGCTCAGACTATTAGAGGGGAACCCATACAGATTAACATAAAAAAACACCGCACTATCCCTTTAAAAATACTGTTGAGCCTCCGATTACCATATGACATCACAAGGTGGAACAGAGTTTTCTTGGGCTGGGTATCGATCAAAATTTTCCGATGCCAATACCAATATCAATACCTTCATTTCAATACCGATTCCTGACCAGTACCTTTTTCGGTTCCTATTTTATATTAATTCTAGGAAAAAATGTAATTTCATTACACATTCTATTCCACATACTGGAGTTTATTTTCCGTTATTCAAGTTATTTCCAAAGTTTTTTTTAACCTGTTTTTAACCTGTTTTTCTGACTGGCATCACATCCTCTTACTGGTTTTGTAGTGGTATTTACCTCTGCATATTTACCAAATGGATGTGACAAACAGATGCATTTGTGCACTTTTATTAGGCAACATTCAACCACATGTCGCTCTAGACCTGCTCTGTGCTGTAGACCTGCTCTGTGCTGTAGACCTGCTCTGTGCTGTAGACCTGCTCTGTGCTGCAGACCTGCTCTGTGCTGTAGACCTGCTCTGTGCTGTAGACCTGCTCTGTGCTGCAGACCTGCTCTGTGCTGTAGACCTGCTCTGTGCGAATCCTGTAACATAAATTTAGATTAGTTTTTGCTTTGCATTTCATCTTGCTCTTCTAACCAGAGCGAAAAGGCGAGGAGCGGGGTGAACGCGAACACCAGCGTGGTTTCCGCGTGTTCCAGACGACCGCACGGGCCGCACTGCGAAAAACACGGTAAAAGTTTATTGCTAAAGGCAGCGGCCGTAATGAAATATGATCACAATCATCTCGAGACCAAGACCGGACACCATTCGACACGGTAATACGGGACAAAGTGTGTCCCTTTTCAGCTCAATACGGGACGCGTACTTTTGTTTCTGAATACGGGACGATTCCGTTTTTCAAGGGACGGTTGGCAACCCTACACAGAAGCGCTGAAGCACAGAATCTCGCCTTGCCTGTGAACGAGGGGCGTGACCACGCTGTGTTTTTTATACGCGCGGACGTTTGAGCCAATCTCAGGTGGCATTATCAGGCTATAAGCACGCAGGCACGTATCTGAGCCACACGTGATTAACCTCTGGATACCGAAACGTGGAACCGAAAGACGAGGCATATTTCGATACCCAGAAGAACCTAAGCATTTCGGTCGGTGCCATGGAGGAACCGAATTTCGATGCCCAGCCCTAGAGTTTTCTGTTTGAGAGACAAATTCAGCCTAAATATTCATGGTTTGTGTTCCAAAAAAAGAAGGTTTACCGCACACTTGCTTGACTTTATTCTTTATTTATTCTTTATTAGGCGAGAGCGAACAATGCGTTTCGCCTCTACAGTGTCATAAGGTGGCGATACTTATTTTATTTATTTATTTATTTATTTCAGGGACAGTGCACATTAATAAACATTTGCATGTAAATATGCCAGAATTAGCCTGAGGGCTATTTTTCATCTGTTGTCCCGGACAGGTGTAACATGTCAAACCTACAAGAAGTAAAATAGAATAAAATAGAATAAAAACAGGGTTAATATTTACACTCTAAAATCCTTCATACATACAGTCACATACAGCTCCATGCAATTCTATACAGACATAAAACCACATTCCGCCACATACATTCATTTCCAGCCACAAACACTATAAACCATTAAGAGCATCACATACACATACATACAGACTCATACAATCACAGTCAAACAGTAACACACAAGAGGCAGGATAGCGACAGGGGCATCGGGAGGTGGATGTTAGTGGTGACAGGATTGACTCTCAATTAACCATTTCTTTAAATGTAATTTAAATGAGGTGTAAGTGGGGAGGTTTCTGATTGTGGTGGGGGTGGTGTTCCAGTCATGGGCAGCTTGCACAGAGAAGGAGGTTTGGCCAAAGAGACTTTTTCTGAGGGGGATGATACAGTCCCCTCTCGATGCCCCTCTGGTTCTGCTGTGTTCTGACGTCCTGATGTGAAGAAACTGTGTGAGTGGAGGAGATGACAAGCCATGAATGATTTTATATGTGAGACACAGATGAGCAAATTTGACCAGGTTTTCCCAGTTAAGCAGATTGTGTTTTTGCAGGATTGGACAGTGGTGATAAGAGTGGGGTTTCCGGTCCAGAGTTTTGATGGTGCGTTTATAAAGAGAGTGGATGGGTTTTAAAGCTGTAGCAGTTGAGTGAGACCAGACAGTTAGACAGTAAGTGATGTGAGACAGTATCATGGAGTGCATAAACATTTTAGCTGACTGTATGGACATCTGAGGTCGAATATGTCCAAAGTTGCTGAGATTGAATTTGATACGATTACTGACCATTTTTATGTGGGATTTGAAAGAGAGTTTTGAATCAAGGATGACACCGAGATATTTATATTCATGGACCACCTGGAGCTGTTCACCGCACACACGGACATCCGGATCTATGGAGGAGCTGTTATGAGATTTGGTAAAGAACATTGCAACTGTTTTGGATGTATTTAACTGTAGACATGAGTGCTGTAACCAGTTAGTGATGTGAACAAGGGCCCGTGTGAGCTTAAGAGATACAGTGGAGATGTTTTTTCCATGAGTATAAATAACAGTGTCATCCGCATACATTTGTATGGAGATATCAGGACAAGCAGATGGGAGGTCATTGATGTACAGTGAGAATAATAGTGGACCTAAAATTGAACCTTGTGGGACACCAGTGGAGAGATTAAGGGCGGAGGATAGATGCGATTGAATTCTAACATACTGGGAGCGGTCTGTTAAATAAGCCTGGATCCAGTTTATAGTGTTGGAGGAGAAATTGAAATGTTGTAATTTATTTAATAAGATGTTGTGGTTAACAGTGTCAAATGCTTTTCTCAGATCGAGGAAAACAGTGCCAACGACCCCGCCCTTGTCCAGTGATTGACGGATATTTTCTGTAAAGAAGCAAATGGCGGTTTCGGTTGAGTGGTTGGTTCTGAATCCAAATTGCATTGGGTGTAGGGCAAATGGGGTGGTGTTGAGATGGTTCATGATCTGTTCCGCAACTAGTTTCTCAGCAACTTTGGACATTATGGGAAGTATACTTATTGGTCTGTAATTGGCTACTGAGTGAGGGTCACCATTTTTGAATATTGGGACGACGATGGCCGACTTCCACATGGTTGGAAATACTCCCTGAGAAATAGATTGATTGATTATCCGTGTTATGGGTTGTAAGAGTGATGCGCTGAGTTCCTTTAGCATTATTGAGTCCATACCGTAGATATCTTTGCATGTAGATGATTTAAGTGAATTAATGGTTTGAAGCACATCATACTGAGAGACACTTTTGAGACTAAGTACGGGTGCGTGTAAATCTACTGAGAAGGTGACTGTACATTCGGGGGAGAACTGTTTTGCGATGCTAGCCACAGAGTCAATAAAATAATGGTTAAAGGCTTTTGCCACTTCCGCTGGACTACTTACAAGGTTTTGGTCAATTTTTATCTCCACTGTTTTCTGAGTTTTTGGGTGATCACCAATCATTTTTTTTTTATTTGGTCCCATATTATTTTACAGTTTCCATTTGCCTTTTCAATTAATGTCATAAAGAAATCCGCTTTGGCTTTCCTGAAGGACCTTACCACTTTATTTCTTAACATTGTGAAACGACCCCGGTCATGTGAGGACTTGCTTTTATTTGCAATCTTTAGAGCACTGTCTCTTTCTTTCATTAGTTTTTTAAGGTTATCATTTATCCATGGAACTTTATTCTTTCTCTGCTTATGCCTAATTTTCTGTGAGAATTCTTTTATAATTTTTCCCAATGATTTAAGAAGATTTCCACACTCATGCTCACAATCCTCCATAGTTGTTAGGTTGTCCCAGGAGACTTCATTAACTTTATCAAGAAAGTTCTGATATTTGTTTTTAGGAATGCCTACAAATTCCTCAGTATTGCTTGCACTAAAGCGCTTTTTGCTAATTTTTCTATTTAGCAGGATGAGGTTGTGGTCAGATAGGCCTGATAGCATATTAAGTGACTTCACAATTCTCTCTGGCCTGTTACTAAAAATTAGGTCAATTTGCGTTCTTGTTGAGTTAGTGATTCTTGTTGGTCCTTTTATAATTTGAACAAGATCAAATTTGTCTGTGATTTTCTTAAGTTTCTGCCGAGTGTCTCTGTCTTCCCAGTTTATGTTGAAGTCCCCCATAATAATTATTTCCTTATCAAAATTACATTGCTTTAGTAGGTTTTCAAAGTTCTCATAGAAACTGATGTCGGCAGACGGAGGCCTGTAAATTACTATGATTACAAAAGACATTTGTAGAGAAAGGGAAATATTGAGGCCTAAACATTCTAACAACTGGTCATTTGTCCATTGGATTTGTTGGCATTTAAGTGTGTTTTTTACATAAGCCATCACCCCCCCTCCCTTTTTGGGTCCATCCCTATCTCTCCTATATATATTGTAACCAGAGATATTTAAAGCTGCTGATGGAGAGTTACTTTTGAGAAACGTTTCAGACATACAAAGAAAATCCAGGTTGGAGTCCAGCAGTAGATGTTGTATTTGTTCAGTCTTGGATAATATACTTCTAATGTTTATATGGCCACCTAAGATTCCCTTTGGTTTCGCCTCAGGATCCCAGACAACACGCGAGTGATTGACAGTCTGAAAGAACTCCCACTTCCGGTTCTTCTGTATGCCTCGATTCAGCCGTTTCCTGTTTATGTTTTTGGATGCCACGTGAACTGAAGAAGTGCATGGATTAGTTTTTAACTTGGTTAAACTCGTTAAACCAATGTATGAATCCTGGTTTGATTCACTTAGAACAGTAGTTTTCGAACCCAGTGTGAGGTCCGACAGCTCCCGCAGGGCGCGCAGCGCTTCACAGGCTCCTCTACCGGTACGAGGGCCCTGGACGCAAGGGTCTCCGCCATCCACAGCATTGGCTCGGCTCTCTCCGGCAGCATAGGAGGCATTACATAGCGAAGACGATGGAGAAGGCGAGTTAGTGTCATCGCGGCGACCATGAAGCACATTGTGCAGCGGACGTACCTCTTGGAAAGTAATGATGCTCTCCACCGGAGTAGCTCCGCAGACACCTGCCCCGCAAAAGGCACCCCGAGTGCACCGATCCCCCGGCATAGCAATGGCACGGCTCGCTCCGGTAGTATCCGCGGCATCACACGAGGACGACGGAATAGACAGGTTAGTGTTATCTTGATTACACCGCAGCGCATCGTGCACTGAACATACCTCTAGGAAAGAAGTAAAGCGCTCCACCGAGGTACTTCTGTCAGCGGACTCTGGCGGGACGGTGTCCTGTGGGCCGGGGCAGGGGTGAACGTCTCCGGACAGAATCAAACAAATCGCGATGATCAGAGTGTTAGTCCATTGTTGACGTGCTGCCTTATTAATGTTCTTGTTCGATTGGTGGTAAAGTGTTGGAAATACGAGAGATACGGCCAGAAGGTGTTTACCATAGCCAATGTTTGGCATAGCATTAGCTCGACGGTTTGGATGTTCATAGAAGTAATCCAGCTGTTTACAAGGCAGTTCATTGTAGAAATATGATTGCTGTGGCTTTGTACTTAAGTGACAAAAGTCTGAATCCACTGTAGGAGGTCTGACGTTATTAATTAAAGTAAATATATGAGAGCAGTCGCTTGCGGCCATCTTGGCATTCTCCAAGATGGCCGCAGGTGGGACGGGAGCTGTCACTGCGCGTTGTTCACTCTAGCCTAATAAAGAATAAATAAAGAATAAAGTCAAGCAAGTGTGCGGTAAACCTTCTTTTTTTGGAATTGCTCAATATTGTCAAATGTTCCTGCTGTTACTGAAACTGTGCATGGAGTCTTGAACTTTTGAAGACATGGTTTGTGTGTTGTGGTGGTGTGTGCATTGTGTTCTGGGTGGCAGATCTGCTTGGACTGCTGCCCCCGTGACCCAGAAATGGAATAAGCGGAAGAAAATGGATGGATGGTTAGTGTGTTTATGTTTTTGATAAGTAAACCACATTATAACATAGTATAACACAACTTTTTGGTGGTGGAATGTCACTTGCATTACTCCATACAAACATTTTCCATTGAGATTTATCAGTTTCATGCCATATTGGGGAACATTTAATTCAAAGCAATGCAGTTTCCATGGCAACAAACAGATAGAGGCTCTCCTCCAAGTCACATTTGAGTCAGGTTTATGGAGAAGGATCCATTTAAGCATGTTTTTCAAGACTGTTCAGTGCAATATAAACATCCAAATACTAGTATATATATTTTATTTTACTCTATTAGAGTGTTTTATAGTGAAATATCCATTCACTGTCCACAACCGGTGGTGGTAAAACACATCCACACATGGTAGCACATTTGCAAAAGCAGAAGTAGTACTAAAAGTAGAAGTAATTCAAAGCACAAACCTCCATGATAATGATGATCTAAAGATGCTATTTTAAAGTTAAAACCTATTAGTACTGTCAAGGGACAATTTCTGATGAAAAAGAGAAAGAGAATGTAGAAAAAAGGCTAATAGCCCCTGTGTGACAAAGGATTAGAATGACACACGACAGTTAATTGGCTGTAATTACTGAAGAGCAGCGGGGGAGGTCAAGATGGTCCCCATGAGCTTCACTCTTTTCTCCATGAATCTACTCAACTATTCGAGATTTTTATTAGGGATGCACGATATATCGGCATCAACATCGGTATCAGCCGATATTGCCAAAATTTTAACATATCGGTATTGGCCCGATGTGTAAAAGTGGGCCGATATTAACGACCGATATTTGTCAGTACAGTAATCCCTCGAATTAAGGTTTTCTCACATTTCTCTCTCGTTTAAACACTCAAACTTTCGTAGATTTTCAACAAAATGTATTAATAGTGAAGTGTGGGGGAGGGCACGCAGTCCGAGCCACGAAGCGAACACGCATATCAAACCTTGACATGAACGAACGCAAGAGCCACACGAAACCAGGCAAAGAGCCGCATGCCGTGGTTTAATCCTTGTTTAGACCTGGTCTAGTCCTGGTTTAGTCCAGGTCTAGACCTGGTCCAGTCCTGGTTTGGTCCAGGTTTAGTCCTGGTCCAGTCCTGGTTTAGTCCAGGTCTAGACCTGGTCCAGTCCTGGTTTAGTCCAGGTTTAGTCCTGGTCCAGTCCTGGTTTAGTCCAGGTTTAGTCCTGGTCCAGTCCAGGTTTAGACCTTGTTTAGACCTGGTTTAGTCCGCGTTTAGTCCTGGTCTAGTCGCGGTCTGATCCTGGTTTAGTTCCAGTTTGCCCCCCCCCCACGTCTCTCATCTATAACATCAATTGGCAAAGGTCCCTTAGCCAATCAGGACGCAGAACACAATGTTACACTATTAAAAAAAAAAAAAAAAAAAAAAAAAAAAGTTACATTATAAAAAAAAATTGAAATTGAAAAAAAAGAAGAAAAGAAAAAAATCAGGAGTCAAAACACGTTTTGAAAATAAAAGAAGACATTCAAAAATTCATTTTGCATGATTTTCAGACTGTATAAAATGTTATTTCAGAATTAAAAATAAATAAATATTGGTATCGGCTAATATCGATACAGACCGATATCAGCAACATTAATATCGGTATCGGCTAACATTTTCACATCGGTGCATCCCTAATTTTTATATTTCACGCAGATCAGAGGAGCTGCTCTAGAACTACAGAACTGCACCGCAGCTTTAAACATATGGCTGCATCTGGTGCCACTTTATAATCGTTACACCTTAATTGGCCTTAACGAAGCATGAACCAACACTTAATTCATAACAAACCAATAGTTTATTAAGAACTTAGCAACAAACTGCTTAATTAAAAGGATAGGGGTTAGCTTACGAATGAAGTAGTCTGAATCATTCTTAATAAACAATGAGTGCAGTTTATGTTTATGTTCATGGTTTATTGCGATAATTAAAGTGTTAAAGCTTGTTTCTATGCATATGCCATTGCGCTGCCTGGAATGTTCCACAGTATGACATTAAACAGCTCTATCTCACATTTATTCAATTACAGGTGGATTTACCGCTCAAAAATACAGAAGAACCTGCATTTTCACTGTGAGCGGGGTCGCCTCTCCACAGATCTGACCTGTAACTTGGCCTAGTTTGGTCTCCATGGAGAAAGAAAGGTTTAATGCCACACTGCGAAACATTCCAGACAAGCAATAACATCTTCATGAAGAAAAGCATTACGGACCCTCCACCAGAAAAGGTACACGAAGCATTTGTAGAACCACAACTAAGAACTCTGTAGTGGATAAATCATCAAAATCGATTAGAAGATGTTAAGATTTAAAGCCAGATGCCTCGCCAGCACATCCCTTTTTGTTTAACCAGGCTCTTGACAGGTTGCCCTTTGGCTGGTTCCAAGCATTGATACCAACACTTATTCTACACCAAACCTTTACTCATGTTCAACTACTACGAGGCCTGTCATAATAATTACCACATGCACAATTTATTGACATTTGATTTTGTTTTATTTTATTTTGTTTATCGTAGAATGTCTCTGTAGCGTATATTGTGCTTCAAATTTTGTTACTGTGGCAGGTCTAACTTAGGGCTGGGCGGTACAGTGAACCCTCGCTGTATCGCGGTTCACTCTTCGCGGCCTCGCTGTTTCGCGGATTTTTTTTTCCAATTTTTTTTTTTTTTTTTTTTCAATTTTTTTTATAGTGTAACTTTTTTTTACAGTGTAACATTCTGTCCTGCGCCCTGATTAGCTAAGAGACTAGACCAGGACTAAACCAGGTCTAAAGCAGGTCTAAACCAGGACTAAACCAGGTCTAAACCAGGACTAAACCAGGTCTAGACCAGGGATGGTAGGGACAGAGTCTCAGATTTCCTTCACGAGAGCGCCTGGGTGACAGGAGGTGTGGCCTTTGTTTACTTGCACGAGCCATGGAAGACATTGAGTGCGAGCCGGACCATGGAAGAGCCAAGAATCAACATGGACGGGCCTGGCGCCTGGCCGCGCGGCGTCCGGGGAAGCCGCAGCGGGGGGAGGACACTCGCGCGCACAGAGGAGACAGTGGCTCTTCCCCGTGAGAGGACGAGAGGACGAACCCGACCCCCGTGAGAGGACGAGAGGACGAACCCGACCCCGTCCTAGAGAGCTGTGGAGTATTGGCGACGCATTGATAGCGGTCTGATTTTGGAGCCGGGGTGAAATGCAACCAACCCTTGTAAGCGCAGGTTAGTGTTACCTGGTCTTGTGGTGAGGACTGGTGCTCAGAGGCGTCTGTTAGCGGTTTGGCACTGTTAGCATTGGCTTGAGTCTTGCCCAAAATGATATCCAGGTCGCTTTCCACTCGACTTTCGCACATGGCATGGATATGTGGTACCAAAACAAACACACGTGTCCGCGCGCACGTGTCAGCGCGCACCGTGTCCGCGCGCACGTGTCCGCGTGTCACGTGCCCCCCCCCACCCACTATTAATATATTTTAATGAAAATCTACAAAAGTTTGAGTGTTTAAACAAGAGAAAAATGTTAATACCAGTCTCAGAAAGGTGTATAATGTGTCTGGTGAAGCGTTTTCAGCCTTAAAACATGTAGAATAATTGTAAAATATAAAATTGTCCTACTTCGCGGATTTCACTTATTGCGGGCTATTTCTGGAACCTAACCCCCGCGATAAACGAGGGTTCACTGTATACCACTTCACACCGAATACCTTTTTTTTTTTAATGATATGAATTTTTTATATATCCCAAAAAGTGTGTGCGTACAAAACGTCGGGAACACAGAGCGGCGGAACGTGGCGCCGTGGGACATTGTTTGAGAGGGGGACTGTTTTGCAGTGGCGTGAGAGCGGTGGAAGCTCAGTGTGTGTTGAGCGGTGAACAACATGGACGGAGAAAATGTTACAGACACAGAGGAACTTATACCGAAAAGAGGAGTCGTGTCAATTGTGCGGAAGAACTTCGGCTTTAAAAAAATCTGGCGCTGAATAAACAATCGTATTCTGTAAATGTCGTCGGGCTAAAGTCGTAGCCGCAGGAGATGACACGAACGATCTGCTTCACCACCTCCGTCACAAACACGTCCTGGAATATGAAGAATGCACGAAACTAAGATCTGCATCCTCTTCCACGTCTGCAGGGAACGTTCAAGTCGGCGCCGCGACACAAAACGCCACTCAGACGTCACTCAAAGACGCGTTTGCTAAGGGGACCGCCTACGACAAGAAAAGCAAACGGTGGAACGATATTACCAATGATATTACTGTCCACTTCGCCAAAGACATGGAACCACTAAGTACATGAAAAAAAAAATACTGGAAAATACTGTGACACCGATATAATTTTGAATTTTTGGTCATACCGCCCAGCTCTCGTCACAAATGAGAAACACAGTGATACTGTATGTTTCTAATTGCTTTGTTTTCTGCAAATTCGTAATCGAAAATACACAAAATAGGAAAACTGTTTAAAAAGTCTCATATTCCAGAGGAGGACGCTGAATTCCACAAGACCAAAAGCCCATTTCCATTTTCTCAAAGGGCTAAAATCTGTTTAAGCAAATGTGACCATAAACAGTGGGTTTGAGAGAAGGAAACTCTTTACTTTTCCAATTATGTGATACAATGGAGGCTCCGCAGGTTCTTATGTTTACAGCAGCTCAGGCGACACCCACTGCTTTGTTTTCAAATGTATAACTTTGTTCATTTGCATATATTTACATTCAATTCATCTGCAAACATTTGAAAGTGTGTGATAGGACCAGAGCCAACTTCTTCCCAACTTGGTCCAAAACACTTACAGTGCCCTCCGGTGGTTACACAATTTGATGATCGCAGTTTTACATCGAGTTCTATAACCCAGTTTTGTGTCCACAGGATTTGAGTGTGTTCGGTTATCTTTATATATTGATACTTTGCAGTGACGTCATGCTGGGGGTGTTCTACATGTATCTCTGTGGTGGAATGTACAGCACAAGAGACAATGTACACGCAAGAGAAAAAATATCTTTGGATTGGACAAAAAAGGGTTATGTTTGTGAGTTAAATCTCTTACAGTTGCAAAAAGCAATACTAGAACCGGCTGGTTAGCTCAACTGGTAAGTCATGGACTTTCCCCCTGGGGGTTGTAGGTTCAAACCCCCCCCCCCCCGGCAATGAGCTAACCAGTGTGGGTCCTTGGGCAAGACCCTTCACGGTACTGCCCCCCGGGCGCCGAAAAAGATGGCTGCTCACTGCTCCTGAAAAGGATGGGTCAAATGCAGAAGTCAAATTTCTCCCGTGTGTCACTGTGTGTCATAGTGTGTAAGACCAATAAAGGCTTAAGCCTAAGCTTAATACTAGAGTGAAAACAAAACAATGAAATCGAACAAATAACAAAATCTGAAGCCAAAATTGGAAACTGAAATGTGAACTTTATCTGTTAGGAATTATTTTAAAATATTGTCTTGTCTCATTCTTGTGGACCTGATCTCATACGAGGGGCATTCAAAAAGTTCTAAGACAAATGCCATAAATTCAAAATGAGTCGAACTAGTTCAACAAAATGACCTTGAATCGTACCACTGATGACATATAAACACATTTGACAAGTTTCGGCATTCTAGCTTTGTTATTCAAAGAGTTACGTACACATTTTTTGACCCTCCAAAATGAGCCAATCTGAAGTCTGAGCAAACATTAAATTTCTAACAAAACTTCAATGGAAACCTAAAGAAATTATTGAAGATTTGCACAATGTTTATGGATGTTTTTTTTTTTTTTCCTATTTCCAAAGTTGAAGGAACATTTAAAAGGAACAAGATTTCAGTCCATACTTGAAGCGAAGAGGGAGGTTGTGACCTGGTTGACTAGACAAGCTCCAGAATTCTATCAAGAAGGAATTTTTCGGTGGAAACATCGCTCGCAGAAGTGTACTGACTTAGGTGGATGTTATGTAGAAAAATAATTTAGTTACTTTCAAAAATAAAGTTGTTTTTTAATTTGAACTTTCTGAATGACCCTCGTATATCGTTTCGTCCCATTCCTACATGAAAAAAAAAGGTCATTTGAAAACAAACAAAAAAAAAAACATTTTCAGGAGCCTGTTTGGGAGTTTGAGTTTCAAGAAAAACGTGAGAGTGACTAAGCAGTGCCTACAGTTAGCATCACACCCCCAGGGAATGTTGACGACATCAGAAGCATCAATAGACAGCTCATCATTTTTCATGTTTTTAGTTAATACCGAGCATCTCTTCCGTGTAGTTTGCTGAGATCTTTCGGAATGTAATATCAGCCATATGCAACGAATAAAAATAGCGATGAGTAGATGGATTGGGTGTCTTGTTTACATTACAAGATCAGATCACTATTTTATATCAGAGTAAATTCTACACACACAAAAATATCAAACGTCTTCATTCAGCAGATGGTAAAGACTCTGTTGGTGTAACTCAGTGCTTCTCAATTATTTTCTGTAACGTCCCCCCCTAGGAAGAAGAAAAAATTTCATGCCCCCCTCCCTGCGCGTGACTATAAATAGTATTATTTGTCTAGAAAATTGTTATTAGTACACTTCTGCATGAGATTGTATCCTTTTATTAACATTAAAAACAAAAAAAATAAAGAAACTTCCAACAAAGACTGCACTCTGCACTGTCTTTTTGCACTGAGGACTCAAATATTAACGTGTTTTTAATGCAGCTTTGTGCACATTTCTTTACGTTTTACAGAAATTAAACTTAAAACTACATTGCATAAACTAAAAGCGCTGAAAAAAAACAACAACAAAAAACGCTCTGTCCTTGTGCCGCTGATGCGTCAGTTTCTGTCGGACTAAAGGACACGACTCAGTGGAATATACGTGTTTTTTCTGTGACAGAGGATGTTCTGCTGATGGTGAGTCTGTTCTGTATATCGCGTATTTAAGGTTACCGACCCCTGCCCCAGAGCGACAATGAGAGCGCCACTGCCAACTACTGTTGTTGATGTGCAATTACACTTAGTTCTAGTACAGTATGGCAAAAAAGCATGTTTCCCAGGGTCACACGCGCCATTATAACAACACGCAACATTATAACATAGATCAGAAAATAGTGTAATCTGGGCCTTTTAACAAAAACTTCTCAGTGTAAAATAAAATCACTGAGGTGGAAACATGGCGAAAAATCACTCAAATTACAGCGTTTTATATTAAAGTGGGAGCTTGCTCTTTTGAAAGTTTATCACGTTAATTGAATCTGTTTGGAGATGAAAAACGCCCGTCTTACTAAATGCCTCCAGACTGGAACGCTATTACAGGCTTTTATAAAACAGCCAACGCAAAAGATGTCAGAAACCAACCAAAATACATCAATTTACCTCAAAGTCTGAACAAATCTCACCTGAGCTAAAAGAACATGAGCTACACGACATGACAAGACTAAGGCTGTTCTCGCATCTAAAACTACAGCCGTCTTTAGTATTCATTTTGATATACAATTTGAATCCTTTTTCCAAATATCAGCATCATCAGGATGAAATAGAGGGAGACAGAAAGAGGCAGAGATAGAGAAACCGAGGTATACTGTTTTATGTTTACTCCAAACACTAAGGCTTTATATTCTGCCCGGCGATAAGCTCAAGCCTCCTCGTCTTTATGCTCGCCGCAGAGCAGAGAGAAATGAAGCCTTCTGCAAAACCGCCAGCTGCCTGGGAAACTCGGTGATCAATACACCCTTACTCTTTATTTATTTATTTATTTCCCCAGCATAGCTCACCATCCGTCACACACACACACACACACACACACAGACGCTGGAGCTGAGGTGGAGAACTTTGGTCAATTCAATTACCGCTCTGTCAGAACACATTTAGCCTTAAAATCCACGAAAGGAAGACGTGACAGTGCGGCGAGCGACAGACGAACAGCCGTCAATAATGAAGGACGAGGGTTAGAACATGAATAATTTATGTGTGCGGACTTTGAACGAGGACGTAGACTGTGTAAAGACGTGGACTGAGTGAGTGTGATGTCAGCCATGGTGTCCGGCTCCAGTCAAATGAAGCTCATCGAGGCTTGCAGTTATATATAATAGGAGTAAATGTGGAGCAGTGTTTCATATTTGGAATTCCGACCTGGAGCATCACTGTGACCAAAGAGCTAATTCAGAGTAAGGCTGTTGAAAATAACGCCCCTTTACACTCCAGATCCATTCCACATCCATTTCTATAACTACAAACCTCGATGAGCTTCATTTGACTGGAGTATCACAGGCTACGTTCTGACTGCAGGGCTTAAAGCCTGCAGTCAATTCTTTTTTGTGAAATCCAATTTTTTGCGAGGTCGTTCACATTTCCAATTAAATGCGACTTGTATGTGATCGCCAGTGTGAACTTTAAACGCCCCAGAAGTGTCCTGCATGCGCCTTGGATGACACGACGAGGTCACGTGCAGCAAGCGTGCTCAGTGTTTACAGAAGTCGCCTAAACATGGACACAAGCATTGAGCACCTGGAGATTTTAAAGTTGCTGTCGTACCAGAGCCAGAACATGTACAACTTATTTGTTTTAAGGAGGAGATTGAGAAGGAGAAGGTTTTTGGCCATTGCGTTTTGTGGGGCAGTGGCAACAACGTCCGTAGAAAGGAACGTGTTGGTGCTGAGAGCGGTGGGATTACTATGTGCTTTGCTGCTTCACTGACATGGACTTCATACACAATTTTCGTATCACGAGAAGAACGTTTGTGTACATTTGTGAGCGCCTACTTGTACCACTCTCGTTTGTTGAGGATGTGTTGGTCGGATGAATGTGACCTGGTCGTTCAAACTGATGTCGAATGTCAAAAGATCGTATATGTATAGGTTTTAGGACCACATATCCAAGTGGCCTGGGTCGCCTTCGAAAAAAGTCGGATCTGTGTCGTTCAGACTGTCATTAAAAGATCAGATACAGGTCGCATAGGGGCAAAAAAATCAGATTTGGGTCACTTCAGGCTGCAGTCTGAACGTGGCCATAAGCCATGTATCAATTCGCAGTGTGTGAGTGTGGTTTTAATGACACATACGTCACTTCAGGTGCGACAACCACTGTCCCATTTCGTTTTTGTCCCATGCACAGTCAAAATGCACAAACCACAGTGGTTTCCATGCAAATCGGGGTGTGGACCACCTGGGCATCCATGCACTCTTCGCGCAGTCATATATCCAAGCATGCACTGCACACTACTTCTTCTATGGGAGAAAATGGAGTCAGCGGCTGTATTTGGTAGTTGAGGGACTTTTTTCCATTTCCCATTTCGCCGATGCCCATGCAGTCCACGGAGTACCCTTAAAACCACACTCCAAACTGTGCACACTGCGAATTGAGACATGGCTATAGTGACCAAAGAGCCAATCCAGAGTGTAAAGGAGCGTTATTTTCAACAGCCTCACTCCGGATTGGCTCTTTGGTCACTATGATACTCCAGGTCGGAATTCCAAAGAGCCAATCCGGAGTGAGGTTGTTGAAAATAAGGCCACTTTACACTCGCTGGTTTTGGAGGGGGCAGGCGCTTAGCAATACTGTAAATCAAACATGTGGCTGTCAATCAAACATGTGGCTGTCAATCAAACATGTGGCTGTCAATCAAACATGTTTTGGCCCTCGGCAAAAGAGGGCAGCTCAGCGGTCGGTTAATAATGCTCATATCTTAATTTATTCACAAAATAGAAAAATAAAAACACCAGAATTATGTAAAGTGGGTTAATATGAACATTTAAGACCATAATCAATGTTACATCCATATATATTTTCTATAATATTATAATTCCTGCTTTATTTGAAACCTGTCAAATAAAGTTATCTGCTATCTTTTTTGCTGTTTATTTAGAATTTATTATTACGATTTATATTTTTAACTTTTTGTTATTATAATATATTGCGATTTGTGATAATTCCCCTGTGGATCAATAAAGTTTGTCAAAGTCCAAGTCTAAGTCCAAGTCAGTGTAACGGAGGAGCCAAAAGTCCCACTTAGTATAAACATGATGTAACTTTTCTAATGGAGGGTAGGGCACTTGCTCAGGGTGACCAGACGTCCCTATTTAGCCAGAAAGAGTCCCAGTTTTGAGCCCCGTGTCCCATGTCCCAGCAGATTTATTCAAAACAATTCATTTGTCCCAGTTTTATACAAGAACTGTCCCTGTTGTCCCTCATTTTGACCGATTTGATCCCCACCAACAGTAAAGAGGGGAATATACTATCATTTGTTTCGCTAAAATACAGAAAACTGTGCTTGGAAGTGACTATAAGGTGAAAAAATGCACTAACAAAAGTTTATACTGACCTATTCCAAAAAAAGAGGAGCTTTACCGCACACTTGTTTGACTTTATTCTTTATTAGGTTAGAGCGAACAACGTGTTTCGCCTTTACATCGTCATCGGGTTCAAGTACCTGATGAGGTACCTGATGATGCTGTAGAGGCGAAACGTGCTGTTCGCTCTAACCTAATAAAGAATAAAGTCAAACAAGTGTGCGGTAAACCTTCTCTTTTTTTGAATTGTTGAATGTTCCTGCCGTTACCAGCACCTGGAAGCTGTGCATGGAGTCTTCAATTTTTGAATCTATACTGACCTATATGAAGTGAGCCAGTTTGTCCCAGTTTTATACAAGAAATGCCCCTTTGTCCCTCATTTTGCCCGATTTTATCCCCACCAACAGTAAAAATGGGAATATACTATCATTTGTTTTGCTAAAATACCGAAAACTGTGCTTGGAAGTGACTATAAAGTGAAAAAAATGCACCAACAAAAGTTGATACTGACCCACGAGTAAGTCGAGAACGGACAATGTTACGCTCTCTTTTCACAATTTTATTTAAACCAACATCCCAACCCGGGTGTGTCCCAGTTTTTAATTTTGAAAATCTGATCACTTTACACTCCACGTTATTTATTTATTTATTTGTATTTATTTTGGGCAAATAGCAATTTACATTATTTTAAAAATACAATAACAGAAATAACAAAAAAACTAAAAATTTGCCCAAAAAGGAGTGGGAAGAAGAAAACATATTTAATCCCACCCCCTCATCCCACCCCTATTGTTTACGCAATATTCCAGCCATCTCCATGAAAACACGCCGGCGATGCAACCAGTAACGGGTCTGATCTGTGGAGAGGTGATCCCACTCACAGTAGGAATGCACGATTTCTTGTATTTGAATGAACGCAAGATCGAAAAAGTGTAATGCCAAACCGTGGAACATTTAAGGCAAAGCAATAACACCTCCATGGAGACAAGCGGGTGGCAGACGCTGCTAAATATAGCGCGTATTTGTTGCTGTTTGAATGTTGAAAGGTGATACAAGCAGAGGACATATATGAAATATAAGCAATGACTGATTCTTAATATAGTTTCCTTCAATGGTAAATGCTTTCAATGAAAACTCGAGCCAGTTTGAGCTACATAACAGATCATAAATAAACTCTATCTGACAATGGGACAAGGTCTAAAAACGACCCCCAAAAAAAGCATTACTGTATTTGTTTACTTGATGGCCTTAAAATATATATATTAGATCCATTTACTGGGGGAAACAGAACCACAGAACAATATTTGGAACAAAATGAACACTTTGTACCAATACCACGCTGATAGTCCATCTATATCCGGACTATTACCTCCCCCCTCGCTCCTGTGAGTCAGACCCAAGTAAAGACTGCAAATGGAAGCAAAGGCCAGAACGAGGAGAACAGGACTCCAGGAGACTCAATGTGAAGTCAGGGTCAGGATATTTTGAGGAAAAGAAGAAGAGACTCTAAAGGGAATGTTTTTCCTCAAATATTTTAGTTTGAACTTAAAACTGGCCCCTGGTGTTGCTGAGGAGATTCCACAGTGAGAGAAACAGATGACTGCTTGGCTTTAGGTGACACCACAACATTCTATAGGCCAGGGGTGCCCAACCAGTCAATCGCGGTCCACCAGTCGATCGCAGGCAGAGTGTCAGTATGGCAGTCTGGAGAGGCGTATGGCTACGCTCAGACTGCAGGGGTTAATGCTCAATTCCAATTTTTTTGTGAAATCCGATTTTTTTGCGAGGTCGTTCATATTTCTAATTAAATGCGACTTGTATGTGATCTCCAGTGTGAACTTTAAACGCCCCAAAAGTGTCCCGCATGCGCCTTGGAGGACACGACGAAGTCACGTGCAGCGAGGGTGTTCAGTGTTTACGGAAGTCGCCTAAAGTTGCTGTCGTACCGGAGCCAGAACATGTACAGCTTGGATGTTTTAAGGAGGAAACGGAGAAGGACAAGGTTTTTGGCCACGGCGTTTTGTGGGGCAGTGGCAGCAACGTCCGTATGAACGTGTTGGTGCGGTGGGATTGACACTTGACACGGAGTTTATATAGTATTTTCGCATGACGAGAAGAACGTTTGTGTACGTTTGTGAGCGCCCACTTGTACCACTCTCGCTGGACCTGGCCGTTCAGACTGAAGTCGCATGCCAAAAGATCGGATCTGTATCAGTTTTAGGACCACATATCTTGGGCAACGTTCACACTGCAGCCTGAAGTGACCCAAATCCGATTTTTTTTTTTGCCCCTATGTGACTTTAAAAATAATCTGACTCCAAAAGCCCATATTTGCCATGTCTAACAGGTCATTCTAAAATGATCTAGAATGCATTGGTAGATCTCGGCACACCATCAACCTCAAAAGTTGATCCTAGTTTAAAAAAAGGTTGAGCACCCCTCCTATAGGCCAATAACATCCAATACAGACCGAAGCAGTTCAAACGAATATTGCTAAAATGCTGATTCCTCTTGTCATTTGGGGAGTTCTAGGGTATACTTAGAAATAGGTTCAATATTTATCAATTTGCCTTTTGAATATTTCAAATCAAAGTACAATGTAATCAAAAAACTGGCTGTTACCCCCACAGAACTATAATCAAATCTGAAGGTGAACCCAAGATGGCATCGTGTTGTTTTCAGTGGCCTGTGCTCATTGGCGCTTGGCCCAAAAATAATTTTCTCAACACGGGCAAGCTCCTCCCACCCGTGTGCCATCTGTAACGAGCACGGCGTGGAGCGTTTGGACCAATCAGAGGGAGAGCTGCTAGAGCGGAGCTACCGCGGGCTCAGGGCTAATTTTAGGCGCTTTGGGGATTTAAAAGTGTTACAAAGTTTATGTTGTGAAAATAGAAAGGAATTCTACAAAATCTGACCTTTGTGAAAGTTGCGGGTGCTCTGACAGCAGAACACGGGCAGTTTGAATTCCCCCAAAATGCCTTGTGCTCTGTGGGAGAATTATTTCTGGGCCCAGGCTCCCGGGAGCTGCAGTACCTGGAGCGGCCACTAGTCGGGACAGATGAACAATTTATATCATAGATATGGTTACCCTTAATCTGGGAATATGACGTCATCACATTCAAGAATCTGAAACCCGCCGATAGTGCTCAAGTCAATCGACAAACTTATGTGATGATTTAGTCATTGTGTTTATTGTCTTGTTTATAAGACGTGTGTAAAATCCCTCAGTCGTCCAGGTAGAATCCATGGCAAAACCTATTTACTAAAACTGTAAACAAATAGGTGTGATAGTTTCACAGTAATTTCATTGTAGTTAGCTCCTTACTGCAGGGAATTATAAGCAGTGTCCACCAGCTTCTGACCAGAACTGAAGAAGCAGCTTGGATGAGCTGAGAAACGTATTCGACCAAATAAACTTGTGTCGAGTTGACAAATTGGATTTCTCCTTTTGCCTTGTTTATCAGATGTTTTATGTTCACTGTGGGCCTAGGGGGCGCTGCAATTTCATATCCTGTGTGTGCAACCTGTACATATGGTTTATGACAATAAAGCTGACTTTGAACTTGCAATGGGAAGGGCTTCTGTTTTAAAATACTTGCTAAATATCAGTATCAATATCAAAAATATATCTATTTACAGTGAACTGTTTTTCACACCTCTGGCCCTGACCTGGCCAGAGGTGTGAAAAACAGTCGTAGGGATGAATAGGTATGGTAATCTAGACGCCAGAGAAACAAAAGACTGAAACCAATGAGATAGTTTCGGAAAGTAGTTAGCTAGTTAGCTCCTCCCTGCAGCAAGATATAAGCAAGTGTCTTACCAGCATTCTTATTAGAGCTGACGAAGCCTCTCGGATGAGCGGCGAAACGTTTTCGACCAAACAAACTTTGTCCAGTTGACAAATTGAATTTCTTCTTTTATCATGGATTCTACCGGGACGACTGAGGGACTCTTCACGTATTATTTATTATAATATTTTCACATCTATTTTTACATCCAAAACCTCCCTCTAAATAGGTCCGAGTGTCTGTTCAGTATCATTTGCATTCAGCTGTCTCTCATTAGCAGTGGACAGCGGATGTGGATCCACGTCTGTCCACGCTCGTGTTTGACCAAAGAGCCGGCGAATCGGTGCTTTGATTTCAAAGTGTTTGAGTGATTCCAAACGAGTCCCGGTCCGTGTGAGTCAGCGTTCCCAGAGACTCACACATGGGAAAAGCATGAGGAGAGATGGAAGCGTCGTGATGAAACGCTCATGTTAAAAGAGACTGGGGTTCGGCGGGACGGCGCTTTGATTGGGGTCCTGGTGAAAGCCTGAACGAGCTGCATGCACCTTCTTCTTTTTCCAACATGTGTCAGAACTCGGTGTGATGTGTGCATTTGAGCGGGGGAGTCAGACGGAGGTAAAGGACCGTCAAACCGAACAGTGAATCTTACCAAAATAAATATCTGACAAGAAATATTTTTATTTTTATTCACTGAAAAAAAAAAGAAAAAGAATATTATACAGTTACATACACACGGAATTCTCTTTGACTGGCCACTGCTATGTGGAGTTCTATCCAAGGTTATTATAGCTAACAAAAATCAACAAAAAACGATTTTTTTTTCGTTAACTGAAATAAATAAAAACAACAATTAAAAGAAAGAAAAAAAAACTATAACTAACTGAAACTGTATTGTGTGTTTACAAAACTAATTAAAACAAATTGAAATTACAGATAAATTGTTCTTCGTTTTCGTCTTGGTCAATTTATTTACAAGCCTTTTTTTTGGAGTTGGTAAATGTGGAAGTTTTGGTGTGTATTTTTATTTGGTTTTGCACTTAAGGCTGCAGCTTGTGGACTGCTTTGGTTGTTGTGGGGGTAAACCTGAATAAATGTTTTAAAATTGTATTTGTTGTAAGTTTGATAACACAATACTTTCTTTTTGAATCCTGCACTTGACAAATAACCCAAAGTATAACCCCAAAAATAAAAATAAAACTAATGAAAACTAAATTAAAACTGAGCAGTTAGAAAAAAAACATGTTTTTTTATTTGGTCAACCAAATAAACTTTGTCCAGTTGACAAATTGAATTTCTCCTTTTACCATGGATTCTACCTGGACGACTAAGGGATTCTTCACACACACACAAACACACACAAACACACACACACACACACACACACACACACACACACACACACACACACACACACACACACACACACACACACACACACACACACACACAAGACTAAAACTAAAACTATCAAAACCACTCTAAAAACTAATTAAAACTAATTATATTAGAGGGAAAAAAGTTTAAACTAAAACTAAACTATAATGAAAAATCCAAAACTTTTTATAACCTTGGTTGTGTCAAATCGAATGATCCTTCACATACAAACGAACGGTGAAAGGTCCATGTTAAAGGTGTAATATTACACAAAATGGACTCTTGTGAGCTTTAAGCCACGTTACAAGTTGTGACCTCATCAAAAACAAACCTGGAGTTGTGTTTTGTTTCATTCACATGTTGTTGTATGTCTGTCTACATCCCCAAACCTCAAAATGCTCTGTTCCACCTTGTGATGTCATGAAGCGGTAGTTTTCACGTTAACAGCTCCTTTTACCTTTAGTTCAGTGGAGACTGGCAATTCCAAGGCTGAAAAATGCACCTCTTGTATTTTCTTATTTTTATTTATTTGTTTATTTGAAGAGGACACATTAATGAACACTTTGTACATTTTCATGACATTGTGTAAATATTAGGGCTGTCAGTTTAACGTGTTAATTAGATTAATTAATTACACTGCTAATTAATGCGTTTTAAAAATTAACGCAATTAATTATGAGCTGCAATTCAATGCGTGCACATTTTAAATTTGGCGTACAGGGCCTTTGAACGGCGAGTTTATTGATAAAAACGTGACGGAGCAGGGCCCTCTTGTCCCTGGACAGTGATGACGCGATGAGAAATGTCGTGCTACCATTGGTCGCCATACGTACAGAGACGAATGCACTTCTAATAGGGGAGAGCATGTGAAGACGCACAAGCCCGTTTCTGTACCTGCTGCGCTCCGCGCGCTGAACCATTTTCAATTCCCATAACCTCTCCAGCGTGTTCTGCCGCGACTAAGGCTGCACACTTAGAAGTTTTGACTTAGTCAGTTTTGCCCATCCGAATCACGCTAAACCCGATCATTTACTCACCCCGCGCTGCCGCCTCCTCCCTCCTCCCGTGGTGCGATGGTCCGGACACATCCACACCGGGAGTTTAAATCCCCCTCATGGGTTCCGGGGGTCATGTGATCCATGAGTAATTTTCACGGGCAATTATTTGTATTCTCTGTATATTTGAAGCCTTGTATATTATTTATTGACGTTGCATGAAAGCTACTGTACGTGCTCACCTTTTGGCACCAGAAATATTCACCATGTGTTAGTGGAATGGTGTAAATGAGCTTTCCAATGAATGTTACGTAATGTGGGAGGGGGAATGGGGGTCTGCCAGCAATCTTGTCTTGGTTACAGTGGAGACAAAGAGAGTGAGTGAAAAACTTAGACTTAAAGGGGAAGTCTGCAGTCTTTTCACTGTACCACTATAAATCACACGTTTGACACCTTTTTTGCACTGTGGGAGAGCACAATAAACCACCTAAAAAAATGTATTTAAAAAATGCGATTAATTAGATTAATTAATTACAAATCCTGTAATTAATTAGATAAATTTTTTTTAATCGCCTGACAGCACTAGTAAATATGCCGGATTTAGCTATAAACTACTTTCCATCCATAGTTGTCCGACATTTAAAGACAACAACATGAGAAACAATAACAAAAAGAATTTATAATATATACAGAACAATACATTACTGCATGACATCACAAAGTAGAACAGACTGTTTTGATGAGGAAACAACATTATACCAGGCCAGAAAATAGTGACAAAGTGTAATATGGGCCTTTTAATGTAAGTAAACCATGTAATGTTTGTTTTTTTGATCCCAAACACACTTGAGGAAGTTCATTTTTGTCTTTTTTACAGTGTGCAGACGAGATTATTCATTTTGAGGGCCTCCTAACAGATTCCAGACCTGCTCCACTTCATCACACGTTTGTTGACCAATACTGCACAGAGGGGATGGATGTTTGTGGATATGAAGGATGTGAGACAATAACACTGTCAGAGCGCACAGGGCTGTAAACAGGGTCAGGCTTCTGTACCACAAAATTTGAAATACAGAGTGTTGAACCTCTATAATTCATTAAGTGTTTCATTTATTTATTGCAGCTCATGTTCATGACCAGTACTGTATACATATAGATTATTTTTAGGGGGGAAAATCCTGCTTTAAAGGTGCATTGTGTAACTCTCCAGGTGTTTTTGCTTTGTCTGTAATGTTTCACAGTATGGTAGTAAACATTTCTAGCTTCATGGACACTAAACCAGACCAAGTTAAAGGTCAGATCTGTAAATGTAATATGTAAATGGCCACACCAGCCTGTCAAAGCCTGATCCCATCAGATCTCAGAAGCTCAGCAGGTCCGGGCCTGGGCAGGACTTGGGAGACCACTGGGAACATCAGGTGCCACAGGGGGGCGCCAGTCACATAAACTGTCGTTAGCCGTGTCTCAATTCTCAGAGTGCGCAGTTCGGAGCGTGGTTAAAAGGGGGCTCAGACTGGAGTCAAAACTGTGCATACTTGCTCAGCCCTAAGTGCAGTCTGCGGACCGCATGGGCGTCGGCGAAATGCGACAGGTCTCGCAACTACCAGATGCAGCCGCCGACTCCATTTTCTCCCGTAGAAGAAGTAGCGCGCAATGTTTGCTGGGATATATGAGTGCGCCAAGTGTGCTTTCCCATGCAGTTGGTCCACGCCCCGATTTCCATGGAAATGACTGCGGTCTTCAGACCACGTGTTAACTGTGCATGGGACAAAAAAGAAATGGGACAGCAGTCGCCGCGCCGGATGTGACGTACATGCCCTTAAAACCACGCTCCGAACTGTGCACTCTGAGAATTGAGACACGGCTTATTGTGTCCTGAGGCAAGGCGGTCGTCGGACGGGCCGATGGTGCAGATTGGCAGTCTTGCTTCCGTCAGTCTGCCCCAGAACAGCTGTGGCTACAATTGTATGTTACCATCGCCAAGTGTGGAGTAAACGAACAATGATCTGGAAGGTGTCTTTGTGAAATATGTCTGTGAAAAGCGCTATATAAATAAAAACTTACTTGGCAATGTGGGTGAAGGACACAACAACAGATTTTCCCAGTGTTCTCCTGTCCATGTACTGCCCAGTCCCGGCCCTGTTGAGCTGTTGAGATCTGATGGGATCAGGTTTGACAAGCTGCTGTGGGCACTTTACATCCAGGAACCACTCACCCATTCACTCACCACTGTCCAAAGACTATGGGTGTGAGGTGGGTTAAGTGTCTTCACACACAATGACAAATTTCATCTGTGGAAGCTAGAATCGCACCATCAACCTGTGGGCCAGTTTCTCAATCAATGTGTGTAAACATATTCAGACTTATAGCACTGAAGGTGTACCGACTCGAGCTGCTGTGAGTGGGGGCTGCAGAGTGAGGAGGTGCCGGACTCGAGCTGCTGTGAGTGAGGAGGTGCCGCACAGCATTCTCAGTGAAGGCTTCACATCTGGGGAACTCTTTGCCTCTGGAGTTCAAGTCACAGACGGACATTAGAGTTTTCTCCACAAAAGTAAAAAAGTGGCTTAAAGAAAATCAGAAATGTGAACACTAAAACTGGACATAGTAGGGATAAGTGGGACCAATGCTTTTAATGTTCTTGTTTTGTGTGTTATTTGTGTTGTTTTATGTCCTTTAAAAGCCTAACCAGGGACGGGGGCTGTGAATTAGCCTGTGGGTACAAGCCTGATGTACATGGACATCGGTGACCTATATGGTGGCAATGTTTTCAATGTACTGTCTCTGTCAAATCAATAAATAAATAAATGAATAAATAAATAAATGATGTCGAGAGCGAGGTTTGAACCGTCAAACTTTGGATCAGTGAACAAACACTCCACCAACAGAGCTCCTGTTGCCAAGTCAGTCACAAAAATAACCGCAGAATAGTGGACTACGAAAATAATCATAAGTTGCAGCCCGACACTTTCTCTACTGAAAAAAACTGGGGGTGCGTCTAATCACTTGACCCGACTGAAATAACGCTCACAAAAGAAAAATCATCATAACAAAATAATTATGGATTATGGATGGTTACACATTTGTATTCTGCATTCATTTTGTCAAATTACAGGCCATTAAATCAGTGCAGTAGTCTATATAACGTGGTCATTTCACACATCTAGCAATTATCCTGTGAAATACATACATTAGAGTAGTATAAAACTGTATATTATTACAGAACCTAACACTGAATACAAACACAGAGGTGGTGAGTGAATCTCATTAAAACCCACTATTCCTGAGTGGGGTGAACTTTTCCAGCTATTTCAAGTCCTGCAAGCACCACATCAGAGAATGTGATCCTCACCCATGGAACATTGTTAAACGACGCGCAATAAAGCAAAGTGGAACAAACAAAAACCAGGGCTGGGACCACGATCTTCCAAGCAGCTCCGAAGACAGCTGCCTGAGAAGACATATTTGGAATGCATTAAGCCAGCTGTGCAGACGAAGTGACGGATTAAAGCTAACCACATGTCTAATTGCTCACCCAAATGATGTTACAATGTCTTAGTTTTAGCGTTTTGAACCCTGTCACCCCACACACCCACAGATATAACAGACATATGCAACGCTAGCTTCATTCTAATTACAGTATCAGCAATGCAAATGATCTGATTTTAAAGAGCCCTACAGATTTAGGCTGAGTTCTTCTCTCAAACTGAAAACACTCTGATCCGTCTTGTGATGTCATGTCGTAATACAAGTGCTTTTTAAAACATGGTCACTAGAATCATTTGTATAATTTTAATCCTGGAATTGCCATTCTCTACTGAACATAGGGCTGGGTGGTACACCACTTCATACCAAATACCAGTATTTTTATTTATTTTTTTAATGATATGAATTTTTATATATCCCAATCCCGGTGAGTGTGTGCGTACAAAACATCGGGAACACAGAGCGGCGGAACGTGGCGCCGCAGGACATTGTTTGAGAGGGGGACTGTTTTGCAGTGGCGTGAGAGCGGTGGAAGCTCAATGTGTGTTGAGCGGTGAACAACATGGACGGAGAAAATGTTACAGACACAGAGGAACTTATACTGAAAAGAGGAGCCGTGTCAGTCGTGTGGAAGTACTTCGGCTTTAAAAAATCTGGCGCTGATTAAACAACCGTATTCTGTAAATGCCGTCGGGCTAAAGTCGTAGCCGCAGGATGCGACACGAGCGATCTGCTTCACCACCTCCGTCACGAACACGTCCTGGAATATGAAGAATGCACGAAACTAAGATTTGCGTCCTCTTCCACGTCTGCAGGGAACGTTCAAGTTGACGCTGCGACACAAAACGCCACTCAGACGTCACTCAAAGATGCGTTTGCTAAGGGGACCGCCTACGACAAGAAAAGCAAATGGTGGAACGATATTACCAACGATATTACTGTCCACTTCGCCAAAGACATGGGACCACTTAGTCCTGTGGAGAAAGGAGCTTCAAGGAGATGATAAAACATATCTGGGTCCAGTGCTTTAATCAAGTCAAATTTACTGCAGTAATTATTCTCTAAATTATTAGGAAATGGGGTTAATGCCTAGTCATGCATGAAAAAAAAAAGTACTGTCAAATACTGTGACACCGATATAATTTTGAAAAATACCCTGATATCAATTTTTGGTCATACCGCCGAGCTCTATCTGAACAAAAGACAAAAAGAGATGTTAACTTGAAAATTACCGCTTCATACCATCACAAGGTAGAAGAGAGTATTTTGAGCTTTGGAAATATAGACAGACTAATAATAAATGATTACTTAAACATGTTAAAAATCAAACAAAACACAACTCCAGGTATGTTTTTGACAGTAACAATATTCTAACTTGGCTTAAAACTAATTTAAAGTCATTTTTGCATAATGTAGTCCCTTTAATACAGCCTCCAAAGATATAAGTCTAACCCGTTTGTTACCTTTACTGCCTGATTAACAATTCATTTTTATATATTACCCCTCAGCACTGCTCTCGTGAACTCTTTAAATGTTAAGTAACTTTCTCTGTCCCAGCGGTCATTATTCAATTGCCATTCATAACGAGCACCGGCAGATTAAAATCATTCATAATATAAAGCCTATTTTCTTTCACATTTTCTCTGGGTGTTTTATTACATTATAAATAGTGAAAGTCTTATTTAAAGTATTCCACTTTGTTACTAAAAGGTGCACTGTGTAACTTTTCTGGTGGAGGATCCCTCGTCTGCTTGTCTCCATGGCGATGTTATTACTATGTTCCACAGTATGGCATTCAACAAACACTGTGGACCTTGCATTTATTCAATTAAGGCTGTTTTTTAGTTCTCAAAACTACAGTAAAAACATGCATCATTATTATTGTGAGCAGGTCCACTTCTCCACAGACCTGACCTGTAACGTGGTCTGGTGGTTCGGCCTGCTTGTCTCCATGGAGATGGTTAAATTAAATGCCGTACTGTGGATTATTTCAGGAAAAAAACAACATGGAGTCGAAGTGTTGGACCCTCTACCAGAAAAGTTACACAATGCACCTTTAAAGGGACAGTGTGTAAGATTTTTACCTGTTAATTACTGAAATTGAAGATACCCATTCAAAAATACATTGTTTTCCAAGCCTTTTCACTTCCATCATGAAATCAAAGTATTCTTTTGGACTTAGATATAGTCACATAAAAGGGGGATCTTCCCCATATAGAGGCAGCCATTTTGAATACGAGAGCCGCAGAAGGACATTTGGGCTCATCCTTCGCCTCGGCTCCTGCTAACAGCTGCTCAGCCGCGCTGCATATGGGAGTGAAGGAGAGAAGGAGAGAAGGGGAAGGGGGGAGCCTCGTGTAAAGAAGCATGCTGCTGTATCACACTCGTAATGGATATAACACGTATTTTGGACTAAATTGTTTTACTGGATTTTATTCGCTGGATCCTTATGGACAGATTGAGACCAAGTTTATGATGAAATACAGAGTTTGACCTGTGCAGAGCCTTCAAAGGTAAGCTAAGTAAGCTAAGTTTTGTGCTTTTCTGTATAAAAGCCCCATGTGCTCGGGGAGTGATTGTTTTGCAGGGAAATGAATTGCATAGTCAAAAAGAGGAGACTGTAAGGTTTCATTTGATGTGTAGATTGTCATGAATCATGATCGGGATTGTGTGTTTTCATGCGAAAAGAAAAAAAAAAAGTGAACGGGGGACCGCGTTTTATGTATACAGCGGTGCGCGGTTCGTGCGCGGGCACGCGCGATGTCGGCGCTACATCGCGCCCGGGTGACCCTCGAGGTCTGCCATCGCCAAAAGAGGAAGTGGAATAGCTAGTAACCACCTATGCGCCACGAATCCTACACACTGTCCCTTTAAGTAAGAGTACAGATACTGCAGCGAAATAAAAATACATTATCAGATGAAGTAAAAGTATTTAAGTACCTGTCTGAAAATGTAATGAACGAGTAAAAAATAAAAGAACTCTACGCACGATTTTGAGATGTAATAAAGCTTTAAATGTAGTGATTCTGAAGAACAGAAACAACTGAATCAATTGCTTATTTCTTATTTGTTTTTATTTGTATATTTTTGTTGGATCAAACCACAAACGTGTTCAAAATAGGGCTGTCAGTTTAAAGCGTTAATTAGATTAATTCATTACACTGCAAATTAACGCGTTGTAAAAATTAACGCAATTAATTATAAGTGGCAATTCAATGCGCACATTTTAAATTTGGCGTGCGGCGAGCGAATTGCTGCTCAGGCCTTTGAGCGGCAAGATTATTTATAAAAAGAACGAAGACGGGACGATCAACAAGAACGCCGTGATTTGTAGCTTTTGTAAAAAATAATTTTCCAATCACCGAAGCTGCTCCAGCCTGACGGATCATTTGAACGACAAACACGTCCGGACAAGTTCCATTGTTACCGGTGATAGAGCGAGCATGAGCGAACTTCAACAAACCACCAAACCACCAAACCACCAAACCAACAAACCAACAAACCACCAAACCAACAAACCACCAAACCAACAAACCACCAAACCAACAAACCACCAAACCACCAAACCAACAAACCACCAAACCAACAAACCACCAAACCAACAAACCAACAAACCAATAAACCAACAAACCAACAAACCACGCTCAGAGTTTGGGAAGCGGAAAAAAAACCTGACAAACTCAATCACAAAGTGGGTTACGCCTCCCTCTCTGAATCTCTCTCTCTCAGAAGATTAAAATGCGATTAATTAGATTAATTAATTACAAATCCTGTAATTAATTAGATTTAAAAAAATTTAATCGCCTTACAGCACTAGTTCAAAATTCTCCAGCAGGTCTCAAACTATCTTAAAAAATACTTAGATACCTGCTTTCAAATGTAGTGAAGTAAAAGTAAAAAATATCCACTTTAAAATATACTTAAAGGAGCACTACGCAAGTTTTTTGGGGTCCGTCACCTGCTTGTTTCCATGGAGATGTCATTGCTCTGTCTGGAATGTTCCACACTGTGAAATTAAATGCATTTACAGTTATTCAATCACAATACCTAGAAAAACAGGCATTCTGACTGTGAGCGGGGTCGCCTCTCCACAGATCTAACCTGTAACTTGGTCTGGTTTGGTCTCCATGAAGACAGAAAGGTTTAATGCCATACTGTGAAACATTTCAAACAAAGCAATAACATCTCCAAGGAGAAAATCACCACCAGAAAAGTTAGATACCAAAAATGTATACTTAAATACTGTATTTCCTTTACTACTTTTACTTCATTAAGTTCATCAGTGTTTAAAGGTAATGAGAAGAGGAAGTTAAGACACATTTACTGGCAGAGGAAAGACAAACGACGCTACACTAACGGCTAATCACAGTAGCCACAGAAGTAAAAGCTGCGAGCAAAGCCTAATTGATGAAACAAATCTCTCTCTGAGCCGCTGACCCTCCCTGTGCGCCGTAATGACATTTTCCACCTAAAATTGTTGATTTGACTGCCCTGACCTCTCTTCCTCTCCATTGCCAGTGTAATGATGTGCCCGTGGAGAGAGGGCTTAATAATATTCGAGGATGTGATATGACCTGATGGGTATGACTCCGCTGTACTTGCCTAAGCAGAATTTGACCATAAAGTGTGAAAAACCTCCATCCAAACTTGAGACAGTGCAACCACAGCCTCTAATTTGTAGCACGTGTTTTTCAAACGCGACAACAAAACCAGTCACAAGTCATCCCAGAGGCGTTTTGAGTTATTCACAGATTCTGAAAGTGTAGATTCTAAGCTTTCCAACGATGCCTTACACATAAAAATCTGAGAATATCTGAAGAATTTGTGGCCATTTGAAAGCAGCACATCTGAAAACAACAAGCTGAGAAAAGCCGTGTTGAAGATAGGGCTGGGGGCAGAATGGTGCTCATTTGCATAACATTAAGCTAAGCCCTCCCCCATCACTGATGTCACTGTGGTGTGGTGTTTCAGGGCAGGTCAGAATTAGAAGGTACTTTGTTAAAATGGAAATGCTTTTATAACAAAAAGTCCACATAATCATTCAATAATTCAATAATACACAGGATAATATGTTAAGTCAAAGTCATAAAGGCAGAATAAGAAATACACAGAGTGAGTAATCTGACTCTGGATGTATTCTGTTCTTTATCCTTATGAAAAAACTGCAGTGTATAACAGGAAAACTGCAGTTTCTTCATGTCCAAAATACTGCATTATGCACAATAATAATGCAGTAAAAGTATCTTTGGTTGTCTATTGGAATAAGATGTAATATGATGATAATGTTGGCAATTACACAAGCCCCCTGCTTTCAGCTAAATATCTCCCTTTGATGCAGAAATAATAAGACCACACGAAAGCTGAATTAGTATTTAAACATGTCCTAAAGTCTGTAGTGTCAAAGTTTAGGGGCACTTTACTCACCCTAGAATCCGATCGCAGAAGACATCTCCTTTCAAAAATTCTAGTAACATTCAGAACAAAATACATAACTTCTTTTACCTGGGTTTAGTAATAGCTTGGTGCTTTGATTGTTGATCCTGAGAAAGTCCGTGCGGTTTCTCAGTCCTTTATGTTTGTTTTTGATGCAAATGGACCATGCTGCTCTCTGATTGGTTAATCCACCTGTCAGTCACACCCTCTGAACCGGGAGACAGGACACAGCTCCAGATCCGCTCGTCTTTATAAAGTTTTGTCAAAGCGTGGACAGGTAATGAGTGTTAGTGGATTCTACTCGTGTCGCCAATTAAGAAAACAAAATTGAAGAACGGAGTACAGAGCAGTGGGCATATACCAGTGACAGTGAAAACAGGAACTGATTGGCAATATGGTGTTTTGATGAAGTGCTTGTCTCCATGGAGATACTACTTCCAGTATGGAAATAAACTTATGTTAATAGTCAGATCGTTAGAGAAGCAAGCCTGCACGTGGTAACAATCCATGTTTTTAAGGTTTTTAAGGTACTTTTGAGCTATAAAACACCTATTACATAAATATTACACTGTATTATGTATTGATTGCCTTTGGATTTTGAATTATGTTGTTTTGGGTACACTGTTCCTTTCCTTTACGACCTGTCACCCTTTGGTGCTTACCACGCCCTGTTTAAGATGACCACCTTGAGGTTTCACTCTATTTTGCTGATGAAGGCCTAGTGCCGAAACATTGTACAGTGGTCCCTCGCTCTATCGCAGTTCACTGTTTGCGGCCTCGCTGTTTCGCAGATTTTTTTTTTTCTCCAATTTTTTTATAGTGTAACGCGTGAAGAGTCCCTCAGTCGTCCAGGTAGAATCCATGATAAAAGAAGAAATTCAATTTGTCAACTGGACAAAGAACACATTGTGTTCTGCGTCCTGATTGGCTAAGAGACTGTAGACCTTTGCCGATTGATAGATGGGGGACACAGGGGGACCGGGACCAGACTGGAACTAGACCAGGACCAGACTGGGACTAGACCGGGACTAGACCAGGACTAAACGTGGACTAAACCAAGTTTAGACCAGAACTATACCAGGTCTAGACCAGGTCTAGACCAGGTCTAAACCAGGTCTAAACCTGGACTGGACCTGGACTAAACCGGGACTAGACCAGGTCTAAACCAGGATTAAACCACCACGTGCTGCTCTTTGCTGGTTTCATGCGGCGGGTTTGTGGCTCTGGCTGAGAGGACGCGGTCCGGGCGCTGCGGTTCAATCTCGTGCTTGCAGCCCGGTGTACACGCTGGTCACGCTGCTCTGTCATGGATTTGACCACGATGAGCGGGTGCATGTGTCGCGCACTTCTCCAAGGGGTTGGTGAGCGTCGCGTCCCGGGACATGGAAGTGCCGTTGGATGAGCGCGGTACTTCCTGCGGATCCAGTGACTCATGTCTCCGCTCTGCGCGCGTCCGGCGGGGCTCCCGGAGCCGTGTCTCCCCCCATGCTTCACTATTAATACATTTTGTTTAAAATCTAAGAAAGTTTGTGTTTAAATGAGAGAGAAATGTGAGAAAAGGTTAATTCCAGTCTGAGAAAAGTGTATAATGTGTGTGGTGAGGCATTTACAGTCTTAAAACATGTAGAATAATTGTAAATTAAAGCCGCAAGCGGCGTTGACGGGCCCTCGCACCTGCGGCCTATGGGGGTGGGGGGCCATGCTCCATGCCAGCAATACAAAGTATTTTCAGCCGCACAAGATGTCATGTCAATCTAAAGCACAGTAGGCAACGCACCTAGCAACCTTTGATCTGTCTTTGATGTGTCTGTTCTGACAGGGTCTAACCCTGTCAGAACAGACGCTGTCAGACTCTGTCAGACCCTATTAGACCCTGTTAGACCCTATCAGACTCTGTTAGACCCTGTCAGACCCTGCATGTGGCCTACATGCTAAGGCCTACATGAACCTTCGGTGCTTGGCCCCACATTGCTGCTTGCAGCTATATCAGATCAAAGGTACATAAAGATCAAAGATCTTTGATCAGGGCGTTGCCTAGCAATAAATACCTCCCATTCATAACTCATAACTCCCATTCAATAAATACCTAATTTTATCGATCCGCCGTATCGTCATATTACCGCCTATTTGAAAATCCTTCGCAATTTAACATCTCCAACGTCTTAAGATTATGTTCGACAAAATTTAAGCCCATCTGAGGTACGGTGTAGGAGAAGTGTTTCAAATTCCATTGTATGTCAAATACCACAAAATCACACAAAAGGCCAATTATCTCACTTCCTGTTGGGCGTGGCCATGACATTGCAGTGAGGCGTTTGTTCGTCTTATTGAGATACACGTCCCTACCGAATTTCGTGCGCCTATCTTAAACGGTATGCCAGCCCCGAAAGACAACGTGCTAGGGGGCGCTATCGAGCTCCTGGTGGTCACCGGGGGACGGGTCTTTTTGTGGTCGTACTGGCCGCACTTTGTGATGCCCGTGCAAAGTTACAGTTAGTTAGTTAGTTGAAGCATGGGAACATGCTCAAAATTGCCCCAGCGAGTGTGAACAAGAATAATAATAGGGTCCTACGCACCTTCAGTGCTCGGGCCCTAAATATAAAGTTGTCCTACTATTTCTGGAACCTAACCCCCGCGATAAACGAGGGATTACTGTATGTCCAAATAAATCTTACATTTTGCAAGTAGATTGACAGGCGGGGTGCGGGTTTTTTTTCTCAGCTATAAAACACCTGTAATTGAATAAATTGCATTAAACGTGCTACTGTGGAACATTCTAGGCAAGTAGCGGACCCTCCACCTTCGAAGTTTCTGCTCAAACATGCACGACTTACTCTAAACACACCTAAAAGACAGTAAATGAGAAGCGGAAACAACTGCAAAAAGTTAAAAGCTCTGAAAAGTTTTGCACTATAAAGATATTTTCCACCTAAAATAGTTTATTCCACTGCCCTGTCTTCTTTTCCTCTCCATTGCCGGTGAAATGATACAGCCAGTGCAGTGAGGGCTTAGATAATATTAGAAGATGTGACACCGCTGTACCACGCAGACTGTTAGCAAGCAACAAAATCATATCACTTCTTGCTATTAATACTCAAAGTGCACGGGGCGTAGACTGTGACAGATTAAAAGGGAGTGCGCTTTGAACAACAGCTAAGGTTTCTCACAGATCCACAGAAGAAGTTAACTTTTACAAGAAAATATGTGTTCAGGTGGTGCGTAGTGCAAGTACAAGCGCTTCTGACATGACACTTTGGATTCTGTAACACCAAAGAAATGATGTAACATGACCCCGGTTTTTAGAAGTTTTCACCGTACAGAGCGAACGTGAGGAGAGTGAATAGCTCAGACCGTTCGCGCTCTGATACATTGTCAAATAGGTCAGATCTCGCTGTGGTAAGATTCCATTTTGTTCTTTGACCCGTTGCAGACCTTTCTTGAAAATGCCTTTTTACTCTGACTATAACTTTTAAGTGTTCTCGCCAACAGACGGTCGAATCAATACATCCAAAATAGACCGTTTCTGACTGAAAAAGGGAAAAATAAAGTAATGATATGAGGCGTTTTAGATTTTTAAGCGAGGCAAGCGACATCTGAGCTATTATAGAATGTTGTTTTCTCATCACAAACGTATCTATTTAAAGCTGCACTGTGTATCTTTTTCTGGTTGGAGGGTCCGCTACCTGCTGCTACCTCGTCTCTATGGAAATAATCACAATCACAATTATCACAACGGAGACAGATGGTCAGATCTATGAAGAAGCAAGCCTGAACTCATGTTTTCTGAGGTGTTTTTGAGCTATAAAACTGAATAAATGCAAGGCAGACTGTGGACCATTCCATGCAAAGAAAGAACGTCCCCATGGAGACAAGCAAGTAGCGGACCTTCCATCTTAGGCTACGTTCAGACTGCAACCTGAAGTGACCCAAATCGGATTTTTTTGCCCCTATGCGACCTGTATCTGATCTTTTAATGACAGTCTGAACGACACAGATCCGATTTTTTTCAAATGTGACCCAGGCCACTTGGATATGTGGTCCTAAAATCGATACATATACGATCTTTTGACATGCGACTTCAGTCTGAACAGCCAGGTCGCGTTCATCCGACCTACACGTCATCAACAAGCGAGAGTGGTACAAGTAGGCGCTCACAAATGTACACAAACGTTCTTCTCGTCATATGAAAATTGTGTATGAACGCCATGTCAATGAAGCAGCAAAGCACATGACAATCCCACCACTCTCAGCACCAACACGTTCCTTTCTACGGACGTTGTTGCCACTGCCCCACAAAACGCCAAGGCCACAAACCTTGTCCTTCTCAATCTCCTCCTTAAAACAAATAATGTTCTGGCTCTGGTACGACAGCAACTTTAAAATCGCCAGGCGCTCAGTGCTCGTGTCCATGTTTAGGCGACTTCCATAAACACTGAGCACGCTCGCTGCATGTGACCTCGTCGTGTCCTCCAAGGCGCATGCAGGACACTTTTGGGGCGTTTAAAGTACACACTGGAGATCACATACAAGTCGGATTTAATTGGAAATGTGAACGACCTCGCAAAAATATCTGATTTCACAAAAAAAAATCTACAAACTATTTACAAACTATTTTTCAGTGCGGAAAAAGAAAGCCGAAGCACAGAGCACGCTGCCAGGGGAATCCCTGTTACGCACCAGGAAGGGAGTTCCCCTGTTGCGCAGCGTGCAAGTCAAGCTCTCCGTGTTGATTTGCACATTTATTTGCACTCGATATGAATGCGCACTACACAGAAAGTAATTGGGAAACGCATTGAGCAAATTAATTCCTTTTGGCCGAAATCTTTCTCTGGCGCCGTTAGACTCCAGTCTAACGCGGAGTAGCTGCAGATACCGCGGCGGTCAGTGCTGACAGACTTGGACAATGGCTGGGTGACCAGGAAAACGCTTTCCACCACTTATTTTAGTCTCTGGACTGTGGGGAGATGCCCAAGTTTGACCTGGGGGTGGCATATCCCTTTAAGCCCTGCAGTCTGAACATAGCCTTAGAAGTTACATAGAGCACCTTTAACACACAAACCTTGCATATTTAGGCAGAGTCAAACAGAAAACACTGTTCCACTATCACAACACTGGCACACCCTCCTCCAGAAAGGTTACACAGTGTAGCTTTAAGTCTCTCTTGCAATAACAACAGGAAACACCAAAAATGTTCCATTAGATCCAAGTGACCAAATGCTGATCTCAAAAAACTTTATCAGTTCTGACCATTTCATGTTCAGTTATATTTCACAGTCAAAAAATACTAATTACTACTATACTACTTAATTTAAAGGGGTATTGTGTAACTTTTTAGTTGGGGGGTCTGTCACTTGCTTGTTTCTATGGCGACGTCATTGCTCTGCCTGCCTAGAATGTTCCATAAACAGCTCTAACTTACATTTATTACTCAATTACAGGTTTCATAGCTCAAAAATCCCTAGAAAATCAGACATTCTGACTGTGAGCGGTGTCGCCTCTCCACAGATCTGACCTGTAACGTGGTCTGGTTTGGTCTCCATGAAGACAGAAAGGTTAACAAACTTAAAATGCAAAAAATGATTAAATTACAGGTGGTTTTATAGCTCAAAACGATCAAAAATCCCTAGAAAAACAGACTGAGTGGGGTCGCCTCTCCACAGATCTGACCTGTATCGTGGTCTGGTTTGGTCTCCATGAAGATAGAAAGGTTTAATACCATACTGTGGAACATTCGAGGACCTATCCATGGAGAAAAGCACCAGAAGAGTTACACAATGCACCTTTACGTAATACACATTTTCACTGTCAAATAATCGGACCTTCTACACAATAAAATCCCGCCACCGCTTTTATCCATTTCCTTGTGAAAAAGGAAAACAAGGGGAGAGATGCACTTTATCGACTTTGAAAGTTAATGAATACGGCTCGGATCTCTGGAGGGGCGCGCGTGCTACACTCAGCCCTCCATAAATCAAAGTCCATTACAGATCCTCCCATAGACCATGATGCAACAGGTGCGCTGCTCCTCCCAGTTGCTCTGCTCCCCATGCAAATCAGCTCTGCTTGTTTACAGAAGAGAGTCGGAGAAAGAACTGAGGAGGCCGTCTCTGGAGTCTGCTATAGATTCTCACTGTATTAAAAGGGCACCTGCTTTGGGTAAGGCGACGTGATGAGTATCGAGCTGGTGTCATTTTAGCGGAGTGACAGGGACCGTTAGGAGGCAGGCGAGCATCTGTCCAGGCACACAGTCGAATCATCACAGCTGCTATGTTAATATACACCAAGGTTATTATAGTTAACAAAAAAATGAAAACTAAAATTGAAAAAATACTGAAATAAATCAAAAAAACGACAATTAAAAGAGAAAAAAAAAACATAACTAACTAAAACTATCTGAAATTATAGATACATTGCTTTTCGTTTTTATCTTTGTCAATTTATTTACAAGCCTTTTTTGGAGTTGGTAAACAGGGACGGCAAATAGCAAGTGATCCTGCTCATGTTCTGTTTGATCAATATGAGGTCCTGCTCTCTGGAAAAAACGGTACAGAGCCAAAATGTAAAAGAAACAGATATAAAAACGAATTTATTCCTCGATCCATCTCGATTCTGAATAAGACCGAAGTATTGTAAACAAGGAAGTGTATTGCTAATTGCACCTCAAGGCCAGTGAGGGAGAAGTGCAATATAAAAGTGCACTTTAAGGGAGAAGTGCAATATAAAAGTGCACTTTAAGGGAGAAGTGCAATATAAAAGTGCACTTTAAGGGAAGAGTGCAATATAAAAGTGCACTTTAAGGGAAGAGTGCAATATAAAAGTGCACTTTAAGGGAAGAGTGCAATATAAAAGTGCACTTTAAGGGAAGAGTGCAATATAAAAGTGCACTTTAAGGGAGAAGTGCAATATAAAAGTGCACTTTAAGGGAGAAGTGCAATATAAAAGTGCACTTTAAGGGAAGAGTGCAATATAAAAGTGCACTTTAAGGGAAGAGTGCAATAGAAACTGCACTTTAGGGCAAGATGCAATAGGTGGTGCACTTTAGGGCCAGTAGGGCTAATGCAATTCTTGCTGTGTTTTTGGTTTTAAGATGGTTATTGTCTGGAATGTGCATTATTCTCCTGAGACTCGAAAAAAAAAGTGTATTTAATTTTTTGGGGGGCGGCAGTAGCTCAGTTGGTAGAGCATATGTCTCGTGATCCAGGGGTTAGCGGTTCGAATCCCACTCTTGACGGGTTGACCGCATATGATCCCAGCTCCCACAGATGAGCGCTGCCGTTGTGTCCTTGGGCAAGACACTTAACCCCACCTCGCCCCCAGTGTCTGTGGACACTGGTAGCCCCCATGGCAGAAGATACATCAAGGCTGTTGTGACGTGAGCCGTCAACCTGTGGACCCACCACCCGCGGAAGGATTCATGGGGGCTGGTGCATTGTGTTCTGGGCAGCAGAACACTGCTTGGACTGCTGCCCCCGCGACCCAGAAAATGGAAAAGCGGAAGAAAATGAATGAATGAATGATTTTTTTTTTGTTGGATATGGAGGTAAATGAACACCTTAGCATTTACATTTTGTTAAATTTATTTCTATTCATTATTTTGTAACATGTCTTCTGTAATGGACTATAGTTAACAACCTAACAAAAACATTTTTTTCTGATGACCAACATCTCTGACAAGCTTCTACAGTCCCTTCAAAAAGTTTTTAAACTCCCTTTTAAGTTCTTATTTATTTATTTTTTAATCACAGTGCAGCCACAAACTAGAGTCTATCTCAAAACACTTAAAAAGATCGACTGGTTAACTCAATGTCCACTATAAAGGACACAAATGAATGGGCCGGGTCTTAGGGGGACATTTATTCCCTGTAATGTGTCGCTTTGGTTGATTTGAGGTTGTAAGCTTGTGTGTAGTGTATTGTATTTTTGTTGTGATGCCCTTGATGTCCAAAAAGAATTTCTCGTTCTGGAGACAATAAAGGCTAATCTATTCTAACGACAGAGCAGAGCCTACAGTTAGCATCACACACTACAAGTTTACTCATCCTACCAAAGCAATCAGTTACACAATGATTTTATGCGTTCCAAAAATACCATCAAAAATAGAAAGAAGCCTCCGTTTCGCCTTGGTTAAATCTGTCCCTTCCTTCTCCTCACAGCCCTGACACGATCCTTTTGTCCCACCGTCCCGGTTAGTCCTCTAATCGCCCCCATCCCGCCTGATTGCTGCTGTTTGCTCTGTGGGGGGAGTGACAGGTCGCCGCCCCGCCCAGGTGATACTTGCTCAGACCCTGCCTCGCTCCTGTCGCTCCTGTCAGCCCCGTCACTGTGGAGCAGCTGCCGGCGGAGATCACAGCCTATCTCATTTAGACAGGAACAAATGAGGCAGAAGATAGAGCTGGTGCAGAGGGTCCCACCAAGACTTATCACCTTGTCCCGGGGTGTTTGCAAAGCGTGATTACACTAACTACTCCTCCTACTCCTTTTCACATCTTCGACAAGAAAATTCCACTGCAACTTTGTGCTAATTTCTGAGCTGGTGCAGACTACACAGAGATGATATTTATTGCGTGGTTGCAGATGGAGGCGATTTGTTCCTCTTCAGTTGACTCTTTGTGCAACACACGACCGACACAGAGCAGGATACAAAGGACTAAATGAGCTTGTGGGATGGATAGGGCCATTCGGTTCAGATTGCATTTAATTGCCATAAAGTCAGGAGGGAAACTTTATGTGGTCGGTCACAGCGGGATGGCAGAAGTCGACGTCAGCACTACTGCAAGTGTCAAAGTCAAAAAGGAGTAATTTCTTGAATGAATAAACCATGAATCACATCAAATAAGTTATAAATAGGCCACAGACAGTTAAAACTAGGTTGCACAACCAGTGATTTCATCTGTAACATATAAAAAGTGAGTGAAAAATGAACTATAGTGCATTCCTGGTTACATTAGACGACTTTACCGTGCAGGATCCTGACCAAGAGCAAGGCATTACATCCATCTTGTAATCTACATTCAAAGATGGATATTTATTCCAGTTTACATGTTAAATAATTAACATCAATGCTTTATAATAATTTTAACTTTTTACAAATGATTTGCTTTGGATCAACATAAAATATTTAGGTATTATTATATTATTATAGCATTAACGTGTTCTTTTTTGGGAGTATTTTGTCACTGAAATATGAAATGTTGCAATCACAGACTGTATAAAGAAGTGGCGTTTGGCCCACCCATGGCGTTCGGCTCTAGTCAAAAGAAGCTCATCGAGGCCAGCAGTTATTGGGGTGAATTTTGAGACGAGTTCCATATTTGGAATTCTGACCGTGAGTATCATAACAAACAAAGAGCCAATCTGGAGCGAAGCTGTTGAAGGTAACGCCCCTTCCGGCCCGTCTCGCTGGTTTAGCGAAAAGCCAGGAGTTAATCAAACCTGTTGCTAACGCTAGCCTGATATGTCTGTTATTAATGTAGAAATAAAACAAATACGAGAATCACGTTTTAGCTGAAAATAGAGACAAAATCATATGAACAGAGCAAATAAATACATTTAAAGATATATTAATTCCAGACTTTGGAAGCAATCCCCTAAAAACAAATACGAGTTAAAGATGGAAACAAATTCATATGGACAGAGCAAATGAATACATTTTAAAGCTATAGAGGATTTTCAGACAACATGAAATCCCAGTCTATTTCAAACCCACAAACACTTTAAGACAAAAACTGGTCCACCCAAAGGACAAAACACCGAGCCACAAACAAAGCAATGTGGTCTACTCCATTCAGTGTAGTGAAGACTGCAGTGAGCGCTACATTGGGGAAACCAAACAGCCACTTCACAAGAGGATGTACCAACACAGAGGAGAGAGCCAGAGTGGACCTCAGTCTGCCGTACATCTCCACCTAAAAGGACCTCAGTCTGCCGTACATCTCCACCTAAAAGCCACGGGCCACTCCTTTGAGGACAGTGAGGTACAGATCTTGGCCAGAGAAAAGAACTGGTTTGAGAGTTCTGGGAGTTAAAGAGGCTATTTTTGTCAAGAAAGAGAACCCTTCCTTGAACAGAAATGGAGGGCTCAGACATCATTTGTCTCCAATCTATAACTGTGTTAGTTAGGTGGACCTGTTAGATCTGCAGTGGGAGTGGAGTGTGGGTCTTGTTAGCAGAACCATTCACGGCCATAATGGTGTTTTCACACCTCTGGACCTGACCTGTAAACAACTGTAAAGAAGTAGGTGTGGTAGTCTCAGAGTAATTTCACTGTAGTTAACTCCTCCTTGCAGGCAGATATAGGCAGTGTCCACCAGCGTCTGAGCAGAACTGAAGCAGCAGCTTGGATGAGCGGCGAAACGTATTCAACCAAATAAACTTTTGTCCAGTTGACAAATTTGCCATTTTAAAGCTCTATTAATTCTAGACTTCGCAAGCAATTCACTAAAAACAAATACTAGAATCATGTTTTAGTTCAAAATAGAAACAAATGCATATGGACAGAGCAAATCAATACATTTTATAACTCAATTCCGCTCTGAGATTGGATTACGTCTGTACTGTAATGACCACAGTATCCAGACATGCCATAACCACATCACAGGGTACAGGAAGCCGCACTGACTTCAGACAGGCCCATTCACTGACTATTTTGTGGTTAATTACCAGGCAGGCCTTGTACGCAGCGCACCAGCCCACCTCGGCCGCTAAGCCCCCTGGGTAATCATCACGACAGCGGGACGGAGGAAGACAACAACATCGAGTTCAATAAGAGTGGCAAAGTTCAGCATCGATCTGTAATGGGCATATTAAATGTTCCCTGGGGGTTTCGCCCATAAGGGTTTGACCTCTTATTTGCATTTGGGTCAGTTTCACCCGTCATGCTAATGCCGTCACCTATGCTAATGCTTTCCGCACGTATCTGAAAATCTTTCAACTTACACGACCTCAACAGCCTCCTCTAAAAGTCCCACATTAAATAAAGTCTTATTAACCAAAGTAGATGGAGGGGCAGAGGGTCCAGAGTGCAATCGGAAAAATAAAAGTAATCACAGGCTCTTTTAGGTTGTAACCTTAAAGTAAGAGATGCAATTTGTGTCTGTGGTTTAATTTGCTGTTGAAAGTTAATAGCTGTTCTCAAAACATTCATATTAGCGGCTAATTATGGTACTTAGTGATTAATAGAAATAACAGAAATACAAAATTGCTTAAAAGAGGTCTTGAATTGTGTGTGCTTTTGAAACCAAGCACTTCATTCAGAATCTGCATAGATTTTGGAACTACTAAATTATTAAAAGGTAATCGGAGATCTCCTTCACCTCGCATTTCAAGGTCCCACACAAAATGGACTCTTGTGAGCTTTAAAAAGGTCCCATGGCATGAAATTTTAACTTTCTGAGGTTTTTGAACGTTAATGTGAGCTCCCCTACCCTGTTTAGCCCCCCCCCCCATGGCTAAAAGTTGTGAAATGTGTAAACTGAGCATTTGCAATCCTTTTCCGCGTTTGAAAAAAAGACAAAAAAAGACAAAAAAAAAGACGGGCGATTCTGAACAAGGGAACTTTCTGACATCACACTCGCGGAAAGGTTTCCACCCCCCATCTGGATGTTCACACCGTCTTTATGTGAATCTGTATGGCGTCCCCTTCAGCAGTGTCGTGCATTAACACTGACTTAGCGCTGACAGTGTCCCCTGAGCCGAGTTCTGCCCCGGTTCTGTAGCTCACGAAAGTAGTTCCGGTAAGTTAGCGGGGACAGTTAATAAAGTTTGTTTTTCTTCTCAAAACAATATTTGTCCAAAAAGTGATATATTTGCGGCACAAAACAGTTGTCCGTGAAAAATTCAGCAGTCGTAATCGCTTGGTCCTATTTTCTCTCGAGTCGTATCACTGCGCGCCTATTAGTATTATTAGCCTGTTCACTTGTAAGTGGATGTTTACAAGTGAACAGGCTAATAATACTAATAGGCGCTGTTTTGTGACGCAAATATATCACTTTTTGGACAAATATTGTTTTGAGAAGAAAAACAAGCTTTATTAACTGTCCCCGATAACTTACCGGAACTACTTTCGTGAGCTACAGGACCGGGGCAGAACTCGGCTCAGAGGACACTGTCAGCGGTAAGTCAGTGTTAATGCACGACACTGCTGAAGGGGACGCCATACAGATTCACATAAAAAAAAAACCGCACTATCCCTTTAAGTGTTCTGATTTTGTTCAGGCTAGGCCTATTTAGCTCAGTGGTAGAGCGCTTGCCTGGTGATCCAGGGGTTGGCAGTTCGAATCCCGCTCTTGACGGGTGGACCACATGTGATCCAAGCTCCCACAGATGAGCGCTGCCGTTGTGTCCTTGGGCAAGACACTTAACCCCACCTCGCCCCCAGTGTCTGCGGACACTGTTAGCCCCCATTGCAGAAGATACATCGAGGCCCGTTGTGACGTGAGCCACCTGTGGGAGGATTCTCCAGCCGAGGTCCTGACCAAGCCGAAGCAAGAAGATCGTGGAGATGGTCCCCGGGCGCGCCTCGGGTGCAGCCCACTGCTCCTGATGACAGGATGGGTCAAATGCAGAGGACAAATTTCTCTAAGGAGACAATAAAAGGCTTATCTTATCTTATTTGAGAAAAAGTACAGAATGTAATGCAAAGTTATACCTGGGTAACATTATTCAGATTTTGGAGAGTCATCACGGTGCTCAGTTCATTGTCATTTGCACATAAGAGCACTCGTATACGTCTATAATGGACACTGCCCTTGTGTCTAAGCGGAAGAGGATCTGTGTTTGGGCTCAAATCTCTTGTAGTCATGAATTATAAATGAGCTCTCAAATGAAGTGGGTCACTATGGTTAGTTATTTTCAAAAGTGCTGTCCCAGCCTGTACACAGCAGCGTCTGAGTCGTATTTGTTTGTCCCTCCTGTAGTTTACACTCGTGTCTGTGCAGATGATTCATTATAAGGTAAATCAGACGCTCGGAAATGTACAAGTTTAGGTCCATTATACATTCTTTTCTGATCTATTGTTTCTTCATCAAAAGCATATCTGAGCTTGTGTTTTGTTTAAAGGTTTTCCTGCTTGTCGCCATGGAGTTATTACTGTTTTGCCTTGATTATTCCACAGTATGGAAAAAAAACAAAACAAAGAAAAACTTGGTAATCACAAAGGAGACAGGTTATTGGTCAGATCTATGGAGAAGCGAGCCTGCGCATTGTAAGAATCACATTTTTAAGGTATTTTTGAGCTATAAAACACCCGTAATTGAACCAATACAAGGGAGATGTATTTAAAGTCGTACTGTGGAACATTAAAACCTTAGAAGTTGCACAGTGCACATTTCATTCACGCATGTTTAACACACAAACCCTGAATATTTAGGCTGAGTTCTTCTCTCAAACAGAAAACACTCTGTCCCACCTTGCGATGTCATGTCAGGAAGTGCTCCACTGTGTTTATAAACTCCACACACCTTCACTAGAATCATTTGGGTGACTTCAGACCTGGAATTGTCAATCTCTAGTGAACTAAAGCTTAGCTAAAGGAGCTGTTAACTTGAAATCTACAGCTTCAGCATTTTGAGCTTTGGAGATTAACAGACTAATGATCAGGCATGAAAACGGGTCAGGGGTGAAAAAGGTGAGAAGGGTGCACTAACCCTAACCCCCCGGTCCTGGTTTAGGCCCGGTTTAGACCCGGTTTAGTCCTGGTTTAGACCTGGTTTAGTCCCGGTTTAGACCCAGTTTAGACAAGGTTTAGTCCTGGTTTAGTCCTGGTTTAGACCCGGTTTAGACAAGGTTTAGTCCTGGTTTAGTCCTGGTTTAGACCTGGTTTAGTCTGAGTTTAGTCCCAGTTTAGTCCCGGCTTAGACCCGGTTTAGTCCTGGTTTAGACCTGATTTAGATCTGATTTAGTCTGGGTTTAGTCCTGGTTTAGTCTGAGTTTAGTCCTAGTTTAGTCCCAGTTTAGACCTGGTTTAGACCTGGTTTAGTCGCGGTTTAGTCCCAGTTTAGACCCAGTTTAGTCCTGGTTTAGACCTGGTTTAGTCCTGGTTTAGTCCTGGCTTAGACCTGGTTTAGACCTGGTTTAGACCTGGTTTAGTCGCGGTTTAGTCCCGGTTTAGACCCAGTTTAGTCCTGGTTTAGACCTGGTTTAGTCCTGGTTTAGTCCTGGTTTAGTCCTAGTTTAGTCCCAGTTTAGACCTGGTTTAGACCTGGTTTAGTCGCAGTTTAGACCCAGTTTAGACCTGGTTTAGACCTGGTTTAGTCCTGGTTTAGTCCTGGTTTAGTCCCGGTTTAGACCTGGTTTAGTCCCGGCTTAGACCCGGTTTAGATCAGGTTTAGTCCTTGTTTAGTCCTGGTTTGGACCTGGTTTAGTCTGGATTTAGTCCTGGTTTAGTCTGAGTTTAGTCCTAGTTTAGTCCAGGTTTAGACCTGGTTTAGTCTTGGTTTAGTCCTGGTTTAGTCCTGGTTTAGGCCCGGTTTAGTCCTGGTTTAGTCCTGGTTTAGACACGGTTTAGACCTGGTTTAGTCTTGGTTTAGTCTTGGTTTAGTCCTGGTTTAGTCCTGGTTTAGGCCCGGTTTAATCCTGGTTTAGACACGGTTTAGACCTGGTTTAGTCTTGGTTTAGTCCTGTTTTAGTCCTGTTTTAGGCCCCTGCTGTCAGCTAATCTATCCCTTTGATACAGAAATATATATCCACAGACTTTAATTATCCGGAGCTTTGGAGAAACAGACATATCCCGAACGTGTCCCGAGGCGAGAGTTCCTTCTTACGTAGCATTAATGTAACAAGTTAAAGATTTTCTCCAGTTTCATGAAATTCCGTGTTCATATTCACGAGGCTCACTCACAGCTGATCGGCGAACAGGCGCAAACACAACAGCGCTAATCGTGATTGGCGGGAGGGCGACCGGTGGGTAATTATGCTGCAACATGATTCGAAGCTGGAGCGCAGTTCGGCCCTTCGGACATGCGGGGATTTTGCTCAGTCAATTAATATTTTCCCGACCCCCTTTTTTTTTTGTCCTCGGATCTACATGATTCACGTAGGTCACCCATTTTGACTTCAAAACGGCGAATTTTGCCGAAAGGTGAGGGATTTTCATGCTTGAATGATAAAGGATTACTCAAACGTGTGAATGAAACAAAACACAACTCCAGGTATGTTTTGATGAGGTAATAACATTATAACCGGTCTTGAAGGTCACAAGAGTAAATTTTGCGTAATATAGGCCCTTTAAAGTGCTTCATCTGTCTTACAAAGAAAATGCGGCTTTGTTTGGCCCTGACATCTTGCCCATCACATGAACAATGGTGGATTCTAGTGAAGACGAGCTGTATAATCAAAGAGACTATAATGAGGGAGTGTGCTGTAGTGGGTGGGCGGGCGTCGTCGTAGGATCCGAGGTGAAATGTGCGACTGATGGACAGGAGAAAAACAAAGCTATTAACTGTGGCCGTTTTCTCATCAACGCCATCTGCGACTAAACCTAGACATACTGATGGGACAGAGGTATGAGTACACAAACATGGACTCTGGGGGCTTCTAACCACAACACGACAAAAATGCAGCAGTACGAATTATTTATTTAGGGAATCTTAAAATGTTTTATTTGGATGCAAGGCTATTGAAATCCTGTGGCAGAGAAACAAGAAATCAAACACAAAACACTGTCAAACTCCTCTGCTGAAAAATGTTACTCAAAACTTAACAATGCAGCTTTGTTTGAAAATATTTTTAAAATCTCAACTCAAAATAACGTCCCGGACAAAAATAATTAGCAACAAACTCCTGACATGAACATGTACTCGTTTGGGCACACAGTGACAGGAAGTTGGCCGCACAAATGATTTTACACCAAATACTGTAAACATTCACTCCTTTGGCAAAAGGAGAAATTCAATTTGTCAACTGGACAAAAGTTTATTTGGTCGAATTTACTTGCTTGCTTCAATTCTGCTGCTTCTTCAGTCCAGTTCAGAACTGAAGAAGCAGCTTGGATGAGCTGCGAAATGTATCCGCCCAAATAAACTTTTGTCCAGGTGACAAACTTAATTTCTCCTTTTGCCGTGGATTCTACCTGGACGACTGAGGGATTCTACACACATCTACTCCTTGCAAACACTGGAGGTACAGAAAATGAAATGTCTTGCCCAAGGACACAATAGCAGTATGCATTGCTAGAAAAGGGGATTGGACAGTAAAATCATTGAAATCAGACCTGCAAAATCGACTTTTTAGAGGTTTTAGCCAAGTTATACTTCGTTTTCGCTTCTCATTTCCCCTCTCGGAGGCAAGCTGCTTCTTCAGTTCTGGTCAGATGCTGGTGGACACTGCCTGAAGGGGGCGCTAACTACAATGAAATTACTCTGACACTACCACACCTACTTGTTTACAGTGTGTTAGTTAGGTGGGCCTATTAGATCTGCAGTGGGAGTGGAGTGTGGGTCTTGTTAGCAGAACCATTTAGGAACATAATGGGCATTTCCACACCTCTGGACCTGACCTGCTGCCCTATCGTTTTCTTTGTTTTGATTTAGGTTTGAGGATAGAGTTATAGATGGGAGACAAATGATGTCTGAGACCTTAATTTCTGTTCAAGGAAGGATTCTCTTTCTTGACCAAAATAGCCTCTTTAACTCCCCTCTCAAACCAGTTCCCCTGTCGGAGTGATCGATGCATGTTTGAGCAATCACTTATTTTCAAGACACCATTTTGCTGATCAATCCCTATCTTCAACGCTCCCGGTGCAAGCCCACTTCTCCGTTTTACCATTTTATTTTCTTAATCAGTGGTAAAATAGGATTTGGCAGTGTCATGTAGTCATTTTGGTACAAATGAAAAAAAAATCTGCTACTCGCCAGCCTGATCTGCAGCTGTCCTTAAGTGATGCCAACCCTTTGTTGTGAAGTTTAAAATTTCAAAGATCAAGATCAAAGTCAGCTTTATTGTCAATTCTGCCATATGTGTTCAACATACAGTGAATCGAAATTTCGTTTCTCTCTGGCCAAGTAGTGCAAAAAGACAGTGTACAAGATACAATATGAAGACAAAACACAACAAAAGCGATCTAAGACAGAGATCTAAAGTTAAACTAAAGTCTAAGATCTAAAATCTTAAAGCAGTGCAACATAATAAATAAATACCTATATACAGATGTCCAAAGTGTGCAGTGTGCATCAAAAATGTGCAATGGAAGATACAGCAGTGAAATGGTAATGTGCAATAGAATGTGCATTGAAGTTAAGATAAAATAAATGTGCAACAGTAGTAATTCTAGTGCAATAACAGGAATAAACAACAGTAGTAAAATTTGGTGGTATTATTGCTATTTATTAGTATTTTTTACACAAACCTGAATACTTTTGGCCATATGAAAATGAGCATCTTTTTTCCAATGAGCTAAAAAATAACTAGAACTACGTGAATATCCAGTCTATCAATGTGAAATAAAAATTGGCATGAAGAATGTCTTTAGTCTTTGTAGGGAGGCTGGCCAATGTGGTCTTAGGAGTAGGAGGAGGCAGACTCTGAAAATATTTCATTTGTCCCAAAGCTTTATTCAAAATTTCACCGTGGTATCATGGCAACCAAAAATAATAATAATAATAAAAACAATACATATTTACAAAAAATAACTGTGCTCAAAAATTAGGAAAACGCAACAGAAATTAACGAAACAAAGAAAAACCCACGTGAACCCAGACGTAGGCCGTTTCCCAATTCAGCGACGGCACGCTTGTGAGTGTGCACTCGGGCTGTCGTCGAGACGGCGCATACTCGCTCTGTCCTTAGTGCACTACGTTTCTCACATGGGCGTCTGCGAAATGGAACAAGTCCCGCCTCAGCTCAATGAGCCGGGTGGTCTGCTCCTTGTTCCCTAAAGACAAAAATATTATACTATTGCGACTAGTAATACTTGGAATTGGGACATAGCCAATGTTCCCCCTAATTTTTAATGTGTCTGAGCAAACACACACTAACTCCACATCCGAAATGAACCCCCCCGCGCGGCTGAATAAAAAGCTCTTTCATCCCTGATTTACAGTGCGCTGCATAAGTTTTCTTGTGCGCTGAGAATGTGCGAGCAGTGCGCAGCTTAGAGTAAACGTTGGACATGGCTACACTGTAGAATATCCAGCATTACAACAGCAAAGGAAATATAGAAGTGTAAGGGGGAAAGCATGTGAACGGTAATACAGGTGCCGTGATCTATGCCGTTACGGCTACCGTCACACATGTTTAGCGTAGTTTATGAAGAGTTTCATGTAGCATAGTTGTAGGTGAGGTGAACCAGTACGTATATTTTATAGTGACGTCGCAACTCTCACTTGTGGATGTCGCTGGCGAGTCGGTCTTTGTAGTCATATATCCTCCCGCGCTGTGCATGCTGGGGCTTTTAAGTGTGCGAAGCGTGCATGTTTGCACGCTTGGTCCACGCCCCGATTTCCATGGAAACGACGGCGCCGTTCAGAGCTCGTCTCGACGGTGCAGGGGGGAAAAAACGAATGGAACGGCGCTTGTCGCGCCGGATATGACGCATATCCCGTTCCAAGGACGCTCACAAGTGTGCCGTCGCTGAATTGGGAAATGGCCACACTGATGAGACTTTCCGAGAGGCTGAGCTGACCACAGGAAGCTCCTCCCTCCAGGTGAGTCCACAATCTCCTCAGGGTGGATATGAGGCAACTTCACTTTTATCTAAGTTACCCCGTCGATTTGCTTCAAGGGCCTAAGTCTCCTTTAAATGAAAGTGCTTAACATATATAAATAAACACTAAAACATCAAAATCAAATATACAAAACCTAACAAACAAAAGGAACTGAAACAAATTCTCCCCTCCACATGGTCTGGCCCAAAACCTCCCCCCAGAGGCTCAAGGCACGCCCCCTCTTTTGTCTCCAGACCAGGTGGAGGAACAGGTGAGCAGGGAAGTGTCTGAGATGTTTAGATCGTTTTCACACCTGCCTTGTTTGGTTCGTTTAAAATGAACCAGAGTTTGTTTCCTCCTTTGATTCGGACCTTTTTGGCTGGTGTGAATAAAAACCAAAAATCTCGATCTGGAGCAAACAAGCGAACCGAGACCACCTAAAAAGCTCGGTCTCGGCACGGTTCCATTTGAACTCTGGTGCGGTTTATTTGAGGTGAGAATGCAGACCGGACTCGATCCGACACAAGTTGGCTTTTTTAATTTACGAGCTCCCGTCATATGTCGAGCATTATGGGAAACCGAGGCTTACGAAACAAAACTTACGAGGCATGTTTACGTTTTGCGTGAAGAGCAAGAGTCAGAACTTGATGAGTGCCCCTGTGTCTTCGTCGATTGGAAATTGATTGTAAAATAGTGTTAACCTCACGATGCTGCTCAAACATTTGTGCGAACTGTAAAAACGGAGCAAACCATATCGCTAAGGCTACATTGAAAACCGCACGTAACGCCATTATTCTCCTCCTTCACTTGTTTGCACACGGCTCATTTCTGTCCAATGGCTGAGCAACCTCAGCACACGTGGTTTTGTTTATAAATGTTGGTCCACTTAGAAAAAAAGTGCAGTGTGAAAGCGAACCGCACCAAAATATATATATATATTTTTTAATTTGGTCTGGACCAAAGCAAGTGAACTATCGGAGTTTCCTGGTGTGAAAAGGACCTTAATTAAATTGAATAGATTTAACCAAATAAAATCATTTAAAGTAACAAGTGTGTTGTGTTTAACTTAACAGAATGAAACAAGACCAAATAAAAGAAACCCAGGATAGCTATATTTTAGTTTAGTATGGAAACATTAACAAATTAACAAAAACAAGGACAAAGGCCCTCTTTGTCACAGGCTTGAAATTCCCAGTGTTCATAAAATGCTTTAATTTCCATGTAATTTCAACAGACACTGAGCACACTCTGAATAAAAGCAGGTCACTGGAGCGCTACATCAGGGCTGTGCGTGGTGTTGTGCACAGGTCTGACAGTGACCGGCCCAAAAGTGCCTTGGCCCACCAGGAAAACTCCCGGTGCTCCAGATAGTCCAGTCCAGCCCCGGTTACAAACTAAACCACCGAGCTCCAGATTAAAAAAAATAAAAAAATAAATGCATTTCTCAAAACTATATCTGACAAGTTTTTCATTCAGTTCATCAGAGCAGAAATGACCACGAGTCAAGTGGGTGGATTATGCTGAAAGTTCCTTCCCAGCGCAGGAAGTACACGCTCACGGTGCAGTACACAGAAGTACACGCTCACACTCTGCCTCGTCTTAACACTCTAGGCTAACAGTAGCACTCTTACATCTCCACGGACCCCACAGCCCGAGCTGGACTCCCACATAATGAGGCTCCAGATTCCCTCTGTGTGTGTACGTGTGTGCGGTAGTGTGCAGAATCGACGCACAACCACCCCGCTCCACAGGCATATTGATATTCTGTTTTTACCATCTTTAGCCAAGCGCATCCTCCACAAATAAACATTGTCTCTGAATGGAGTTATTCTGGTTACGCAGATGAAAATGGAAGTGCTGATGACGCCAAGAATTGTGTGGAGCGATAATGCTGACCGCCCACCGCTTAATGTGAGAGTGTGAGATTCTCAACCTCAGACATCCTGCTCAGAACCGAAAAGATCAGGAGCTAAACGGAGCTAATACATTATACAGCCATTACGAAGTAGGCCAGCGTGAAATGTGATTGCGTTTGGAGGAAATTTGCCAGTGTAGTAGTGACAGGCAGCATACACCTCCGACTTATTCATATAACACTCCATAACTCTATATAAAACCTCTTTTGTAGCTTATCTGTTCTGCTAGAAGGTCTGGAACCTTCTGTGCACCATAATAAAACATCACCAATGAATTAATTTTGATCTATTAAAAGTGTATATGTATTATAATGTGAAAAGCCCAACAGTGTATGAGTAAAGATTTGAGATTGACTGATACAGCTCTGGAAAAAAATAAAGAGACCACTGCATTTTTTTGTGAAATCAGCATCTCTACATGTATTACAGCCATTCAATTCCAGCGTCTGTTGAATTCCAACACAAACACAAAGCTGAGCTACTTCAGTTCTTGCACCAGGAGTGGAATAAAGTCATCCAAGAACAATGTGAAAGACTTGTGGAGAGCATGCTAAGACGCATGAAAGCTGTGATTAAAAATAAGGGTTATTGCACCAAATATTGATTTGTGAACTCTTCTTAAGTGTAAACATTAGTATTATGTTGTTTTAAAATGAATTTGATCTTGTTTCTTTGCATTGTTTGAGGTCTGAAAACATGTATCTTTTTTGTTATTTTGACCATTTGTCATTTTCTGCAAATAAATGCTCGAAACGATAATATTTTTATTTGGAATTTGGGGGAAATGTTGTCAGTAGTTTACAGACTCAAACAAAAATTTACCTTTTGCCCAAATAAGTAGTAAAATCTGAAAAACTGATAATTTTGCAGTGGTCTCTTAACTATTTGAACTTTTTAGAGTATTGAGTATTGACTCTAAATCTCCACAGAGGTCAATATTTTGTTTGCTGTCTCCATATTCATAAAGAGGATATGCATAAAGCTTTATTTGAACACTTAAGTCCAGGGAGGGTCCCGTGAAAATGTAACTACACTCACATCTTATTCAGTTTGTAACAGTCTGTTTATAAAAAGGGACATAGCTGAACCGCTTGTCGCTACATTCTAAATAGGAAATGAGCATGGGTGCGCTTCTGGCTCCATCTAATCTGGCTTCAATTCACTTTGTATTGAAAAACTGTCACCCTTCTTTCTGTAACTGCTGCTGTGAGCCTCGTCATTTTGGTTGAATAAATTTGTATTAACCAGCTCTTGGTTGATTCTGGTGTTTTTATTTCACTATTTCTACAGTACAGTAATCCCTTGTTTATCGTGGGGGTTAGGTTCCAGAAATAACCCGCAATAAGAGAAATCCGCGAAGTAGGACAACTTTATATTTTACAATCATTCTACATGTTTTAAGGCTGTAAATGCCTCACCACACACATTATACGCTTTTCTCAGACTGGAATTAACATTTTCTCACATTTGTCTCTCGTTTAAACACTCAAACTTTCATAGATTTTCAACAAAATGTATTAATAGTGACGCGTGGGGGAGACACGGCCCCGGAAGCTCCGCCGGACGCACGAGGAGCACTGCCACGTCCCGGGACGCGACGCGCACCAACCCCTTGGAGAAGTGTGCGACACGTGCACCCCTCATCTTGGTCAAATCCGTGACAGAGCAGCACAACCGGCGCAAGGCCGCGCGTACACCGGGGCTGCGAGCACGAGATCGAACCGCTGCGCCCGGACCGCGTCCTCTCACGAACCAAACACGCACAAATGAACGCAAGAGCCGCACGGAGTGGTTTAATCCTGGTTTAGACCTGGTCTAGTCCTGGTTTAGTCCAGGTCTAGACCTGGTCCAGTCCTGGTTTAGTCCAGGGCCAGTCCAGGTTTAGACCTGGTCTAGACCTGGTTTAGTCCACGTTTAGTCTTGATCAAAGGAGAAGTTCAATTTGTCAACTGGACAAAGTTTGTTTGGTTGAAAACGTTTCGCCACTCATCCGAGAGTTTTCCGAGAGGCTTCGTCAGCATGAGCTGACGAAGCCTCTCGGATGAGCGGCGAAACGTTTTCAACCAAACAAACTTTGTCCAGTTGACAAATTGAACTTCTCCTTTGATCATGGATTCTACCTGGACGACTGAGGGACTTTTCACGCACGTTTAGTCTTGGTCTAGTCTCTTAGCCAATCAGGACGCAGAACACAATGTTACACTATAAAAAAAATTGGAAAAAAAAATTAAAATTAAAATCCGCGAAACAGCGAGGCCGCGAACAGTGAACCACAATAGAGCGAGGGACCACTGTAATAACAGACAAATCAGGCTAGCGTTAGCAACAGGTTTAATGAACACTCTTTTCGCTAAACCAGCGAGACGGGCAGGAAGAGGCGTTACCTTCAACAGCCTCGCTCTGAATTGGCTCTTTGGTTGTTATGATACTCGCAGTCGGAATTCCAAATCTGGAACTCATCTCAAAATTCTGAGGATGTGAGCATGGGCACGCTGCCGGCTCCATCCGCTCTAGCGTCAATTCACTTTGTACTGAAAAACTGTCGCCTCTCGCTCTGTAACTGCTGCTGTCAGGCTCCCCATTTTGATCTTAAAATGTGCGTATTAACCTGCTCTACAAGATCCTGGTGCTTTTATTTATTTTGTCTGTAAATAAATTCCTATTCCTAATATAGAACTCTGCTCCATATTCACTCGTATAAATAGCCTCGGTGAGTTTCATTTGCCTGCAGCCGAACGCTAAGGGTAGTCGACTTCTTTATACTTTTATGGTTTGTAGTAAAATAAAATGAACCTAAAAACATGCTCTATAAATAAAAATAAAAATCCTCCAGCTGAGGTCCTGACTAAAGCCTAGCAATAAGATCATGGAGATGAGTCCCTACTGGGATAATAAAGGATAATAAATAAAAAATAAGTAAAATCGTGGATGCATTTGTACCAAATTCAAATGACCAAAATCGGCTTAAAAATTTCGGCAAACCTAATTGTCCATTGGTTTCTCTGGATGCTAAACAATTGGCACTGGCTCTGGAAAAACCCATATTGGTGGATTTCTAGTAAATATGCCCTGAATGTGTAGCTGTAATCGAACTAGTAAGTGTTTCTTGTGCAGCAGGTATAATCCATTGTAATTCGTTCCACTTACATGAGAAGTCCATATTTATTTATTACTACAGCAACAGACACAGAATCACTAGACATTTCCGTGCCTCCTTTATGCCAAACAAAGAAATAATATATCCTTTAAAGGTTCTATATGACACTATTTTTTCTCTTGGGAGCTTTAAACCATGTTAGAATACCATTACCTCCACAAAAATAGACCTGGAGTTGTGTTTTGTTTCAATCACACATTTTGATGAGGAAAAACCATTACAATACAGCTCTGGGAAAAGAAAAAAAAAAAAGAGAGAGACCACTGCATTTTTTTCTGAAATCAGCATCTCTACATGTATTACAGCCATTCCATTCCAGCGTCTGTTGAATTCCAACACAAACACAAAGCTGAGCTACTTCAGTTCTTGCACCAGGAGTGGAATAAAGTCACCCAAGAACAATGTGAAAGACTTGTGGAGAGCATGCCAAGACGCATGAAAGCTGTGATTAAAAATAAGGGTTATTGCACCAAATATTGATTTGTGAACTCTTCTTAAGTGTAAACATTAGTACAGTGGTACCTCACCTTACGAAAGACCCAACAAATGAAAATTCCAAGTTACGAAACGCCTTCACGTTAAATTTTGGTCTCTAGATACGAAAGAAAATTCAAGTTACGAAACCTTACGAAATCTTAAAAATCTTTAAAAAAATCTTAAAAATCTTAAAAATTCAAATAATGCGTGCTCAGCCACACACATTATACGCTTTTTTCAGACTGGATTTAAACTTTTCTCACGTTTGTCTCTCGTTTAAACACTCAAACTTTCATAGATTTTCAACAAAATGTATTAATAGTGACGCGTGGGAGGAAGGGGGAGGGCGGAGAAGTGTGCGCGCGGACACGTGTGTGATAGCGCAGCATGACCCGGTGTACTCATGAGACCCGTGCTCAAACTGTGCCTCCTCTAAACCAAATCAAATCAAATCAAATCAAACAATATTTATAAAGTGCTTTTCATACAAAATTGTAGCACAAAGCTACAAGCAGGTCTAAACCAGATCTAAATCAGGATTAAACCACCGGCTCTTGCCTGCGTTCGTTCATGCACTCGGACTGCGTGCGGTCCCGAGGGGAGGCACATCCCCTCCCCTCCTCGCTGCTCGCCTCAGCCGTGACTCGTGAGGTACACTGGTGCTGCTGCTAATAGCAGAGCTAGCACGAAACCAGGAAATAGACCTGCACGCGGCGCTTTAATCCTGGTGTCCAGTCCTGGTTTAGTCCAGGTTTAGTCCTGGTCCAGTCCAGGTATAGACCTTGTTTAGACCTGGTTTAGTCCATGTTTAGTCCTGGGTCTACAGTCTCTTAGCCAATCAGGATGCAGAACACAGTCTTACACTATAAAAAAAAAGTTACACTATAAAAAAAAACTTGGAACGGGGCCTTGGAATGAATCAGGCTTTTTCCATTGAAATAGCTACTCAACTTACGAAAAATTCACGTTACGAAACCACTTCTGGAACAAATTAATTTCGTAAGGTGAGGTACCACTGTATTATGTTGTTTTAAAAGGAATTTGATCTTGTTTCTTTGCATTGTTTGAGGTCTGAAAACATGTATCTTTTTTGTTATTTTGACCATTTGTCATTTTCTGCAAATAAATGCTCTAAACGATTTGCCTGGAAGAATCCATGACTCATCGCTGTACCAGCGAGTGAGTCTGGTAACGCTTGATCCACAGAATGCGCTGCGGTTGCGCGTAGACAGACAGCTAAGTGAACCAATCAGAGATTGCGCCATCTTGATTCAAAACTGAGGCGGAACTTCCGCTGCCTAAGAGTGACTTTGCGGGCAAAGGCGGGTGCACTGACGTCACCATCTTTGAACGAATCAGAATCGCGGAGTCGGTTTGGAACCGGAGGAGCAAGAGTGGATGGAGAGTGTCCAAATGGTATCGCGGTGTATAGGAAATACAGAGAGATATCATTTGGCTGGCCAGGTAACTAAACGATAATATTTTTATTTGGAATTTGGGGGAAATGTTGTCAGTAGTTTATAGACTCAAACAAAAATGTTCCTTTTGCCCAAACACAGTCGTAAAAGCAGAAAAACTGATAATTTTGCAGTGTTTTTTTCGAGCTGTATACTGTAGATCTGAAAACAGCCTCATTTGGGGCCTTTAAAATGTCATAAAAAATCATTATATCCGCTGGAAGGATGAGGTCATGTCATTCTCCGGTCAATTAAAGAGACAGAAAACAGTGACGTGCTGAAGAGGGATCCCTTTATCTTTATGGAGTGTGTACAAGATCTGTGTACACGCTGCAGGCCCGTATATCCTGCCTTCAGTTCTCGTGCAAGGTAAGCACTTCAAGAAGAATGAACACTGGGGAGGGTTTTTTTGAAGATGTGAGTAGCGGAACACGTCTGAAGCCAACGCAAACGCCTCTTTTCATGTCCCAATTACTCCTCTCCACATTATCGACAGGGGCCGGTCAGCAGACGTGTCCCCCCTTCACTGACCGCTCCGGTCCCTGTATGGTTTTTCATTTTGATGGTGCAGGATGCAAAGAAGCTCTGCCTCTTGTATAACTCCCCACAAATACTAATAAGGCTGCAGCTCGTACACAGTGGAATACATAGTGCTGCATATATTTACCACGTACCCTGCGCTATTAAAGGGCCCATATTACACAACATTGACTCTTGTGAGCTTTAAGCTGTGTTAGAACGTTATTACCTCGTCAAAAACATACCTGGAGTTGTTTTGTTTCATTCACTCACGTTTGAGTGACCTTGGTTTATTCGTCTGTCTACACCTCCAAAGCTCAAAACACTGTTCCATCTTGTGATGTCATGAAGCGGTAGTTTTCACGTTAACAGCTACATTTTACTTTTAGTTCAGTAGAGATTGGCAATTCCAAGGCTGAAATCATCCAGATGATTCTGGTGAAGGTGTATAGAGTGTAAAAACACATTGGAGCGCTTCCTGTATTGCCACATGACAGGAACTCTGGTTAATTTTGCAGGGTTTGCATGTTAAACATGTGTGAATGAAACAAAACAAAACTCTGGGGATGTTTTTGATGAGGAAACAGTATTATAAACATCGATCATAAACAAGCGTAATATAGGTTAGAGCTGGGCGGTATGACCGAAAATTGATATTATGGTATTTTTCAAAATTATATCGGTGTCACGGTATTTGACTTTTTTTTTTTTTTTTTTTCATGTGCTAAATGGTTCCATGTCCTCGGCGAAGTGGACAGTAATATCGTTGGTAATATCGTTCCACCGTTTGCTTTTCTTGTCGTAGGCGGTCCCCTTAGCAAACGCGTCTTTGAGTGACGTCTGAGTGGCGTTTTGTGTCGCGGCGCCGACTTGAACGTTCCCTGCAGACGTGGAAGAGGACGCAGATCTTAGTTTCGCGCATTCTTCATATTCCAGGACATGTTTGTGACGGAGGTGGTGAAGCAGATCGCTCGTGTCGCCTCCTGCGGCTACGACTTTAGCCCGACGACATTTACAGAATACGGTTGTTTGATCGGCGTCAGATTTTTTTAAAGCTGAAGTACTTCCGCACGACTGACACGGCTCCTCTTTTCGGTACAAGTTCCTCTGTGTCTGTAACATTTTCTCCGTCCGTGTTGTTCACCGCTCGACACACACTGAGCTTCCACCGCTCTCACGCCACTGCAAAACAGTCCCCCTCTTAAATAATGTCCTGCGGCGCCACGTTATGCACTCACCGGTATTGGGATGTATGAACAATCCATATTATTAAAAAAAAAACACAGGTATTCAGTATGAAGCAGTATACCGCCCAGCCCTAATATAGGCCCAGTGGAGGGGAGTTGTGGGTTCACTAATTCCATTACGACTGGACAAACTATTCCCATGAACCACAGCAGTGCACATTTTGAACACGCCAGAGTTATAGTTGAATAAAACACAGCTAAACTCCAGTGTACCAGCAGTAATTAGCCCTGGGACTCGCGGAGCTGTCAGATGTAGAAGCTGTTTTCTTATTTAGTCACTTCAGCTCCCCGGTCTGACAGGCGCTCTCCTGACACACCTGCACTTTGCGTTTTATATATTATGCTTGTAATTTAAAGGCAAATAAAGCAGTCGTTGTAGCTGCACATTCCCCAGGCTGCAATAAGGGAGCAGAGACATATGTGCGCATTAGTAAACATCAAATACTAATATAAAACTATCAATTAAGTCATTTTTAATCTCTGTATTTAACGAGGAAACTGCGACTGGGATTTACTCGCTTTTTCAGGCAGTCCAGCCCCAAGAGATCTACTGCACATGTTTAAGTAACAAAGAAAAGTGGAGCACCCAGAGGAAACCAACACAGGGGGAAAAATGCAAACTTTACCCAGAAAGAGGCCACCAGGTCTGGGAATAAACAGAAGCGCTATACCACCTTCACTTAAAGCTTTTATTATAATTACGGGGGGAAAAAACGTTAAACATTCTTCAGTTTTGTGGATTAATTTACAGGATTATATTATTTTTACCCTTTTAGACCTCAGACAATGTGCACAAAGTAAAAACAAACGTTAATAATGATTTTAAAAGAGTCTTATCGCACTATTTTCTGACCTATATTATAGCGTTTCCTGATCAAAATCATAACTGGAGTTGTTGTTTTTTTTCCATTCACACACGTTTAACACACAAACTCTGCATATTCATTCTTCTCTCAAACAGAAAACACTCAGCTCCACCTTGTGATGTCATGTGGTCATACAGGAAGTGCTCCACTGTGTTTTTAACCTCCATTCCCCTTAATTTGGATCATTTCAGCTCTAGAATTGCCAATCTCTACTGAACTAAATGTAAAAGGTAGCTGTTAACTTGACATCTACTGGAAACAGTAAGACATCTATTGGGAACGGAGCATTTTAACATGTGTGAATGAAATAAAACAATTCCAGGGATGTTCTAACATCATTTAAAGCTCACAAGAGTCAGTTTTGTGTAATATAAGACAATGTTCCTTTGAAAGTTAAAGCAGCCTTCTACAGTTATCATGAGCTACCTATAGGAATGGGACACACACACACACACACACACACACACACACACACACACACACACACACACACACACACACACACACACACGCACACACACACACCCACACACACTCACACACACACACACACACACACACACACACAATAAACGTGTCATGTGTTGGATTCTTCAAAGTTCCAGACAAACTAGACAAACTTCCACAAGGGAAATTATCTGGACACAATAGTTCACTAATCACAATATAATATAATAACAAAGAGTAAAAAATTCGTGATAATATCCAGCTATTCGGATTTTACAACACAGGCCCCAAGTGGTTCCCACAAGCACAGAGGGTAAGGAGAAAGAAGAACAACACGTGCAGGAAGCCCTCTCTGTTTGTGGATATCCTAAATGGGTTGTCAACAAAACCAAGAGAGACAAGGGCAAGAAACAAGACAACAGAGAATCCGAACCCAGGAGGAAAGGGGTAGCGATTCCGTACCTGGCCGGCGTTTCGGAAAAACTACAGAGGATTTTCAGACAATATGAAATCCCAGTTTATTTCAAACCCACAAACACTTTAAGACAAAAACTCGTCCACCCAAAGGACAAAACACCGAGCCACAAACAAAGCAATGTGGTCTACGCCATTCAGTGTAGTGAAGACTGCAGTGAGTGCTACATTGGAGAAACCAAGCAGCCTCTCCGCAAGAGGATGTACCAACACAGACGGGCGTGCCAAAGTGGACCGTCATCTGCCGTACATCTTCACCTAGAAGCCACGGGCTATTCGTTTGAGGACAGTGAAGTTCAGATCTTAGCCAGGGAAAAGAACTGGTTTGAGAGGGGAGTGAAAGAGGCTATTTTTGTCAAAAAAGAGAATCCGTCGTTAAACAGAAATGGGGGAGTTAGACATAACTTGTCTACCATTTATAATTCGATTCTTAAACCAGGTCATAATAGACGGAGGAAAAAAAACATTAGGGCAGACGAGTCAGGGACAGAAGTGTGGAAACGGTATGTAGTCTGAATAGAGATGCTAAATATTCGAATAACAAAAGGAACAAATGAGGGGATAGTTTCAGAGCAGTGAGCTCTGCATAGGGCTAAATGGAGATGCTAAACGAGACGCCAGGGAAACAAAAGATACAAATTAGCTGAGATAGTTTCAGAAGGATTTCAGTGTAGTGAGCTCCTCCCTGCAGCTAGATATAAACAGGGACCAACCAGCACTAGAACCAGAAATGAAGAAGCCTCTCGGATGAGCGACGAAACGTCTTCAACCAAACAAACTTTGTCCAGTTGACAAATTGAACTTCTCCTTTTATTATCCAGCCATTCATACATTTTCTTCTGCTTTTTCCTTATTTTGGGTCGCGGGAGCAACAGTCCAAACAGATCTGCCGCCCAGATCTCAATGCACCGGCCCCCATGAATCCCCCCGCGGGTGGTGGGGCCACGGGAGGATGGCCCACGTCACAACTGGCCTTCATATACTTCTGTCATGGGGGCTACCAGTGTACGCAGACACTGGGGCGAGGTGGGGGTTGAGTGTCTTGCCCAAGGACACAACGGTAGCGCTCATTTGTGGGAGCTGGGATCGCACCGCCAACCTGCGGGTCAGTGGATCCGACCGCTCAACCAACGATACGTGTCGACCGCCAACCTCTGGACAAACGCTTTACCGACTGAGCTACTGCCGCCCCAAATGATAATAATAAATTCTCAATAAGTAGCAAAAAAGAACGCAAGAGACAGAGGTCAAATAAAGCATAATTATATAAATCTACAACTCAAAAAAAAAAAAAAGAGACCACTGCATGTTTTTGTGAAATCAGCATCTCTACATGTGTTACAGCCATTCCATTCCAGCGTCTGTTGAATTCCAACACAAACACAAAGCTGAGCTACTTCAGTTCTTGCACCAGGAGTGGAATAAAGTCACCCAAGAACAATGTGAAAGACTTGTGGAGAGCATGCCAAGATGCATGAAAGCTGTGATTAAAAATAAGGGTTATTGCACCAAATATTGATTTGTGAACTCTTCTTAAGTGTAAACATTAGTATTATGTTGTTTTAAAATGAATTTGATCTTGTTTCTTTGCATTGTTTGAGGTCTGAAAACATGTATCTTTTTGTTATTTTGTCATTTTCTGCAAATAAATGCTATAAACAATAATATTTTTATTTGGAATTTGGGGGAAATGTTGTCAGTAGTTTATAGACTCAAACATAAAACATAAAACACAAAAAACTTCCTTTTTCCCAAACACATACCTATAAGTAGTAAAATCAGAAAAACTGATCATTTTGCAGTGGTCTCTTATTTTTTTCCAGAGCTTTATATGTACAGGTCAAAATAAACTTCCATATCTACCAGGAACAGAGCATTTTGACATGTGTGAATGAAACAAAACAATTCCAGGGGTGTTCTAACAACGTTTAAAGCTCACAAGAGTCATGTATCATCATGGATGGATGGATGGATGGAGGAGTCAATTCTGCGTAATATAGGATCTTTGAAAGTTAAAGCAGCTTTCTATAGTTATCATGAGCTAGCTATAGGAATGGGACACACACAAACACACACACTCTAAACGCCTTTGACACATGTTGGAGTCTTCAAACAGCTCTTGTTCAAAGTGGCTGGTTGCCGTGGGAGATACGACTCTCTCCGTGAGGTCAGGGCCGGGCGAGTGCGGGAGGAGATGTACTGCAGTGATTCTGCTTTAATCAGGCGCCAGAGATTCACTGATAAAAACACATAATTAATAGTTTGCAGCAAATTATCCACAAATAAGAGCCCATTCATGACAACGAGAAGCCAGCGGCCTCTCGAGTTGTTTGTTTGCCTAAAAATATTCACTCACAGCGCCCATACCGCTTAGAGGGAAGGTATTTCAAGTCCTGGAATAGAACAAGTGATTTTTCAAGTAGTCCCCAGAAGACACACGCAGCAGCAGGCTAATGCTTCTGTAAAGGGACGCTGGGCACCTCTCAGGGAGCTGTCAGCAAACATCACCCAGTTCACCTCACATGCTCTGGGGAAGGGACCCGTGGTACAGACCCCCCTCCTCCCTTTCCACCCAGACCAAAGCCTGAGTCACCCAAAGTAACTGGGTGGAGAAATTTGAGTGTTTTTCATTAAATGCAAGCTTGATATATAAAAATGTAAAGTAAAGATTACATAATGTCTTACTGTATATCCTCCATCCATCCATCCATGATGATCTATGACTCTTGTGAGCTTTAAACGTCATTAGAACATCCCTGGAATTGTTTTGTTTCATTCACACATGTCAAAATGCTCTATTCCTGGTAGATATTAAGTTTATTATTATTATTTATTCTTCTTATTATTATTTTCCTCCCCCCCTTTTTGCAAGGTTCAGGTACTTCCCACTGACGAAAACTCACGAAATTTTGCACAAAATTCACGAACGCCAAAAAATGAATTTACAAATAATCCGTATTAAAAAATCTTTAAAAAATGGCTCGACAGCGCCCCCTGGAAAATCAAAATATATTGCGCCTATGGCTATACCCGTGTTGCCATGGTAACAGGCCAAACATCTGTCCTGAAGGTGTGTGGAGTAAACATGTGTGAATGAAACAAAACACAACTCTGGGTCTGTTTGTGATGAGGAAAAAAACATTCTAACATAGATCAAGATTAAGAAAAATGTGAAAATAGCATTAATGAAAAGATATAATACTTTTAGAATATGTTTTATTATTATTATTTTATTTTATTTTTTGTAATATATAACATTTTGTTGTGTTGTAATAATTTCGAGTTGATAAGGGGCAGATGTTATAAGCTTATGCTTCTTTCTGTACCCTTTCATTCATATTTGTGACCCACCACGGGAAAACCGGTCACATGTCGGGATTCGTGAACACGAGAAAATCGCATTCGAATCGCAATCGAATTTGTGATTTTCATTTTTTTGCAGAATGTGCTAGATGAGATCATGAAGAAGCCACTCCATGTTTCAGATAACAGAACTGGTTGCTTAAACAGGACTAAAACAGGACTAAACCAGGACTAAACTAAGAGTAAAATAGGACCATCTTTAATGTGGCTTTTCTCAGCTCGTCGTTTTCACAATGTGCTGCTTTCAAATGGCCACAAATTCTTCAAATGTTTCAGATTTCCATGTGTAAGACATCATTGGAAAGCTTAGAATCTACACTTTCAGAATCTGTGAATAATTCAAAACGCCTCCGGGATGACTTGTGACTGTTTTTTCCATGGCCGGTCACATTTAAGTTATAATTGTATGTTGCATCTGTTATTTTTTGTTTTGTCTTAACGAATGAAATAAATAAAGAAAAAAAAAGAAGGAAAAGATAAAAAAAATAGAGTAATATAGGCCCTTTTAACGATTTTGTTGAAAATAGTCCATTGTTTTGTTCTTTCTTTTTCGTCTTCAGAAATCTTCACAGACCAAAAGAGCAGAATTGAAGCACTCGCTGCAATATTCACGTACATCTGCTGTCAAATATTTCTGCAACGATTTGAAAAGAAGTGTGACTTTTTGGAATGGGACAAGACACTTTTCACACAAGACGAGATGAGACGCAAGATCAAATCCACGAGAACAAGACAAAACCCCGGCAGAGTCGTTAGCTTCCTTCTCCATGTCCTCGAGATCTTTCAAACAAGTTTAGGCAGGTTTCGTCAGAAGTGATTTGAGCATTTCTACATCCACAGAGTTAAAGGTGCATTTTCTGATGGAGTGTGTAGAATCCCTCAGTCGTCCAGGTAGAAATCCATGGCAAAAGGAGAAATTCAAATTTGTCAACAAATTTGAATTTGCCTTTTCTGATGGAGGATCCGTCACTTGCTTGTCTTCATGTAGATGTTAGTGCTTTATCTAGAATGTTCCACAGTAGAGATTAAACCAACGTATCTCAAGGTAGACAACTAAAGGCAATATTACAGGTAAGATCTGTGGAAAGGCAAACCTACTCATAGAGAGATTTTTTGTATTTTTGAACAATTGAAACACCTGTAATGAATAAATGATAGATACATTTGTTTAAAGTCATACCGTGGAACATGCCAGGCAAAGAAATAACAATCCACAGAGACGGGCCCGCCACCAGAAAAGTTACGCAATGCACCTTTACCCCGGCAGGCCCATAGCGGCTGAGACAAACACCAGGAGAGCAGGTAAAAAGTGCCAAAGGTGCGATTGACGGATGGACTTAAATGTCATTTGGGACTCGTCATCTTTTCTCTTTGTTCTGAAGATATGTCTGCAGTTTTATTTTTTATCTCACAGCCCTGGGTCACTGCTTTGATCACAGTTTACTTCACATTTTTCCGACAATTTCAGCAGAAAGTACAAAGAGCTTTCACGGCTGAAAAGTGAATGGAGGACAACATTCAAGCAGTTAATAAGTGTCTATTTTAGCCGGTTTATTCAGAAAAGCAGAACATACGGCTGTCGAGTTCATGTTGTTAGGTTTACCAACTGACAGTAGCTCAGTTTGGTCATTTTTTTTTTCTATTAATCTGAAGGTTAGTGGTTCAAGTCCCACTCTTGACAAAAAAACAAACAAAATATAACTGGTAGGGATGGGTGATATACCGCTTCATACCAAATACCTTTTTTTTTTTAATGATATAAATTTTCATAAATCCCAATCCCGGCGAGTGTGTACAAAACGTCGGGAACACAGAGCGGCGGAACGTTTTGCCGCAGGACATTGTTTGAGAGGGGGACTGTTTTGCAGTGGCGTGAGAGCGGTGGAAGCTCAGTGTGTGATGAGCGGTGAACAACATGGACGAAGAAAATGTTAGAGACACAGAGGAACTTATACCGAAAAGAGGAGCCGTGTCAGTCGTGTGGAAGTACTTCGGCTTTAAAAAATCTGACACCGATCAAACAACCGTATTCTGTAAATGTCGTCGGGCTAAAGTTGTAGCCGCAGGAGGCGACACGAGCGATCTGCTTCACCACCTCCGTCACAAACACGTCCTGGATTATGGAGAATGCACGAAACTAAGATCTGCATCCTCTTCCACGTCTGCAGGGAACGTTCAAGTCGGCGCCGCGACACAAAACGCCACTAAGACGTCACTCAAAGACGCGTTTGCTAAGGGGACCGCCTACGACAAGAAAAGCAAACGGTGGAACGATATTACCAACGCTGTTACTGTCCACTTCGCCAAAGACACGGTACCACTTAGTACATGAAAAAAAATACCGTCAAATACCGTGACACCGATATCATTTTTCAAAATACCGTGATATCAATTTTTGGTCATACCGCCCAGCTCTAATAACTCGTAGATCTACTGACGCTGTCACATTGACGACTGGTACGATTCCAGCTCCGACAGATGAATGCTGTTGTTGTGTCGTTGGGCAAGACACTTAACCCATGTCGCCCCCAGTGTTTGCGTACACTGGTGTGTGAATGTGAGTGTGTGTAAAGTGCTTTAAAGTGCCTTGAAAGTGGAAAAGTGCTTTATAAAAAAATAAGCATTGACCATTAAAAGTGTCTCCATGGTTATCTTACTGCTTTGCCTGGAATGTTTCACAGTATGCTTTAAAAGTGAAGTTACAGGTATTGTATTTGTATAGTGCTCAAAAATACTTTAAAAACATGCATGTCATTGTCAGTGTAGTCACCCTCTCCACAGATCTGACCTGTAACTTGACCTGCGTGCTTCTTTGGAAATGGATACGTTTATGCCGTGGATAATGGATACGTTTATGCCGTGCTGTGGAAAATTCCAGACAAAACAAAGACATCTCCATGGAAACAAGAAGTTAACATACCCTCCACCACTAAAGCTACACATTGCATCTTTAAAATACTTTATTTTAGGGATAAAACGTCCCCTAACATCAAATTTTAAACATGGTCTTTTTATATTTATGGAGGAGGCACGTGAGTTAAAACTAAACTTTGGAACTCCATGGAGACAGATGAGTTTTATGCTGTGGAATATTTTAACCAACAAAATAACATTTCCATGGAAACAAGCAGGTGATGGCTCTCCTCCAGTCAGTTTGAGATGCAAGCACACTCACAGCAAGGAGGAATGCTTGTCTATGATTTTAGCTCAATAAAAACATCCCAAACGAAAAAACAAAAGTTACACAGTGTGGCTTTAACTGCAGGACTTAATGCAGGAAATAACCTAAATGCCTCTTTCGTTGTCCGAAAATAAATGGAAAACACTACCTCCACTTCCTCTCCCCTCCTTGTTGCCTTCACGCTCGGCTTCTCATGCGCCGAAAATAAAAATGGACAGAGCTGGGGTCTGTCGTCTCCGGAAAGGACAGGCCGAAACCGAACCAACCCCAACTGCACCGGCTCACATGCTAACGGTGCACTACATAGACACAGCCTGAAAATGTCACTGGAAATGACAAGAATAGTGCAATAAAAACAACAAATGAAAAAAAAAAGTTAGATGCCGTGGTTTTAAAGGTGCCTTACGTAACATTTCTTGTGTTTATCTACATGGAAGTGTTACTGCTTTGTCAAGAACGTACCACACTATACATTAAACCTATAATATAAATATATCACAAGCGAGACAAGCAGGTTAAAGCATAACGCTACAATACAGGTCAGATCTGTTGAGAGGCATCCCCTATTCACAGAAGGCATGTTAAAAAAAATCACACTGTCAATCTGTCAAACTTCAAACATATAAGACCTTATCTGACGACAAAATCAGCAAAGGCGTATCTGCATGCCATGATCTTCAGCCACAGATCTTACTGCTGAACCACATACAGCACATCTCAAACATCAGAGGACATCCTCAAGTCCCTCTTGAAAAAACTTTGAAAACACTTGACAAAAAACCTCTACAGTATCACTATTGTAATATCTTAAGTAAGTATAATATTTTGGATCTTGAAAGTTATCAGGTATTTATGGATGCTCACCTTATTTTTAAAGCTTTAAATAGACTCGGATGCCCAGGACTGTTCCGGATGCCTCCTGGACGCCTCCCTCGGGAGGTGTTCCGGGCATGTCCCACCGGAAGGAGGCCCCGGGGAAGACCCAGGACACGCTGGAGGGACTATGTCTCCCGGCTGGCCTGGGAACGCCTTGGGGTCCCCCCGGAGGAGCTGGAGGAAGTGTCCGGGGTGAAGGAGGTCTGGGAGTCCCTGCTTAGACTGTTGCCCCTGCGACCCGGCCCCGGATAAGCGGAAGAAAATGGATGAATGGATCGCTCATCCACCGTTAATGGTAAAGTTAAAAAAAAACAACTAACTGAGTTAACACGAGAGCATTGACCAGAGGAGACTGGAACACACAGAGACGCAGGACCAAATTTGGCCAAATGGTGACGTCTATCAGAGGATCACAGTCATGGAACACATGACCTGCTCATGTCAGGAACTGTGGGTCCTTCTCAAGCTTCAAGAACACTCTGAAACACTGGTTGAAAAAGAATCCAACATGCTCTCACAGGTAGATGTTCTTCTTAAACTCAGAGAATGGTCTGTTGTGGTGAACTTGTGTCATGTCTATGTGCACTTCTGTCTCTTCTGTGTGTTCCACTAAATGTTCTTCTGTTCTCACCTGCCTTAGGGCAACGGATGTAAAGTAGCTGTTGTGCTAATTCTGGCATATTTACATTGATGCTGTTTGTTGACATGTTGATTAATATGCATCGTCCTAATTAAAATAAATAAATAAAGGAAATATTGTATTTTTGAGCAACAGAAACACCCATAATGAACAAACACTAGCAATGCAGTAACATCTCCATGGAGACAAGTGAAATTACAGGTGGTTTTACTGCTCAAAAATACCAATAAAACAGTGTGAGTGGGGTCGCCTCTCCAAAGATCTGACCTTTAACTTAATCTGGTTTGGTCTCCATGAACATAGAAAGGTTAAAGAACATCTCCATGGAGAAAAGCACTTGATGGACCCTCCACTAGAAAAATTCACTTTTAACTGAAGGACTGACAAAAACAAATGTCCCTTTCATTATAAAAAGGAACAAAAAAAACAAAAAACATGCACCTCTTCCTCACCCATCATTGCTGCCTTCACGCTTGACTGCTCCTTCACCCAAAATAAAAATGGACAGCGTTGGGGTCTGTAATCTCGGAAAGGGAACAAGCCGAAACCTAGACAACCCCAAGCTGCAAGCCCCAATCGAAAGCGTGATTGGAAACAGAATACAGAAAAAAAAACACCACAAAATGTTAGGGTTATTAATGGTCTGACCCCTGAACAGCACATCGTGTCCGATTTGTCAAAATGGATGGATTTAATAAGCATCCAGTAAAACCTTGTGATGGCGCCCCCGGAGGTCTGCCTGGATAATTACACCGGCAAATAATAAATGACCCTGGACGAGACGCACGGGTTTGCAATGACCCAATAATAATCGACTTCTCAAATTACACTCCTTTCTGTGACCTTAGCGTGTCCGCTCACCAGCTCCGG